>CP130735.1:48856601-49456601 GCA_030553155.1 Nippostrongylus brasiliensis | reverse complement strand
TCCAGAGAATATTAACCGCAAGCAAAAATGAGCTGGAAACGAATAACCAACATTTCCAAAAATAACTTCAGAAGAAGTGTCAACGAAATAAATAATTAACTTGAATACGAAAAACAAAAGGATCTTACGGAACTCACAGTATATAGGAAAACCACGATGACATTTTAGGTAGCCAAAATTGCTCTGGAAGACATTTCCATGAGTTCCAAGGTGGAATCGCAAGTGAATTCCTTCTGAAAAAACAATGATTTTGGAATAGAAAAAACAAAACAGACGAAAATAGACTACGAAACAGTTGGTCGAACGAAACAAATCTGGCATGCTCGCGAAAAAGAGCAGAAAGAACGACAATCCAAAATAGGGATCATGTATGAAAAAAGACCACATAACGAAATTTTATTCAAAACTTCGACTTCCCTGACCGTTCTTGAAATAAATAAGCAACCGTCAAAAATAAATGATGAAAAGGAAATGGATTGGGATAAATAAACGCAAATATTTGTTTTTGAATCAGTATGAGTAGATAAACAAATTATCGTGATAGGATGAAAACAGATCAAAGTTTCGGAAGGTTCAAAGGAATAAAATAAAAAAAAAACTAATAAAATATGCGTAGATAGCAGAATTTATTTCCGGATTTTGACGATACGGAACAAAAAACAAAATTGAGCGAAAACAAACGAAAAATGATCGAAAGTAAATGAAAATCAGTTCAAAAAAGACCCATTTGACCTGGAGCATTGACTTTCTCGAACGCTGAACAACTAATATGAATATTTTTGCAGAAAAAATCATCAAAAGCCGAAGTGAGCTGGAAACGAATAACAAACATTACCAAAAATTAATGAGGAGAAATTTCAAAGAAATAAGTGAAAAAGCCTTTGACGCCCAACAAGGATTTCAAAATCAAAAATGTTTCAACACAGAATATCAGACAAAATGTGGTACCTAAGATCGAAACTGCGAATTAGGTTTCATTCGTCCACAGTAAGGCCGGGTCAGTGTACCTGTCATTAGCAAGAAACATTGTTCCCCCTCCTGAAGCTCATCGATCCTCCAGGCGCCTATCAAAGAACACTCTCCTTAAGAAGTAGGGTAATTTGGAGCTTTAGCTTCTAATTTCAGGAGGTTCCATTGTTCCTTTTGTCTAACGACCATCTCTGATGATTGTAATAAATTGAATTGAATTGAAGGTAATCACGAGCTGAACGGACGAGACAAAAACCGACGAGGCCTTTTTGTTCCAAATTGGAGGCAACGTCGAGGAGATCGTAGAGGCTTATCCGCCTTCCAAAAAATGTCAATTTCTTGACAGCTAGTGCCAAAAAACTCCACCGGAGGAGGCGAGAATATGCTGCCTTCGAGGAGGCGTTCGTGGTGGAAAATCAGATGAGGGGTGGTGGTAAGGAATGAAATCGGATAGCCGACCACCACCGTCAAAGGACGAGGTTTCGCCGATAAACGAACGTGCTGAAAACCGCTGCCAACCAATCGCTGGCCGCCGACACATAGAAGCTCATCGAACAAGCATCTTTTTTACATACTACCTATAGTGAATCGTTTCCTTTTGTTCCCGTGTAGTTATTGGCTGAATAAATAGATAAATCTTCACCCTAATCGATTGAATTAGACCCATTAGGTTGAAAATAGGCAAAGGTGAAGGTATCCGCGTTGGTCAGCCGCCTAAAAACGCGCCACGCATTTATCCTCCCCCACAGAATCGCAGAGCGACAGTGAATGGATATTTGACCAATGCAATGACTTGTGGGGGCCAGCCGCTCTACAACTTAATTTCTTTACCTTCCCAGGCAAATCTGATACCAACTTACCCAACCCAAGAGAGATGGAAGTTTTGGTTAGCCTGGGATCGATCTATCGACCATACAGATAAAAGTGGCGGCTTCTCCCACCTGAGGGTCTAATGGTAAGCTGCATTCTTTTCATTCGAAAATTTTTTTAGATGTACCACAATCCTGCTTTGGGTAGCTACGATCAATTACATCTATAGAATCTTTTACGGTTGTTTATTTTATTTTATTTATCATGTTTTTATTCAATTGACCACGAAGAGAGGGAAGGTTAGATCAGTTCTGGAGAGGATCGATAAGTCAACCGTGCAGGTGCCAGCAGCGCCTTTTACCGCTACCACGCGCGCGACCTATCAGTTCTTAACACGTTGCCGACCGTATACCGTTGCCGACCGTCCCAGGCGGTAGTCTACGTATGAGCCACCGTGTGGCTCATACGTAGACTACCGCCTGGGACAGTATGAGCCACCGTGTGGCTCATAACCATTTAAGCTGTTTTACGGCAAAACGCGTGTGTTTTTTCGTGCAAGTTGTTTCGCTTTGTAATCACTTCCGTAAGACTAAAACACGAAATATATGGGCCGAGAAAACATTATTTCCTTCACGAGATATTTTTGGAAACGGGTGATGTCCTTTACCGATCTGGTGTATGGTGGGGAGGTCATGATCAGGACCACTAGTTTTGCTGGAAATCCGTCCGGGAGAGTTCTTTGAAGAGGTGATTACCAATCTGAAGTCTGTTCTTAGAAATCTCCCTGTTTGCGTTGAATTTCAGAACCATGAACCTATAGTATAATTCGAATAGCGCTGACTTCAGTCGAATGCAATCTATTTCTAAGTATTTGACGTGCAAACGTCTGGTAAAATTAATTGGGAGAAAGGTCAGTTCCAACAAAATATTTTATCTGAAGGGAGAAAATCTGTATACGAAGAAGACAAAATTATTTCAGTTACATCTTTTGGACAAGGGACAATCAGATATTAGGAAGGTGCCAAGTTGATTCCGAATTTCGGGCACTGCTTCCTAGCATACTACCGGGAAGAAGTATTATACCGTACCTGTAAACAAAAGTATAAGTTGCAAAATTGGATTTTATAGGAAAATATGAAATCTACCTATACTGCCGATGTTTACCTATATTTATATATATTTTACCTATATTCACCGATCTACCTACATTTACCTATATTGCCGGAATATTTATCCAGTTTCTCAGAATTGCTCATTCCTACAACCGTTAGCATCACTAGCGTAACAAAAGAGAGCAAAACGGTAAAAATTTGCTAAAAAACCCGCTAAAAGAGGTGGCCTGAGAAAAAAGTCTACCGCCTAGGACAGTCTGAGCCACCATGTGGCTCATAGCGCGCGCACACGGGCGCGCGCGCCTGTCCAGCGCAGCAGTCGGCTGAAATCGCGGCGGTCGTTAACGTGTTAAATAGCATAGGAGGAATTTCTGTGGGAAATTGAGTGAATTGGACCACAGGGGAAATATGATCCTATACGTACCTCAATTTTGACGATATATCGGAAATTTGTGTTCATAGGAATCCTTTATGCTTCTATTTTTATCTAATTTGATAACCGATGTCCGTAACTTTTAATTCACACTAGAGGAAAATGGTAGAAAGAAACAAAATTTTCACGTTAAGGTTGTTGTGCAATTCTGGCGGAACTTGCGGGCCGCCGAGTAACTCAATTAGTCGACGATCAAAGGCTGATGCAGCCGAAGAGGGCTGTATGGAGACTCGAGGAGAGCAAACAAGAGATAAATAGGAATACTAGATATTTACTTATTTATTTATTTATTTATCATATGCGTACAAGGACGCGCCATGAGCATGAAACAAACAAAACACTAAACATGAATGAGCGGCATACAATAAATGTGACAAGTCAAAGAACAGGAGCTATGAGTTAACGAAAAATAAGGAAAAGAGGCAAAGTGGGCCGTTCTGAAAAACTCAGCAGGCATACCTCGGAATGAGCACTGTAAACGAAAAATGCGTAGAAATTAAACAAAAAACCGCAGTATCAAAGCAACAATAGAAAGGAAAATATTCATAGAAATGAGATGAGACGGAATCTAGAAGAGATTGGATGATCATTCAAAAGCAGTTTGAATTTAAAAAGGAACGACGGCTAGATAGAAGGTTTGGTTAGCCTGAGCGGGGATCGGAAGCTAGAAAGTACGAGTGTCAGTAGCGCCTCTTACCACTGCACCACAAACATCCGCGAGCGGGTGCAAATAACTAGGATCGGTTCTAAAGGCGAGAGATGTGGGTTTGAATCCTTAGCGATTCAACAATTTTTGTGAATGGTACAACATCATTGAGAACTTGAATTATATCTAACATATGGAAATGTTCAGATAGGCGAAACGGTGCAATAAACTGAGTTCTTCATTTTTTTTAAAATGTGAAAAGGTGCACTATACAGCCCGATGGATGGCATGTAGCACGTCAGTGATTAAATAATGATTAAAGAAAAATAGGTATAAATATGCGAAAACTTGGCACTTGCATATGGCCGTCTAATTCTGAGAATTAAACAGATTCTATGAAAAACAATAGTAGACTTCAGCGGTTTTTGTAGAGACGAAAAGTGGGCGCGAAGAATTTGCACACACTATGGTCAGAGCATGATTTATACTCGGCCAAAACGAATAATACACAAAAATGCTCGAGTGGGAAAACGGACCTTCTCCAGAGAATTGCCCGTTCATCGCCAGAAACGGTCAGTGATAAATGGTAATGCCCTACATGGCGTTATTCAGGGAAACAACCACCTACGTCTTCAAAAAAGTAATCGCCCTCTGGAATATAGCCGCAGGGTTCCAGGGAGAGGTTAGAAAATATTCAAATTCGAATCAGACTCAGAGGTTGGATGGAATCGGTCACAAAGTTGGACGTGTTCTTTTCTCGTTTCCCGTTTTGCTGTTTTTCCTCATACCAGTGTGTTTGGGGTTCTACGGGGTGCTTTCCCGCCACGAAATGATCACTCAGCTTTTTTTCCTACGGGATGCTAAAGCAAAAAGTCCCCTATCTACAATAATCAGTCGTAGTAAAAAATTATTTATATGAGGTCACCTTGGGAATCTTTCCTGGCCGTTCACCCGTTAGTGGGAAACGCATTGAAGAGCTCGGCCACCCCTCAAAGGCTGTTCATAGTCGGCAGCAAAGCATCGCGGCAGTAATCATGCATAAGGTCGAAACTGATAGGACGCAGTAAAACAGTAAGTTTTTAAACGTTTTACAACAGTAACACAACAATTGGTAAAATGAGACATGAAGTACACTGCATTGATTCTGAAGCGCGCCGTAGAAAGAACATAAAGCCTTGGTTCGAGAAAATAGTAGATTCAACGATTAAAACGATCAAGGATGGCACTACTTTGCTGCAGAGCATAAATAGATCTTTAGATTCCCAAAAACTTGTAATGAGTGTCCTCATATAGTGAAGTACTCGCATTAGTCTATTAGAAGCCGTATGACATAGAAAAAGAGAGAAATAAACTAACAAAAAATAAAAAAGGACGAAAGAAGTTGTAGCTAAACCGGCGGAAGAAGTAGATAGGGTAATCAAATACACAGAAAAAAAGCAAGAAAGATAGAAAAAGGAATGCAGACTGGTGTTTCCGCAATGGAAGAGAATAAAAGAGAATGAAGAATTTCCATATGCCATGGATGAAACATCAGAGTCATCCAAATATCAGGCGAGAACTAGGACAAATAGCTGTATCGTTCAGTGGAAAGAAATTTGAAAGAGAGTAGAAAGCCTTTGTGTGAGAAAAACGCCTGCAACTAGAATTTCGGATTAGTTAAAAGTGCAAATGAGTAGTAATTTTGCTGAACAAAGAGCTCATCAGCATCGTCATTTGAAAAATAATCAAGCAAAGATTACGCAGAAACGTCGAAAAAATTCAATTTCAATCCAGAAAGAGGTGAAAATTGCTCCTCGTGTCGATCTCGCCCAACAGCAGAAACAGCAGATAGCCGAGCGACGTGATTGTAACGCAATTTCGTTTGTTTTGCAAGACGTTTTCGCATTGAATTCACTTGAAGTCGACAGGAAATCAATAAGAACTCGTCCTCTGTTTGGCTCGGCTCCGCAAAACAGCTCGCGCAGGATTGACTTTTTTCAAGCCAGGGCCGTCCCGCTTAAGCTTACTCCGTCGGCCTGCTACACACCAAAAGGGCAGTTCAGTCAGCTGTGTTCCAGCCAATTACTGGAGAACAGCTAGTATTGTAGGCCGCTAATTTGGTCTCCAGGGAAAAATACATTTTCCACGTCGGAAAGAATGCGCATTCTCAAGGCCCATCCATACTAGTCAGTGATGCTGCGCGTTAATTCTGATGTGGACGGCGGAACAAAGGAAGACGGGTAGCAACTAACGCCTCAGGTGACATTTTGAACATTTTGCAATAGCGAGAGAACCCTTAGCAATGCTTCAGAGAAAAAAGTGTTCTGACGCGATTATTTATTTATTATTTATTATACACGTCCAAAAACGCGCTCAAAAGCTGAAGAACAAAGAAGATAGAACTAGGATTCAAACTCAACACGAATACAAACACGAATCAAATACAAACGATCAACAAAGACTATGCAACTCAAATAATGAAGAGGAAAGAAAACGTATCAGCAAATCAGATTATGGACTATGTATTGAGTATACTGTCATGCCAAATGATAAGGAACTAAGGTCCTGCAGAAACATAACGCTGGTTCGCCACCGACTATGAACGGACCATTCGTTTGATGCGAAATGAAAGGCGAAATCGATAGCCAAAGCAATGTGAAATCAATTATCATAAAGTATGTAATTTGTGGGCCGGACCAAAACCAAAACTGTTTTCGATGTGGCCGCAAGATATGTGGCGGACCATCCGGAGCAGAGTATCAATATAAAATAAAAACTGAGAATAGAAAAAGGAAGCAAATCGAGATATCGATACGGAATTTCAAAACCAAACATACATGCTTGAGGAAGAGAAAGGAAGAGAAAGACCATACCAAAGAAGGCAAGTGATTTTCAAGCGTAATTTCTACCAACGTAAATTCGAAAAATGCAAAGTCGACGATTGAAAATGAAACGAAACCGTGAATAATAAAGGAGTAATTGTTCTAGAAAATGATCGAAAAACGAACGAATGATGAACGGCAGGATGAGCGAATTTATAACTAAAATAGTAGGACAAATAGCTATACTAGTTGCCAAAGAGAAATAAGCAATAAGCAAAAAAAAATAAAAGAAGTCAACAAAATCAAACGAATGAAACGAAAGAGTGAAAAAATTCAGAAATCAATGGAAAAGTTGGGGACCTTGCTAGATGAAAGTTAAACCAGAGAGCGAACAAGAAGAGGGATGCTTTTCCGGGAAAATCGTGCCACTTTTGACTGCAACCATATAAAATAATAATGTGAAAAGATGGAAAGTGTCGCGATATCCACTGCAAACAAAAAGATTTGAATATAGGTGAGGAATAAAGGACGAGAAAGACTGAAAAAAGCAAAAGCGGAAAATTAGCGAACTCTTCAAGATAAAATAAAAAACAGAAAATAAGAACAGCAAAAGCGTCGATGGAAACAGCCATATTGTAAAACAGGTAAATGAGGATGTTAGATGATGGGTTTAAAGATTATATTTTATTAGTGGCGATTTGTCTATGTTTGTCAAACCAAATTAGGTTTGTCAAATCTTTTTTGTCAAAACAAAGTTTGTCAAAACCAAATTAGGTTTGTCAAATCTCATAAAATAACCTTAACCGGCAAACGACTTCAAAAAACATAAACCATGAAACTTCAGATGGTGGAAGAACAGCACCACTGAAGGGTACGAATCGAGTAATCGGGCGGTAAGATATCATCAGGACATTATCATTTTCAAAATATCTGTTCAAACAAAAAACAATACGCAAAGAAGAAGAAGAAGGGCCGAAATGACGGAGCACGTCTGAATAGGAATGTTTCGGTGAATAGGAAAGTTTTACAGTTGCTGGCCTAAACGAGCGTTTTCCTTTCGAACAGAAGAAAGAGGCGATGCTGGTTCCACCGACGCCATCGACTTCCTGCCACGCTTATGCACTTGTCAATTTCTATAACACTTTTATAGAGTGGAGTAAATACTCGAAAGTAGCTTTATTTATTTATTTATTTAAGACGTAATAAGGTCACGTGAGAATGGAAAACAACCTGAGTAAACATAAAATGTGATGCAAAGACAGCAAGAATAACCAAGACAACAAGATTACAGTTCCAATATTCTGATAGCAAGGGTCAAAACTGCTCGAAAAAGAAAGCTATAGTGCTACACGATTCAAAGAAAAAGGCAGAAAAGGATAAAAGGTAGCAATGAAGATGCGAATAAGAAACGTAGTTGTCTTCATGTTAGAGATATAAGCTAAAACGTCATCGGACGGATATCACGCCACAACGTCGATCCCTTAGTCGTTAAAGTGATGGTCAAAGAAGTAAAACACCGAGTTGAACAGCGGCTAACTCTAGCAAGTCAACGTCTCGGTCAAATAGGACGCAACTACTATTTTGAATGGGAGATGAGTGCATGGCGCGTCCTACGATGGTTTCGATCTTCTGTTCACCCTATCAGTACGTTGATGGGATTCGGTCGAACACCTCTGTCCGCTCTCGAGCCAAAACCTCCGCGGCTCGAAATCTGAGATCCCATGGGAGCTTTCTAGCGGCATTCATTCGACGGCCGGCGAACCTCACCGATTAACGCCACTTATTCGCCCCATCAAACTCGCCGACGGCATTTTCAGCCAAGGCTAAATGACTGGCTGAACGTTCACCTCAGCATATCACCGAACATATAGAGAGATATTTAGTGCAAATGGGGCATGCAGAGCAGTGCGAGTGCTGCTAGCTGGCAAAAAATCGCGACTCAGACGGAATCCGAACTCGCAAACGATTCTCTGACATCAGGACTGCTTGTCTACTCTGCTAACCAATGAGGCACGGAGACGCCATCTAGCGTATTTGGGGTCTAGAAGCCCCTTCGCAACAGCATCGTGGACGTCTGGTTCTCGATCAAACGCGTGGCAAAACGGTAGAAAGCGCTACTGACCCTCGCACGGTCGAGCGGTCGATCCCCGTCTGAGCATACGAAGCATTCCACCCCTCCCCGGTCGGCCACATTGGTACCAGGCTTGTCGAGGAAGGTAAAGACACTGAATTAGTAAAGCAATTGGCTTCCGCAAGTCATTGTATAAGCCAAACACGCATTTACTACGTCTCCATGATTCCGATTGGAATAAGAATGCACGGCTCGTCCATCGGGGCTAATCAACACTGATACCTTTCCTCTTACCTTGATCTGTGGTCAGGCGAGATTTTGATAAAAAACGTTAAACTCTAATAGTGCTGATTCTGGTCAATAATACTTCCTGTTAGTCGAGTCATGAATCCTGAACATTTCAAGTCAAAAAAGGCTAAATTTCGTACGGCATCTAAAAACCGTGGACTACCTGCCAATAAGATCTGCACGGCCGCTCAAAATGGGACGACTCTTGAATATGTAATTTTCTCTCATAGCTTTACTATCATTATCTGAGACGTATGATTCTGACTGGAATATGAATGCGCGGCTCATCCATAGGGGACTGATCAACACCGACACATTTACCTTTACCATGGTTTACCATGGCATTGGACTGCAGCAAGAAATACACTATAGTGCTGTGGGGTCGATGCTTTACAAAACTCGATAGGTCTCGATGGGAACCAGGCTTATTCGAGGCACGGTGATGTTAGACCATTACACCACGGAGCCGAACCCTCCTTCCCTCTACCGGTCGTCCATAGCCGTCCATTTTTCATTGTCCTTCAAAATTGCGCCAATTCTGCTTGAGAATGTGGCCTGGTGGGCGTCTGTTAGACGAAATTGCGGTTTTTGGCTCGCTGAGTCAACAGCGTTTCACCGTTGACAATAAGAAAGAATCTGACATTACCAAGGAAAATATGAGCTCATTTAGTAACAGCTGTCAATGAACTCCTTCACAGAAGGAGGTCAGATTCGATATCACCACCTCAAAACCCATTTGTGTGGAGTTTCGGGTAATCTTTTGAACCAAGACAGTTCCTCAGAATCGAAACATTTGACTAGTGCCATTTGGACCTTCTTCGAACAATTCGATAAGCCCCTCGGTCAAAAAGAAGCGACATCTATCGAGCTCCGCGGCTCGTCAAGTTCTCGTGCTCGTGAATAAATGTTAATTCATTCATAAACACCATGGCCAACGAACGTGGCGAACGACAAGACGCTAAAGAAACGTCATGAATAGAAAACTCTGGCCTATGGCCCATCGATCCGCTGTAAGTCAAGCCGGGAGACACCCCCGGAACGGAACGGAAACTCCTACGCAACAATGGCCAAGATGCAGATTGAACAAAATTGTCAAAAAAGTTGACGGGCTTGGTGAAGTATTTTTGTTATAATTGTTTATTTAATCCAAGATCGACTTTCTATGAACCTTGGCATCTCTTTATCTCAATATTCAATTTTTTTATTATTAGCGTCGTTATCCCCTTCACCAGAGCCTGGAAACTCGAAGACAGACGAAAGACGCCGAAACATTGGCCGGATAGGAAGTCTCTATACCAAACTCAGGTGTCGCTATTGATAAAAACTTGAATATTTACCTGACTATATATTTATTATGTGTTCGCATATACATATCGTTGACGGTTTTCTTTGCTTATTTCCACTAATTGAATCTCAACCGGGACTCGACGGCGATCGAGCAGAAGAGATTGCGAGCAAATTGAAGCGTGATGACGCTGTGAAATTTGTTGCTTGGAGCGTCGTAGCGCAGAACGACATTCCAAACAACAAATTGCTGTGCTACTTCAAATAAATTTCATAGCCAATGAACGTGACGAACGACGAGACGCCAAAGAAACGTCATGAATAGAAAACTCTGGCCAATGGCCCATCGATCCGCTGTAAGTCAAGCCGGCAGGCACCCCTGAACGGAAACTCCTACGCAACAATGGGGAAGATACAGATTGAACACAATTGTTAAAAAAGACGAAGTGAAGACGGGCTTGGTGAAGTATTTTTCATTATAAGACTTCATTTAATTATCCGTTTATTTATTTACGCGATTCACAGACGAGGTAAATGGTGGTTGGTAGTACAGGTGATACTGGAACAAGAAAGAAGGAAAATAAAACGAAATGAAAAGAAGCTAGTAATACAATGTACAAACAGTGGCGAATAAAAACGTCATAATGTAGCAGGACAGGAGGAATTTGAAAAAAAATTTCTCTTTTTTCTTAAGAGTGAGTAGCAGCTGAGTATCACACATATTCCTACCAAGACTAATCAGAATGTATCTGCTTGTCTAAGAGCTAGGACAAAATGACCATGAAGTTCTACTTCTCGCCATAATTTCATTTCGTTACTCTATTCCCCTCTAGATATTGTTGCTGGCTTTTTTGCCTTTTTCGTTCTGATTAAATCTCAACCGGGACTCGACGGCGCTCGAGCAGAAGAAATTGCGAGCAAATTCAAGCGTGATAACGTCTTGAAATTCGTTGGTTGGAGCGTCGTAGCGCAGAACGACGTTCCAAACAACAACTATGGAAACGCTTCAATTTTGGTGAGTTGCACAAGAGATGTAGTTACAGAAATAAGAAGGAAAATTTTGAAAGAAACAGAATCGTCCACAGTGCTACTAAAATTAAGTTGAAAATACGCAACAAATAAATAAAGAAATAAACGAGGGAATCCTATTCACAATTTTCCTACACTCTCCAGTCCTTCTCCAGCTCTTTCTCTGTTTTGCTGTCAACAAACACGGTAGGAGAAGACAAAAAATAGTGATTACTATTCATAGACATCCTACAAGCGGCTTCCTCAGCTTCATCTGACTGTGTGAGTCGAAGTGGCTTTATTAATCGGTGCATCGCTGCAATAGCAGCAACATAGAATATGTACATACCTACGAACCAAGAAGACATGTCCAGCGAGCCGTACCGTGCTCCACCTTGTCCTCTAACAATAAAAAAACTTAGTAATCACTTAAATGGTAGTAATTGAGTAAAAATTCATGCCTATTTGTTACTTTTTGAGACATTCCTAAGGTCTTTAGAATTTCATCACCACCTGGTTTTCGTACATTCCTATGGTTCCCATATTCTTCATGCCTTTTCTCATGTTCATTTTAGCTTTATTCTTAGGAGGAAACGTAGTGCAGTGGCAAGAGGCGCGTCTTGCACCCGCACGGTCGAACGATCCATCACCACCCGACAAAACCAAGCCTTCTAAAGTTCTGGGCCGGGTAAATTGGTACCAGACCTGGGAAGGTAAAGACACTGACTTGACATAGCGGCTGGTCCTGCAAGTCGTTGTATAGGCCGCATTCACCATGCCTCTACTATTCTGAATGGAACACGAATGGCGTGGCGTGTCCTTAGGGTGCCGATCAACGCCGATACCTTTAAGTTACCTTTTACCATGTTTTTGGGAATCTTCATTTGGAATTTTTTTTTTGAGGAAACCTTACCTTTAGGTCCGTTTTTGTTTTTGGTTGTGTAATAAACAAGCATACATATATTGGAACATCCTGAAGCCCCGTTATCCATCATACGCTCAGCCTCAGGCAGTAGCAGCGGCTCGTCACGGATTGCTGGCTCACCGAGAGCTGTCAGCGCTTCATGCAAACGAGCCACAGCCCCCCACCCCCACCCCTCCACCTCCTCTCCTCTGCCAAACATGTCGTATAGACCGGAAAACGCGGCAAAATTTGCAGCGTCGAGCGTGAAAATGACAGTAGCGGCGTCGACTCAAATGCCACACTTCAGCGGACAGGGGTAGCACCTTATTTATTTTTTATTTAGTCACCACAGCCAGAGGCGCGATGGAAAGTAATTGGGTAAAATGAGACAAACAAACTGTCAAAACGCGAAGGAACAGGGAAATAAAAATGAAGAAGTGCTTCCATATAGTCGCGCGTGGTGCAGTGGTAGGAGGGGCTAGTTCCGCCCACAGGTCGAGTGGTCGATCCTCGTCATAGCCAGCCAAACCTTTCAGCCCTCTGAGGTCCGGTGAACTGGTGCCGTGTTTGTCTGAGAAAGTAAGGAATTTGATTTGGTGCAGTAGTAAGAGAGGCTAGTTCCACCCACACGTCGAGCGGTTGATCCTCGCCAGTGCCAGTGAAGCACTCCACCTCTCTGAGGTCAGTCAAATTGGTGCCAAATTTGTCTGGGGACGTAAGGACGTTGACTTGAATAGCGGTTAACCACGCAAGCCATTCTTTAGGTCAAATACGCATTCACCGAGCCTTTCCGTTTCTGTATGGTTGACAACGGCATGGCGCATCTTTAGGAGACTGATCAATATAGATAACTTCACCTTTACCCTTACGATTAACCCATTGACGACCGCGCGTTCCCTGCGTGTCTAGCGCGGGGACTCCGCGCACGTGCAGTGATGAGAGCGCCTCAGCGGCATTTATTGTTTTCAAAATGATCATAAAAATAAATTTTCTGTGTGTATACTGTGACTCTGAACCTTTCTCATGCAATCATTAAAAGTATACGAATTTCAGACCCTTTTTTGAGCTTGTTGAAGAATCGTTTACTTGATGAATATCTTGAAGCTTTGATAAAACGGAAAATATAGAATGGATTATAACTTTTCTTAAATGGACACTCCTATCCACAGTGTCTCCCAGGGGGAGGAAGATAATTGAAAATCGATAGTATAAACACGTGAATAAATCGACTGAGAGGTTCGAACTAGTAAAACAAAAGATTGAATATAAGATATGCTGAATATTCTTCGAAGGGAACGAAGATAAGAAGCACGTGACTTAGTATAGATTTATCGGTTTGGCAAAAGGGCGGCCAGAAAGCGAGCCAGCTGGGGGCTCGGAAAATTTATCGCCGAATTTATCGAGTACTAAGCTGAGGAATAGTTTCCGAGTGCAGCCAGTAAGTAGAAAAGGGTCGATAGGTGGAACTGAAGCCAGAGAGGAGGGTAAAGAGAATAGTTATAGTTCACTCAACACTGAGGCACGTGGAAGCATTAGAAATCGATTATCGATCAGCAGGCTCGACTTAATTCAGAGGTTGAGATTAAAGTATCTATCAATTAAGCGAACAAATAGTTCATAACACATCACGTATATGTAAGTCATTCAACTATCTATTCTCAGCTTGAATGACCTCAAATTTTCTTTGAATAAAGTCCACTTTGAACGAGGAGAGGTCACCAATGCACTACTTGATTTCAAGTAAGTATAAGAACTTACTGAGATCATCCTTCTTGCTGAAGAGTTCCGGGGATGATTTTACTCTTTGCTAATATTGGTCTAAAGATTGAAACGAAATGGACACTGCTTTTCTATTTGTTTGTTTGTTGTGATTTGTTTTGGGTGTCCAACATGGATTGCCAAATATCCAACTAAAGCTGAAACTAGTACAAATTTCAAAAAGTTGAGCTGGTATTTTACACTTTCCTGAAATTAAGTTCCATGTAGATTTGAAAGGCATCTAGCTCCGCTTTGAAAACGCCGTAATCGCCCGCTTGGTTAAGGAAGGGTGCAATTTGGCTTGCAAGACCTTTAATTATAATTGAAAGCAGCATAGGAATTTTAAAGGTTGAAGAAACAGATATGTGCGAGATGTGGAAGCCTGTATTTATGTAGATTCGGAATCAACCAGCTCCCACCTATTCAACAAACATTGGCCGTGGAAATTAGAGCTGAATCCAAACAAGAAAACTCACAAATCATACGCATAGCTACTTGTAGCGAGTTCCAATTAACTACAAAGCCTTGATTGAATGCAGTTCGTGAAGGGAAAAGTCAGGAAAGAGGAACGGTGAGGGCAGCAGGGGAGAGAAGAGGTTGCGAAGACTTTGAAAAATAGCCAAAACAATGGCATAACACGCAAATAAGCAGAATAAAAAAGACGAAAAGAAAATGAAAAGTGATTGAAATGAAAGTTCGTCGCATCAGAAGGATCACAGTATAATAAAAAATCGCATAGTTATGAAGAAATGGTCGAAAAAACAACCACAAAGAAAGAAAGAAAACGATCGAGTTCAGAGCATTGAATTTTCATCTCGCTAGTTACCCACTCTTTGAACGAAACAGTTGCGGACCGGAAAAACTTTCATTTCCTGGGATGAGAGAACGCTCAGACCCGAATGTTTCTCAGAATAGAATTATAGGCTTCTTCTCGTCTAATGAAAGAGTGCATGGAAGTAGAGCAAACAGTAGGAAATTTCTCGCATCTGGTGATGTTCTTTGAAGCTCAGCAGACTAATTACATTGGAAGGATAAGCTCAATATATCCCCTCAGGATATACAGGTGATGACATGCCCATCTGTCAGTGTTCTCATTTTTACCAGTTTTCTTCACAGGTGGGCGCGTGGCTCATTGGTAAGAGGAGCTGCTGTTACCCACATTGCAAAGTGATCGATCCGACCCGAACTAATCCAGCCTTTTTTCTCTGAGGTCGGGTGAACTGGTACCAAACTGTTCTGGGACGGTAAATACGCTGACTTGGTATAGCAGCTGGCTCCCCCAAGCAATGTATGTATAAGCACATTCACCATCAATCCACGATTCTGAATGGAATGCGAATGCATGGAGCGTCAGCTAGGGGGTGATCAACACCGACACCTTTACCATACCTTTTCCCATTGATTGAAAGTAAACGGACATTCTCTGATGGATGACTCGGGAGAAAACAAAAGTCGTGGAAGTGAACTAACAGGTTGAAATCTCAACGCAACTATTTCTGTTTTTAATATTTGATAGTCATTCGCAACTATTATGGACTTCCTATTTCTTTGTTCATTTCTCGATTCTCGTGTTTCTGCCACGATTTTCCTTTTTTGTTTTTTGTCCTAGTCAAGTCAGTGCGGATATATGGTTCTTCTGATCCATTAATCATTAATGGGTGGGGATTTAAATAAATAAATAAAAATAAATAAATAAATAAAGCCGAAGAGACTAACAACGGACACGAGACAAAATCATACGGAGAAAGAAAATCCAAAAAGAACATTCCTCGACTCCAAACATTCGCAAATTACTTTTGAAAGCAAAAAAAGGAGCACAGAGTAAATTGAAAACAAAAGAACGAAAACGCGAAATTTTGAAGGAAAATGTAAAGGCCAACAAAGAGGTAAAAGGCAGAAAAAGCAAGCAACTCAAAATGAAAAACTGGAAAAAATAAAGAAGAAAAACCACGGCAAACAGATCTCACACGCGAAAAAATGACCATCTTTTCACAGGAAGTGCAGACTTTTCTTAAATTCAAAAAAGTGCTATACCCCGATCGTACGCATTAGCCTTTTTTCTACAAAAAAATTTTGAAAATAGATGAAAATACAAATAGATACGAGAAAGACAGAGATGGAATGAAAATGAAAATTTTCGAAGAGAAACAGACGATGCGAAGTACGGCAATGAAACTCAAATATCCAACAAAGACGTCAAGTGGAAACAATCTTCAGATATCGTTTTTTTTTGCGATAAAGTTACGATTATCACAGAAAAATAAAAAATAATATGAACTGCAATTTCGTACTCTGAAAGATGAAGAGTATAGATAATTGTAAATCACAGAACAAAGTGATTTCAATTTAAGCCGAAACGGGCAACAGATTTAGGCAGCGAAGAAAAATGGAAAATAAAACAACAGAGAAGCGCCTCCAATGTGCGGATCGAGATGAAATAAATTTTGAAAAATCGAAAAAATAAGCAATTATCTCAGTCATTCATCTATTTTTTCAGTCAATAAAAATCCATAAGGAGAAAAAGCTTGTCAAGAGCTAAGCGGAGATTAATATACGCTGAAAAATGCATAAAATTTAAAGGATAAATATTATAGTCGATAAGATGACAGTAGGGTTTGTGTAGGTGCGGAAAATATGCAATAACATGTCAGCAACAGGAAATTAGAACAAAGAATAGCAGCACATTGGGAAATATTAATTTAATTTTTGGTTTTCTTGAATTTGAATAATTAAAATAGTTTCTAAAAGGAAGAAAAGTCCAATCTTTCTGTCAGAAGTGACCTGGGACCCCTCGAATAATTAAAGGTCGAAGACGGGTGATAAAAGAATGTGGATAAGAGGTAGATACACACACGAAGCAACAACATTATCTAAAATGTAAGCCATAATTGCAGAGTCGGAAGCATTAAAAGTTCATAAGCTCAAAAATCACGGAAGAGAACGACTAGGTGCAGGTGGAAAGTGAGCAATAGGAATGCTGAAACCGGAATTGTCTACAGAAGAACAACACTTCAAAGAAAAATGTTGTAAAAATGAAAAATAAAAGAGCAATCTGAAGAGCAGAAGTGTCGGCGGACTGCTCTCAAGGAGTAGCAGGGCTAGTAAGAGACACTGGGTAGAATACTCGAAAAATAATCATATGAAAGGGTAAAAACTACAAATAAAAGTGCAACCTTTATTATTTGGAAAAATAAAAAATAAAAAGTAATAAAAATTAAAATTGGAAAAATAAAAATAAAAAGTTGGTCGTTAGTCGGATACAAATCGCCGAACGGAACGATTTGGTCGTAGGCGGAAAATTTGCAATGGAATGGTGCAGAACGGGAGATTTTCACAGCAGAACATCATTTTATCGAAAATATTGCAGAAATAGAGAAGAGATTTTGTTGAAATATCCGGTTTAAGGATGCAGCGATGAATAAATAAATAACTAAATGAATAAAATACCAGTTTTTTAGCTACACTCATTACTCACACACCCTCCAACCACACGAACAACGAGAGACAACTAATCTAGAAAGGGCCTCAGAAGGCCGTCAATAAATCTTTCCACCTGAACATCTTCTAAGGCATACTAAACACAGAATAGTGAAAGCAGACAGTGGATCAACTTAAAGATCAGAAACTCTCGAGGAGCTCAGTATGGCTAAGGAGAAGATCATCGGGCCGGATAATTGCTCGGACGTGAGCTGAAGTGGGTCCGTGGCGCTCAATGAGCGACCAGTCAATGAAAAATGAACGTGGGAAACCAGAGCCTCCGGGCAGAAGTAGCTAGATGGAATCGACGACCTCCTAGTCGTCGTCGTTCTAGCCCTCATCTCTCCCTCCCTCCGTGCCTCTATGTGTGCCTCTCCCTCCCTCCCTCCCTCACACTCCAGACGAACCCGTCAGTGCCGGAGGGAGGCCGGATCGATACTCAGCTGTGGGGCACCACGGAATCCCTTGTGGGGCGAGGCTTTCGGGTAAAAGCAGCAGCCAGTCGGCCGGCCGGGAGTGGACGACGTCCGAACGAGGTCTGGAGTCGGTGGGTTGGCCCTCCGGCCAGTCAGAGGACGAAGCTGGAGCAAAAGCTGAACGGAACGGCGGGGGAAGGTGACCGCCTTAGGCGAGCGCGTTCACTCGGAAAGAGCACGGGCTTTGGGGCTCGTTTGAGAAGCATTCTCGTGATTGTTGGGTTAATTAGTTACATTTCGTCAGAGGAGCCTGCTTCTTTCCATTGGATAACTCCTAATAAAAGAGTATGGAGAAGAGGAAGTTATACAAACAAAACAACAACATTATCTAAAAATGATGAGAAAACAAAACACAATGAACATTCTCACACAAACACACAAAACAACAACAAATGAAGCATTTTCGAAGAGAGTGGCACCGAACTCGTTTGTGCCATCTTAGTCTTTGCTAAGGTTCTCAACTTGCTTTCGCCTTTTTTTGACCTTGTTTCAGTTATAGTTTGATCTTTTTGCTATTTGTGTGTTTCTTGGCGCGTCTTTGGACGTAACATAATAAATAAATAAATAATATCTAGACGAGTATCCTCCTTATTTATTCGTTTATGGATATTGACTGACTGAGTTGATTCCGAGAATGACAAATACTTCTATTGACTTACTTCATCTCAAAGGAGAGAGTTCTAGAGTAGAAATAGAGTCAAATGCAGAAACCACCAACGTTAGGATTCGTTAACCTTATTGGTTAGGTGGTTCACTGGAGTGGGTAATCTATTCCTTTGTGGACTTTCGTTGAGTTGGTATCGCTCAGCTCAACCGAAAAACAATGGGCATCAAGGGTAAGAGGTAAAGGTAAAGGTGTCGGCGTTGAACAGTCCCCTAAGGACGCCCATACCTGTTCTATTCAAATCGCAGAAGCATGATGATGATGCATATTTGGACCAGTTAATGACTTGCTGGGGCCAGCCGCTAGACCAGTCGAGTTTTCACCTTCACACAGAAGTCTGGTACCAATTTACCGACGTCGGAGGGGTGGAAGGCTTGGTCAACCAGGGCAAGGAGTCGATCGCTCGACAGAGCGGGTGTCAGCCACGTCTCTTACCATTGTACAGCAAGCGTACCGAAATATTCAGGAACTGTCAATTCTGGAGGAATCTTTTCAGCGTTCTCAACCTTTATTCACCGCAAGATTCCTTCTCATATGAGATAAAAACAAGCTAATCTTCGGGGAATAGCAGCTATTCAACTGCAAATCCTATATCTAACCTTTATACATATTGCACAGGAGCATCCAAAAGGGGTAGTAAATGAGACGGCGAGAGCAAACGAAACAAGTAAGGAAAATTGGTGATTGCCCTCGATTTTTTGTGCCTTTCGGCTCAATAAGATAACCTTCTCAAGATCAGAGCGGCTTGGTGTTCAACGTTCTCGCCACCTTCAGAGGATTTTTTACTTCTGTTTCCTACCCTATCGGTTAAATAACTTCTATTAAGGCGCAATGCAATATCCCCGTCTCAGGCAAAAAGAAGGAGCCGGGGTCCCCGGTGAGAACGGAAGATTGAGGCAACAGACCGCACTAACAAAGTTCCATCTAACAACGTCGAAAGGCGCGAGAAATCAAAGAGCAACCACCGACATCAATGCCGAGTTCAAAGATGGCAAAATTTGATCACGATTAAAATAAGCGCGGTTTAGTGAATTAGAATGAAACAATTTCAAAACAAATTTAAGACAGGTTTCCTGAGACACTTTGGAAAAGCTCTATGTGCCCCGGGTTGTAGAATTATTGAGTAAATTTCCACCGATCGTTATTGAGTAAATTTCCACCGATCGTAGTGATACACTCTCGTACGAATTCAATATGGATTAACACTTCGAATTCCAACTCTCCTGGGTTTGGGTTACTGGGTTTATTCACCCAAGTTTGAGATTCAGTTTTGGAGTCAGCTGAACCTTAACAAGGACAGGTTAGCTATTTTTGGTTTATTTTCTTTTACCTGTTTCTTTTTTCTGTGTTGTGTTATTTTATTTATTCCTTTTCGAACCTCCCTTCTTACTGAAGAAACCGAGGAAGGTTCTACTGTTCCTTTTTGCTCGTCTAAGAGTTGGGTCGAAATGAGCGACTTTCTTTTGTCGATGATTTTTCGTATTCTTCCAAGGATATTTTAAAAGGGGGAGGTGAAGGTGCCCGACTTGAAGAGTCCCTTGAGGACGCACCATGCACAAGCCTTCCAGTCAGAGTCGCTGTGGCATGGTGAATGCGTATTTAACCTATTAGTGGCTTGGGGGCAGCCGCTATGCAATGTCAGTGTTTTTACCTTCCCAGACAAGTCTGGTGCCAATTTACCTGACCACGGATGGATGAAAGCGTTGGCTAGCCTGGGCGAGGAACAATCGCTAGAAGTGCGGTTGTCAGCGGCGCCTCTTATCACTGCACCGCGCGGGGACAAATAAATTATTAAAGTACATGAATCTGTGGCGTCCTCAACCAGGAATTACAGTGCGAGGGAGAGAGGAACTGAGAAGCTTGATGACAACCATCCCCAAGACAGGCGCAAATTAAATTCTAAAAATCATTAAGAAAAAGGGCCACAACCCTCAAGGAGAAGAAGGCGGAGCCTGTGGCTGGCCGGAGAATGTGCACACAGGTATGGCTAAGGTATGAGGTGGGATATCGCCGTCTGGCATTTCGCTCAAGTGTTATTGTTGACCATGAAGGACTGCGACATTGCTATAATGTTTTCTTCCCCACCCCTACCTCTTTGGTGGGGCCTCTTCAATTATTCCCTCGACACGCTAAAGCGCCCCACAATTAGAGCCCATTGACAGCTGTCAACGTCTCCCTATTACCTGTGGAAGCAGCTATCTAAAACATTGGATGGACCAATGAGCCAAATTGAGGGGAAATTCTTTCGATCATCCTTTTGATTGGCATTATTATGAAGGATCGTTAGATAAGCCACCAGCCCAGAAAACACTCCATCAATCAAGACCACATCTATGGAATCGGGTAAGAACTAGCCAATAAGCGCTTTTTCCTTATCATCATCCTCTCCGAAACGACCACAGCTGATATCCCAAACTGAAAAACGAGTGGTAGTGTTTTTATTTAAGACGCTATAAAAGTACAACAGTGGTGCGCGTGGAACAGGAGTAAGAGGAGCTACTGACACCGGCACGGCCGAGCGTTCGATCCTTTTCCAGACTAATCAAGCCTCCCATACCTCCGGAATCGGGTAAATTGGCACCGTGCGTGTCTGGGAGGGAGAAGACGGTGACCTGGGCCCAGATTCATCATTGGTAAACTCCTGATAAACTCCGAGATATATCCCGAACGGCGCCCACCTTTGTCCACTTATCCTGAACTTCCGATGTTAAACTCAATCTCTCATCATCTCTGTCGTCTGGTTCTGGCAGCGCCGCGGTTTCGGAGACCGCTCGTCCGTTCATGAATCTGGGCGCTGGTACAGCGGCTGGTTACCGCAAGTCATTGTATAGGCCTAACACGCATTCACCGTGCCTCTTCGATTCTGAATGGAAAACGAATGCGTGGCGCGTCCTCAGGAACTGATAAACGTTGGCGACCTTCTACCTTCATTATTAGGAGAATGAATCAAATTGTAATGTTTTGACCGCCGACTTGCATAATTTTCCCAAACTTCTTTTCGCTGTTGGTGTTCAACTGACTAAATCCAAAAGTCTTCCTTTCTCGTGCAAACACGAATCGTAGAGCTAGAGTGCAATTTCGCTCGAGAAGAATTCCACAAATTGTTTTTTTTAAATATTTCTTCGATTATGGAATCATAGGACCCGCGTTGTGCGGTGGTAAGAGGCGCTACTGTCATCCGAACTGTCGGACGATCGATTCTGGCCCGGACTAGCCAAACCTTCCATCCCTTTGGGATCGAGTAAATTGGTACCAGACTTGTCTGGGAAGATAAAGACACTGACTTGGTATGGCGGCGCAAGCCACTGTATAGGCCAAATACGCGTTTACCAGGTCCTTACGATTCTGAATGGAAAACAAATGCGTGGTCCATCCTTAGGGACTGATGAACGTTTGCGACTTTCTGCCTTTGCCTTTATCTTTTGGAAGCCTTGTTTGGGAAGTTGATCGGCTCAATAAGCAGTACTCTTAACATAACAAAATTCCTCATCTTTTGCTATTCTCTTTGGAGTGAGTAGCAGTTATTCAGCGCTGATTTCCAAAATGGTAAGATGCTGCTACCGAATATGTGGTTGGTTCGGTTGAAAAATGGCCGATGGTGATATCCGTGGCTAAATTGACGGCCAGTGGTGTCCTCCGAGCCGCAATCTGGCTCTGGAGCGCTCGTTAGCGCCCTGACTGGAAAATTGCAGACGATTCGGTCACGGAAAACAATCATCGAACGAGAAGCACATAGAAAATTCCGATGACACACATCGGATTCTCACGTCAACATTGAGAATATAGAACTTCCTCAGGATGCCCTCGATTACCCTCATAGAAACTCTTGAGATCTGAAAGAAATATTGGCAATGAGTCCTTCCAGTCGCTGAGGCACATAAATTGTTCAAAAGCCCAAATAAAGGTAAGTGTAAAGACGGTCGGGGTAGAACAGTTTTCTAAAAGGGCGCCACACCCTCGTCTTCCATGTAGAATGCTTGATGCAATGGTGAATGACTATATGGCCAGCATAATTATTTGCAAGGGCCTGCCGCTATAACAGTCACTGTCTTCACTTTCCCAGACAGCTCTGGTACCAATTTACCCGACCACAGAGGGATGGAGGTCTTGATTAGCCTGAGCGAGGATCGACCGCTTACGGTGTGGGGGTCAGCAACTGCTATCCTATCCTACTAATAAATGGGCGGAACCACGATGTCTGTTTGTCTACCCTACGGTCCCGCCCCGATTGCCCGGTACCGTACTCCCAGTGACGTAATTCATCAGTTTTTCGCCGTCTTTTGCTGCATGATTTTTGTTCTTCGTTTTATTTGTTATTATAAATGTATTACACATGTTTCTTACCATTCATTAGTTCATTTGCAGGCCGCTGAATGGCTGGTTACCTTTATATCACAGGTCCCCTGGTCCATATAAGACCCAGATGAAGCCACTTGGCTCTAAAAATATTCTACAAATTTTTCTATTCATGCGACGACATGTTCTGTTGTTCAATCAGCAATATGATACTGCGGAGATAAAATAATTTGAATCGTAATCAACGGCACTTGAAGACGATTGAGTTGACAGACGATGGGATTCTAACAAGATTTCGACTGATGCCAATTCAGGAGAAAAACACGTCCAGCAGAATTTGGTTGAATCGATGAGGGTTGCGAATAATCGCTGGGTCGTCGAGTATTCGCAGAAACTTCTGCACGCGGTTATTTACGGAATTCCCCATTGAATTATTCCTGAGCAACGACTCAGTTGACGTGCTTGACGTCGGCAGCTTCGTAAGAAGAACACAATAGTTGGAAGCTCGTGGGAATTTGTAGAGGAATTAGCCCATCGTCCAGAAATTGCCCATTTCAGCCTCTGGTGGTGCAGTGGTAAGACGTACTTCCACCAACATGGTCGCACGATCGATTTTTTCTGCTGCGGGGCCGGGTAAATTGGTACCAGACTTGTCAAGGAGGGTGGAGACACTGACTTGGTGTGGCCTTGTATAGGTTAAATTCGCATTATCCATGCCTCTGCGATCTAGGGTTTAAAACGAGTACGAAGAAGATTGATCAACGCCGCATACTTAACCTTTTCAACAGCCCTCGCAGCTATAAACAAGGTCGAGCGATTACCCTAAAGTCTCATAGATAAGCCCGCTCGCGCGCGCGACGCTGCGCCGCCGCGCTGCGAGTGACTGCTGCACCCGCTCGATGTACGTTGAGTTTTGATTTTTGCTTATTCATTCAAAATAACAATCAAACGGTTTAAAAACAAACACTAAAAGGTTGCGACCTATTAGCAGATTGTCTATAAGCATCGAATTCGTAAAACAGTTCACTCCCAGCTCGATTGAAATGCATAGAATCGAACAGCACATTGACTGACAGTGACGAAATCCCATGAAAAACAATTCATGAGAATAGGTCACGATTTTGGTGCCCGTTTTGCGAATTTCGCTCAAGCGAGGCATTTGCCACCTGTTCCGGCATATGCCAGAACCCTTCGGCCCACCCGCAACGGAGGCGGGACCAAGGGAAGACCTGGTGTGACCGGTGCCCGGACACGACAGTCTTCAATAAACCTTCCTATCAAGCACACGTGTCTCTGTCCACCGAGGCATTGACTAAGGGCACAAATAACGCCCAACACGCCACCATCTACGGATCTCCCAAAGCCTCACCTGAGCGGAAAACGCGAAATGAACATAATGAACACGAAAAAAGTGAACATCATATTCGTGACAAACGCCCCCGAAAATTACCCTGAGTTGAGGCAAATTTAGAGGTCCTGCGTTGAGTTCCCAGGGTGGTATTAAGCCTAAAATACAAATCCTAAAATGACCCCAACGTACAATCCTAGCGAAGTACCAAAAAAGAACATTGGATTCGTAATCAGCACCTCCGAGAACGCCCCTATGCGAAATTGGGGCGAATTCTGTTGAAAACCAAAAAAGTCGATGTGTAGTGCGCTACTACGGAAGGCGACCGATCGATACGCCGCGCTGCCGTTCGCGCAAGGCGGGCTTATCTATGAGACTTTAGGGTAATGATGCAAAACATATAATTCAGCCTTATCCTGAGGTCAAACGAAATAGTAATTATGCCTAAAGGAAACTATTCTGTCAATTGCCGCTTTTTTGTTTAGCGGTTTATAGACGCGAACTAGTTTAATGACTTATATATTTGGAGGTTCGATTCCCGTTCGATGTCAGTGTTTTGCGATTAACCTAGAATCTCCAAATATATACCTAAAGGATTAAGGGAAAGCAGAAGGAAGGGTATTGTTCACTTCTAATTTTGACGGATGCTCGCCCTAGATCCGTCAACAGCTTAGAACGCATCTGTTTGTCGGGTAACAACCGAACAAGTGGCACTATATATCTCTCTCTTTGTTCCTTTAATGATGCCGTGGCAAGCAGACTGCTGCCAAGACCAAATGGGCTTCTAATAATGATGGACGACCTCAAACCGGAGTCCATGGGGAATTCAAACCCAGACCAATAATGAGTACTCATCAGAGAATCAGACAACTCAGTCGTTCATTTCAAAAAACACTGAACAGTATCTACGCAGGTGAGAGCTGCAGAACTAATTTTCTTGGACTCACATCCAAATGTACGTACTTCAGGAAGAGCTCGGCCGCATGGAGTAATAAACATAAAATTATAAAACAGTCATTAATCTTCAATAATATCATACTTTTGGAAAATAAAATAACCCGCTAAAAATCTGAATTCTCCCTCTTCACGTCTATTGTAGTCGTCACCAACCGAGATTTGAAGGGAAAAACAAATATACCGACCGCTCTCCGTAAATGCTGGCTCGAAAAAGACATTCTGGGTAAAGGCGAGTTTTGTCAAGTCAGTGGTCTCGTTATCATGAGATATAAAAGCGGTACCGAAAGGGTGAAGACTTCAGTTTATCGTCGACGTCAGGTGCGATGCAAGTGGCTGTCTTCCTGCTCCTTCTGACGACTGCTATCTACGGAACGCTTGGAGAGGACGGTATGTTTTGAGTAAAGATTCACAGTGAAATGTGAATTTGGTGCGGCAGGTAGAGACGTTCAGAGCGGTACCCGAAACTCCTCTCGACCTTTTTTCCTGGACAACCTGATGAAGTGTGTACCAGAGCAGCCCGCATACCCAGATCTAGTTGGGGAGAGGAGGGTGCTGAACAGCAAAATCGTGTGTGACTACACATTGTCGTACTTATTTCAGACAACATTCAGATCTCAAGTCCCAGAGATATCCCTTTAGTCAATTCCTGAGCTTACGCTTCTGCTGCCCTCACCCCAACCCACATGGCCCCGTCTCCGACGCGTCTGACTTGCAAACTCCTCCCAGTTGTTCACAGAACCCCAATGAAACAAAGGTATATAAGATAACGATAACAATGATAGCTAACATGATTTTAGGCTTTATAGCAGTCATCACATAGCACCGCCGTTTCAGTACTACAAACTGAGGATTGATTAATTATGAAGGTATTGTCAATGGTTCAAATCTAAATCTGTATATTTTCAGATTCCTCCAAAATGCTCGGGCAACCCGTTCTCAGAGCGCGTCGTTCTGACTACGAAGATGCGGCTCGCAAAGTGGCAAAGAGGCTGTGGTTACTCTTCTACAAACTGAAAGCACTTGGGGCGATTCGGGCGGAATTCCCCTACGATCCATTTTCTGATGTAGAAGAGGAGATCAAAATGCACTGGGACCAAAGGAGACTGAGCGAGACGAGTTTGAAGAGTATAATGAGATTGTTTAGGAAGGAGCTGCCAAAACTGAAACATACCTCTTGCCTTGGAAACGATTCTAGACTGCATGGGTTAAGATGGTGCCCAAACGTTCTTCATAAACTACGTGATGTAGTCTTACAAATTTACCTTCTGCACAGTGCCGTGACGGAAAGCCACCGTTTGGGGCTTTATATGGATCAATTGGATTTTGACGTGTTTGAAAACGCTATCCATGACTCTACTCTAAGAATCGAAATTCTGGAACGTCTAGAAAATATGCTTGATGAATTGCTGGCATAAGCACTACGCTCACAACAATTACCACTAGACAGTTGTGAAATAAACTTTTGTTGCCAAGCATATTGGTGATCAGATGTGATTCTATTTTCCGCCACTGATACACTGAGCGGATACTTTACTATTTGAAACGGTCTTCGTCAGCTGTAAGAACCATCAAGTGATCAATAATGGAATATAACCTAACGTACCCTGGAGGTCAAATGATCATAGAACTTAAGTGGTAGAGGGAAGGACAATGGGTAGGGTGAAGGTGATTCACAGACCTCGAAGGATCTCTACCCTCCCCCGTCCTAGTGGGCATAACACATGAATGGTAGAGGAAATGGCAAAAGACAGGGTAAATGCTTTCCCCTCTAATTTTGAAGGATCCTCCGTTCCTAGTGATAATAATACTCGAAGGGTAAAGGAAAGGGCAAAACGCACGGTACAGGTCTTGCTCGAAAATTTCGAAGGAATCCCGGACACTTTGACAGCTCAGAACGCATTTGATCAATAGCAATGTAGCTTCTGGTAACTCCTCGAAAGGGATAGGAAAGTCAAGGGTACCACCTCGTTACCCCTCTTCATCCGTATTTTCATCCTCTATACGAAATTTTGGACGAGTCAGGAGCCGCTTCCATGTATCATGGCTACTTCTACCCAGCCAACAACTTAACCTACTTCTATAAGTTGCCGTAATCCTTGTCCCACATTTGCTCGTCACGGTTGCAAGCAAATGTGCTGAATAATGATTGATTCTCCATTTCCCCTTTCGATATTTCAGCTCAAATTACACATTAGACCACAACCTAGTGGTATAAATCTACTCATACATCTGTATATGCGCATCAGCATGCAATCACGCGGATGTTTTGCGCCGAGTCTTGGTGGTTTCCTTTTGTTTCCAGGAGTTTTGGAGGTAGGAAGGGTGCTGACCAGTTCTTGATTTCAAAGATGTCGGTTAGGGTATGTCATCGTGGTCATGGGCAGCAGCAAGGTTAGGACTACCGATTCTAGGACACTGGTAAACTTTCGTTTACCAAGGCCTTAAATTAATAAACATGGGTAGCTTCATGGTAAGCAAATCCACTGCGGAACCCTGAAAGTTCTGGAGTTCCTTGAATCATAATGGTCGAGATACGCCATAGCTTGCCGCAGCAGTGAGACGTATCAGCCCTCGTATAAACCAGAAATAAACCATTCTGGAACTAGAGATTGAACGGCAGTTGGGTGTACTTCGAGGTTTAAGTACGGGTATCTGAACCACGAATTGCCGAGGATTAATGATGAATTTGTCACAAGTCTGTCAATTTTCTTTTCAGAAATAGAGTGAACTAGCGCATAGTAAAGTCTTACTCGTATATTGCACTGAAATCTAACTGGACGATAATTATACCGTCCCCTAACTGAAGAAATAAACAACGATAAAATTGCAATGAGCAGATTATATCGGTGTCGCCTCGACGAAATTCACTGATGTGTTACACACCTCCAACCCTCATAAAAAGACCAAAGATGCCGCCGTATAGTACCCAAAGCAGAAAATGAAATGGATGAGGGAGGAGAATCATGTACCATTGCCTTTTCTTTCTCAATAGGAGCCCAAAAGTTATCCAAAGGAGCTGCAAACGTCGGCATCCGGCTGCTGAATAGGTTGAATGATGATCAATTTTATTCCCAGGCAGTGGAGAATGGCGACTGGAGTCTAACGAGGCAAAAGCTGGGAAGGTAAAAATTTACTAGTCAATTTCTAGTAAGTGATGGCGGAAGAAATAAAAGAGAAAAGATTTCAAATTGTCAGCTTTTGAGGGAAAAGTCGAGAGAAAACGTTATCATAAGGGGCATCAAGCCAAAGGTAAACCTTAAGCGGTAGTAGAAAATACGGAAATTCGTTTAGTTAATGCACACGTGATGCAGAGGCGCTACTGACACCCGCATGGTCGGGCGCTCGATCATCGTTCGGGCCCCGGGTTAGCCAAGCCATCCATCCCTCCGTGCCGAATAAAT
Source organism: Nippostrongylus brasiliensis (assembly GCA_030553155.1). Classification (NCBI taxonomy): domain Eukaryota; kingdom Metazoa; phylum Nematoda; class Chromadorea; order Rhabditida; family Heligmosomidae; genus Nippostrongylus; species Nippostrongylus brasiliensis. The sequence goes on along the minus strand of CP130735.1, from coordinate 49,427,898 downwards.
TGGTACCAGACTTGTCTGGAAGGTAAAGACGCTGACTCGGTATAGTGGCCGGCCCCAGCAGCTCATTGTGAAAGCCAAACACGCGTTCACCATGCCTCTACGATTCTAAGTGGAACTCGAATGCGGCGGCGCGTCCTTCGGGGACTGATCAACGTCGATGCCTTTGCCTTAACCTTACCTTTAATTCTGTGTTATAATAGTATCGTGACCGCCAAAAGACTCTAAATTTTATCCGTTTCTTCCGCAGTCGTCACCAACCAAACTTCCGAAATCGACAGCGTTCTGGGCGTACAAGTCGATGATTTCAAGGGGAAATCAGAAGCACGGACCGCTCTCCTTGAATGCTGCCTTGAAAAAGGCATTTTGAGTGAAGACGAGTTTTGTTAAGCCAAAACACGGCCTCGTTATCTTGATGTTCTTGATGTTAACACGGTCTCGTTATCTTGATATAAAAGCGCTACCGAGAGGGTGACGACCTCAGTCTCGACATCAGGTGCGATGCAAACGGCTGTCTACCTGCTCCTTCTGGCGACTGCTGTCTACGGAAAGCTTGGAAAGGAAGGTATGTTTTGAGTAAAGATTAAGAGTGAAATGTCGGTTTGGTCCGGGAATTGGAGACATTTCGAGCGGTACCCGAGACTGGTCTCGATCTATTTCCTGGACATCCTGACGAGGTATGTACGAGGACAGCCCGCATACCCAGATCTAGTTGGGGAGAGGAGGGTGCTGAACATCAAAATCGCAAGCAACTACACACTGTCGTACATATTTCAGAACAAATTTCTGATCTCAAGTCTCATAGATCTCCCGCTTTTGCTGCCCTCACCCCAATTCACATAGTAAAATCTCTGACGCACCTGACTTGCAAACTTCTCTCAATTGTTCACCCTACCCCAATGAAATAATGGTATATAAGATAATGACAAAAATGATAACAACGTGGATTCTAGGCAATATTGCCGTCATCGCATAGCACCGCCGTTTCAGAACTCCAAACCGAGGATTGCTTAATTATGAAGGAATTGCCAAATCATAGCATACTTTGAAATCCAAATCATAGCATACTTCCAGATCTCTCCAAAATGCTCGAGCAACCCGCTCTCAGAGTGCGACGTTCTTCGGAAAAGGATAAGGTTTATGGAAAGCTTTGGGACTTCATCATCGCACTGAAACTGTTCGGGAAGAGTCTGGGAGATTCCAACGATCCTTTTACTGATGCACAAGAAGAAGCCAGAAAGCACTGGTCTCAGAAGAGTCTGGACGCTGAGAATTTGCAGAAAATAGGCAGAATGCTTATACATCATCTGCCACAACTAGAAAATGGCGTTTGCATAGGGAATAATGTGGCATTTTATAAGTTCCATTGGTGCCCGAACGTTGTTCGTAAACTAGGTCTGTTAGTCTACGAGCTTTACAATCTGCACTATGTCTTGACGAAGAGCCGCCGTTTGAATCTCTGGTACTTCGGTAAATTGGACCGCTCTATAATTGAAAAGGCTGTCTGGCACTACCCAACAAGAAAAGAACTTGTGTATTCCTTTGATATTTTTCTTCATGAAATGCAGGATTGAAGCACTCCGCCTTCACAATTACGACCAGACAGTTTTGAAATAAACTGTTTTAAGCTTTTTATTTCGTCGATCTTCTGAAACCAAATGCAGGGAGCCATATAATTTGTAGTAGCAGAATGTTCTGTTGATACTTCTTTTTCGGTCCCCAAATCGAAAAAATGGGCGTCAGCTGTTGTTCTTATAGACTTCTGATTGAGCCCATTGGAGAGAGCTCAAAATTTTAATATGCTCCTATGTTTCGCTCATGTATAACCGGGTCGTCGGACCATTTACACGACCGCTAATTATGTAGGCGAAGGCGGTTGGAACATTTCTCGCCGACCATCGGACTCGTCTCGTCCGTCGGGTCACCAGCGCCTCATCGAGGAGCTCGGCGGGGCCAAGATCGCGTGCGGCGAGGGCCAGTGTGCACGTGCACGCGGTGAACTCGCCAATGGTCCGATGAGTTGGCAATTAGGATTCCTGCCTAACGTCTTCCCCCCCAATGGGTAGGGTGAAAGTGTTTTATTAGGTTATTTCATAGGTCCTTACCGTTTCTTTCAACGTCCTTCTGTAAGTTTAATTGGAAAGCTCTGGCAAAGAGTTATACACCATTCGATAGAGAATTGTTCGTAGTTTTAGCATATGTATTTCTTTTTGATGGAAACTTGAAATGTTGCTAATTTTTTTGCCAGTGAAATGGAAAATGAAATGTCGCAAAAATAGCTCTTGCGGCACGTTAGTCACTTTGGTAACCACTACTTCTCTCTCGCTTTGTTCCTATAACGATCCCGTGACAAGCGATCCTAGAAGTTCATGGGGAATTCAAACCCTTTCCACTAAGGGGTACCCATCAGAGAACCAGACAGCTCCAACATTCATTTCGAAAAAGCATTGAACAATATCTAAGGGGGTGAGAGCTGCAGATCTAGTTTTCTTAGATTCCCATCCAAATGAACCCTATTACAAGAAGAGGTATACAGTCTCGACTGCATAGAGTAATAAACACAAAACTGTAAAACAATCATGAAATTAATATAACATTATAATTTTAAAAAAGTACAATAACCCGCCGAAAGACCCTGAATTCTATCCGTTTCTTCCGCAGTCGTCACCAACCACACTTCCGAAATCGACAACGTTCTGGGCGTATTAATTGATGATTTCAAGGGGAAATCAGAGGTACCGACCGCTATTCGTAAATGTCGACATGAAAACGATATTGTGGGTAAACACGGGTTTTGTTAAGCCGAAACATGGCCTCGTTATCGTGATGTTCTTGATGTTAACACGGTCTCGTTATCTTGATATAAAAGCGGTACCGAGAGGGTGACGACCTCAGTCTCGACATCAGGTGCGATGCAAACGGCTGTCTTCCTGCTACTTCTGGTGACTGCTGTCTACGGGAAGCCTGGAAAGGACGGTATGTTTTGAATAAAGATTCAGAGTGAAATGTCGGTTTGGTGCGGGAAGTGGAAACGTTTCGAGCGGTATCCGACGCTTCTCTCGACCTAGGAACTCATGGACATCCTGATGAGGTATGAACAAGGACAACCCGCACACCCAGATTTAGTTGAGGAGAGGAGGGTGCTGAACAGGAAAATCGCATGCGACTACACATTGTCGTACATATTTCAAAACAACATTCTGATCTCAAGTCCCAGAGATATCCCTTTAGCCAACTCCTGAGCTTAGGCTTCTGCTGCCCTCACCCCAACTCACATAACACCGTCTATGACGCGTCTGACTTGCAAACTCCTCTCAGTTGTTCACCCAACCACAATGAAACAATGGTATATAAGATAATGATAACAATGATAGCCAACAGCGATTTTAGGCAATATTGCCGTCATCACATAGCACCGCCGTTTCAGTACTCCAAACCGAGAATTGCTTAATTATGAAGGAATTGCCAAGGCTTCAAATCCAAATCATAGCATACTTCCAGATGCCTCCAAAATGCTCGAGCAACCCGCTCTCAGAGTGCGACGATCTTCGCAAGAGGATAGGGTTCATCAACACCTTTCGGACATCGTCGTCAAACTGAAACACATCGGGCAGAGTGTGGGATATTCCAACGATCATTCTTCCAATGTAAAAGAAGAGGATAGGGTTTATCAACACCTTTCGGACTTCATCATCGCACTGAAATTGTTCGCGAAGAGTCTGGGATCTTTATGAACGAGACGAACTTGAAGACTATAGCCAATATGCTTAGGGAGCATGTGGGAGAACTAGAAAATGGCGTTTGCATAGGAAAGCAAAAGGAACTTTATAAGTTCCATTGGTGCCCGAACGTTGTTCGTAAACTAGGTGAAGTAGTCTACCAGCTTTACAATCTGCACTATTTCTTGACGAAGGACACCCACTTGAATTCCTTTTACTTCGATGAATTGGAACAATTTATATTTGAAAAGGCTGTCTGGCACTACCCAACAAGAGAAGGAATTCTGGAAACCCTCGATGTGTTTCTTATGCAAATGGGTGAATGATGCACTCCGCCTTCACAATTACGACCAGACAGTTTTGAAATAAACTGTTTTTGTAAATCACATTGGTAACCAGATGTGATTCTATTTTCTGACACTGATACTCTAGCCGGATACTTTACTATTTCAAATAATCTTCGGAGGCCGTAGAAACCATCAAAAGTGGTCAATAATGGAACATAAATTAAGCTACCCTGGGTGTCAAGTGATTATAGAACTAAAGGGTAAAGGGAAATGCAATGGGTAGGGGGAAGGTCTTTCACACAAATCTAGGAGGATCCTTACCCTCCCCCTTCCTAGTGGTGATAATACCTGAATGGTAGAGTAAATGGCAAAAGACAGGTTAAAGGTTTTGCCTACTAATTTTGAGGGATCCTCCGCTAGCAGTGATAATAATGTCGATGGGTAAACGGAAGGGGAAGAGGCACGGTGCGGGATATCTTCAACAATTTTGATGGAATCCTGGACCTCTCGACAACTCAGAACTGTTCTATACACAAAATTATAAAAAATAAAATTGGAATTGTCAATGGTTCTGGTTGCCGGCCGGGGGGGGGGGTGGTGTTGACCAGTTCTTGGTTTCTATGATGTAAGTCAGGGTATGTTACGGTGGCCATTAGCCGTGGCAAGGTTAGGACGATCGAATCTAGGGCATTGGTAAACTTTCTGCCGCAGCAGTGGGACGTATCAGTTCTCCTATAAACCATAAATAAACCACTGGAGCGAGGGATTGGACGGCAGTTGGGTATACCTCGAGGTTTTACTACGGGTAAATTGACCACGAATTGCCGAGTATTAATGGTGAGCCGATCACAAATCTATCAATTTTTCTTATTCTGTATCCAGAATATATCATATTCTTATATTCTGTATCCAGAATATATCATATTCACTTTGAATTGGATACTTTTCGTTGGGCGTTTTTCAAACCAAATTGGACACTTCTCAAGCCACTTTGGCTTGGAAAACGTCCGACGTGGTTTGAAAACCGTCCAAATCAAAGTGAAAATGGTTATGTCTGTTTCGCCTCGACGAAATTGAAATCCTTTGATGTATTATCCACCCCAGTCCTCGAGAAAAAAAAGAAAGATGCCGCCTCTACCCAAAGCAGAAAAGGAAACGGATCAGAGAAGATAATGATGCACTATTGCCTATTCTTCCTCAGTAGTATCCCATAAATTGTCCAAAGGGGCTGCGAAGGTCGGCTCCCGGCTGCTGAATAGGTTGAATTATGATCAATTCTATTGCCAAGCAGTGAAGAATAGCGACTGGAGTCTAACGAGGCAAAAGCTGGGGAAGGTGAAAATTTACTAGTCATTGTCTAGTAAGTGATGGCAAACAAATACACTGTGTCCAGAAAAGATAGGGACACCCCCTGATTTCTTGTTTCAAGGACTTGCTCGATACCATTTGATTTCAAATCTATACTAGTAAATTCAGCATGGCAAAAATCATGGGACTAAGCGATTTGAGCTTCTGATTTGAACGGAGAGGGTTTTGAGGACGATTTTTGCAATCAATGCGACGAAACCACTGTCCACAAAAGGGACACCTACAAAGAAGGGTCAGTTGAATAGGCAAATTGGTAAAAGCTACTAGTTTGGACAATATTCATTTCAACAAAATGTTATGTGTTAGCACAGACCATAGAACGTTGTGCTCAATAAAATTGAAATGTCAAATTAAGGCTCTTGAAGAAATAAGGTCTAGTGTCGCGGAATTTCACCTGCGGTGAAAGCCTCGAGAATGATTATCGGCGTTTTATGATAGATTATGAAACGAAGAGGTTTCCCGGAGGTGAAAGGTCACCCTCTGATCTTAAACAAGCAAACGCTGGACAAATAGTATCTGATGTACAGCCTAACTGGAGCAAGTAAGCAAGAGCCTACCATGAAAAAACTCAATAAATTTATCTGTTATTGCATGAAACGTTACGGAAACGTTCCCTACTTAAATTCTAAGTTCACCTCACGTTTAGCAGCAGCACGCAACGGAAACAGTTTTGAATTTCTCTAGAGAAACAAAATCCGATCTTGGATTAAGGCACGATAGATGTCCACTTGGTTCCTAGGCTAATTATTCTGAGGTTAAATTGATATTTTCCGATGCGAAGTGACTTTCCTGAAGCTGTCCGGATGGCAAACAGTAATACAACACGGTTCAGTCGAGAAGAACTAGTTTTTACGAAGGAGGGGTTTGGGGTGCGGTGCAGTTTTAATGTGGGTGGCAGTTTTTTTTTCTGAATAAAAAGCTTTGATTGAGTTTAGTTCAGAAAATTCAAATTGATTTGAGTTTGATTTGAAGTGGGGATAAGTGAGACACAGCTTCTCCTTTCAACGGGAACATGGCCCGCTTCATAAAATCACGTTAACCCCAGGCTTTGCAAGAGTCTGTTCCGTCGATATTCTCGAATTACCAGCAAATTCTTCTAAGATTATTCTGATGGTAGACCCCTAAGAACACCTTTATTAAGGCCCATTCAGAGGCTGCGTCTCTGCCCTATCCTTAAGCATTGACGCGCCGCAATGCCGCAGCCTCTGAATGGGCCTTTAGAGAATCAACGTGATTAACAAGATATACTTGAGCGTTGATGAGCTCAAGACAGCGGTATATCGGTCTCTCCAATAAAATTCTAAAAAACTCCGTCGCCTTAATGTCAACTCCACTTATATACGTGACACTGAATAGTGAAGCGTCCACTAATTACTAATTTCAGTGGCCTAATTAAGCTCTGGTTTATGAAGCTGTTTTTTTCGGGTGTCCCTATCATTTCTGGACAGTGATTCCATCGCACTGATTGCAAAACACGTCCTTAAAACCTTCACCGTTCAAATCAGAAGCTCAAATCGCTTAGTCCCATGATTTTTGCCGTGCTGAATTTGCTAATATAGTTTTGGAATCGAATAGTATCAAGCAAATCCTTGAAACAAGAAATTAGGGGGTGTCCCTATCTTTTCTGGACGCAGTGTATAAGAGAAGGGACTTCAAATTGCCAGCGTTTGAGGGAAAAGTCGTGAGAAAACGCGGTCATAAGGGGCATCAAGCCAAAGGTAAATCTTAAGCGGTGGTAGAAAATACGGAAATTTATTTATTTAATTCACACATGACGCAGCGGTAAGAGGCGCTACTGACACTTGCATGGTCGGGCGCTCGATCATCGCCCGGGTTAGCCAAGCCATCCATCCCTCCGTGGTCGGGTAAATAGGTAACGGACTTGTCTGGGAAGGCAAAGACGCTGATTCGGTACAGTGGCCGGTCCCAGCAGCTCATTGTGTAGGCCAAACACGCATTCACCATGCCTCCACGATTCTAAGTGGAACTCGAATGCGGCGGCGCGTCCTTCGGGGACTGATCAACGCCGATCCCTTTACCTTTACCTTACCTTTAATTCCGTGTTAGTATCAATTCAATTAGTGTTCAATCATAGAATTATTATAACTTCATAATTTTAAATTAGTACAATAACCCGCCGAAAGACTCTAAATTTTATCCGTTTCTTCCGCAGTCGTCACCAACCACACTTCCGAAATCGACAACGTTCTGGGCGTATTAATTGATGATTTCAAGGGGAAATCAGAGGTACCGACCGCTCCCTGTAAATGTTGACATGAAAAAGACATTGTGGTTAAACAAGGGTTTTGTTAAGCCAAAACACGGCCTCGTTATCTTGATGTTCTTGATGTTAACACGGTCTCGTTATCTTGATATAAAAGCGGTACCGAGAGGGTGACGACCTCAGTCTCGACATCAGGTGCGATGCAAACGGCTGTCTACCTACTCCTTTTGGCAACTGCTGTCTACGGAAAGCTTAGAAAGGAAGGTATGTTTTGAATAAAGATAGAGTGAAATGTCAATTTGGTACGGAAAGTGGAGACGTTTCGAGCGGTACCCGAATTCCTCTCGACCTGTTTCCTGGACATCCTGAAACGATGTATCAAAGATTCAGCTTAGGCTCGTCACTTTGATGTGATTCTATTTCCTGACACCGATACTCTAGCCGGATACTTTACTATTTCAAACAGTCTTCGAAGACTGTAAAAACCATCAAGTGATCAATAATGGAACATAAATTAAGCTACCCTGTGGGTCAAGTGATTATAAAACTTAAAGGGTAGAGGGAAGGGCAATGGGTAGGGTGCAAGACATGCTCAAAAATTTTGAAGGAATCCCGGATACCTCGAAAGCTCAGAACGCATCTGTTCTATACACGAAATTATAAAAAATAAAATTGTAATTATAAATAGCAATGCAATTTCTGGTGAATCTACGAAAAGGTTGGCAAATTCAGGGCTACCAGCTCAGTTACACCTCTCCATCTGTACCTTCATCCTCTAGACGGAATTTTTGACGAATCAGGTGCGGGTCCCATGTGTCATAGCTATTTCTACTCAACCAACAACTTGGCCTAACCTACTTCTGTTAGCTACCATAATCCTTAGTCCAGTTGCTCGTCAGAGTTGCAAGCAAATGTGCCGGATGATGGTTAATTTTCCATTTTCCTTTTCGATATTTCAGCATTAACTACCTATTAGGCCACAATCTAGCGGTATAAATCCACTCATACATCTGTATATGCGCATCAGCATGCAATCACGCGGATGTTTTGCGCCGAGTCTTGGTGGTTTACGTTGGTATTCAGGGGTTATGGAGGCTGTGGGAGGTGCTGACCAGTTCTTGGTATCTATGATGTAGGTCAGGGTATTTTACGGTGGCCATGGCACAAAACACAGATAGACATCAACGTCAATACTAACAAGCGAAAATTATAGTAAATCCTTGAAATAACTAGAATTAAATGAGCCAAGCCCACCACGGAGTTACCTAGCAGTGAAACACCGTTAGCCGTAACGTCCCCTCATATCGAAGTTTATTTTTCTAGTAAGGAAATGGTTTTTTCTAGCAGTAGACAATGTGCTAGTATTACAAGTGCGACATAGTAGTGTAGAACACTGAAGAACAATTTCAAAGCACTTAGGAACATCACCGAGAATTCGGAGATTTATTGATTAGTTGGCTTGTGAGAGATGTAAATAAAGGAAATCACTCAGGTAGAAAAACGCTTTGGTTTTCGTCTGTACACTTCACTTTCTCTGGTCCGATGGGAGGCTCAGAGTGACATCGAATTTACATTTTATGATTCTCTAGTAAATATAGCGAAAGCCCCAGATAGCGTCCTGCCACTAGGCTTACCTCGCTTACTGCCTAACCTCGGCTACGAGCTATAAAATTATAATAGTATAATAATTTTGGAAAATAAATTAATTCGCGGCAAGACTCTAAATTTTATCGGTTTCCTTCGCAATCGTCACCAACCAAACTTCCGAAATCGACAGCGTTCTGGGCGTATAGGTCGATGATTTGAAAGGGAAATCAGAAATACCGACCGCTCTCCTTGAATGCTGACTTGAAAAAGGCATTTTGAGTGAAGACGAGTTTTGTTAAGCCAAAACACGGCCTCGTTATCTTGATGTTCTTGATGTTAACACGGTCTCGTTATCTTGATATAAAAGCGGAACCGAGAGGGTGAAGACATCAGTTCATCGTCGACACCAGCGGCAATGCAACCAACTGCTTTCGTGATCGTTTTGGCGAGTGCTATCTGCGGAACGCTTGGAGAGGAGGGTATGTTTTGAGTAAGGATTCAGAGTGAAATGCGTCCGGAAAGTGGTATAACAAATCAAGTAAAGAAGGTCAAATCAATTTTCTTATCTCAAGTCTCACAGATCTCCCTTTAGCCAACTCCTGGGCCCGTATGCTCGTCTCACCCGAGATTGCTGAGTCGGCCCGTGTTTCATGTGCTCTTACTGGCTGGCTCCTCTCCTCCCCCAACCCCCAGCAATCTCGGGTGCGACGAGCATACGGCCCATGAGATTAGGCTTCTGCTGCCCTCAGCCCAACTCACATGATACCGTCTCTGACGCGTCTGACTTGCAAACTCCTCCCAGTTGTTCACACCACCCCAATGAAGCAATGGTATATAAGATAATGATAGCAATGATAGCCAACAGCGATTCTGGGCACGATTTTAGGCCGTCAAAGCATAGCACCGCCGTTTCAGTACTCCAAACCGACGATTGCTTGATTATGAAGGAATTGCCAAGGTCTCGAATCCAAACCATTGTATATTTCCAGATCCCTTCAAAATGCTCGGGCAACCCGTTCCCAGAGAGCGACGTTCATACTACGAAGATACGGCTCGCAAGGTGGCTAAGAGACTCCGGGGATTCTTCGCCGCACTGAAACAACTTGGGGAGACTGAGGAGGAATTTTTCGACGATCCGTTTTCTGATGTAGAAGAGGAAATTAAAATGTACTGGAACCGCAAGAGACTAGACGAGACGGGCTTGAAGAGTATAGCCAGACTGTTCAAAAATGATCTGGCAAAGCTGCAACGTGAATCCTGCATGGGAACCGATGTTGTACGTCAGTGGCGTAAATGGTGTCCAGACATTATTAAAAAACTACGTAAAGTGGTCTTCATGCTTTATTATCTGCACCGTGCCGTGACAAAGAGCGACCGTTTAAAGAACCATATCCACGGTCAATTGGATGCTTCTCAATTTTCACGGGCTATCAAGAACTACTCTCTAAGGCCCACAATCTTGAAACGCATCGAGAATATGGTTGATGCAATACTGCAATGAAGCACTTCGCCTTTCACAATTACGATCAGATACTTTTGAAATAGTCTTAAAAGTTTTGAGAGTTGAAATAAACTTATAAACTGTTGTTGTAAAGCATATTGTTGATCAGATGAGGCTCTATTATTTCTGACCCTGACACTCTGGCCGAAAAAAAAACGCACGGTACAGGTTTGCTCAAAAATTTTGAAGGAATCCCGGACACCTCGGCAGCTCAGAACGCATCTGTTCTATACACGGAATTATAAAAAATAAAATTGTAATTATAAATAGTAATGTAACTTCTGGTGAATCTTCGGAAAGGATAGTAAAGTCAAGGTTACCAGCTCAGTTACCCTTCGCAACTCGTGCTTTCATCCTCTATACGGAATTTTGGGCGAATCAGGTGCGTGTCCCATGTGCCGTAGCTACTTCTAAAACTTGGCATAAAATAGCTTGACGCAACAGTGGGACGTATTTGTCCTCGTATAAACATAAATAAACCACTGGAGCGAGAGATTGGACGGCAGCTGGGTACACCTCGAGGTTTCATTAAGGGTATATTAACCATGAATTGTCGAGAATTAATGGTGAGCCAGTCACAAGTCTCAATTTTTTTCAGAAATAGGGTGAATTAGGGCATGCTAGAGTAGAGTCTTACTTATATCCTGTATCCTACGGTAATCTAACTGAACAGTAATCATACCGTCCTCCCACTGTAGCAATAAGCAACAATAAGAACGCAATGAGCAGAACACATCGAATTCCCCTCAACGAAATTGAAATCCACTGATGCATTACCCACCACCAGCACTCACACAAAACGAAAGATGCCGCCTCTATAACAGTCAAGGCAGAGAAGGAAATAGATGAGGGAGAACAAGTCAAAGAAGTAAATGAAGGAAATAGAAAAAGGTAGAAAAACGCTTTGGTTTTCGTCTGAGCCCTCCAGGCTCTCTGAGCCGATCGGAAGCTCAGAATGATATCGGATTTACACTTTATGATTCCCTAGTAAAGACAGCCCCAGCCCCAGAAAGCCACCTGCCACATTCTAGACCACGGACTATTATGCAAAAAAAGTCCTATAAAAAGGAAAAGAAACCGAAAAACAAACAAACAAACGTTCAAAGAAAACGCTTCCCCAATGGGTAGCATATCGAAGGCCACCATTGCCACTATAGGAAAACTGAGAAAATTTATTATTTTTATTTTTTACAATTTATTTATTATAATTGGTTTTATTATTTTTTATAATTTTTTAATTTAGCAAATTTACCTTAGCTTGATATGGTTAAGGTTGGTTTGTCGTCTTGCTTCCCGAGTCGGTTGATTTTCAAAGCAACGATTATTAAATGAAAAGGTCTTCGAGCGGCTAGTTACGGACGTAGTTGATTTTCCCAGGCTATGACAAAGGCGATGACAAAACGAACCCTTTAGACGAATAGAACGATTTATATCGACGCTTGATGTCGCTAAACACTGGAAAGAGAAGCGTAGAATCGTAGAGGAAAAAGAGAAAATAAAAATTGAAGCCGAGCGCACACCATGGCGTCTGGGCGACGATAACTGACGCCACCGATCGACCCCACCGATTGGCCCCATCGAGCGGGACGGCTGATCTACGGTTCAACGGTTCGGCACTTTCATGGAACTCGTAATCTTTTCAGATATTTTTATTAATTAAGCAATAAACTGAACTGAGAAGCATTGTCAATGTCCAAACAGAGTCGACACTCTATCGATACTCTGTATTTCTCCTTTCTTTTTGATCTTTATCCTATAAATAGTCTAGTCAGTTAAAGGTAAAGGTATCGGCGTTGATCAGTCCCCTAAGTACGCGTTATGCACTCGTCTTGCATTCAAAATCGTTGATTAAATGCCTTGCGGCGGACGGCCGCTATACCTATTCAGTGCTTTTACTTTCCCAGACAAGTGCGATACCAGTTTACCCGGTCCCGTAGGGATGGAAGGCTTGGTTAGCCCGGCCCTGGTTCGATCGCTCGACCGCGAGAGTGTAATAACGCCCTTGTTATAGGTTTGCTCGCGATGAGCGTCTGCGACTTGCGAGCGGTGATCGCGTGCGCCGCTAAGGCCCTCGTTATAGGTTCGCTCGCACCCCAGCGTAACTCGTCCATTCAGCATCAGACAGCGTGGGGCCAGACACGTTTGTACGAGTCGCGTCGACGGGATAACTCGTACAAACGTGTCTGGCCCCACGCTGTCTGATGTTGAATGGACGAGTTACGCTGGGGTGCGAGCGAACCTATAACGAGGGCCTAACCTCAGACGCTGAGCACGCGACGCACGCACGCACGCGCCCGAAGCATACAGAGCAATGCGCGAGGTGATCGACCTACCCCCAGCGAAAGGGTGCATCGCAGTGGAAGACGCAGCGTCGAGAGCGTGGAAGGTTCGCGAGCGTGTGCATAATAGCCCGTGCGCGCCACCACGCCAGCGTCACCATGATAACTCGTACAAACGTGTCCGGCCCCACGCTGTTTGATGCTGAATGGACGAGTTACGCTGGGGTGCGAGCGAACCTATAACAAGGGCCTTAGTAGCGCCCCGGACCACTACACTTCGCGGGTGAAATCCATTTAGGTACTTTTTAATAATCATTATCTTTCGGTGACTGAAGATTTGAATAAATGAATAAATAAGGACAAATGAAGAAAGAAGAAGCCGTTTTAAAGGAGTCAGAAGCTTCGTGCTGTTCGAATAGCTTCGAAGAGATTAGAAGGAGTGGGAGGTGAATGCGAGTTTCAAAATCGCTGCCTAATGGGTGAAAAGCTCCGTGCTTTATTGAATATTCATTTGTCTCAGTTAAGTTCGGAAAGCCAGCTCTGACTGCCTTAAGTTTCACTGCATCACAATTCACAGCGAAACGTTACGAGAGGCAAAGTTAAAACTACGGGCATGATGTCTTTTACTTATAATTTTCTGAAACATCGTCGAACGCCAACAGTAAGTATTTAGATAAAAAGAAACACAGATGGAACCTATGTTGGCACCACTGCCAATCGCTAATATCCTCAAGTTTCTAGCTTAGCTCTGAAGCTGACAGGAATGACAACCTGGTGGATTATTCCCAAGTAAGCTGGTCTTTCGCATTTGATTACATTTAGCTGAGAATATCCCAGCCACTGTCTTCTATTTATTTATTTACTTGTTTATTTATCCATTTATTCATTATATGATGCACAAATCAATCGTGAGACGTTCTGGCAACAGCAGCAGCACAACCATTATACACGAAAAAACATCATAAATGCAAAACAGACCAGTAAGATTTAACCATTTCCTCTTAATAATCCTCTATCGACTGAGCGGTTGAAACATCGGATTTTCCAACGAGTTTCTAAGGTTCATTTTCATTATATCTTTGTATTTCCTCCAGCGTTCATTTGCTCGAATGTTTTAACGTTGTGTTTCTTTGTCTGATTTTTTATACTAGAGGCGGACCAACGAATAGATAAATAAATAACGAAATAAATAATCGAACTCAGAATCGAACTGTTTTGTCTGCTTATAGTTACTGGTCTCCATTTTAACGTTATTTATTCCTTAACTGCACTTGTACCACTATCTATTCGAACTTGTTTGCCTCTCCTGCAACTTATCGCTGTTCCATTCGTTTACCAACGTTTTTTAATTGATAGAATGGCGTATAAATAAAATAAAGAAATAGAGTAAACCCCCAGTCACTGAGTACCCGATTTTCGCAATGTTATATCGTCCAAATGGCCCGCGTGATGTACGGCGCAGACGGCCGATGGTGCTTATCTACGACCATGCGACCCTTTACTTACGCATAGTAAAACGGAGGTCGTGTCACGTGGCTTGAGCTCTACCTGATCTGTGCGAGATCGACCTGCTACCGAGGCGTTGCGTGTCTTCTCGCCACGAGTGGCACGTGTTCATGGTGGCAGTACATTCACCTTTAAAATCTACAAAAGGTAAAAGTATACCCATCTGTCACCTAGTCTGGCTTTTGCTAGTTTTCTCCGTACCTCTTACACCCATCCATAGCGTTGACTTGAGGAAAGAACGGAAAGCTGTACGCGATCATTTCAATATGCTTAAGAAGGATGATTTACGAACATAAAAATGACAGTATTTTTGCAAATTCAAATGAAAAACCGTTCCGAAAATTTCAGGCAGTCCGAAGAAGCACGGCAGGAAGAGAGGATCTATGAACCAAGCCCCTAAAAACGAAAAAAATGTTGAATTAAAGGTCACAGTTGTTCAAAAAAGTTAGATGAAAGAAAAGGATAGAATGACCTTTGCGGTGGGTTGACGAGTTGTCCTTAGGCTAGTGGGGGTAGGGCGCCTTGAGGGTCATAGTTCGTATGTCTTCATATGTTGTCGTATGTCTTCAAATGTTGTTGTCTTCATACTTCATATGTTCTTTCGATAGCCGTTTCGATAGATTTTGAATATTTCCTCATTCTGCAGCTGTACTGAGTCACTTAGCGTAGTTCCTGTTTTCTGTCAATCATTTTTCCCATATGTTCGACTGAAAACCGTTGACGAAATCCGAAAAATAACCTGCTGAAGGCCCTGAATTCCTTCCATTTCTTCTGTAGTCATCACCAAGCACAGTTCCAAAACCGAGAGCGTTCTGGGCGTATAAGCAATTTAGAGGGAAAATCAAAAATACCGACCGCTAAGTGACATTCTGGGTAAAGACGAGTTTTGTTAAGCCTCGCTAACTCGATATAAAAGCGGTACTGATAGGGTGAAGACATCATCACGACAAAACATGCAGATGTTCAACAAAACTTATCATTGAATATGCGCTCTATTTATAGAACCTCGAGAGATTTCTATATAATCGTCAACAATAATAGCAAACAATGAAATGCAACAACATCAACAACAATAATCTTGATATAACAACCTCTCAAACTGTCAGCAGAATAACAATAACGATGGAGAACAAACTAATGTTTTGATAACTTTCCTGGCAAGCGCTTCAGCGTTCGTTTAATGTTAGTAGTTGGCTCTCGGACTGTGGCTCTTCTCTCTTTCTTATGCTTCTTCTGAAAGGAAATACAATAATAAATTTTTATAGGCGCTAATAAGACCGGACGACCAGCTGACAACTGTAAGTCTATAAAGAAAGGACCAGAAGTGGGAACAACTCCCTCCACTGTTGATAGCGTTCTAGGAAAAAATCGATGGGAAACACATATCCGCTTTGGCAATTTTGTGTACAAAGTGAATGATAAGAAAGTGTAGAACCCGAAAAAATAGCAATACGATCGTCTTTAACTATTGAAAAAAATTAAGAAAAAACACCTTCTCTTCCTCTGCTCTGGCTTCTCTTGCCGAAGCGCCACGTTTTGCAATGCTGAACGTCATCTGGCGACCTCCAAAGATCTCCTCATGCTCTTCGAAATCACCCTTCTGCTCCATGACCGCCTTCTTCTCAGCCAAAGTGACCGACTCCTAAACAAAATCATCTAGGGTAAAAGCTAGATAGAAACTCCAAACTGACTAGAAAGGTGCAGGTTCCTGACCACTTGGCTCAATTCAAAAAACTTCTAGCTGGGTACCTGAAGACGTAACATAGGGTTTCCTATCCCGTCTACTTTTGTTGACTTTTTGCCTTGCTTCTTTCGTCTTATTTTGTAGTTTTATCAACGTTCTTTCTATATGTCATCAACATGAGTTGAACTATGTAGTTACTCTCATAGCTGTATGGACTCGAACCGCGCAATTTGGATACGTATGTTACGAAAATTAATGCTCCACATGTGGTCTCCACAAGAAATAAATGTTAAATGTATATAATTACGAAGAAAAATACTAAGTTATGTAACGAAGACACACTCACCTCTGCCGTAGCAGCTTCCTTAACGTGTTCATCGAGGAAGACACGCACGTCGTCGGTCGACTCCAGTTCATGCAAAACGAATTTCTTCGGCTTGTTAACCAGTCGGGCAGCTCTGTAGATGAATGCTTTTTTAAACATATATTAGGGTCACAAAGGATACGAAATAGCTCTGAAGCATGACAGACCAACAGAACAAAAACTACTGGTAAAAGAGCCCAACCGGGGCGAATCAAACAAAATTACCTCTCCGCCTCTCTAGCCAGTATCTTCTCCTGATATTGCTGCTTGTGCCTTTCTTTTATTTCTTGCTTTCTCTTGGCTCTTTCCTTCTCCCGTCTCTTTTTCTCCGTTAAGGACTCCTCATCGGTGTCACTACTACTATCACTGCCACTTGCAACGCTGCCGTTCCTATGTGATCCTGCTTCCATTCCATCCTCCATAGGTGGGAGCTCTGACTGTTCGATCAACTCATCGTCCTGGCAAATTTATAGGATGATTAGAAGGCGATAAAAAGACGAATTGAATGTCTTAGGGAAATATGACTACCTCGTTCTCATCCTGTTCATCGGGCTGAACCGTATTTTTGCTTTTCAGTGCCTCCTTGTGTTGCACAATTGCGCTACGTTTGAACTGCTCCGAAGTTTGGTCAACCTAAAATGTGGAAAATCACAGGTCTTGTAATAAAACACATAAAATTGAAAGGTTTACTAAATGGAAGTTTCAAAAATTGTAAGATAGTTATTCGGCCGCTTCATTCGGAGCGAAGTAGAGATGCAGGTTTTGAAAGCATTAAGAATTGAGAAACCTACTGCTTCACCAACTAGGCAATTTCTGACCGATTATCTAAGACTTACTATGTCTTCTAAAACCACAATGGGTAACACTAACCCAACATCCACATTAGTCACGTGTCAAGAACTTATGAAACAGTACAAATAAAATCCGAACAAGTGGTAAACTGAGGGAAGAAAGGTCAAGAAAACATCGTGTGAGAATAAAGGAGCTAGAATCAGGCGACAGACCTCGAAGTCCTCATCTGCAAACAATTTCTGGAATCGGTCATCTTGAAGTATAGCAGAAGCCGTTTCAGCCTGAAAGCAAAATCTATCCCTAAAATGAAAGAAAATATGAGATTTTAAACCATTCACCTTCTTCTTCTCACTCTTCTTCCGTTTCTTCGACGACTTGTCATCTGCCTGTTCAGCTGCCGCTTCAGCAAGCAGGCGAGCTGCCAGCTCTTTGTTCACCTGCGTTTAGTTGGGTTTAAATTATGAACATTGAATCAAAAACAAACAAAAGTATACCTTTGGCTGGTTCTTCTCATCTTTAGTTGCAATAACTTTGTGCTCGCGTTCCTGGTGCATGAGATCTTGAATCTGTAATAATAAGATTAAGAAGAAAAATCAAGATAAAACATCAAAAACGGTTTCAAAGAAAAAATACCTTTCGCTCCTTATATTTCTCGTATGCAAACGGCTGAGTTATCAGCTGTGCCTTGTCATACAATCTTCGATCAATGAAATAACCATGCATATAAGCTCTCAGCACTGAACTGCCAACCAGATGTGATAGGCTTAATTGATCTAACTCCTCCTTCGTCACGAACTTATAGTCATCGTATACTGAAATAAAATACATAAAAATAAAATAAAAATTAATAAAAAAGCTCAAAAACTTCAACCAAAACCCACTTGTAGCCTGCTGTGTTTCCTCCAATTCTTCCGTCAATGCCTCCAGATAATAGCACCATTTTGGAGCGGGACCAAGAGCCGGAATGAAGAACTGCTGCATTCGAGGAGCTTCGTTTGCCAGCAATATTAAACCTTAAAACCGATAATAAAAACGAAAAGGACTCGAACGCTCGTAATATAACCAAAGTATAGGACACAAACAATAGCTTCTGCAGTGAGACCAGCTTACCTGAGTCCGGATAGCGGCAGAAGTTGTTCAGTCCGCTTTCAGTCTCAATCGCAGCAAAAGGCTTTCCATCGTTCTCGCCCCAGATTTTCAAAACGCGACTATCCATGCTCAGCACGCGGTTTTCGCTCTCTCTGAATATCGCCATTACATCCTGATAAAAAACAACCAAAATCCATTCAAACCTCGACACGAACTAAGTTTGGAATCAAGGAATCAACACTAGATGAAACAATCAATTGTTATCGATCACTGAGGATCAACAAAAGGAAGGTTGCGAGTGAGTAACTTCCAGAAACATTTCAATTTCAAATATATGAGATCTGGGCCAAGATTCACGAATGGTATATCCTGAAGAAAATGTAAAATTCTCCCCAAATGGCGCGATGTGAAACATCAACACGCACGATTTATTTGAAGTTTGAACGAGGCCAGACATTGCCTACCGACGCGGCGAAAATTTCGAGCTCCGTGGATAAAAGTGCACATGGTACCAGATAATTCGCAAAATCTGAAAAAAAAAAGCAATTCGCTTTTGTAGTCAACAAACCTAAGCGCGAAGTCGATCCGTTTGATCGGCAACCCATTAATGTGGTCTTTGACGATAAGCGGTTTCTGAGATCGGATGTCGTAGATCATTACCTTAAAAAATCTAAAATAAGTTCTGGTGGCGGAAATTGTTTCGTGTCAACATCAATTCTATAAATAATAAAGAATTATGGATATGATAGGCACTCACATGGCCAGAGCTCGTTCCGACACCTAAGCGCAAAGCGTCTCGGAATTGTAACGAAGTAATCTCCACACCAGTGCTGAACAAAATCGATGTTTGATCAACAGTTCTTTAGGAACAATTATCAAGAAGTTAAAACGTTTAAGAAAAATGCCAATCTAGGAACATCGAAATAATTGCCCCGAAACTGTTATATTGCCCAAGTGCTGAACACGAAAATTGCTGACGCTTGGCCATCGCTAAAAAATATTCAAGAGCAGCAAACAAAAACTTGCGAAAATAACACTGCACACTTTTCTGGTTGATACTATGCCCACTATAATTGTTCGACTCTTACTAACGGACGGAGTATCTCTAACCTGGTCTGATCCAGCAGATACGGAAGACAATTGAGAACACCGACTCGCGATTTATCACGATGGTCCCACGCCTCAACTTGGCCATCAGTGGTTCCTGCAGATCATTACCCTTCGTTTGAGAAAACTTCCAGAAACTTCAAATTTTATGGAACTTCTCGTAAGGCAAATTCGAAAAGGGATACGAAGCCCGACTGACCACACACGAATAGCTGATGTGGTTCGGCAAACTGGCAGCAGTTCAGACCACTTGAATTAGACTGAAGCGGTGATAGCCATTCTCCCAACTCCAAATTTAAACGGTACACTTCAGAACTAAAAGAGCATCACTTCAAAAAATGAAACATCTGACAAAGAATGAATGGAAGAAAAAATGATTTTACCTGGCTCCGACCAGGAACAAATCACTGCGCTCGAACGAGAAAGCCATATCTCTGCCGAAACGCGGCATGCGCATCCGAAAATACCTTCCGAACGCCGCGTGCATCTCGAGAAATCGATCCTCTTGCAGTAGAATCAGCTTAACAGCCACTCTATTCAATTGAAAAGACAAAAGAAGATGTATAAAAATGTACCTTAGAATAGTCCTCAGCTAACGATATCATCTTTATACCGGCTGAATCGAGACCTCGCTGAAACTTGAGGGAGAGGTTCTCCAGATCGTAACACTTCAGCCAGGATTTATAGCTTCCTGAAATGTTTGGTGTACAAGAAGAAAAGTAGCAAAAGTATATTGGTCGGCGGAACCTCTTGAGGATGCGCCACGCGTTCGCCCTTCATTCAGCATAGTAGACTAGTAAACTCGTATCTGGCTTACACAATAACTTGCGGGAGACAGCTTCTGTTCAAATGAGCGTCTTCATATTCCCATGCACGACTGATACCACTTTGCCTGATCCCGGTAAGAATGGAGGGCTCGGTTGGAATGTGTAGGACCGATCTCCCGACCGTGCCCGTGGAA
The DNA here is from genome assembly GCA_030553155.1 of Nippostrongylus brasiliensis. NCBI lineage: Eukaryota > Metazoa > Nematoda > Chromadorea > Rhabditida > Heligmosomidae > Nippostrongylus > Nippostrongylus brasiliensis. The sequence goes on along the minus strand of CP130735.1, from coordinate 49,407,433 downwards.
GAAGTACCTCTTACCACTGTACCACGAGCGCTTTTATTTAACAGGTGAATATGGATAACCAGAACGTACCAGTGGCGAAAACATATCTGCCATCACGAGAAACATCAATAGTGTGACTGACGTCAGGCATATCAAAATCCTGGATAAGCTGCACTCGTCTCCGAACATCTGCAATGATTCCCTCATTGGTTAGGCCATTGGAGGAAGAAAGGGAAAAGATAAGGGAAGAAATGAAATTGGAATCTGAAGCAACATAAAAGACTAGTACGAATACAGATAGATGAGATTGTAGGATTCTTTATTAAACCTACTCACCTAGGCTTTTCCGCTCTGCTTTGCGCCGCGCTTCTGAGCTCATCCACTGGAATGAACTAATTATAACATAACAACTGCCTCGTTTCCTAAGCCACTCAAGACAACCGTCTGACTGTTCAATGGAACTTTATAAACCGTATAACTCACTTCCGGAATGCTCTTGCCGGCGCTTAAATTATAAATCTTCACATCGTTGATGGAGGCGACTTGCATCAGCCTTATCACTGAAAACTTGGTATTATGACATCATAATTTCGACGGATACAAGTTTACCGAATGACAAATATTGAATCTCCAACTGCTTTCATTTGGATAAATCTCCAATGATTTTTGAAAAGAAGATGACTAAAAGGCTATTACCTACAGAAGAACGGTTTGGTGAACAATCAGCAGGTGACAAGCGCGTGTGGAATTATACGATAAGCTGATAATGGAGTTGAAAATTCTTCTTCAAGTAGAGTGCTGCTAATAAAACCTCCGACTACTGGGAGACTTCGTCCATGGGCGTTACTTGGGAAAATGATCACGAACTTGTTCCTCGTTTTCTTTTTTCTTCTGTGGGCAACCTATATTGCTGATGGTGTTAACTGTGCTACCACGTATTTTAATCTAAAGGGTGGCCACGACGGAATCACTAATTTTCATTTATCCAATTGTTTGTGTGTATAGATAAACAAACATAAACAAGAAACAAACGTGGTGGACAATACAACATCGATAATTAGCAAAATGCTTGAGTTAACAATTCGCAGAATAAGCACAGAACGTGTTCCGACATTATTCAACAAGGCAGATCAGTGGTCGAAAAAAATTATTTTCATCTCGGCTAAAATTACGTCCTTTTGGGTTTTATGAGGCGTTGATTACTTGCGAGCCGGCACTAGTTAAATATCCACGGACCGAGTCTTTGTCAAAAAATCAATTTTCGCTGAAACCTCGCCTACAGGGTTATTTCGGGCGCCGAACCGGAATCTGATTGCGGTTTTTCGAATTTCAGCCAAGGACCACCCATATTGCTTGCTAAGCTAGCAGGGTGCTCCCGCTAGGATCACCGATTTGGCTGAAACTTCGCCCACGAAGGTTATTCACCAGGCTGGTAAGAACTCCAACGTTTTCTTCCGAATTTCGGTCGAGGACTACAAATATCGCTAAATTTGCTGGCCGGGTCAAAATCACAGACTCAGCTCAAACTTTGTCTAGGTAGCTTATCTGGAATGCCGAATCTGAGATACCCACTTTCTAATCAAATCGGTGACAAAAATGACATTCCGCAGGACAATGGCTACAAAGGAAGGTACGAAACTGTGAAGTACAGCAGAACAGGATTTAAACAAAGGGAGAAATCGCGCTCCAATCACAAATCCTCGCCCCGTGCAAGTCGGCACCGTGCCACACACTTTGCGCGTGCAACGTGTGGCGTGTAGTGGACGAGTAGGGGCTGGCTGTTTGCCAAGAAATGCGACCGCAACGCAGCGCAGCGCGCGGCGTGCGTCCACTCTTCTCCCACATGTGTTCCCCCCGCGATCGTCACTGGCGCTTCTGATTCTGTCTCCAACACCCTATAAACTTTCATTCAAACACCTCTCAGTAAGAATTAATATGAAATTATATAACTATAACTTGGTAAAAAATTACATCCGAAACAAACAAGATTTCGATCGATACTTATCAGTCCTAGAAGTAGGAAACTGTCAAACATCAGCGATTGTCGTTTCACGCTGCAAACGTAAGATCACAACTGGCAAATGTTCACTTTTGAAGTTGCAAAGTCCCCTATTCGTCGTGAAATTTTTTATTGATCTCCTTTCCTCGATGTGATTCTGTCTCACCATACTACTCGCTATTTCGATTTTGTGAAGGGTTATCGATAATAGTTGTTTTTCGATTCCAGGTTAATGAAATCCGATTGTGCAACTTGAGGGTGGTTTGCATCGTCACATCATAGAAAACGAGAGATATCCGTGATGGCTAATAATTCTTGTGAAGATTCGCCGTTTGTAGATCCAGCAACCATTTCCCTAGGACCTCCGTCGAGTTTGGTTGTATCAGGTTCGTGCGTTTTTTGGTTTCTCACGCGCCGCCCCAATTTTCAATTTTATTGAAATGCAGTAGATAAAATGGGTAGCTATTTATTCTTGTTCTCGTCGATTTTGTAATATTTGTGGTAGGATCATCCCAGAAATCGCGACTCGGACGGGGTTCGAACCTGCCAGTTATCTGGGATCTTTCCTACATGTTGCAATAATGCAGTAAAGATGCGGTAATAAAAGTGGCGAAAAATGCTATCAGCCTAAGTGATGCAATGCCATGTCGTCGTACTGGCTCTTATCGATGAGTTCTGGAAGCCAAAGCTTTCTCGCTTAAGGAATGTACTAGGAAAGAGCGCAGATGACTGACTCAGTTGAGGAGAGGCTCGGTGGTGAAATGGATTTTAACATCATTGTGCCCGAACAGACCCCACTCGCGAGGTCAAGCCCCGCTAAGTCGTGGTTTTTTGATGATTCTAGCGCCATCACTGCGTATCAGTATCCGCAAAATACGGTGATAAAAGTAGATTAACACCTTAAGGTCACTAAATTATTACAGCTGAATCCGTACCGGGCCCAGAAACTGAAGCGTCGTCCGAGGTTGAACGAGAGTCATCGGAGCTACTTGCTGCCCAAGAACAGAGTGACGATCTTGGTGTAACAGAAGGTTCGACTCTCAAGGATGAGCAGCTCGCAACGACTCCAGCGACTCCTGTGAAGAGATATGTAATTGCCGACTCAGACGACGACATCACTGACGAGGAGGACAATCTTGGGCGTTTGCAGGAGTCCGATGGCAAACCAGTATTCATAACGGTATGTGTTTCATTTATTTGGAAGCAAAATATGTCCACATATTTGGAGTTGCTTAGATCTAGCGCAAATGTGTCCGTATATTTTGTTAAAGTATCCATTTATCGACCCGATTCTTCGGTGCTGATGGTTTCCAATCGTTCCTCATCCGCTTGGTTGCGAGTTCATGTTTGGATAGTTACCCCGTCCCGGGTTGAATCATGTGGCGTGCGCAAAAATAATAACTGAGATAATTGCACGGACGAGAAATAATGATTGTGGGATTGATGTGAAGTCTGTCTCAGTCTACAGAATTCGAAGAATGGTCCAAAATTACTGTAACAATAAAATGCTATATTTTCGTGTTACCACTAATCCAATGTCCTTTGCGTGTGACTTCACTGAGCCTCTATGGCAGTGAAAAAAACGTCTGATAACTATAGCAGACGGTGCCGCCACGTCCTTTCGTTTCTCTCACTTTTTCTCGATTTGGAGCCATTCACTTATTGAAGCCGTTCTTGATTAACATACGTTCTCAAAAATTTATGTTTGCCGGAATTGAAAACACATATGAGCGGCAGCATCCGATATTTTTTGTTCTCTTTCTACGTCTACGCAGTGCGTACAAAAAGGGAACTGTTAAAAAAACGCTTCAGATATTCTGCGGCAAGATTATGGCAGAGGGCTGGCGATGAAGTAGTACTGATATGTTGACCCGATTATTTCATTATTTCTACCGGCTTCCTCAATCGATATGGACATAAACGTATATTTCGGCGTCACCCCTAATCCGATGTCTTTTACACGTGCTCCTCATTAACGAGAAAAATCTCTCCGAGTATGCGGTCCCAAAAATTTTTGTTTTGGGATAGTGTTATTGATCGGCTATGCTGAGGAAAATCGATAGTGCCGAAGAGATCGACGCGACTAGGTTAAGCCGATGGAGTGTGAAACGCTATGATAGATATTCGATTGTATGGCTGCTGGGTCAATCAATAACTCGCGTCGAAAAATGCTGACGTGTAGCAACGTTGGAAAGTAACAATCTTTGAGTAACATTTAGAAGTCTTCGTTAGTTAATCGAACCTTTATCAATGTAGTGGCTGTCATTTGATAATTTAGTTTTAAGCTCAATGGCGTGATAACGTTAATACAAACGTTCCACATTATTGAGCTCGTAATTCTCGGTGAAGGTGTTGGACCAGGGAACTTCGTCCAATTATTAAATACGATTGTGTTAATTATTATGATTAATTAATAGCATCATGTTTTTTTTTGTTAAGGACCACGATTATGCCGTTTGCTACGACCCAAATGTGGACAAACCTAAAACTGTGGACGACTTTCCAATCATTCCCGGATTATCCGAGCGTGAGTTCTTAACAGGAAATGTCTGATTCCGACAAATTGTAAACATATTGAAGATAATCTAGTAAGTTGTAAAACTTAGTAGTAGTAGCTAGATACAAGATATACGCAAGAGCGTTTTTAGTTGGTTTGGTATCCGACGATCTCGAGTTACCTCCTGAGCAGCACCTGCCGCCTAATCGATTGCCTGCATCTCATATGGGATATGAACAGAGAGAGCCAAATATTATCAACAGGTATTTGTTATTTTTTCAAAGACATATTAATGCAAGATTGACAAAATGACACATGAGGCTTCTTATCTTTACCGTTTCACATGCGGGTTATTGGTGGTGTGATTGGGAAGATTATGATGAAGAGAGCTGCAAATGATTTTTAGGGTACAGTTCCAAATTATGGAAATTAGCCATGGAAAATACATTTCCAATTAGTGAAAAACTAAATTCGGGGGACTAGGGCATATGATAGCCACTCCAACATTTTAGATCTCCTGCATCAGTGCGTGAAGGAGTCTACCGTACAAATGACAATCAAAGCGGTTATATGGCACGTCCTGCTCGACCATCTATTCAAACGCAGTCATATCGAAGTGTACCAGGTGGAAACATTATAAATATCTCACCCTAAAAATTAAATTGTATGTAATTTTGGCAGATCGTGGGTTGCCCCACACACAGCAGCCACAGCATCAACAGCAGCACTTCTTCGTGGCTGGATACAATGGAGCTTCAGGTGCCCGAAGAGTGGTCACCACTGCCCCGATGTCAAGCTCACCAATGGTCCAAAAACGAACTGCTCCTCGAATAGTGTCTACTCCGAGTCAAATCAGAACCTCAGGGTTGGCACATAGTTCACTCTCCTTTTTTGCTTGATAATTGTCCGCTATTTATGGCTCTTAACTGTTCAGAGCCCGAATGAGTACCAGCGCCCCTCATTTAACCATGCAACAACCGCCTCATCGCCAAGCGAATGCGGTTACGGCTGCTCCACCAGTTCCACGGCAAGTGGACCCTCCACCGCATAGGTATGAGTCAAATATCGATTGGTTACCGTAACTAGTATTACTTTGGGAACATTTGCAGATCCTTCCATCAAGGTCAAGAACCTTCATCTCACCGACTTCTATTGATGCCGTCAGGAGCTGGATCAAGAGTGGCATTTTCTCCGGCGGATCCTAGTCAGGCTGCTCTAGCAAACGCTCCAGCTCCGCTTATTGTTCCGGGGCGCGGAACCAGGCCCATTGTTCGTGGACGAGGTAACGTTTTCTAAAGGGTGACATGAGATCATTGAAAATTTGTAAAGGGGAAATCATTCACCATAAAAAAATAGGGACCAAATGTAGGTTATGGGGCAGAGAGGGGAATATAAGTTCAAGTTTGTAATTTAAATTCTTTCATTGGCGCAGTTTCTTTTTTCGGGCGATGGTTTCATTTTCGTGTGTGCGCCCCCAAAAGCTACCGTTCTCTCTTCCGATATGTCAGAATTTTTTAGGTGGAAGCGTTAGCGGACGTGCGAAAAAGGAAAGCATCAGCGGTGTGTCCGGAGAAGAAACTTCTCCTGCCCACTCTCCTCATACTGCCTCCCGTCTACCAGTGACTGCGTCTCCGCAATGCAATCGTACCACAGCGGTATCTCCGAGAAAGCAGGTACTTTTTGCCAGCCAATGTGCTGCAGTCGCTCTATATTTGATATCAATCGATTTCGATTCCCATCCAACACCTAAACAGGCAAGATTTCGCGTTTTGTACTCGGACGGCTTTCATTCAGGTACATTTCTCCGATGGCGTAACAGTTGGTCCGGGTGTTGGAGGTGCGTCTTCACCGATTCGAATGCAGGGTATGCCTCCAACCGCGCTACATCCTCCTCCACTTGAGTCCACCGCGCAGCAAGTTGGAATGCGCTCACCGCCGAAATTTGCTACCACCCGACCTCGTCCGATTGGTGCTCCGGCAGCTCCTCATCCTGGTCATGTTCCGGCACAAGAGGTTACGTCTCCTCCGGTACGTGGTTAATCCATTCAGAATTTGGGTAGATTAGTGGATGTTATAGAGCAGTTGGTACCTATTCGATGGTGAAATTGGTCATTTATGTAAGGAGGAGGTAGTGGTACAATTTCCGTGAAAAGGGAGCTTAAATTTTCCGATGCAGTCTCAGAAATGTCATGATTACGTAGATTTTACTCTCAGCGGTCTCGTATGGGAAAATAGCTGGTATTTATCCATTGGTATCTTCTATCCGGCATAGATGGAGCGTTCTGACCAACGATTGCAACTAGGGTGCTGGAAATATCGCGACATTTCAATTGCAGCGAGTGGGACACACTGCGCCGGAGACACCTCCACTACCTGAAAACTTTATCGATCCAGAGGCGGTCCCACAGCACTTTGATGATTCGGAGGCGCAAAAGGTAGGCCAAATAAAGTGTTAACGTCGGTTGTTGATACTGCAATATTCCAATACAGACATCGACGACTTTGCCTCCCGAAGTGATGGCGGCTGCCACTTCCCTTTCTGCGGAAGCCGATGTCAATCACCCTCAGTGGACCAATAACGATATTTCGGCAGAAGAAATCAAGGCTAAGATTGAAGCTATTAGTCGCGAGATCGCTCAGGCGTGTATCAGTGATATTAGATTTGGTTGGGTGTATCTGATTTTAGTCATTTTAAGGAAATGGAACAGAAAAAGATGGAATCAGAGGCGCAAGCGAGAGAGAAACGGCGAGCGCTTGGTGATTCACCAGGTTCAATGCGACGACGATCAGGTCCTGAAACTGTCTTGAGTGGCGGCGAAGAGCAAGATTCGAGCGGATCAGGCCCAGGCTTGGGACCTAGAGGTCGCGGCAGACCAAAAGGATCGGTGAGACTTTGAAAATCATTATCTGCATTCAGTATTTCCTGTACTTTTGCAGTCCTTTTTACAGGGGAGAGCAAGGTCGTCACTCAGCAGCAGCAGTACTACAAGTAGTGCGGCAGCAGGTACACCAACTGTTCACCCAGATGGCCTTGAAGGACCTTACGGATCTACGAGGGTAGCCGGTTACCAATCTCCTCGCACATCTGCGCGGACCACCGCTGCCCGAGGGAATGCGAATCACACCACTGTATGGGGAAATTCTTTTTAGGTTTCTTTTTCACTTCTTTCCAAGCCATGCCTTAAGGTGTACGATGGGTCCATGGCTCCTGAGCTGCCCCCGCCCTTGCCTCCTATCGGAAACGTGCAATCGTTACGTGGTCAAGCTCCGCAAGTGCCATCATCTCATTTGCCATCACAGCAGCAGGTCCCAATGGAGCATATTTCTCAGGGCTATCAGGAAAGAGGTTGGTAAACGACTACTTTGATTGAATATTGTACCCTACCAACGCCGTTCTCGGTGTAATTTTTGATCAATATTGGTTCATTCCATTATGCGAAAATGGTGTGCACTTTTTCCTCGTTGTTGAGCGAGAAATCCATCACATTATCAACATAGTGTACGGTATTGAACGCGTATTCCATTTTGAACATTACATTGTAGGCTAGAGTTACTTGCCTATGATAAGGGGTTTTCGATGCTCCATTCTGAAATTGAAGGTAGAGTAATGAAAAAATAGAAATTTTCGAAGGGAATTGGTACAATACTAACGTCAACAGAAAAGTAAAAGGCAAGTCATCCGTAAAAAAAGAAATTGAAAGAGTATTGTCTAAGAATAATGGTCAGTTCCGTTCAGGAGTCAACGGAGTATCTCCAAGCGATGATCTCGCCAACGTAAGCACCGATCCTAGTAGTGACGAGGACGAGCCAGCGGAGGTCAGTGTAGTCATATAAGATCATTTCCTTTCGGCCACCTTCATCACACATGCATTTTGTATATACAACAGGTATTTATAAAGTATAGCATCGGAACCAGTTGTTTCAGGAGGCCGAGTGGGGTGATTATGTCACACGATGCCTGTGCGAAATGCAGCACAACGACGAATGGATGGTTGAATGTGAACAGTGCAAGTATGTATCTCATTTTCTTGTTAAAGTTGGCATTTTTTTCTCAAAAAGAAGTCGAACAATAGCTAAATCTCCCTTGTTATAAGTTGACATAACAACAACTAGTTTCTTTCTTCAACGATGTACCGTTTCCAATCTCTAGACAATTGGTCACTGACTTTCTCTAATGAAGACGTATCACTCAGCGATAGTGAACCGTGCCGTCGTTATCGTGGAGGTTTTTGTACTTCGTTGTGTGACGCTAATAGTCGTTAACCTTTTCAGTGTGTGGCAGCACATGAAGTGCATGGGCCTAGATCCGAGGAAGTTTAATCAAAACGACACGTATCTGTGCGAGTTCTGCAAACCACGTCCTTTGAAATGGACTAAAAAACAAGCACAGGAGTTGCAGGTGAACAGATGTTTATTCAGTATAGGAATGTTATATTGCCTTGCTGAAAGACCTATATTAATTTTACATCTTCAGCTCAAACAACTTAAAGCTGTATCTCGTGAAAAGGAACGAAAAATGGCCGAAAAGCTGAGGAGGCGAGAGGAACGAAAGCGCGCCAAGCTAAATCGGCGTTTAAAGGAACGAAATGTAAGTTATCGATTGGTGCTTGCATTACGGCTAAAATTCAAGTCATTCTTGTTAAATATGCGTCCTACCTCATTTGTAAATTGTGAGAAGACTCGATTGTTTTTATGAAAGGAATTCACTCTACAGTTTCAGTTCTAACAATAAATTGTCTGATAATTTGGCTGAATTTTTCTTAATTGGACAATAGAACGTCATCGCAAGGTTTTCAAAAAGGTTATCAAATCATTTCAGCACGCCAAAGCTGTCAAACGAGGACCAGCGGCGTTCAAGAAGTTTCAAATGATTTCTCGCAACGAATATACGAAGCGTGCGAAGCAGATGCTGGCCCTGTTTGATACTACAGCGGGAGCCCAGAGCATCCTCGATTCATCTCGCGACCTGAAGCGAGGAAAGAGAATGTTTGTGGCACCAGACATTGAAGGTGGGTGGTCATTTTATATTATCCTTGTTAGCCGTCGGATCTCGATTTTTCTCAGGTCTCGTATCGACGGAGGCTATCAAGCAGGACGATGTGATTATGGAATATATTGGTCATGTGTGTCTGCCCGATGAATGTCCAGGGAGATTGCAGCGTGGTGCACTGCAACCGTATTGTGTTTTATATAACGGTCTTGGTCAAAACCTACTCTGTATCGATGCCCGTCGCCAGGGCAGCGATGCTCGATTCGCGCGAAGGTTTGGTCGACTTCAATAATTGTTTTTTGCCGTTTGTCTGATTTTTTTGTGTAGAACAATTAACGGGGAAAGGCTCTGTTGAGTGGCTCTTTTATTGGCGGCCGTGCTACGAGTATCTTAATTTGCGGCATAAAATTTATGAGTGTAGAGGCGAAGCAATCGATAGAGGTTTTTCTCCTTTTGCATCAGAGAAGTGGTAAACCGGTTCGTGAAAGTGATGAAAGGCTGAAAGAAGGAATGTGTGAATTGTTGAAATCGCGCCGGGATAATCGCTGATTCGTGTGGGATTTTGTCATGAAAAGCCACGAGAAAATATGTCCAGTGTCGTGATAAAATTTTTGAAATGGGAAGCTATTTCTGAAATTTTCCGCGCTTACTGCCCAGATTTTTTATGCATTGGATGCTCTTATTTCACTGTGGAATATTATTTATAGCTATTTTTTGATCAGTCAGTGCTTTCTAAGGGATTTTGTTCACGATATCCATTAGTGAGTTGAGGTAGCATAACTCTTTCATGTCCCTGACTTCGATAACTCAATTCCTTCTGATATAGATCAGAATAATTATCTTTGTGTATAAATTATATTCCAAGTTTAGGTGCTGTCGTTCGAATTCCACCCTCAAACACGTTTTATTGAATGGATGCATTTATGTAATGTTGGTGGCGTCGGAAAGAATCGAGAAAGGAACCGAGGTACAACCACACTATAATTTTGCAACAATTTTCACTTTTATCGTCTTATTTCTTTAGGTTACTATTCCATTTGATTGTGACTTCCGTGATACGTTAGTCCCTGTTGAATGCGCTTGTGGTGAAGACCCAAATTGTTTCATGAAGCAATTTAATGATTCGCTCCGGTGCAAAGCTGCCTATGAGGTAAGTTAGTTGCTTCTTCTCCTTTACCCTCCGCGGATTTAATGGATTTTGTTCTAGGAGAGACCTCATCATGATGCTGCCCAGCGCTCTCAGCACTCCAATGGAACGACGAGTTCAGGTCGTAGGATAGCGGCCCAAACCCCGCAGAAAAACAAATCGGACAATCGTGGACGTCCCAAGGGAAGTGGAAAGAAGGAGAAAGTCGTGGAAGATACTCCTCGGAAGAAGGTAAGGGTCACTCTCTCGTTATGCTAGTCTTCTCTTATATTTAATGTGTAATATTTAAGGGCCCTGTGGGTCGAAAACCGAAGAAAGTCGGAATCCGCCTGCGTCGCCACTCTGACAGTAAGAACACGAAATCCTCTGACGAATCTATGGAGCAAGGAACTGATGCCGATACTGGTGAATCCAAGTATGTGCGGCTCGGAGTATTCTGTTTATCGCTTTCTGAGATCATTTAAAAAACAAATCTAGGCCGGAAAATGTGACGGACGAAAAGAGGGAAACCAGCGAGGTTGAGGTTGCTTCACCTGCTCCTGTTCCTACCGCAGAAGACGCTACTGAAGTAGAAACCAAGGTAGAAGAAGAGGCCAAGGTATCCACTGAAGTCGAGGAACCAGCATCTCCAAAGAAACAAGCTGATGGACCAAAGTCTCCCAAAAAGGCCGATGAGCCGAAATCTCCGAAGAAAGAGGCAGCCGAGGCGGATAAACCTGGCTCCGTTTCGCCAAAGAAGGTTGGGGTTTATGATGTCATTTAATGAATATCAGTAATCGTTTCGCTACTTAGGAAGAACAGCCGACGTCCGGGAAACGGCGAAGCAGCACGGGATCTGGTCGTTTCCCTAGAAGAGAAGCGATTGAGCTGAAGGAGGTGATGGATTACACCCTTCCAGAGGACCGGAACAAGCCGGTAAGCGTGAGTGTAATTTCCGTTTGCTTGTGGGATTGTGTCAAATCTCACGATATTTCTTCAAGAGTCGAGAGGAAAGAAAACTTGCCGCTGCTCTTGCCGCTATTGAGAGGAAGGAGGAAAAGGAGAAGAAAAAAGCTATCGCTCACAAAGAGTCTGGGGAAGCGAAACGGGTAAGCATTAGTTTTTAATTGTTGGAACTGCCCCCTCGGTCTCAAATTCGTTCAGTGCCGATCTCACTTTAAAGTTTTTGCACCCTTTTTCTTTTGAAGTTGCTAACGGTTTCTCTGCTCCAGGGTCCCGGCCGACCTGCTAGGGCAAGGAGTGGAAGCACTGGCACCAGCAAAGGTGGCAGACGCATCTCGGAGCGGCAAGCGGAGAATGCATCAAAGGACAAAAAGCCGGCAGAGAGTACTCCAAAGGAAAAACGACAAGCGGAAAGTGCTGCAAAGGAGAAGCGACACTCTGAAAGTGCTACAAAAGAGAAACGACAAAGTGAAAGCACCCCAAAGACGGAATCCGCTCCAAAAGAGAAGCGCCCAGCGGAGAATGCCACAAAAGAGAAGAAGCAGATGGAGAGTGCTGTGAAGGAAAAGAAAGTTAAGGAAGAGACTGCGGAAGAACAACCTGTCAGAGAAAGCCCGCGAGGGAAAAAGAAGAGTACGTTTTTGACGTTTCGAGGGTAGTTGCTCAGCAAAATCAAACCAAAAATTTTCAGGAGAAGACTCAAAAGAAAATGAAATCGAAGTAGCCACTATCGCACAGCCACCAAGAAAACGTTGGGCCGCAGCTGTGAAGGAAAATGGTGATTTCTCTTGTTTTTTACAAGCGCTCGGGTGAATTTTTATTGTTTTATTATGAATTTTACTTACAGAAGCAGCTCAGCGTGCTTCATCTCCTGAAGTGACGTCCTCTTCATCGGCAACGTCGAATGTGGATGTGACGTCGTCGGATTCGATCACTCCAAGCAGCGTTGGCGGGAAGAAGCTCTGGCTTCGACGCCATGCCGCCGAATCAATCAGTGAGGAAAGTTCGCAGAACAATGACGTTGCTGTTTCTCCGGAGCCGTTGTCTTGTGCAGCAGACTCAACCAGTGATATCACTATTCCACAGCATCAGAGGATACAGGTGAGTATACTTTTTATCAAGAACTTTCATAGCAGATTTTAATTTAATTCAATTTTTTCTTGAAGATGAGTCCACCTCTAAAGAAAAGACGCCATTTACTCGATGCTTGTCAGTCGGACGAACACGTTGCAGCGACGGTTCTGGCTCAAATGGGTGCTAAAGGTATAGAAAATTTATTTTGGCGAGGTGCTTTCATTACTAAATGATAATATTACAGCTGAGGGGTTTCGCTTCCACTGGAACATGGCACTTCGCTTCTTGACTCCGAAGTTTTCCGGCGTCAATGATGACTTTACTCTAGCCGTTATCGTACGAAAACCGTTGCCATTACCTACCCCGCGGCCGGCTTCTGCTCCTGTTCCTGTAACGGAACCGATCCCAGCACCGACTGCCACTCCGGCTTCGGTTCCATCGGTTTCTGTCGAAGTTCCGGAAGCTACGCCGACCTCTTCGCAAGCTCCAATGGTGTCACCGGTTGAAGTGAAAAAGGTTTGTTTGATTTGTTTTCAATCGCTGCTAATTCCTCGGTAGTATGGTAATTCTAACCAATTTAGGCGAAACGAATTACACTGGAAGACTACAAGAAGCGACGCAGTACTATGGGATCTACTGAGAACAGCGGTTCATCAGCAGGGACATCTTCGGCTCCGACTGGCACCGGCAGCATTTCTGATGTGAAAACTCGCCTTGGAGACGGTCCCGTTCGGCCAACTCGATCATTTATACCGACCATGGATATGCCATTGGTATGTTGTTCATTGCCGCGCTCATTATGTGTTTATCTGTTTTCTCATTTCAAAATTGCAAAGTGCAAGGCACCGTTCTTGTTGTAAAAATGACATATTGGGTTGGATATTGTCTTGCAACAATTGACTATGTAGTCGTTAAGATTAGAAGAGGATATCTGCATTCTTCGAACAATATGATTACTGCTAAGTATCTCACCATCATTGTAGGACATTTGTGTAATATATGGAGGAGTGGAAAAATATTATTGATGTTTATAGGATCAGAACCCAGTGCTAAGGCCGTTGGACACTTCCATACCCATTCCTCCATTGGGGATGCCGCCTGATCTGGAGGTAGTCAAGAAGATGATTTTGCAAGAGGTGAGCATTTGCGTATCTATTGCTACATTATTATTATTTTCGATCGATATACATTTCATTTTCCATTCTTGCTAGCTGCAGATTCTTCCACTTTTTGCGTTTTTCTACAGTCTCTTCTTTTTTGTATCATCTGATTTCTTTGCGAGCCTCAAAGTAGCAAGTCGACATATCTAGGAGTATAGGTTTACGGTACTTATTTAGTCCTGTATACCTGCTCCACCGGTACCGCCTTCTTTGCCGCCACCCCCTGAACAGCCGCCTGTTTCTGGCGCGGTGGCCTCGTCAAGTGACATGTCAATCGGCTCCAGCTGTTCCGAGTCTGGCGAAGAGCGAATGTCATTAGCCGATCGCTTAGCGAAGGAATTTGGTGTCGGTAAGTACAACAACGCTCTTCCTATCACAATGCCTTCATTATCCGAATAATAATTGTTATTTTCTACTGTACTCGTACTGCCCTTTAACATTCGTTTAGGTACTGCTGGAACTCCTAGACAATCTCCGAAAGCACTCCTATCTCCTGCCGCTCTGCGAATGATGTCATTGAGAGGTTAGAGCCATTTGATTTTCAACTTTTTTGAAATACGAGGAATTTTATTTATTTTTATTTGAATTGGATTTTTATTGTGATTGTGATTTGTAAGGAGGATATTTTTTGATATCGGTTGATGGATGTGAGAATGTTGCATACTTCTATTTTAGAAGCTATCGATTTGTCACTAGTGGCTGAATATGTTGAATTTCGCGCGCACTCACGCAACTCGTGGGTCCCCGCTGGATTGCTTTGCCGTGACTGGCTATTGTCACTGGAGCGCACATTTCGCGCTTCACTCCTAGGACGGCCAATCACTATAGCGAACCCTCAGAGGAGAGGTGATAATCTCGGGGAGATCTGACAAGACTATAAAACTATCCATTGAGGTATTCAGTGACGATTTAACAAACAAACCAAAAACTTAGATAAGAATAGAAAAATGCCGCCTCACATTGCTCGAAGACAAGTGGAGGTTAGGAGGCATTCGCGTTTTTTGAGCGAAAGACTAATTCTCAAAAGTTCGGCTTGATCAACTCAGCTATATTCATCTTTTGTTCTAACCAAAGGAGTCGCAGTTTTTGTCATTTTCCTTTCACCTCTGTAGGAAAAGTTGTTTTGGCACTTTTTTGTTGTTTAGCTGTTTGTTTGTTTAAGTTATCGAATTTGTTACAATTTTTCTTCATATGCAACGTTTATTGCAAAGTTGTATTGTGCAGACCACTATGTATCACTATCACTTCAGTAACTTCTATTCTTGAGACGCACAAAAATAGGATGCTTCTGTGAATCATATTCGCCAAGCGCGAATGAGAAGGCTACGTTTTTGGTTTGCTTGTTAAATCGTCCCTGAATACCTCAACGGATAGTTTTATAGTCTTGTCAGATCTCCCCGAGATTATCACCTCTCCTCTGAGGGTTCGCTATAGTGATTGGCCGTCCTAAGAGTGAAGCGCGAAATGTGCGCTCCAGTGACAATAGCCAGTCACTGCAAAGCAATCCAGCGGGGACCCACGAGTTGCGTGAGTGCGCGCGAAATTCAACATATTCAGCCACTAGTGACAAATCGATACGTTCTCTATTTTATCCTACTTCCAGGCAATTTGTAGTGAAATAAGTGCTGAATATTTCAGATGTTCCTCCTCCACCTCCTCCTCCAGGTCCAAGGCCAACTCGTAATACCCGTTGGTGATTTACCGGTGATCTCGTCATTTTCTTCTATTCAATCTCGTTGTTGCTTCGGCGCTGTTCTGGTTTCTCCTCTGAACCGTCTACCTCGCCTTTCACGTCTTCGTCTTCGCGAATCCCGGTCGTTCCCGTCCTCGTTCTCAGTGTCGTTTTGTGGGGGTGCGTTTATCGCTGCCTCGACCTTTTCTTCCCGGAGGATGTATACCTTTCAGTTCAAGGCTACTGCTGCTACTGGCGTTATATGCTAAGATTTGGCTTTCTTTTTTCCTATATCGATAAATGTTACAATACATGGTGCACGCGTTATCTGTGTTTAAGTGTGCATGAGATTCATTGATTCATTGATTGATCATTGTAAACGAATTGTTTGCTAGTTTAGTCGAGATTAGTTGAAATACTGCATGATAGATGTACATATATCTCGTTGATCTTCGTGAAAAAAACAGAACCAATGCTGTATAGAGAATACACTTTGTTCCTAACTCGAACTCTCTCAAATGACGTCG
The DNA here is from genome assembly GCA_030553155.1 of Nippostrongylus brasiliensis. Classification (NCBI taxonomy): domain Eukaryota; kingdom Metazoa; phylum Nematoda; class Chromadorea; order Rhabditida; family Heligmosomidae; genus Nippostrongylus; species Nippostrongylus brasiliensis. Next base: position 49,391,446 of record CP130735.1, on the reverse strand, counting down.
TTTACTCGCTCTTTCGTAGCACACACCTACAATTTTTCATTTCAATTTTATCATCAGTCATACAACCTACATAAGGCGTCCGTATGTTTGAGCACGTGCCGCTGCGTTGCGGTTGCGGATGCGGTTGGTGCGTGCGATGCTCGTTAGTTGATATATGTGTTTGTAGTATTTGCATTTCATGTTGTCACTTTCGTTGGCGAATTCTCGCATTTGTCTCGTTGAACGAGAAATTCTTAATACATACGAATATATATGTACGACGGTAGTTTGTTCCATTATTGCACTACAAAGATGTGTCTTAATCAGTTGCAATGGTAACATTCTAATAAAGTGAATGAATCATATTGTTGGTGTGGGTCTGGTTGAGTAGGGGCTACTTGCCCAGGAGGTATTCCGATTACTTGGTTAGTAGAACTTTTAGATAAATTAATGGCTACTTCTTCGTTTTCTTATTAAGTAGCCTTTTTATGACAGTTACTGTAGTATGCTCTTGGAGCTCTGGATAGCTGAGTGGTCGACGCAGATCCGCCCTCTAAAAACGCGCCATGCAGTCGTCCTCCATTCAGAATTGCAAATGGTGATTAGATATTTGGCCTACCATGAAGAGACTGGTATTTGTTCATGTCAGGTCGTCTCCTTCTCAGACAGTTCTGCTTTCAATTCACCTGACCCCAGAGTGATGGAAGGTTAGGCTAGCATGGGCGAGGATCGATCTATTGATCATGCGAATGAAAGTGGCGGTTCTTATCACCTCGACACGATGTTTTAGAGGTAAGTTGTTTTCTTTACATTCACGAAATGTTTTTGTCTCATTTGCCTGCTTGGGTTGTAACGAGCATTTGTTTCTATGAAATTGTGGTAGGTAAGATTGCAAAATGTCTCTCACAATCCAAGGTGATTTATAGATCTACAGCCCGGTGCAAAATTATAGGTTCACCCTGCGATTTGTCCATAAGTGTTCAAAGAACCTATTGAGGGGATCTAGTAACATTACTGTCATATTCCTCACCATCGAAAACCTAGATATAAAAATTCTGGGCGGGATGTCTTGTCATTGTAAGATACTACAATTTTTTATTGAAAAATCAGAGATAATGACCGGTGCAAAATTATAGGTTCACTTCATTGAAAAACTGTCCGTTTTCAGAAATATGATCATTCAAGTTAAGTTTAGTACTTTGTTACATTATCTTTGTTAACAACAACATCAAACATTCTATGTGACATACTTCCAATAATATTATCAAGAACAGTTTGCTCTTCATGAGCCCAAGCATGAAGAATGGCGTTCTTCAGATCAAAAACCGAGGTATAAGTGGCGCTGTTCTTGTTAACATTTTGAACAATAATGTTCCACAAATTTTCCATCGGGTTCAGATCTGGAGAACATTTGTTGCACGCTAAAAGTTGGATTCTGTTGGAATCGAACCAACTCGTAGTTGACTTCGACACGTGTATGGGAGCATTGTCTTGCTGGAAGATAAGATTGTGCCTACGAAATCTGCTCAAATAAGGGGGAAGGTGTTCTTTTAGCACATACTGATAATCTTCGCTGTCCATATTGACAAACTCCAAAGCAACAAGTCCATATCCGGAAAATGCAGCCCAGACCATAATCTTCCACTGCCAAACTTGCGTCTAGAGAATACTCGTTTCTCCTTTCTTAGATCTCTCCAGTAGTGCTTGTAGCCGTCGGAGGTTTTACTTTTTCCTATCGGAAAATATCACCTAAAACCTAGAGATGCTTTTCTACGCCGGGGACTTATGGACAAATCGCGGGGTGAACCTATAATTTTGCACCGGGGTGTATTTAGCCTCATCGACATTCTACTTCAATGGTAACTGTTGATGTCTACTCTGAAGAATAACTTTCTTGGGGCCTATGAGTTTTACTACCAGCCCGCTGCGGAATGTCTAACAATAAGAATGTTTGGAGCCGTTATCAACAAATCATCAGAATCGTCGAGCAGCACAACTATCGATCGGAATAGGAGGTTGGAACGACCCGCGATTGATAACGACAGCGATAAGCTGGCACCTGAACGTCGTCAGAACCTGCTATCTGCTCTGGCTGCTCGCCTAACTTTTACTTTTACCCATCATCGTCTGGACTGATGGCAACTGCCGATCGAACCCAACCACCGCAACGCTCGAGAACGGCACTGTGGGAATTTTACCCTCTCTCGTTGTCCCGGTTTTTTTCGTGACATTTTGGGCAGTGGTTCGGCTGAACAGTTCTCAGACCCGAATCGTGCTGAATCATTCTTGAATGTCGCTAGTTTTCAGATCGGTTGCCAGAGCTATCGCCGAACTCGAATCGTCGATTCGAACCTGCCATCGATGCCGACAACCTTTTTGTAACGATGAGCTCTACGTGGTGCTCGAAGGCACCTGCTGGCACCAGAACTGCTTTAGGTATTATTATACCCACCTATGCAACTCCATTTGTTGATGAACTCGCGCCTTTTTTGTTTAGATGTGCTCAGTGCCTTCTGCTGCTCAGTTTGAATGAGAACTTCTTCGAAGTGGACGGCCGATTTTATTGTGAACACGATTTTCAAGTGCTCTATGCCCCAATATGTACAAAATGCAGTGAGCTTTTGCATGGCAAAATTCGAATTATTCGATTCTGTGATTTTTTCCAATGATTAAGGACGGAAGGACACTAATGGAGAAGTTCTTTGTGGTTTTCTAGATTTTCTCTCTCTTTGTTCAAGGTCGAAAAATTACTTTTGCGTCTCTTATTCATCTTACTTTTTTGAAGTCATCATAAACCTGTTAAAGAGCTGTGCTTGCCAGTGGATTGGACGTGGTAACTGGGGGCGGGGTGATGCGTAGCTTCAGTGAAGTGCAAGGTGGATTAGACATATTCCGGCTTTATTCTTTATAATTACTTACATATTTATTTGTTCTTTTTGGTGTTCCTTAATGTTAACGTATTAATTCGGAAATCTTGGGCCAAATAGTTAAGTTGCCATTAGACTGGTTGGAGTTAGCTTTAGTTTCAGTGAGACATTCGGTGTTTTTGGTATCTTTGAAATGCTTTAGTATGTTAATTACGCACGACCTGTTATTTCCTTTTCTCTCTCTCTCTCTCTCTCTCTCTCTCTCTCTCTCTCTCTATTAAGTGTTCCTTGTGAGGATTTCGTAATTTCCAGAACTAGGATAGAAAACAAAGGTAAATAAAGTCGTATTAATTGCCATTAGCGATTACTTAAGTTGTTTTAAGACTCGTTTGTCGTTGGAAAAGTGATGAAATCGGCCAACTTCTCGTTTCATCCGGAATGTTTTCTATGCGAAAATTGCGAAGGACCCTTAGAGGACGGTGTGTGGTGTGTGAACGGCAGGTACAGCTATCTGATTCGCACTTTGTCAATTATTGAACTATTTTTATATGTACATGCGTTTTCAGAATGGTCTGCTATACTTGCAAGGAACAGTCGCCAAAGATTCCTCACTACGTCTGTTTGAAATGTAAGCATGTCGTGAGGCAGCTCCGCTGATAAGCCTCACCTGCCGTGGCCGCCCACTGGCAGGGTAGTCGAGGTTCTACCACCATGTAAGGCAGCCGCCTGCTGCCCTTCTCCTATCACCTATACCCTTCTGTGTTTATATGATAAATATTATACAATCTACTATGCCCTAACAGAAGTATCCAGTACTCCCCAAGTGCATCATGTAAGGCCCGTTAACATCCTTACACGATATGGAGGTCCCGGGAGATCTGGATCTTTTGAATTTTTTTTTGGAAAATTTTTTTCTCTTCCTCGAAAAAAAAATTTTTTTTGACCTTTTCTCCTTCTTAACCGATTAGTCGTCTCTGAACCTCGTCTCCGGCTGCGAACAAAGATACATCACGTGAGTATTTTTTTTTGTTTTCATTCTGTCAAATGTGGATTCTATTAAATTTTCCAAACGGACAATTACTTAGGATCGCACAAGGACACAGCCGTAATCATTTCACATAGTTTAAAGAACCACATTTTTCACACAACTCTCGATAATAGATCTAAAGTTAAGATCTTAGGGCAAAGGTGCTAAATGCTTTGAACTAGTGGATAGCGATAAGCTATCGTAATATCAGAAACTTTTTTGTTGAGTTTTAAGAGTTCTTTCTTACATAGGTTCAGAGCAAGTGTAACAAAGCTTATGATTTTGCAAGAAGAATCTGAATTACTTTCCGGACGGTGATAATAGACGCGCGCAAGTTCTATTCTTTTCTGCAATTCTTGCAACTCAAAGTTCCCCATGTGATATCCCGTACCGATGTAATGTTCCGTATGAGTATAAAAGCTCTATACGATGCTAGTAGTCAATCAGAAACTACTAGAATGGGAACGTAGCCGGCCATGTGGAACAAAGAAAAAAAAACTCCCTTGGTTCCACCAATTCAATTAGGTAGCTCCTAATTTTCACTTTCGATATTTTCAATATTCAAGGGAGTACTTGAAGTTATGTTTACTTGATTAAACGTGCAAATTCATAAGGCCTTGTGAATTTTCGCCTCCGTATGTTCGAAAACATAGGGTACGGTAGTTCTAATCACTGTATTCAAACTTCTGTCGGATCACCGACAAACAGGCTAGTACTGGCCCATTTAGGCAAACAACCGTAGACATTTACGGCCATGGGTCACGAAGATAAGCCACCCATCCTTGCAATTGCGTTCGACCAACTGATATCTGCTGCCTAGCGAAGACAACCCAAACAAACAAGCCAATCTACGGTAACCGTTCAGTGACAACAACGATAGGAGTAACCATATTTATTACGGTAACTCCGACAGGCTCGTTGGTCGAGCTTGTACAAACAGTACGCTAGCCCCGCCTCCTCGTCGACGAAGCCCTATACTGATAAAAACAGCCACTCTACTCAGCTCGTGGTTTCCTGATCGTTCGTTCAACCAGACCAAAAGCCTCCTACCTTCGTTGTGAAATACCTCCATCTTGCCTTCTTCATCTGGTATTGAATCTACGTGGCCTTCTGCTCGGAATTCATCGGTTTTCCACAACAATCCAGTCAATCGAAGTTAGTTTATTTTGAGATTGAATACCTTGACCTCTTATTTACTGCTTTAAAGCTTTCTCACTTCATTTTGAATTCGTTTTTTCCCTTATTACCCTAAAAACTCATAAAAACAGATAAAAAGACTCTACTTATATGCTTAATTTTTACTTTCTATGAGCACATCTGATTCTTAATTTTCCTCAACTTCGGATAATCCATATTGTCGACTTGAAAATCGTCCCACACTAAAGCGTAAACCAAAATCTAAGTTTCCTTATCAACTTTTCAAATAAGAAACCAAGAGATTCTACATCAATTTACTGCTCTTCAACTTCTTTGCGTTCAGCAATCTCTTTAGATTCAATTTTAACTTCCTTATCATCCCAACCTTTAAACTTCAATCAATTTCCAATCAATCAACACTCAACCCGAAGGATCATGGCCAATGTAAATCTTTCAGATATTTTCAATGCGCTACATGTTTCTTCATTTAGTAACAGGTTTCCCACATTTTCGGGGGAGGAGGGAACTAAACGTTTCATGACATTTGTGAGCGAATTCAATGAAAATGGTTATTTAATGAGAATGTCAGAAACTGATATGTTGCGCATTCTACCAGCTTATTTGATAGGTGAAGCAAAAGCAGTGTATAATCGTCTGGATGAGGCTCAAAAATCAACATACAAAAAAGCAATTACTGCTCTGGGACTTTACTTTTCAAAAGATCATTTTCAAGAATCAGCTCGAAAATCATTAATGGAAATACAAATGAGGCCGGGAGAATCTCCTATAGTATTCAATACTCGACTAGAAGCCGCAATATTAGAGGCGTATCCTACCAATAACATGCTAGAACATCGTCAAGTTATTCGATTACTGCTCTTCAAAAACGCAATGCCACGTTACATCATTGACAAAATGGAATTGGTTGGACCTCTTCCAACCGAGTTTGAACACCTACTCAGTGAGGCTCAACGTCTGTATCATCTTCATAAAAAGAATAATTTTTCAACAACTTCTGATGACCCAGTTATTAATAACATTTTTCGAACCCTCGAATCATTGAACAATCATATTCGTTCAATCCCACGAAATTACTAATTCATAAATTGTGAGCGTGTTGTTTCGCTTATATTACATATATCATAGTTGCAAGCAAATCAGTGGACGAACATTTGCGCGATTTGGAGGAAGTTTTGTGTAGTATATAAAGCTTTGGAATGAAGCTAACGCCTGGAAAATGCTCCTTTTTCCAAACAGAAGTTAAGTATTTAGGTGTTTTAATTAGCAGAAAAGGCTCCCGACCTAATCCGGAAATGGTTGAGAGTATCGCAAAAACACCTATACCTAATGACACAAAAGCTGTCAGGTCTTTTTCGGGAGCAGCCTCATATTTTCGTAGGTTCATTCCACGTTTTGCTGAGATTTCTGCTCCTTTAAATAGATTGTTGGTGAAAAATACCCCTTTCGTTTGGGAATCGGATCATACAGTAGCATTTGAAGCACTGAAAAATGCGTTAGTCAAAGCTTATTTGCTAGCCCCTCCAACTTTCGATATTCCATACATAATTCTCACCGATGCCTCCACCATAGGGCTCGGGTGTCGATGAAAAATTGCATTCATACTGCAATTTTGATTCTCTCTTTTTTGCTGCTGCGCGCTACCATTTGATAAAAAAAAATCAGCATGAAAAAATTTTCTTTGGATTGGCGGTTCAAAGAAAAATTAGAAAGAAAACTGCGTAACTAAAAGGCACATTTGCAAAACATCAAAATCCCTATTTTTTGTCCTTAATCTTCACAAACGCCTAAAGGTCGAATGCAATTCCATTACATTCGGTCCTTTTTTCTCCTCGCCTTCAATGCTGCGACCGCGCATTATTTTTTATTACACTACATAAAGATTCTTTGAATTAGCAGTTCAAAGAATTATACTCTAGATACGCAAACTAAAACGCACTTTTGAACAAATTAAAAACCATGTTTCAATTTTTTTTTGAAAATCACTTAGATGCTCGTTTATTGATGAATATGAATGAAAATTCAGATCAATAATCGTATTTTTCACTTCTCACAGTGTTTGCAACAAGTGAGAAAGCATTTTACCTTATGTGTAATGTGAATGCCTTCGAATTTTGTTCTAATCGTAGTCAATATTGTTAAGGAATACAATGTTTTCGTATTCGTTGTAAAATTTAATACATTGCTTAATAACGCTAATTTCTACTTCCGCTCGAGGACGAGCTTGTTTAATGGGTATAGAATAGGATAGGAATAGGAACGTATATCAGCCTACAACGTTATGTAAGATTGTCAGTTCTCAACGATCGCAATTTCGATACCACACAAAGTATGCAAGGCCCGTTAACATCGCTTATTATTCGTGTAACACTGTTGCCGTCCATAATATGAGTATATACATGTATTGGAGACCAGTCGTGATCAGCTCCGCTGATTCATTGGACTTTCCACATCGAGGAAAACTCTTCATCAACTCATGGACTACTATATTTCTTGCTACGGATTGGAAATGGCGACGACGATGATCTTGACTTATGGTATCGATATTCTACAAGCTCGAGGACGATCTTGCTTTGGAATGGGAGATGTCGTGAGGCAGCTCCGCTGATAAGCCTCACCTGCCGTGGCCGCCCACTGGCAGGGTAGTCGAGGTTCTACCACCATGTAAGGCAGCCGCCTGCTGCCCTTCTCCTATCACCTATACCCTTCTGTGTTTATATGATAAATATTATACAATCTACTATGCCCTAACAGAAGTATCCAGTACTCCCCAAGTGCATCATGTAAGGCCCGTTAACATCCTTACACGATAAGCAAACTTTAGCTTCAATTATTTCTTCAACTTTCTTTTTATTCGCAAAAATGATTTAGACGTCCCTCTACACTATTTGTTGATAACTACAATCATTCGCTTTCGCGAAATTGTCTATTTATGGTTACAAGAGGTTTGCTAGAATTGTTGCGCTGGCGCTCTACTATGACTGCGGGGGCCAGCCGCTATACCAAAATAGTTCTTTACCTTCCCATACAAGTCTGGTATCAATTTATCCGACCTGGAGAGATGGAAGGCTTGTTTAGCCCGGGCCGAGATCAATCGTTCGACTGTTCGTGTGTCAGTAGCGCCTTTTACCACTGCACCGCGCGGGCCCTTGTGGAACATTGTCTAATATTTGTTATCCATTCTGTTTGGCTTTGTGGTCATTATTTGGATTCTGGATCGAAATGCTCTCTGACTCCCTCACATCGCCCGTGTTTCGCTCATAGTATGAAGCACTATTAATCACTATTTTATTTTTATTTGTTTATCTTTTGAATTCCACAACGACTGTAGAGCAGCATAGCGGCAGGGGCATTGTATTGCTTATACATACTAGAAGTTTTTTGGACACTATTTTAGTCATTTTTTGATGTAAAGGCTATGGAGATTGATGTTTAGGCCGCCAGCTGATTCAACCGGAAGATCTGCTGCGCACCGGTAACGACTACTATCACGCCTATCACTTTAATTGTAATGACTGCAAGTGCGTTTTGGATTTTTGTTTCGATTTTTCACTTTGATTTGATTTAACTTTGTCATACTGCATTTCTAGAACAGCACTGACTGGCGAGGCTCGTGAACTTGACAAACAGTGGTACTGTCAGCGTTGCTTTGATCGGCGATGTGAAACGTGCACCGGTTGCCACAAACCGATCGATCGACACCATGAGAAATCCGTCATGGCACTGGGAAAATCGTTCCACGTCGAGGTCTGTTTTGTTTGTAGAGATCAAGAGTATAGGTTGAAATGAGGGTAAAGTGCTCCGCTTCAATCACTCATAGAGGTGCGCCATGTATTCGTGTTCCATTCAGCATCGTAGATGCATGATGCTTGTGTATTTGGCCTACAATCACATTCTGGGGCCAGCTGATGTGTAAGCCAGTGTTTTCATTTTCCCACCAAGTTTTTATCAACTTACCCGACCACGGAGGGATGGAACGCTTGGTAAGCTTGGATTAGAATCGATAACCCGGTTGTGCAGGTGAACGCAGCGCTTCTCATCACTGCACCGCGCATATCGAAATCGAACTTTTTCGAGAAATTTCTTCACTGTGCTAATGTGGTGGGATAGACTACCGACTTCAGACCTTTCAGTTTCCTTCTCAAACTTCGTATCCTGTGCTTTTTGCTCCCCCTCTTTGATTGCGCACCACCTATGGGATGGAATTTCTACACTTATTTTGTTTTCTACATCGTTTTCACTTTTACCTTATCCAAATACTTTTCCTGAGTTGTTGCTCTGATTTTTCGTACTTTTTGACTCTCAGTTTTCAAATTTGTTTGAGATTTGACATTCTTTTTTATAGCACTTTTGCTGCTCGAAATGCGACGTAGCCTTCGTGGGACGACAGCATTACGAGCTCAACGGCAAAGCATACTGCGAAGACGATTTTGTTAAGGTGAACGTGTTTCATTCCTAATTTCGGCTCGAAATTTGAACCCGTTTGGCAGCGAACTACAAACAATCCCAAAGGTCGGGTAGCTGATTCAGTTGCAGTATAGAGTACTGTATAGTATTTATATCATATTATTAATATATTATATAGTGAGAGGTGTTACTTACACCTGCATGGTCGAAAGATCGATCGCCGCTCGTGGCAACGAAGCCTTCGTTTTTTTCCGAGGGTGGGATAAATCCGTACCAGACCTGTCTGGGAAGGTAAAGGCACTGACTCGGATTAGCGGCTGGCCCTCGCGGTCATAGTATAGGTCGAATACGCATTCACCAAGCCTGTACGATTCCGAATGGAATAAAGATGCAGTGGCGTGTCCTTAGGGAACTGATCAATGTCGGACCTTTACCTTTACCTTTACTCATGTATAATGTGTTATATGTATTTATTTATGTATCATCTTTTTTGTATTGCATAGTGTTTGTATCACATTTTTTTTGTACCGTAATTCTAATGAGAAACGTTCAGTTATGCGGCGAATTCTGTCATCTCTGCGACAAACTTCTCTCGCACAAATCGTCCGTAAATCTTCTGGGTAGAAAGTGGTGTGTGGACTGTTATCGATGCTTGGCTTGTGATCGTGTTTTGAAACACAGGTGAGTTACCTTTCTTAGATGCCATCTTCTTCTTGTGAAGAAATTCCATTTGCTGCTAACGAATGTAAGAATTTTGAGTTTTATTTTTTCTTAGTTTTCCTCAGATTCTCCTGCAAAAGAAGGCTGCTTGTTAGAAATTCGAAATATGTTTTTGCTTAGAATGGTGGAGGCCGTAAAGCCTCTGGGTAACTCTGACAAAAGGTGAAGGTAAAATCACAAATAGAGGTTTTAAAAAAGTGATGTCGTACATGTAGAGATCTTGGGTGCTTAATTTCTTCTTCTGCTTAATTCTTCCGTGCTTATTTCAGTCTTCTGGGACGGCAATGGTGTGTTTGTATTATAGTATTTACGTGTTAGCTGGTAAGAGGCGCTGGTTCACCAGCACGGTCGAGCGATCGATCCTCGCGCAGTCTAACCAAGCCTTCCATCATTACGTCGTCAAGTAAAGTGAAATTACACCCGTCAGATAAGGTGAAATAAACTGACACGGTATAGCGTTTGGCCCCAGAATGTCATTGTAAAATCCAAATACGGCGTTCAACACCGCTCTGCGACTCAGAATGGAAGACGGATGCGCGGCGCGTTCTTGATGGGCTTACTAACGTCGACCGCTTCATCTTTACCTTCGCCAAAAAGTATATAGATTTTCAGGGAAGATCACAGTCTGTAACGATTTGTGTTTCCAGCGACAAAGTCTTCAATCTGGATATGCGCCCACTGTGCAAGAAATGCTTTCGACGGAAAGACTTCAAGAAGTATCTCAGCAATCAGCCTAACCTCTAGAGAACTGTCCTGTACATCGAGAACCCTCCTCTCGTTTTTTTCTGATTTTAACCTCCGTTGAACTGCACATTTTACAATCGAACATCACAGTGATCTCAATAAATCGTTCCGAGTTTTTGTTGTTGTTTAATTTAGTGCGATCGAGGTATCCACTCCGTACCGTTTTTAATCATGAATAGCCAATAACTGGCCTCATGAACCGTCAGTTGCTTGGCATAATGGAGATCTCCACGTGGTGAGTTGAAAAGAGGCGCTGATTTGAGCCAAACTTCTACCCAAGCCATCAATTCTCTGTATGGTATCCTGGGTTCCCATCGATCTCGGGTTGCGTAAATTGGTAGCGGACATACCTGGGAGGATTGAGATCCTATCAGCTCGCACTGGAGGTTAATGATGCTTCTTCTCTTCTAAATTGAATAGGAGTTCACCGCGCGAGAGCAAGCTGTGTATTCAGTCTTTGCTTAAAATCGTTAAACATAGAACAAGTGTGGTGTGATGAAAAGAGGCGCTACTTCCACCCACATGGTCGAACGATCGGTCCTCGCTCCGGCTAATTAGACCTATCGCTCCGTGGTCGGGTAAACTGGTAGCATACCCTTGTCTGAGAAGGTGAGGACAATAACGTGTATAGCAGCTAACCTCCACGATGTCATCGTATAGTCCGATGCTTTACCATGCTTCTACAATCCTGAATGCAGCACGGGTGCGTGGCGCGCTTTAGGAGGGCCAATCAACATCAGTCATATCCCCACTTTCGAAATAACCCACATGTTCAGTCAATTTTTAAACCTACTTTTCGTCATTGAGAGCAAGTCCGGTACCAGTTCACCCGATCCCGGATCGACAATGGGTTTCGGTGACCTTGAGCGACCATCGAACCCTGGCTGTGCAGGTGCGGAACAGCATCTCTGTGGTTGTTTTCGCTGTTTTAAGTGCCTTTATGGTCACAACAGAGCGTGACTTGAAAGCAGCGATTTGTTGGAGGATGACGGGGTAACCAGGGCCCAGATTCACGAACAGACGAGCGGTCTCCGAAACCCCGTCGGCGATAAACCCGCTCGATACCGTCGAGGTTTCCCAAACCCTGCCTCATCACGAGGCGCGATAGAGCCGCGATAATTCCTGATTAAACCCCTTCATGCGTTCACGAATATCGGTTTGCATGCCGTTAGGGGTATATCTCGGGGTTTATCGGGAGTTTACCAATGATGAATGTGGGCCCAGGATTTGAAAAAGAGGTGAAGGTATGTCTTGGAGAGAAATCCCCAAGACTCGATCCAGGACCATGGCCAGAGCCGGTCATAAGAGCAAGGGATAGGCTCCCGGTAATGTCCAAATAGCAAAAACAGACAAATTGATAGTCTTCGGCTAAATTCACGGTCCTTCGCCAACGGTAAGTACTTTAAATTCAATTTGCAATGTTACAATTCATTGATGCTTATTAAATTTATTTTCCTCAGATGTTCTCTGTCCAGTTGAAATGTTTATGTTTTGGATTACGATCGTTTGTATGCATTTAACGTCCTTCGATTCACATTTAAATTCTTCCTTAATGTATAATAGCACCGGCAATAATTGTGATCAAGAGCGTTTTTGTGATTCCAAAATTGTGTAGCGCACTTTTAACTGAAAAATTTCACTATCGATTGTATGTGAAAGGCAATTTTTTAATGAGCATAGTTTCTATCTAGGGATATTTATGAAGGATTCGAATACGAAGGCCGTTACGAACACTGAATGCTTTTTTGCTCGGGTGAGAATATGTTTAGCATTGATAGAGATTTTGTAAGGTTCGCTTGGACATTTTCCCTGAGTTTTCGCTAGACTTGCAGTACTCAGAGCTAAATTTATCCACATCTGATGCGCTTGCTGGATATTTTTGGCTAAGGTCGGTAAATTATACAGGAATACTGTAGGTTGTTTCTTTAATATTTGATGTGCTTAACCTGGCTACTGACATTCTTGCCATAAACCCCGGAGATGTACCTCACATGGAGCATAAACAGTGTTTCACAAGCTTAGGTGACGGACTTTACTTGGGGTTTTAATGAATCAGGGTTAGCCCTACTCGGGGTTTGCAACCCCTCACCGCTACCATGTAGGCGTCTTGGTTTCTGTAGAGACCCTTAGTCAACCGCGATATGTTTCAAGGTTTTAGGGCGAATGTGTGATTATTGACCTTGTGCCAGGAGAAGCACATCCGGAGTGGTGGAAAAATGGAAATCTATCAATATTTCTCTCTATTTCTCTTCGTTTTTTGCATTATTTCATCCTACAGTATCCTCCCAGATAATTCGTTGACGAATCTGGTCCTTGATTTCGCGGCTTTGGCTTACTCTTATTCTTATGGCTTACTGGTTCATTAATTTTCAATCGCTGACGAGTAAAAGGAAGGTGAAACTTTATGCAAGCTCCGAAGGAGCTCATTCAGAAAAGGAACGAAAAATGAGCTCACCTTTGCACCTACTCGCTCTGCTGGCAATGAATTTGAGAATAAATAATTCGTTTTCAATTTGTTCATCAGTAAGGCATATACGCGGGTTGTTCTTGAACACGACGGCATCTCGATCAGCATTGATCTCCACTTTGAACAATGCCCGAAGATCCCTGAGCTGTGCGTTGTTCTGGATGATAAGCACCGGTTTCGTGCCCTTTTGATCCAGATATTTGAGATTCCTCATCTGTGGAAATTTAGTGAGATTCGAGCCTTGTAGTATTAGTGTCCCTTTCAGCGATTCGATTTGTTGAAATGCAGGATCCGTCAGTTGCACGTTAATACTACCGACCACATTGCGACACCGAGCCGGCAGCGGATTTCTGTAGTCACAGGCTGAAAGAAGTTCATTGTGGATTAATAGAGAACTTCTATAGGAATCTATACGACCCTAGCGTTACAATACGAAAACTTAGAAACATCTACTTATTCCACAAAGTCGAGCGATCGATCCTTGCTAAGACTGCCTAAGCTGCCATACCACTAAAATCAGGTAAATTGCTACTCTTTGAAAACATGAGAATACTGAATTGAATTGCAACGAACTCTCACAAGTCATTCTATCAGCCGAGTACGCATTCACCTATACTAGACTGAGTAGAAGATGCGTGCATGGCGCGTTCTCAGGCGAATGATCAGCGCCTATTACCTTACCCCGTCCCATTATTTTTCTACCGACAAATTTCATGGAATCTGCTTGGAAGAAAATTCGAGGCTTTGAACATGCTAAGGGAGGAATTGCCAAAAACTCAAAGGTAAGACGAAGGGCAATAAGCAGTTCAGTTAGAACGCGCCGTACACTCGTATTCCATTCAGAGTCGTATAGAGACCTTAAGTGTCCTTTGCCTAAGTTATAATGATCTGTCGGAAATCGAGCAAGCGTCGCATGCTTCTCAGACAATCCGTAATCGATATACCCTACCTCGGGATTTGAAAGTTTGGGTGGGTATCGGGTGAGGAACCATCGCTCGACCTTGTAGATTAGTGCCTCCCCTCCTACTTCTTCACTTGGTATTCACTTGAGCTCACTAGTTCGATGTGGACTTTTTAACGAGCACTGGTCTTTCATGTCAAGGAAGATTTTCTGCTAGACCAGAGTTATTTCTGGAATTCCATGTCCTCAGTGTATAGCCTTGGTTGAAAACCCTCCTGCACCCATTGATTTGTGGGGTAAGACTGCTGTACTCGGAGAACTAGTACTGAACCGGACGCGCCGCAACGATAAAACGGCGGCAGCGGTGCCCCGGAGCGCCGAAACCCGCCGTTCTTAAATGACTTCTTAAAAATTGATTTATTTGCAAAAATAAGTATATATTCGAGCCCAGCAGCTTGAGCTCTATCCATCCATGTACACATTTCTTAAATTCGTGGAACTTGTTTTCATTCGATTTTTTTGACCCCTCGATTTTCGGATCCCGTTGCCGCTTCGGTCCCTCGCCTGGTGACTCACCACCGACTATGCTCCGCCCCCTCGTCGCCGAATATAAATTTGCGGCGTCCTTTTCACCGACTTGGATCCGCCTCCTCCTCACCGCCTATAAATGTTTGGCGCATCCTTTCTTAGTGTCCCAATCGAGGAGTAGGGGGCCCTACGGGGTGGCTCGAGGGAGCTACCACGCGTAGCCCCCGTTGGGCATGGGGCGCAGATGAACTGCGGTTGACTCTTCCCGGGTCACCACGTGTGGACACCTGAACGGCGGATTTCGGCGCTGCGGAGCGCCGCTACCGCCGTTTTATCGCTGCGGCGCCTTCCGGTACTGTAGCAGTTTTGTAGCTGTTGTTGTTCTTTTTATTTCTGTCAATTTTGACATATTTTCCAATGAACGGTCTGAGCAAGAACTCAACGTACAGAACGGCTTCTGAATTCTTGATTTGGCTTCACGTGAACATCTTCTGCGATCACACTCATTTATCAGCTGTGTGGTGTCAAGATTAGGACTTCCGTCAACGGTGGTGTTGAAGCTCTTCACAAATTTGACGCGTGGTATTTTTACAAGGTTCTTGTTGTTTATCAATATGAAGGCTAAAATTAGCAAATCAGCTGCAGAGGTAGTTGCTCGTAGTACTGAGAACACACCGGAATCCACGTCAATAGAATTATGAATGCTTATGTTTTGAAGTTTGGTGCCAATCAATATGAACTTGACGAACCGCTTCACATCTTTGATCTTCTGCAAAACTTCGAATAAGAGAGAATCTGTCGTAGTTGCCTGCAGCCCGACCCCTTAGTCAACTACTCGACTCCGCTGTTTCTCCACTGTTAACGTACGCCTCAGAGTCACGTAAAAAGGTCCAAATTGTCGGCTCACAAAAGGAGATACTAGGAGAAGTATGCTTACAATTAGCATAATTCGCTTCACCCAGAGTCTGGAAATTTTTTTCGTAAAATTATTTACGACAAATTTACTTTGCACACCCTTGACCCAGACGAAAGAAAGGATTCGATGCTTCCGAGTTTGGTTGGTAGACGAAGACGAAAGACGAAGTCATAATGTTGAAGATTCGAGCCGCTCATGAACGCATATAGAGCTAATCGCAGTTAAACTACCGTCAATTCAAATCGTTACGCCAGCTTTTTCAGCGGTTCTTTTTTGCATGGAATTTGCTGTTGTTGTGCTTGGTTTTTTGTACTATTTTGTATATTGTATCCCTTGGGCCGGGATTCATGAAGGGAACCGCCGGTGAATTTCACTGGCGGTTAGGTATCACGAGCCAGTTCACCGCCAATGTGACTCACCACGCGTTGAAGAATCTTGTTTTGGCGTGTAGCCGAATTGAATATCACTGTAACCGGCCATTGAACCGTTCATGAATCCCGGTCCTGGTGAATGTTAAACAGAATTTTGGTTTTTAAACGCTGTAAACTGTTAGTTGAAAAATGAAAATTGTGCGGCACATCAGTTGAAATTAGCAAAAGTTATTCGGTTGATGCGAAAATAATGTCGGTTTTGAACCGTCAAATTCCAATAACTATAGCTTCTTTTATTGTAAACTTTTTCAGTCAAAATAAAAACCTTAGGAATCAACACACTTTTGCCAACGACATGCAGGCTTTTCTATTCCTGCTCTATAAAAAGTCAAGCTTCTAGACGGGATGAATTCAACGAAGACATTTTTTGCCTCCTTTCTAGTTTTGAAGATTTTATTGCGCAGGAAGATTTCGAGATGCTTGAAAAGATGTTAGTGTGTAGGCGAAAGGTCAGGAGAGTACGGCGGGTGGTCAAGAGCTTCGTAACCCAACTCGTGCAGCTTCTGCCTGGTCATCATCGAAACATGTGGCCGAGCGTTGTCGTGAAGAATGATTGGTCCCTTTGTACTGACCAGTCTCTAGCACATGCGTTGAAGCTTACTGTGCATTTCGTCGAGTTCTTGGCAGTACTTCTCCAATGTCATCTTTTCACCAGGTTTCAGGAGACTGTGGTGGAAGGCCGGCTGCTGACCACCAAACCATAACCATAACCTTCTTCTGATGAGTCTTTGGGTTCGGTTAGTGCTTTGGCGCTTCATCGACGTCTAACCACTGCGCCGAACGCTTTCGATTGTCGCACAAGATCCACTTTTCATCGCTTGTTACAATGCGGTCCAGAAAGGGTTTCGTGCGGTTTCGTAAATGATGAGCAGAAGACGCCTCAAATCGGCGATTCCTTTGCACGTCATTCAAATCGTGCGGGACCCATTTGTCGAGCTTTCTTACCTTCCTTATTAGTTTTAGATGGCGAACAACCGTTGATTGGTCAACGCCCAGCTCTTCGGCAACTTCTCGTGTAGTTTGACCAGGATCTGCCTCGATCAGTGCTCTCAATTTGTCGTTGTCCATCTCGCACGCGCGTCCTCGAGGCTGCTCAACTTCCAGGCTCTCATCTCTTCCGCTGAACTTCTTGAACCAACGCTGCACCGTGCGTTCGTTAGTGGTTCTGGAGCCAAATGCGACGTTGATATCTCGAGCCGCCTCGGCGGCACTTCTGCCCAGTTTGAACTGGAACAAGAAAATTGTGCGAATATGCTTCTTGCCCATGATGAGATTCGAAGTCGTGCCACAAGCGGCAGTGCCGATAGGAATGAAAAGGTAGCTGTAGTTGGATAGACCAGGAGCACGTTCCAACATGGTATATAGGATGCTTGCATTTGGCTGGTAAACTCTTGAAAATACCAGGCGCAAATTCGAACACGTGCAAAACTGACATTATTTTTGCATCAACATAATAGCGTTGACGTACACCGTCTACAGACCTCACTGCGCTTTGATGAATACGGGCATGCGTGCCCATGTGAGTCTTATTCGGCGATGTCTAGAGGGTATATGAATGGTGAATCTCAACAAAAGTGGGGCAGCTTAATGCGCTTCCGTGTCAACCTTTGGAGTAGAGCCTTCAGTGACTGGATTGCATGGGATGTCAGAAGAGCATTAGAATGCCCTCATTTGACGCTTTTCGCGTCGAGACTCATTCTTCTGCCTTCGCATGCGAAGGGGACGAACAGAAGCATTACTGGCGCTCGCTCGGGTAAATCGACGATCGACATGGACAACAGATGGCACAGATCACAGATTCGAACTATTTCTCACGTTGTACAGGTCTGGATGTTGCATGACTTCGTCGTCACCATCCAAATCCATTAGATCGCAATTCGTGGAACGTTCGAGTTGGTAGGCGTTTCTCACCTGACAGAAGCCGCAATGGCCAGCTGAAAACTGCGCTTGTAGAACGGATATGGAATGGAATAATTTCAGTAAACTACATTTCAAGAATACGTGTGGGGCAGTGGTAAGTGGCGCCTCTGACACTCGCACGGTCGAGCGATCGATCCTCGCCCTAGCTAGCTGAGTATTCGTCCCTCTGGGGTCGAGTAAATTGGTGTTACACCAATTCGGGAAGGTGATCACACTCATGTGAACAGAGCCAGGTCGCAGTAAGTCATCATAAGCCTAATAAGCATTCACTAGGCCCGCATATATAACTATGAATGGAAGACGAGTGCGTGGCGCGTCCACGGGTGTAGACAATTCTAAGCACTTTACTAATTCATTATTCCACTATGTATGTAAAAGTAAAACCGCTTATATAATGGAACGATCGATAGGTGAAACTCGGTCAATTGCTATGGAAATGACACAGCTTCCACCCTGTTTCAAGAGAAGTAGCACAAGGTGGAAGATAAAGTGGTTAGCGTTTTCTTTCCCCTGAGAATGCGCCACGCATCCATGTCCGTTTTGCTATTGTAGAGGCATGGTGAATACCCATTTAGTCTCTACAATAACCTGCGGGTCTAGGCGCTTTATGGGTCAGTTTCTCCACCTTCACCGACAAGTCTTGTACCAAGTTTTCTGACTTCGGAAAGGTGGAAGGATTGATTAGCCTGGATGGGGATCGATCACTAGACCGTACGAGTGGAATAAATTTCTTTTCCACTGCATCATGCGCTGCTTCTAGGTCCGTAGAGACTCTTCAAACTTTATGTGCACATCCGTTCCATTTTTATAACGGCTTCGTATAACGAGAAGCGAACGATGTGGATGGAAGTCTGAGGCCCGTTTGAGTTCCAAGCCCATTCCATTTGCTACATCAATTATGTTGATGCGGTTGTTTACTGGTATACTGATAACCGAGAAGAGCTTTGAGTAGCCATTTGGATGGCACAGAGTATTCTGTCTGGTTAACCGGTTGTTATACATACGGGAATCACGTTTGTGTGAGCGAAAACCTTTTCCATAGTATTCTGGTGCATAGTCCTTCGCACCAAGTGCTTAGTATTGTTACCCTCGACAACTACACCTAGGTTTAGCCACTGGCGAACTCAGGCGTTGAGTCCATGACTGGGTCCCAAAACGCTGTGAAAATGGCTTCTTTTGGAAGATTTTATCTGTGTCCCTGGTTGGCAATTACTCTCAGAACAGCCGAACAGTAGAAGTGTCTTTAGTATGAACCTGGACGATTATTGGCAATTTTAGCACGTTTTCGCATGGAAGTGTCTAACTCCAGTTAGGTACCCGAATGATCCTATTCCCGGACAGATAACCTGAAATTTCTATTATAAATTTCTGTGGGGGTATGAAATCAATTCTGAAAGGACTAATCAATTTGAGAACAACATAAAATCTGGTTCTGTGGACAAATAGGACACTTTTCAGAATTTTAATCTCCTGAAATCTTTTGGAACTGTGTGGTACCCTTATAATCAATTCGTTCCTGCACTAAGTGTATTGGAAGAGATTTTGTTTTCTTCTTGTTCTTCTTCGCTCGGCTCCCTTCTTTCTCTTCTGTTTTGTTTTCTGCTTTCTGTATGCGTCTTGGGAGTAATTTCAATTAAAATAACCCACGAGATACTAGTAGTTTTAGGAAGAGGAATAGACGTGGCAACCGCATCTCGGGAACAGACCTAGTAAATTGGAGAGTATGTGCTGGCATGGACTTATTTACCCCATTTCGTCTCAGATAATGATAAGTATAGCTTTGATAAAAAATGAATTTACCCATAGTTAAGAATCATCTCACTTCGAGCGGTCGTACGGATCTCATCGGCGGGTAGTTTAAGGTTTTTAGATTCCATGCGGAATATAGCCTTTTTCACTTGAAATGTTTAGGGTTCATAACTCAACCTGTAGAAAAAAATTATTGACCAGGCTCGGTTACCCGAACGGGGATCGATCACTCGGTCATCCGAGTTTCGGTAGCGCCTCTTAACACCACACGGGTCAATCTAATCACAGACATCTTTACTTATTTACTTGTTCATTTCGTTAATTATTTATCCCTTCACTATGTATGTGGCAATTGCGTGCTAACAAATGAACATAGGGAATGCTACAGATGGGTAGGACGATTTGGGCAGGTCAAATAGCTCTACGTAAATAACTTTTTGAAGATATTTAATTGTTAAATCACCTTTCATTGTTGAACCACCTATGGGCATGGAAAATCAATAAATAAATGAAGGTACATATGAGTGACTATAAGGAGTTTTTATTCGCTCGCAGCTAATAGCCGGATTTCTGGAAGCGTTGCAGTCGTGGAAGCGGATTCAGGCATCGACTAGGGCGAGAGGAAGAAGCCAAGTTCTAAGTTCCTCACCAACCTGGTTACCCAGTAGCTTGCATACCCATCCAACGGTCGTCGTAATCCAGATCTAATCCTTGTTGATGAACTGTCCGATCAACAGGTCTTGCGGGTCATCATGGGTGATCCGATCAATGGCCTCAGTCGACATGACGCTGTGCCGTTGGAAGGTTGTTTCCCGCCCTAGCTCCTTCGGTTTCTTCGGTTTGAATTCTCGTCGTTTTCCCCAAGTTCTCTCTTCTTTTTCTGTCGTTTTCTTTGTCGAATTATCCTGCGATTATTCAGTCTAACAGCTTCGCATAGATGTTTCGCCTTTTCACTCATGTTTGGCCTGTTTTCTAAGTGTTTTCTTCTCCGTTTTATTATTACATATAGGTTGGAATTTGAATGAATTCAGCAGGCTTTGTTTAACTTTTGGCGAGTTTTTATAGACATTGGATTATATTTGATAGACCTCTGGTCATATTTGACTTGGCGCTTGACAAAGAGAAGTCATTCATAACCGAGTAGATGTCGCTATACCAAGTCAGTGTCTTCACGTTCTCAGGCAAGTCTGGTTCCAACTCACCCGGCCCCAGAGGAGTGGAGGGCTTTATTAGCCCACGTCGGGATCGATCACTCGACCGTGCGAGATTTCTTTAGTTATCCTTTTAAATTATCAAGTACCATGTTAGATCTTCTAATCTTTAGCGATATAGAATGAGCTATCCTTTTCTTCTGCTCGTCCTCAATTACTTTTTTTCGTGTTTAATCGAAACTAGCCAATATTGTTATATGAGCTAGACTGCCCAGATGACAGTGTTTCTTCAAACGCTGCTGCGCGTTCGAATTGAAACGACCGAAAAAGCACTATCAGCACCGCTGTCGATGGTTATGATGCGATAAAGACTTTATAGTTCAGCCTTGGAGGAATGCTAACAACTCAGCCGTAAAACAAGTTCCAGTTGAGCTGGCCGCCCGGTTGGTTCATTCAGTATATTTCAAAGTCGTACAAAATCGACACCGATTCGATTCAATTGCCTTCGTTTCCACTGTCATACTATTCATTCATTGTGACATTAATGTCTACGTTTTATCCACGCTCTCCATCATTTTGTACTGGAACGAAAACTCATTGCCGCGTAATTGCTTGGTTCCCCTTTAGTTGAAGTGATTGAGCGGGAGCAACAAAGCCTACCTTATTAGTTACTTGGAAAGGTGACCAGTCTATATGCTTTGGTGTGTTCTCTTTATTAGTGCAGGTCGTATTTATCTGCGGAGCTGTTGGAAGATCGGCTCTGTAGGTGATCATCGAGACTGTTTTCGTTCGTTTCTAGAAATACAGCTCACTAGTATGATTTTTATTAAGAATTATTCTTTTCACAGTATAATGAAAGTAAAGGGGTCGGCGTTGATCACTTATGAACGCGCCACGCATTCGTGCTCCATTTAGTATCGTAGAGGCATGGTGAATGGGTGTTGGTCCTATAACATGGCACGGCCTGTGACATATCGCGGTCAGCTGCTATAAAAGTCAGTTTCCCTGCCTGCCCAGACAAGTCTCATACCAATTTACCCGACGCGCGAGGGAAGGAAGGCTTTGTTAACTCGGGGCGAGATCGATCGCTCGACCGTGCGGGTGTCAGCGGCGCCTCTTACCACGCGGCCTTTCGCATTAGTAACTGTCGTAATAGTTTTTTATGATAAATTTTTTATTAATAATTTATTACTTTTTGGAAGTGTAATGATGTTGTGGATATCTAACGGAGCGTATTGCATTGCAGCTTCTTGGGCCGCCGTGGTTTGCTTAAATGAGTATTCCGGTACGCTTCTGGTAAGACATCAGAGTGGCACGTAGGGTGCCGTAGTAAGAGGAGCTATTTCCACCATCACGATCAAGCGTGTCCGATAAAATATTACCAGTGACGGCATACCCATTCACCAGGTCTCTACGCTTCTGATCGGGTGAGTGCATGGTGCGTACTCTGGAGATTGATTAACGGACTACTCCGCCGATACGTTTTGGGCATCAGTGGCATCGAAATGAATGTTTGATAATTTAGTAGCGGATTTATCTAGAAGTGCAGCAAATTCCCTTTATTTTCGTACTGCTTCTTCTTCAGTGCGTAGTGCAGCGGTAAGATCTGACATCCTTACATTAAAGCGATCGCCCCGGCTGAGCTAACCGGGCCTTCCATCGCTACGTGGTTGCCCCAACAAGTCATAGAATAGGCCACTTTCACCATGCCTCTACGATTCTGAATGGAAGACGATTGCTTGGCGCATTCGTAAGAGACTCATCAACATCGACCCCTTTACCCTTACTTTTTAGCTTTCTTCAGTTTGTGATTTTGGAGCTAGAGATGCCATTAGTGTTCAGAATGACAAAGCATTCGTCACTGGAAAGTAACAGTTTCATTTCGCCACTTTGTGTTCAAGGTCACCAGCTTCGCAGATCAGAAACCTTTGCCATAGACCGACCAGTGCAGGTGATTACTGCGATTCCAGCGGAACAGGGTTCATTATAAAAGGGAGCAATTGTTGACTATATGATGGTTTCTTAATGAATTCCTCGTCTGAGCGTCTTTTATAGAGAATGCTCTCCTTCGATGTGATGTGAGTTCCTATTTGTAATAGTTCTCGATATAGACCCTATCATACCATAACTAGCAAGATGAAGAAGACACGTTTCAGTGGATTTATAATTATTTGACATTTTTGCCTCAGTTCTAATATGAGGATTTGTGATTGTGACTCCAATGCTTTCCTTGGTGCCCTCAGATAAAAGTACGACCAGTCCTCTAAGGTCGCGCCACGTGGTCACCTTCCATTCAGAATCATAGAAACGTGTGTTGATTTCGTATTTGGACTATACAGTGACATGTGGGGGGCTAGCCGCTATACCAAGGCAGTGTCTATCTTCCCAAACAGGTCCGGTATCAATTTACGTGTCCACGGAGGGGCTGGGGGGTTGTTTCGCTTAGGTGTGGATCGATCTCTCCCTCTTGAGCGGATCGAAGCAGACCTCTTACCGATGGACCACGAGTGTCCATTAATGACCTTGTGGGAATAAATATATTAGCTTCTTGCAGCTTCATCATATTGACCTCCAGTCCGAAGATCTCGTCTTTTGAGGGAAAATCTATAATACTCCTAACCCTATTCTCTGAAGTTCTTAACGTAACTCGTCTATCAATGGTCCCTGGCGGTTTATTAAACCCATCTGATTGTAAGTGTTTGACACACGTTTGACAGCAAATTCCACCGAACTAAAATCTGTCCGTGGGGAGTAGTTTTCGGAATTCTGCTCAGGCTGAGAGTTTCGCCCGCAGCTGGAAACGACGTCGCGAAGCCTTTCTGACTGCTAGAGAAGCCTCGGGTTTCCAATCGTCTTACCTGTCGGGGAAACCATGCGAGGTAATGACATTAGCTTGTCGCGCGTGACACCTGGTTCTGAGCTCTAAGAAGCGTTGTTCGTTTCGAACTTTGGCCTCACTTTCGCTCGTCCTTCGTTTACTATACGAATACTTACTATGCGGACATACCTTGTTGCGTGGTTCTAGGTTCCATATACCCATACCCAACTCCCTCTGCTAGAGCACCGAAGAGCAAGTTTATATAGCTCACCTGATTGCGATAGCAGTCAGAAAGGCACGTGTTTGGAAAGCTCCTAGAGTATAAAACTACGGGGAGGACTTTACCATATACCCCTTCAACAAACCAGGCTTCACCAAAGGTGGAAATGCTTGTTATTCTGAAATGAAGAAGGCGGGTGTGGTTCAGTCGTAACAGGCGCTACTGACACCCGCACGGTTGCACGATCGATCCTGGCCCGGGCTAACCAAGCCTTCCATTCCTCCGGGGTCGGGAAAATTGTTACCAGACTTGTCTGGGAAGGTAAAGACGCTGATGTGGTATAGCGGTTGGCCCCGCAAGTCATTGTATCGGTCAAGTACGCATTCGCCATGCTTCTACTATTATGAATGGATGGCAGATACGTGGCGCATGCCTAAGGCACTGACCAGCGCCGACATCTTCACCCTACAATTACCTTGGAATGGTAACATTGGGTTCCGCTGACGCTACGAAGTTTGCCAGTGAGAGAAACAAGATGCTGAATCGGAGATATCATTTTTCTTCAGAACCCAAATTCATGAACGGACGAGCGGTTTCCGTAACCGCGGCGCAGCCGAAACTTGACGGCAGAGTCGATGAGAGATTGCTTTTAACATAGGAAGTTTAGGATAAGTAGACAAAAATGGGCGCCGTTCGGGCTATATCTCGGGGTTTCTCGAGGGCTTACCAATGATGAATCTGGGCCAGGAGATTCAACAGCGCGCTGTATTGCCGCCGAGTGTGAATGAGCCGGTAAACTCCAGTACCTTTTTTCTCTCCATGTAAAAATTTCTGTTGACTTTTCGTGTTGAAATTTGTCATCGTCGTCGTATCCAGCTGTGTCTTGTCAGACATGGTTCGGGTTTGGGTGCTTTGAGTATGGTCAACGATCCTCTCTCTCACCTCCCCCCGCTGTGATGTCGGTGTAGGCCATATAACGGAGGACGTCGACAACGAATGACCTCGTGCCAGCCAATGTTAGCGTTTCAAACGCTAACCCTACAATAAGACTAGTTTTACGATCCGGGTAACTGGAAATAATTGGGTAATTGCTGCTTCAATTACATTTACATTTATAATTGGGTAGACAAATCTAGACTTGATGACCTGATGTTCGAACTGTTTGTATAAAAACAAAAACAAAGTAAAAAGAATGTTGGAAAAGTGTGGGCGATATTTACAGTCTTTTCATTCCTCTCCAAGAATAACATAATATAAGTGTGAAGGCAATACTGGAGCTTTTTTGTGATAAAAGTTGGTTTCTTCAGTGGAATCAAACTTTTTAAACCCTATCAGTTCTTGGCGTCCAGCTGGCTGAACCTGAAGAACCGCATCTTCATCTGAAATGGTAAAGAATTAAGTTCAGCGGGTTCTTCTGCTATACAAAAATTAAGCAAGTCGATTTTTCAGAAAGTTCGGGAATCCGATTTTTTCGGTATTTAAACAGCTCTGGTGTTTTTCGTTACTTTTTTCTATAGTCAGTCGAAGATCGTAGAATGATTGGTAGGATGTCTAGTTGATTGGCTAAGCTTGATCCTTGCATTTTCCCTTTGACGTGGGTGGTTACGGAAACAATCGGTTATCCTGAAACGGAAAGGAAGTCATTCCACCTTTTACTCGGGTCAAGAAGCCGACGGTAGGTAACGGTAAGATTTACAGGCGCTCGTGGCGCTGTGGTAAGAGGCTTCTGACAGCTGCACGGTCGAGTGATCGATCCTCGCACGTCTAACCGAGCCCTCCGTCACCCGGAGTAGGGTAGATTGGTACCCGACTGGTCTGGGAAGGTGAAATCACTGACTTGAACAGTGGCAACATTTCATTGCGTAGGCCAAATACGCATTCACCGTATCTTTAAGATTCTAAATGGTAGACGAATACGTGCTCAGGGGACTGATTAACGTCAACGAAATTTAACCCTTATTATTGGAAAGATGCATACCAGCAACTGTTTTTTATTTTTTGTTGTTTTAACTGTCGACTTGCATAGTTTTCCCACATTCCCTTTCCTTTTTCTGCTCAGCTGACTAAGTCTACGAGAACTCATTGGCATTTTTATATTTACACGGATTCCGACTTGAAATTGAGATTTTGTCGCACAATTCCCACCACCCGAAGAGTTTTTGAAGTGAAAAACGGACACATTGTGGCCGTATGCCGAACGTCAGAGCGCGGCCGATGTCTGGCGCTGTGTCGATATGTGTCGAAATGGCAGATTTATGTTGGCGCGATAATCATAAGACCTTGAAACGCACAGCACTACGTCTAGGACGGCCTAGTTTCCACGTTGACGTCGGAAAGGGCCGCATCGCTGCCACTCTTTCAACTCCTCATCTTTGCTGTCGAATCTCTGTGCTCCTGTTTCATTGTCGAATTCATGATCATAACGCACTTTATAGTAGTATTTCACTGTACTCCGGTCTGCGTAGACGTGGGCGATTGGGTGTTATTTGTAATGTTTGTCCCACTTAAGAGTTGTAATAATTTATTACTTACATGAATAATAACCATCATAGGAAGTTGCGGTAAGAAAGACTGCCAGATTCACGACTGGTATCGGCGCTAGAAACCCCGAAATACACCCCGAACGGTGCGCGAACCAGTATTCGTGAACGCGCACCACGGTTTAGGCGGGGTTTGTCTCGGGTCTACGAAACCTCGCGATGAGACCCGAATTATGTGTCAGCTTGAACGCGGTAAGTGCGGTGATGGCAGTTGCACCTTAAGCCGTCGAGGTCACCGAAACCCGTTCCTTCACGAATCAGAATTGGCCGCAGAGTCGCGGCATTGGGCAGGTATAGCGCCGACGAGGTATCGGAGACCGTTCGTTCCGTTCATGAATCTGGGCCATGGATATCGTGGGGTCACCACGAATGCCGCTACTGTGACATATTCTAAGATCCCGTGGAATACAGTCCTTTACGGTTGTGTTTCTATTCCCCCTCTAACACTTCTATATCCTTGTTCTTATCCTTATTTTTTATTTATATACTATAGGCGAAACCCAAGAGATGTTTGTTAGACTTGGTACGTGTCCGTTCCTCGGTAAACAGTACCACCCCAAGATGGTGTAGTGCGAGCCGAAGTAAGTTTAGAAAATCGAAAAAATATATAAAATAAATTATAAAATAAAAATAAGGATACGTAGGAACTCCTTGAACTTCTTGGATGGTTTCCTGAGGGATTGTCCCGTGAATATCATCTACATCTACGCAGACTCGACGAATTGACGCGATCCGTTTTTTTTTTCATCGAAAAGAAACGCTTTCTCATACAAGGGAGTGGGAACTGTAGAACCACTGAGTGCGATATAATTATGAACTGCAATGTGTATATAATTTGGAGATATTTGCACTATTCCACCTTTGACAGTTCAGTGCTTAAGACTATATTTCGTCCAATAGTTTTGTCCAAACTTCTTCTGCAGGAGTTATTTGGGGTGCTGATCGCAAACAGTAGGGTGAAGGTGGGTCATCCCAGAAAATTTTTCGTTTTGTTCTTTCTTCAGGGCTTTAGCCCAACCGTTTCGCCCTTATGCGGTCTATTTTCGAAATAATTTCAAAGATGAAGCTATAGATCTGAAACGAGCTGAAATGTGTTCGACCGATACTTCTTACGCTCACAGCTTTTTCGCCATCTTACGAAATGTTTTACGATCTCTGTCGAAGTTTGCTTTATGACACCTGCTTCAGTCCGTCGCCACCCATGACGAAGGTGACGATAGTACCTTATCGAAATCTTAAAATTTGATAAATTCCTCCAATTTTCTCTTCTGCCTGGATTCTGCCGAAGCTATAGAAGCTACTGTGTAGTGTTTTGCATTTGTGTCTTTATGTAGTTAAGGTAATTGTAAGGTAAAATGTCGGCGTTGATCGGTGTCTCTGGCATACGCCACGTATCTGTCATCTATTTGTAATCCTAGAGGCATGGTGAATGCGTATTTGGCCTGTACAATCACATGCTGGGCGAGCCGCTATATCACTTCAGTGTCTTTACCTTCTCAGTCAAGTCTGGTACCAATTTACTCGACAGACATCTTTTATGGATTTCAAGTTTTCTCCAAGTTGATTATCTTGTCGCTCCTAAAATCCCCTGGAAATGAGAACTATGGTTCTTCCAAGGACATGGGCAAAGTTGCGATAGGCGAACATTCTTTTTGGAGTTGAAGACAGCGCCACGACAAGAGGAATTGATCGTTTAATCCCTGGAGAAGCGCTTAAATACCCGGCCGTCGTCCGCCATTCAAAAACGGCGTCAGTTAGTAGGCGGTGTTTCTTGACTTCGTCCTTGAAGGTCTTCTAGAATTTAAATTTTCAAGTTTTTTTATCCAGATGTCCTTTTTATTCATTTCTTCAATTCTATCATTTCCTTGCGCTTAGCCACCCCTGCCTAAGGGCCTTACTTTATCTGATTGTAAAGTTCAGCGGTCCCTCGTGCTTTGAAAAAACTTCATGGACCAATTTTTCGAGTATTTCGATGTATTTGTTTCGTAAATTCTTTCTTTTGCATTTTATAAAGGGAGCTTGGGCCTGTGTAGTGCAGTGGTAAGAGGAGCTACTGAAACCGGACAATCGAGCAATCGACCCCTGCCCGAACTAACCAAGCCTCCCAAGGGTCGGGTATATTGGTACCAGACATGTCTGGATAGGTAGAGACACCGACTTGGTATACAGGCTTGCTCCCGCAAGTCATTGTATAGGCCAAATACGCATTCACCATGCCTATACCATTTTGAAGCTCTTAAGGACAGATCAAGACCGGAACCTTCACCGTTACCTTTGCCGTTACCTTCACATTTACCTTTACTGAATGTTTGTAACCTTTTCTGTAATCTTGTACTCCTTCATTTGTCCATTTCGAATAAGTATAGAGGACGTCACGCCCGTCTTTCTGTAAAGCTGGACAGCGTCGTGAATTCGAACTCGACTTTTTTGTCTAGGGCTATTAACCTTTATTTGGTCATGGTTTAGTGGGGCTCGTTCTCCCTATTTTTTGCAACTGATGAACCCGTGCGTTACTATAGTGTCGGGCTCCTTCCCAATTTCGTCATGAAAAATCACCATCTATTGGCTCTTATCTGTGTCATCGTTTTATCTACCGAATCAGAACTGGTCCTTAAAGGTCCTTGAACGTTCAAAATCAGGATTGCATCCCGATTATGATCGTTCTCACGGAAAAGAACAACGCAGATTTGTATCGCGCATTCGCGATTTCCAGAAGTTCAAGAATTGATCGGGTAGGAAGAAAATGGTCTCTATTGATTGGATTTCCGCGTCGTATTTGTTTTTTGCTATTTTATTTCTAAATTCAGGAGAACTTTGAGAATTGCATTCTAAGAACTGGTCTTGTTGGAGAGCATTTGTCAGAACTGTACAAATATTGCAGAATTCTTCTGACTTTCCCTCCAACCACTTTACTATGCTCCTTTCCAATACACAAAAAACAAGTACAATTAAAGGAAAAAATATCCTATTCGAAACAGTCCGTTTCGTTCCATGAGCTTAGACGGACAATTTCAAAGGAATATGAGCCATCCCTGGGACTCGTTAGTAAAGTAGGTATGGCTCTAATAGAATTTTAAGAATTATATTGACTTACCTGAATTCGGATTATACTCCTTAATAACACTCAATTATAAGAAAGAAATACAATGAATGTAATAAATACCTCGAATTTGGGTAATTAAGCCTTCAACTCCAACCCGACCCCTTCTTTGAACTATTTTTCATGGCCTGGTTCCCCGTCTTTTTCTGGGATGTTTTTACCCAGGCTATCTGGTCATCGTTTCCTTCGCCACCATGACGACCACGTTGGCTTCGTTTCGTGTTCGTTTCAATGAAGGCTCTAGATTCGCCGTACCGAACGAACCGGGCAATTGTCGTCGTTTTTTTGATCGTTTTATGACATAATGCTAGCAGAATGTCCTTTTCATTGTATTCGTACCGGCATAATGTCCCTCGTCGTTTGTCGCCCGGACGATTCAAGTGCTCTCTTCATCGTCTTCCATATATCGTCCTCATTCTAGTCTTGACTGTCGTGTCCACTCCCAGTGGATGATGTTGGTCATTATGACTTCGCTCGTAGCTCTTGTATCTCGACTGCTCCTCTTTCTGATTTTGTTCTTTCGTTTTCTTCGCTCATTTTCGGCTAGTGGAGCCGTTATCTGGCGAATAGCTCGACTTTGAACTACATTACATACATAAATAGTAAAAGCTAAAGTGGCCAGCGTGATCCGTAAGGATGCGCCAGGCATTCATCTTCCATTCAGAAACGATAAGGTGGGCTGCGTGGGCGCTGCTCAGGTGTCTTCCTCTTCCCTAACAATCCTGAAAAAATTATAACGAAGGCCTGGAAGGCTAGTTCAGCCTGGTAGGAGATTGATCGCTCAACTATGTGAGTGGAATTGGTGCCACCGTTACCAGTTCACTACACTAGTTTTAATATTTTTTTTACTAAAGGGACGAAAGTGAAGAATCTTGTATTGACCAGTTTTGACAAAAGTACCATTTAATACGGAGCCCTTGAAGAACCGATAAAATGCGCCACTCTCACCTGCACGGTCGAGCGATCGATCCTTGCTCAGGCTTGGCAAACCTTCCGCCCTTTTGGGGGCAGGTTTATCAGCACCAAACCTTCATGGGAAGGTGGCTGGCCGTTCAGCATTTCTCTACGATTCTGAATGGAAGACGAATGCGTAGCGCATCCTTAGGAAGCTAATCATCACCAACAACTTCACCGGGACATTTTCAACCTAACAACCACGAAATGAAAAGTAAAGCGAATCGCGGACATTAACGGAGTCAAATTGAAACCTATCAACACGACCTTTTGATGTCAGATTCGATAACGTACTGCCATGTGCTGCGACAAGGAACATAATTACATCAACTATTCTGGCGGCTCGTGGTCTCTTGACGTGAATCGTAGGAAATTACTCTTTCTGGGGGTATTTGGGTAATTGGGCGAAGATGAACTTCGGTTTGACGTGTTGCCGTCGTAGAGGAGTAAGACATTGAGTAATTACTGGAGAATCTAGCTGAACAACTATTCTACTCCGACGTTTCTAATCGAACTATCCTATGGTACCCAGTTTTCTTTAGCCGATTCTAGATGTTCGTAAAGGTAAAGGTCAGGTTATCGACGTTAGTTAGTCTCCTAAGGGCCCGCCACATTCGTGCTTGATTCAGAATCGTAGTGGCTTTATTTATTTATTTATTTACGGCTATCATGGACGTGTTTGAAAAACAGTTATTAGTTAAATTAGTTAAAAGAAACGGAGCGATTCTAGACAATAAACTCATAGAATAAAAATAATAACAACAAGAAATTTGGAAAAAAATTTCTCCACATAAACCAAGACTATTATATGCTTAGTAACTGATCATCAAAAACCCATGCTAGTTTTTATTTAATGCATTACCATGCCTCTGAACTGCACCTACCTCAACTCACCATTTGTTAATGATTATTTGGTCTGTACAATGAATTGCGGGGCCAGCGGCTACGATTTCTGTACCATGTCAGTGTCTTTACCTTCCCAGACAAATCTGGTACGAATTTACCCGATTTGGAGGAATACCAGGCTTGAGTAGCCACAGCCGGGATCGATTGTTCGATGGGGCGGGTATCGGTAGCACCTCTTACCACGCAGTTCCCGTAGATTTTCATAGTCATGAAAATTCTAAGGGTACGCTGTCTTTGAAAAGATGACTGCGCTTCCTATAAGATTAGGCTGACGTTCTTGGCTAGGTAGTCGATCATCGTATTAGGCACGAACATGGGAACAATGAAGACCAGAGGCGGACTAGTTTTCTGGTGTGAAACTACAGGGTGTGAAAGCGGTTTTGCCCCGGTATGACTGGGCTGTAGCACTGATCATTGAGACGTTGCTGGCTCTTTCGTACCCATTTTCTGATACCTTGACTCCTCTTCACTTTGCCGGCCGTGAAGATCATCACCAAACGCTCGCCATACGACCACTTGAACAGTGTTTGAGAACGGCGGCAGATCGGATCCATCGCCATTTCGAGACAAATATTCCTTTCGTGGGGCGGAGAAGGGGAAAAATTCTGTCCTCTCTTTGCACCTTATACTTAAAGCTTAATAACTCAGCCAGATTCCAGTCATTTTTCTCAAATTATGCGCCATTCGAAAGATCACACCTTTTTCTATAGGATGCATGCTATAGTGTGCTACTATCGCAAAAGTCTGATGATCTAGATTGAGCAAACTTTCTGCACTATCGAATAAGTACTTTTTCGAAAAGAAGAACAATTTCCTAACCTAGAAGGCAAAACCTGTCACTAATTAAATAATTAATTAATTAATTATTTTGCTTATTTATTTATTTATTCATTTATTCATAAAAGAGAATTATTAAGTATTCAAATAAAATTTAAAAAATTTAAATATATATTGTTTTTTATAAATACTAATGCACGGAAACGTGCGCAAGTGAAAAGGCGGATGACGATATATCGTGAATAATCTACTGCAGTCAGAAATAAGGTTAAGAACAAGCAAAAAAAACAAAGAGCGTGATGATAAATCCCATTGTTTACTAATTTATTCGCTCTGTCTTTCGAATTTGGTGCTCAATTACATCAAGAAGGCGCAGAAGCGGAAGGAACTTTCTTTAAAACCTAATACCTCTACCCTCCTTCTGGGTTAAAAACGATGACGGCAGATTTGCAGTGAGCACTTTTTGGTGGAACTATTTACATGCAGAAACAAAATGGAACGCAGGCGCGATCGTCATGCCTAAATGGCTTGCATTGTGGTAAACCTAAGAGGTCAAGGATAATTACATACCACAGCATGAGGACATCGTCGCCGCCCGACGCCATCACTCCCTCCCATCACCTCACCGCCGCCCGCACTCCACAGCTGGGTAAACACGATTGAAAATCACCGCCAGGTTTCGAGCGAATCCCGATGTGATTTTTGGGCCGTCGTAACGTTTTACCTTTACCTAATCGGATTTCTAGTCAGTCTATAATCGGACTAAATCAGCCAAGTGTTCTGGACAGTTTCATGAAAGGTATATCAGAAATAAACCTCGAAACGCATCCTGAGTAGTAAACAGCGCAAACCCTGATCCATCACCTTGTCTAACTTGGCTTATTGGGGGTTCATTCGGGTTTCATTTTGTCTATACGGGGTGTAACATACCACCATGGCGAGGGTTCACCATCGAGGGTTCAATAAGAACTGGGGTAAACTGAGGTTGCTCCGGTGTTCAGGGTCCATTTCATGATTAGTACAGGAATTGTGTAATATACCTGGAACGGGGCCATGTCCTGACTCATCAGCGGGATTTATTTACGGTTTATTCGGGGTTTATAGACGCTCTAGCACATTTCACCGGTTTTCGCACACGTCGAACTAGTAACGCTGTGTGAACCCCAAATAAACCCCCGACAAACACCGAGAAAACTCCGGCGCGAGTTGATGAATCACGGTTTACGCGACATTCAGGGTATCAGAACCCTCATCGCCCTAGCGAGATGTGTAAAATCCTTTTCATATCCCGAATAAGACTCAAACGAACCTCGCTACGCGTGTTGATAAATCACGGCTCATGCGCCATTGGACGTATATTTTAGGGTTTAATTCTGATATACCGTTCACAAACACGGGCGGAAGAGTTTCCCTACCCGTCTACCTCATACCTGAGAGCTATGGTTGGGGTCATTGAGGGCGTCGGAATGTTTTTCGTAGAGTCGCATGCGAACGGCGTGCAGAGCAATCCCATTACCCGAGAGTGGATTTGGACTGTCCAAGGTCGAATCCCGTCGGATCCCTGGGAATACCTACCGATGTCACCCAACGCCCCTCACCTTGTGGATTGCTTACTTTTTCCCTAGTGAAGAGCAGATTCATGAATTATATACCGAAATATACCTCGACTCATACCCCACAGACCGTGATTTTTTGTTGGCGGGATTTATTCGTTCATTCAGGGTTTGTTCGAGGTTCACACATGATTTACTCGTTCGAGGTCACCAAACAGCGCGCTTCGATAAGGTGTTTTAGACGTCGTGTTGATCCCAACTAAACGTTGAATAAACTCCGCCGCACATTGATGAATCACAAGTTACGCTCAATTTAGGGTTGTGGTGGGGTTTTCGTGAATTTCCCTTAAGGGCGCGACTAGTACAGTGATAGGAGGCGCTACTAACACCAGCAGAATCGAGCGGTTGGTCCATGCCCGTGCTAACTATGCCTTCCATCCCTCCGGGGTAGGGTAAATTGTTACTAGATTTGTCTGGGAAGGTAAAGACGCTGACTTGGTATAGTGGCTAGCGGCGGAACTTCCTTCTGGTACTGATCAACGCCGGCACCTTTACCTTCACCTTTTACCTTTATTCGTGAATTTGGACCTCAAAAAAGCATAATCGCCCAACCGAGTAACTCGCCGGGTATCGATCTTCCTTCTCGACGAGTCTCTTAGTGTGAGAGTATTTTGTTGCTAAGGCTCGGCAGCTGGATAGAATCAGCTGGCCGGCACAGCTCCACAGCAGCTCCTTCCATTGGTGTTTTTTTTTTCAATTTTCACAATTTATATCGCAAAAATTAGTTTTTTTTTGCTAGTTTTTTAAAATTTTCTATAGTTTTTCACCGTTCATATAAAAACCTCTGTCGATGTTTTGGTGAGAAGGGATTCGTTACGGCTCGTTAGCCGTCGGCCGGTCGGCGGTCAAACGGCCTCCTCGCCTCCCCTCGCCGTCCTCTGTGCCTCCACCGCCCGACCGACCTCGTCCCTCTGTACGTTGCTGTATTGTCGGTATGCATCCACATTTTCTATGATG
This sequence comes from Nippostrongylus brasiliensis, assembly GCA_030553155.1. NCBI lineage: Eukaryota > Metazoa > Nematoda > Chromadorea > Rhabditida > Heligmosomidae > Nippostrongylus > Nippostrongylus brasiliensis. Next base: position 49,356,599 of record CP130735.1, on the reverse strand, counting down.
ATGATGATGCGCTACCTGGTGGACACGACCTCGATTGATTTTCAAATTGCCGGCCATCGATTTTTTCCATTCCTTTATTCTTTGCATGTTCTCTGTTTTTCCTTCTTTCTATCTTGTGCCAGACAGTTTTATTTATTTATCTATTTGAATGAGTCGCAAGACGCACACCAGAAACAACAACACACCGGAACAACAAAAATGTCCAAACCTTTTCTCTGCGATGTATTTCTTTTTTTCCCATGGACGCGTTTCTCTTTTTCATTTTCCTACGGTTAAAAAGGTTTTTTGCAAAGTTATAGGATATAAGTAAAGTTATAAAATATGTTATATGAAATAATAAAGTTTCGGTTCTTTTTTTATTATTTGGGATGGTCTTTTGAAGTGGAATTGCTCTGGAAGGCTGTCAAATTGGCAACGGATTACGGGCTCTAGTATTGAAATTCGAATCGGAAATTTCTTTTTCTTTTATTCCTTTTTTTCTCTCAAAGTACAACTACGAATTAGTAAGTATTTTTATCTCACAAACTCTTCGCAAATATCACCTATGTTTTTGTAAACGTTGATTTTCAAACATTTTTCATTCCTATCTTTATTGTTTCTTCTTTGACTCTTTTCAACATTTACCTTTTAAGATGCTAGGGGCTCCTCCGGAATCGGCACTTTTGTTGTGAATACGGCACTTTTGTTGTGTTTCGTTTATCGTTCGGCAGTACTCTCTTTTCACACAATTCCTTCTCGAACGGTCAGGGCGATTAATTCTAATGAAATACTATAAAAATACCATTGATACGCCATTAATAATGTTTTGTGCTGTATTCCTAGCTACAGTTATTGTAGCGTTTCTAGGACGAATAGTTTTAGAGTAACGTTGGGACCATTTCGCAATTTTTATTAGATGTAAAGTCTGATATCCACATCATTTTGTGCATAACGATTTAAGATCATTTTATTTTATTGCGCCATAATAGGGCACGCCAATTATGGTGCTGTGGTAAGTTGTCGATGAATAAAGTCACAGGCGAATTGAACAATCCGAAAGGACGTGATTTCAAAACTGGGCGAATCGAGGGATTGGTGAACTTCTAGTAGAATGATATTGATACGGTACGGATGTATTTTATTTGTTTTTTTGGGCTCTCTAATTTAGCTTTTTTGGTGATATTGGAAGCAAATTCAATAATGTTAGCGTAAAACCCTACTTTCATCGTGTTCTTGTAGGTTACTGCTATCTATAGTAGAAGTTTATGTTGTTATTATAATGCTAAGAGTTATTTGTTGACCGCATTTGTGCGCGCCAATGTCACGACATTGTCTTTATTTGGATGATTTTAATTTAATTCCTGAATTATTCGATTGGCCAAAAGTCAATTACGTCGTGAAACTGTCAATACCCGTATGATATGAGTAAAAAATCTCTTTTTCCAATTTCCAACGGCGCTCGATCAGCAGCTTGCTATTTCTTTTCGTTCTCATTTCGTTTATAAAACCGATGGCTTTCTTAATCTTTTGTATTCCACTTTTGATAGGCGATTGAACTGACGTCTTTATTGTAGTCGTCACTATGTCGGAACAGGAAGTAGACTGAAACCTACACAACCACCAATAAATCGCTCGGCGTAGTGATAAAGGCAATCTTATTGTTGTTTATTGTTGCTATCCACGATAGTTTGCTTCAAATTTTGGAGCTTTTCGATATTATTTCTTTTCTTTTTTATTTGCAAATTTCCCTTTCATTCAATCGAGCCGGAATTTCCATCCGCACCAGCCCAATCAGAGTTTTGTCGATAAGTTTATGGCCGGCGAACGGTTGTATTTTATCGGCTAGCCGTCTGGGGGTCGTCAGGGAGAGTTTCCCCGAAGGTCGCGCACTTTTCGAGCGCCAGCGACTCCTCTGAACTGGTTCTCGATTTGAATCAAGTTACTTCACTAAGATGATGATCACTTCACACCTCACGTTCGTTTTTATCACTCCGCTCTGCTAACTCCTTCGCCAGTCGTCGTCGTTTTCACCCTTTTCTTATTCCCTTTTTACACAATAGATGTGTCATTCAAAACAGACGGTTTCTGTTGGTTTTCGCTCAACAACGTCAGAGTGCATCGAAGTGCTCTAGTTTGGGCTGTCTCTTGTTTTTTTTTCTAGAAAAAATCTTTTTTTTTCCACTAGAGCGGTGCTAGTTTTAGTGTGTCCTAGGGGTGCTGGGAAGAATGTAAGAGAGGTTAAGGAAGAAAACAGCGGATAGGGTGGGAGTGATGTGGAGGGGTTCAAAATTAGCAAGACATTTGCCTTGCCTTTTGCTCTTTCCTTTACCCTTTAGGTATTATTTCCATCTGACCCGCAGTATAGGTTGGAGTATATTCTTTTTGATCACTTGACCGTGTTTATAGCTGCCCAAGGTGGTTCAAAAAGGCGAAGTTGTCACCGCTGATCAGTCCACTAAGGTAGCGCCACGCACTTGTGTTCTATTAGAATCGTAAAGGCAACGCGAATGCGTGTTTGACCCATACCGTGACTTGCGCTACCCAGCCGCTATATCAAGTCAGTGTCTTTACTTTCCCAGACAAGTCTGGTACCAATTTAATCAATCTCGTAGGATGAAAAGCTTGCTTAGTCTTGGCGAGGATCGATCACTCGACCGTGCGAGTACCATTAAGGCCTGTTACCGGAACACCAGCTCGGTTCAAGGTCATAAGGACGATCATTTTTAGTTAGATATCAGCTGTCGTTTTCTTTCTCGCGTCAGTTGGGTTTCGGAGCTTGTTTGCTAACGTTATTCCTACTTCAAGATATTTTTTTCAAAAAATGGCAAAAAGGTTTGAAGTTTGAGAAGTTCCATTTAGCTCATGTTGTCGTAATTTTCTTCAAATTCTCTGAGGCTTTATTGGGGTCTTAATTTCACTAGTGGATTAGCCGTAATCTCGCCCAAATCTTCCATTACTAACGCTAGTATATTTGCAGGAAGTACATGATTATCCCAACAAATAATACGTATAAATAGGCTGCAGTAGTTCGCTATATGAGCACAGTATTATCCAATTCCAGTTGTTCAAAAACGTCAGTCATTCCATTCTGAACGGAACTTTTTGATGCATTATATCCTCAGCTTTTCTCTCTAAATGCTCTAGAGGACTCAGTTACTATTTCGTATAAAAACTTGAGAGAAATCCAGTTTATGATGCTTCCCGGCAGTCGCGTCCGTCACAGTGAAAGTCAGAATCGCGCAGAGGTGGCTCGTCAACCGGAGGTGATTTACGGCCCTCGTGCTTATTCTCCAACCGAGCCGTCCACACCCCTCTATTCAAGCAAGTTCTAGAAGGCTACATTTGCACAGAGAAATCAGCCGTCGCTTCGTAGTGGGATATTTGGCGTCGCGGTTTCAATTTTTCATCGAGAATTCACAGTTCCTAACCTTTGTTTGGACAATCTTGAACAGAACCATCGATTATCGTCGTTTTTGGTTGGGGAGAAATGTGATCTTCGAGAAAAACCTTCAAAAGTCGCATGTAAACGTCGCCATGACGTGCTGACATTATTTTGACGATGCCTAGTGGTGGTGGAAATTTATGTTGTAGACTTTGTGCCGGCTCCTATTTTCATCGACCAGTCTTTTAAATGATGAGGACCTGTTTTCAAAGATTATAGTTATTGTTTTTGGTTCAATAGGAACGGACATTACATATGGTGTAGTAGTGCCTCATTTCTGACCAAAATTCGCCATAATACTTTTTTATTTTATTTTGTCGTTAAATTTGGATTTTTAAAAGTGCTTGCTGTTTGCTTTCTTTCCCCTGTCTCCACAAACATTCCGTTCTTGATAAGATAGTGCCCCTAGTGACCTTTAGATGAAAGGTGATTGGGTTGTAAAACAAGATACGGTACATGGGCAGGTAAAATCGTTGTAAAATAAGCCACTTGTTGTGGTTAGCAAGCAGAAGCACTTACCCTTGGGTAAACCGGAGGATTGGGGTATACGTCTATTCTTGCTCATGCTCTGGCTTGATACCCAGCGACAGTCAGGAGTTCTTGCGGTTCTTTGGCGCTGTTCTTTACTTTCATGATTTGGTCTATTCTTACGATTGCTTTGTTCTAGTAGCGTAAGGCCTCATCTTCTGCGTCTCTGCCCTTCACCGTCGCGCCGCTTATCGCCGAGTATAAACTGACGCAATCGTGAGTATAAGAATATTGCCAGGTTTTTTATTATTGATCCATTTGATTATAGGTGTGCCAACTCATAATGGCTAATCGAACAACAGAATTAATAGAACATGTACAACAATGTTGCACACAATTGAATTTTTTTAATTTATAAAATAATTAAAATCTAAATAAAATCACTGGGGTCTAATTTGCAGTATATTTAGATTATTTATGAAAATTGATGATCTCCTTCCTCTTGAAAATGAGTAGTCAGATGCAAAACATCGTTCGATGTTTACTTCCTCAGCCGCTAACTAATTTGTAATCTGTTCCTGCTTCGACTCCGAGACTCGCCATTCCCACAGTTGGCAGTGGATTCTATTTTTCTCCATATGTTTTGTTCAATTTTATAAATTTTTGTTAGTTTTCTTGATTTGTAAACTTTAGTTTGCTCATTTCCGATTCCTTCTATTTTCTCAGTCAGCAATAAAAACTACAATAACCATCTTATGCTCAGAAGGAAGGCAGGCAAACCGCATTTCTTATTATGATGTTTCATTTTTTCACTTCTTTTTTCATTTTTCTCATTTTGACTTTTAGTATTTGAGTGTTTGATTTTGTTGAAAAAATTCTTCAATACAAATTTAATACGGCATCAGAAAATACGCTTGTATTCTGCGTCACCTGAGCACTTTGCGAGAAAGTTCCTGTTTCAAGCTTCTTCATTAAGACTAGAGTTAACATTAATCATATTGTTTTCGAAGGTGTTCTGTTTTGGCAGGTTTATGAATCGGGACCATGAGAACCTGGCTTTGGGGCTGATCGTAGATATTCTCTGTGGTACACGAACGGGAAATTAGAGCGGGTTTCAAAAATATAGAGAATAAAGTACATTTTACTCTTTGTATTGACTCTATTTACCGTACCGACTTAATGTATCTGACGTATTGTCAACTTTTCGGCGTCCTATTTGATACTCATTATTTTATCTCACGATTGTCTTAAACATCGTAACAAATAAATAAATAAATTAAGTAGGCTGGTATTTATCTACAACTAGTAATATACAATAAAATGTCCCGTTGTGTCGCTCCTAACCCAACACTTTCTTTGGACCATTCAACTGATTTAAAGTAAAAGTAGAACGGTCGGCGCTGATCGGTCCTTCAAGGATGCGCCACGCGCTCGTGCTTCGTTCGTAATCATAGAGACATGGTTAGTGTATTTACCTTCCCAGACAACTCTGGTACCAGTTTACCTTAGAACAATGGAAGGCTTGGTTGACCCGGGTGCGGATCGATCGCTCCACCGTGACGGTGTCAGTAGTGCCCGTTACCTGTAGCCATTATAAATTTTAATCCAGATAATCATTTTGACGAGATTTTTGACGTTTTTTTCCTCTGGTCCGTTGTGTGATTTGATTGTTATTAATCAATTATTGAAGATTTTTTCACCTTCCTAGATCCATTTGATAACCATTTGGCTTTCGTTCTGCTGCTTTAAAAGCTGTTTTTCATTTATTTTCAGCTGTCCGCTGAAGATTTCTTTTTTGTGAAATTAATACCACCATTCATTGTCGTATCTTTGGCCATGTCGATCGAAAAGGCAGTCAGATAGATCTTTATCGATCTTCGCTTGCAAACCGGTGCAGATTTTTCCATTTCCATCGAATTCTTTTTCGAACGAGTCAACCCGAATTACGGTAATTACGGTAGGTCTTGGTTGAGGAGCTCTCTCGGGTCTTCATCAGAGTGAGTCGAGACGCGTTGAAGGCCGGAGCGGTTTTTTCCACTCGTTCGGCTGCTGGTCAGCAATTACGTTGAACGCAATCAGCGCTCTCTAGAGACTTTGGGGGGCAGCGAACACGCTTCGAGCTATTCTTAGCCGGCAGAATTTTGCCGTTTTTCTTCATTTTCTTTTCAAATAACACCAGGGGTCAGAGGTGGGGGTCAGCCAGAGTGTGTGGGCCAGAAGAGGTCGCATCATCAGCCCTTATCAAGATATGTTAGTTGGCGATTCCTATAAGTGAGATATCAGTTATATTCATCTGCAGATTGTGAGGCCTAAACATAGGAACTTTCCTTAACATTTTTTTTGATAAAGATAGTTGAGGGTGACCTAAGTGAGGAGAAGAACTAAACTACTAGAATTTGTTCAGTAGTGTGCTCTTAAACTCTCAACACTAAAGGTAAAGTGGTCGGCGTTGATCAGCCTCTTAAGAATACGCCACGCATTCGTGTTCTCTTCAGAACCACCTTCTCACTTGGAATGGAAGGTCCAGCGAGGTGATCAGCCGGGAGTGTGGCCCAGTGAAGATCGTATCGACCGGCGTCGATCCGGTCGATCGGGTAGTGGTCGTGTCAACCACGTCTGCAAGCCGGCCGGCCTCTTCACGCTTGATGTCTCCTGAATATTTGACCCATTTTTATCGTTCTTTGTGATTTTTCCTCTGTAAAATCTCCTCGTGGCTGGCCAAATTCAACGACAATACTAAGTTATTTATTTATTTATTTATCGTTACATCCTTAAACATAGTTGTGCTATTGAATAAGAAAAATGTGTTAGGCAAACGATATGCTGCTCAGATTCGAAAAAAATCTTCAGGGATTCGAACGACAAGAATCTGAATCTCTATCATTCTGAAGCTGACCGTTGCAAAAAAGGAACGGAGTTTACACCAAATACAGGGTAAAGTAAGGGAGAAATGTGTGAAAATGAGCGCTAGACATCGCATATCGAAAGGAAACGGGATGTATGGGTGAAACGCACAGATTAAGAGATTGTAAGATTCAAAGTCCTCCTGAGAAAGGTTGAAAAATAGAAACTGAATTGTGTTTTCTATGACCCTTTGCAAAAATCATGGCCCATGTGTGGTCCGCACTTTTGTCATCTCATTAGCGGGATGATGCTTCTTGCTGATTCATGTATTCATTATAATTTATTCAAGATTTGTTGTTATTGATTGATATGGATTAGAAATGGTGTTGTTATTGATTATATGGATTGGAAATGGTGAGCCGGTTATGTGTGGTGGCTTACATGGGCAAAAAAGATTATTTTATTTTATTTGCTATGTTACGTGCACCAAATGAAACAGACATGAATAATACTAAACAATTATACTGTGCCTAATTTCAACTGAAAACTAAAATAAAGTAAAATGTCATCATCTTATGATTGGAAGATGACCGGATTATCTGTAGTTTATATGATCTTCACCAGCGCTGATCATTAATTTCGATTTGTACTTTTGATCAGTGATGTCTTGACTTTAAAAATCAAGTTGCTGTTCAATCTCAATATCGTCGCCTTTTCGCATTTGTCGAAGACTATTCATAATCACTGGGGTAGTCAGATAAAATCCTCATAATATGCAATCAGGCATGATTAAAAGTCCCTACTCTTTTCAATTTTTTCTCTTTGGAGCACTTTTACCTAGGTTCAAAGGAGAAAGGTAGTTGACGATGCTTCATGTCATATTTTCGGACATTTATTTGACTACTCCGATCATATTTTATTTTTTATGTCTTTATGGTTTGCTATCTTTTACAGCTCAGATTATTTTCCCATTTTCTTGATATGTTTATTTATTGATGCAATTTTTTACCGTGAACACTGTGAACGTGAAAGTGGAATATCCTGTGCGATCGAAGTAATATGCGAGGCTTTCAACTGGCTTGGCGATGGCCGTCGTTACAAAACCGATTGAACTGGTTTCGCGCTAATAGAGAAAGCATCAGATCCGTTCAAACAGTTCGAGTTCGATTGCGCTTGCAGGGAACCGGAGCTTCCTTGGAAATCTCAGGCGTACTTTCCTATCATCTTATCGTATCAGCAGGCTTCTGACATCACAGTCAGGTCTACTGGGTACGCATTAGTTTAAAGTGGCCCCACCATAGGCCCATTCAGCTTTCCTGACTTGTAGTAGTATATTTAGCTTGTTCCCTACTCTGGAAAGATTATCTACGACTAGCTAATATAAGGGTCATTTGCTCCACTTCACCACGAACCAAGTGCATTTTTTTACAGAGGGATGAACCACTGTTTTATTATATTATAATCCACTGCACCTCCGCATTTAAATCTCTGCGATACATTTTATTTATTTGTTCACCTTTTCGAGCATATTCCTCGTTTTTGCTGTCTCCGCCACTTTATCAGCTTCCATTGATATTGTATGGCGCACTTTAAGTGCGTGAAAATAAAATAAAATATAACATAGTTTTTTTTCTGAAAGTTTCTAGTCCAGCTAGAGTATCACAATCGTGTCTTTTACAATTATTGTTTGTCATGGACTGGATGGAATGCATATTGTTGAAAGAACGAATCTTCACTTCCGCTTTTTCGTTAGGTATTTCATCCAGTTTTCCAGTAACTTAATGTTTTGTGTTTCTTCAATAGTTGTCAATATACCAGTATCATTAAAATGAGTGACATTTTTTTTACAACACTGATGTTGTTAGTTTAAGCCGTAGAGACGACATTGGTAAGCAAATCAATCGATGTTTGCCAAGATGACGTCTCAATTTTTTCATAGTTTTCGTGAGCTTAAAAAGTGGTTTGAAGCTTCACGACTTTCAGTTTGCTTGACCTGTTCCTTTCCTTGCTCTACGAGCGACTCAACAAAAGAAAACAAGGGGAACTTGAGATGAAAAATGGACAAAGATCTAGACAAAGTCTTTATTAGTTAAAGCCGTACTATTGACTCTAACCTGTATGATTCATAATGTAGATGAAGTCAGCGATGGTGATGTAAATTTCACTAGTATAGTAAATTCTGCCAAATTCGATTTGGTTATTTCTGTGCTCATTTTGAGGTGAAAATGACATAAAATGACTGGTTTGCTTACGTGATCAGGTATTCATTTCTGATCATTATTCATCTAAACTCACTGACGAAGGTATGATATATGAATCAGACATTTGTTTGCTCGGAGGAGGGCATTCGAATCAGTCCCTCATAGTTTGTGCCTGAATCGTTTATGCCCTATCACTGTGATATTTCGATCTTTCGATGATTTCCATATTTTGAAATATCTTCGGTAATGAATATCTAGCTGTTTTTCGCTCTGAATGACATTTTATTTGTTTCTCCTTTCTTCTTTGCTTATTTTTGTCTTCCTTTTCGTGTTTTATGCCTTTCAAGCACCAAGACTACCAATCGGTATCATCGACGTGGCCTAATTAGCCCAGTGGTCAAGAGCTGATGGTAATCTGACCCTCTATTTCGTAGATCGTACCTTCCTTCGTCATCCATCTCTATCATGTCATTCATCTCCTCTCATTTAATTTCCGCACTTCGCCCTCTTTATCTTCCATTTTCTTCATGGAACCTTCGAGGTATTCTCATGGTAGCAGTAACTGTCCATTTTAATAATATTTCCTTTATGGAGAAGGTGGCAAACAGGCAAAATAAAGGTTAAAAGATAAAGGTGATCAGTGCCCTTAGGACGCGCCAAGCATTCGTATTCCATTGAGAATCGTAGAGGGACGATGAATGCGTATTTGGCCGACATGTACAATGGCTTGCGGGATGTAGCTACCATGCCAAGTCGTTGTCTTCACCTCCCCAGACAAGTCTGGTACCAATTTACCCAACGAGGGATGAAAGGCTTCGCTAGCCAGGGCGCTGATCGATCGCTCAACCGTTCATGTTTCAATAGCGCCTCTTGCCACAGTACCACGCGCGCCCCACGAACAAGCCAAGTAGGTGAGACAGATTAACCTAAGTTTCCACAGGTGACTCTCACTTTTCCTCGACGTAGTGTAATGATCTTCGTATTCTTCACTCATTTTGGTATAACTAGAAACGAGCTTTATTGACAACCTGATAAAGCGGCAGAAAGGTATTGAGTTACCTTTCTGCACCTTTATCAGGTTGACTAAATCTTAGAAAGAAAAAGAAAAATCGATAGTTTCGAATAACGTAGCATTTTTCACAGCGAACACTCGTTAAAGACCTATCACTGATAAGCCCCTTTCCGGTTGGCCGTGTATGAGTAGGCGCCCTTATCATTTTGTCAATTTGTCACCTCCCAGTGAACAAAAGTACTGATTTCATGCTTAGGAATGCCTAAGCAGACTGTTGGCGATAAGAAAACGCCCGACAGCACATAACTGGGGCCGCTTCCACACACCCACGGTCGAAAGATCAATCTTCGCTCAGACTGACCAAGCCCATCGTTCCTTATGGTCGGGTAAATTGATACAAGATTCGGCTAAGAAGGTGAAGACACTGATTTGTGCAGCTGCTGCCCTCACAATTCCTGTGAGACGTATCCGTGCCACTTTACCTTTACCTTTTTCATTTAATTGGAGGGAAAATCACTGCACAACTATGATGGGGGACAGGAACATTGGATATGAAGAAGTTGTAGGGCATGTATAGTCCATATGCACATTCATAATTGGGTCTACGATTCTGAATGGCAAACGAGTGCGTGGCGCACCTTTAGCAGACTTCGACCACTTTACTTTTTCTTTTTTACCCAATGAAATTTGCATTGGAATTGGGTCATTTTCATTACGGAATCTTTCGGAGGGAAGTGGCCGCATTTCTGAGATAAAGTATCCGGCCCGGCTGAAATAAATTAGGTCCTTTTTTCACGTAAAGAAATTTTATGGGGTCGCTGTGGATTCTGTGAAATGTGGATGCAATTTACTGGAGCTGCTTAGCCGATAGGATCTCCAAGAATTTCCATTTCTAATTTCACGGCCTTGGCTGATCTGTCAGGCTTTACGGTTCTCAATTCCATGTAATTTTCTGTTTTTCATTTAGGAAAATCACAGCCGCCCGGTAGACCGATCAATCCCCGCTTGGGCTGACCAAGATCCCATCCTTCCAGGGTCGGGTAAATTGGTACCAGACTTGTCTGGGAAGGTAAAGACGCAGACTTGGTATAGCGGCTGTCCCCCACAGGTCATTGGCTAGACCAAATTCGCATTTACCATGCCTCTACGGTTCTGAATTGAACGCGAATGCATGGCGCGTTCTCAGAGAACGGCACCTTTACGTTTACTTCCACATATGCAAAATGCAGCTGTCTTTTTTCCAAAAGCTGACTGATCGAGCGCAGTCTTATCGTTCTGGTCCGAAGTTCCTCTTTTTTTGTCAATATTTATATAAGTATTTGATGATGCGCATGAAATCTGCTTACTCAAACACCCCATCCCTCCGAGTTTCCTCGTCCTGTCTGCCATATAGTGCATCAGTTCTTGTCGTGATGGCGATTCGTATTAATCGAGCTGTCAGTCATAGTCAGCTGCAGATTGTCAGGCCTAAGAACAACAACTTTCATAGAGTTTTCTTGACGAGGACTTTCAAATATGAATTGCTAGATGGAAAACGCTAACTTTCTCAAGTGGGAAACTCCTAAGCTCCGAAAAGCTCAATGACGGTGATCGACACTGCTCAGTCCTTCAATAATGCGCCAAGCACTCGTCTTCCATTTAGAATCGTTTTTTTATTCCACAACGTTTTTATCCCGATCAGTTACGGGGTACGTCTTTCATGATAGTGGCTCTGTCTTCTTTCGCCTTGGTGCTGCTCCCGCGTTTGTTGAGGTGCCACACTGCTATCTTGTCTCAGTCTTGAGCTCCTTGTGGGGTGGCCATCTTGTCCTCGATCGCAGGTTTTTGAGCGCCACTTCCTTGCATGCGACCATCGGTCCGTCTTGTGATCGTGACAGTTTTCCTCCATCAGCCGACCTGTCACACGGGTCTGACGCTGGTACCGACACCCTTTTCAGCTATTTCTGAGCTAGGCAAGGGTTTCTGCCTGGGATGGGATTGAACCCTGATCATCGAGATCTTGAGCCTAGGCTCTTAACCTCTCGGCCATCCCGCCCCTTCCATTTAGAATCTTATAGCTGCGGTAAATGCGTATTTGATTTTTGCAATGATTTGCAAGGGCGAATCGCTTACATGTCGTTGTCTTCGTCTTCCCGGACAATGCCGACTCCAGTTTAGTCGATACCAGAATGATCAAGGGTCTAAAAAATTCCACCTATGCTGAATAAGATCTGGAGCGAGGACTTGATGGGAATGGGCCTTGGATTAGGTTTGAGGGACGCTGCTTCTCTATATTTCTCATGATGTTTTGTTTGTTTACTGTTCTCAGTTTCTTTCCGTTTACTTGTCTAAATTATATATTGTTTTTGTAAAACCAAGTTGTCTGGAATATTGTTGTTATTCATTATGATGTTTTAACAATAGCTCTCGTCAATGAATGAATGAATGAATGAATCACCCTAGTTGAGGATCGATCGTTCGACCGTGTTACTGGAAGAAGCACCTGTCGATCGGCGATTTTTGCATTTGGGTGGTCTCGTCTTGTTAATTGTTCTTTTTTCGCTTCCTTTTCTGAACAGTAATCTCTTTAGTTTGAGCTCATTTTCTCTAGCTAACTTTTGTTGTTTTCCTTTTGTTTCCTCGTTTGTGCGTTTTTTGGTGCATTTTAATTAAATAGGTGAGCCGCCCCTCGCGTTTTCCATCGTATCGTGTCGTATTGCACTTTATAAGTCCGCGAACAACTGTACAGCTTTTCAGATAATTCGCTGGCGACACTGGAACAATGGCAATTTGTCAGAAAAGTTCGACTGCCCTCTGGAGCCTCTGACGGGAGTAATTCTGGTGCCCACGCTCTCCGTGGATGCTAATCGTCTGAATCATCACTACCAAGTCAACAGTTCGCTATCATTCCTGGCGCTCTTCTAGCAAGTTCTCAGCCTGTGCAGAATCTCGATTTGCTCTTCATTTTCCGTGTTTGCTAGAGCTTCATCAGTTATTCTTGCTAGCGGAGTTTTCTCGCTCTCTTGGACTCCAGTGTCAATTTTCCGAGAGTTGTCGAAAGGCAGGGAAGTGCTACCGTCAGTCCCGGCATCCGAGGGCCATTTTTCGAGCTCGTAAGCGGCTTATTCATAGCCCAAATCTCCGACTAGTGCTCTTGCACTCTTCCAGGGTGCTTGTCCCTCGGGCAGTTCTCCATCACTCGTTCATTCGTTAGCGTTTCGGTTGTCAGTCTGTTTTTATGCTCATCTACTCACTTTGATCTCGACCCATCACGAGCTATTTTAAAAAATTTATTTTTTGTCGTATGCAGCCGTGCAGAACGGAGTTAGTAAGGTGGACCTGATTTATTTGGCCTAATGATTCGACCTGTTCGTCGTCATCGGAGGCCTAGAAAAATGGTTCGACACTAATTCTCCTTGCCGAGCGCCGAACTTTTTTAGCATTTTTGGCAGACTTTGGAAACTGTAAAAAACTAGAGATATCAAATGACTTACACCGTTATCTACCAAGAGGAGAGAACTCGGAGAATACCTCATTTTTAGTATTCTGAGGCATCTCCTTGTTTTTTAAACCATGGTGTCGATGAATTTATTGTCTGATAGTTCTCCTATGCTTTCCAAGGTTTCTGGTAGAAATTTAACGAAGTCGACCCAAAGTTTTGAGCATGGGATAGTGACAAGGCGCGCTACTTCCACCCACATGGTCGAACGATCGATCCCGGCCCGAGCTAAACAGACATTTCATCGCTCCGTGGTCGGGTAAATCAGTATCAGACCTGTCTGGGAAAGTAGAAACCTTGACTTGGTATAGCGTTTGGCTCCCGAAAGTCATTGTGTAGGTCAGTACGCATTTACCATGTTTCTACGATTCTGAGTGGAAGTCGAATGCGTGGCGCATCCTTTGAAGTCTGGTGAATGGCGACCACTTCAAGTTTCTACTTTTGCCTAAAGCGTAATAAATCGTGGAGTTGACTAATAATCTTGACTTTTTCTTCTTCAGACACTGTGCTGGTCTCGTATCGTTGCTGCACAGATGTTTGGCGCCCACTATGCGGGAAAACCATTTTAGTTCTTATTCTATTCATCAGTATTTTTATTTTTTATTTTGTAATAGTTCTCAGTCTTTGCCGTTCTCGATTCTTATCAGAATCTATCTATGCATCCAGTTCCCACGGGCTCGAAGTTGACAAACAAGCTCAGGAATGATTACGCCGCAATTTTCCCATCTACTGTCACCTATTCCCAGGGGTTGTCAAGTCCTTGAGGTGAGGTGGACGGTCACGAATTCGATCCTTCTCTATCAGTACCCCATTTCCATATTACTATTAAATCGTTGTTAATTTCGGAAGGTTACATTTTTATTTTACCGTTATTTCTTCTTTCTTGTTGTTTTTTTGTTAAAGCTCAGGGTCCGATACCGCTTGACGTCAGGGTAGCTTTATCGAAAGATTGCTCCTTTGTAGCTGGTATGACCTCTCGGAGGCAGAATGATTATTATTCATTATTTTTCTTCTTCTTCTCCTTTTTTCTCAATAATTTTTTAATTCCTCTTTTCCTCAACAATTTCTCTTTTAAACCTACGATTCTAATAGCCATTCTTCGCTTGTTGCCGCCGGTATTTTTTCTTGATCTGGAATGCTATTACACGTCAGTAAAAGCACATAGTCTCCAGTCATCAGGATCAATAATCATATTATCATTGATCTTGATGAGCAAGACTACTTGCCTTTGCTGCCGCTCTTCCTGCTAATAATTCTAATGTTCTCTATCCATCACCTAGTTGAAATTTTTACCCTTTTCTTAGTTTTGGAATGCTTCCGGCGCAGTATCAAACACCAAAAAATGACAAACCAAGCCTCTACTTTTCTATGGGGCTATTGCTCTAACCAAATCACTCGAAGACGTTCCCTTCCGGCGTGAGCCCCATTCCTTTTACCTTTTCTTCTTGATTATTTTATCATCTATTTCAACAATAACCAGTTGTCGTGAATGTGCCCTTTGGTTGAAGACAAAATGAGTGCTCGTCATGGCGAAAATCGGGAAATGGCCAGTTTCCGCTCCCTCGTGTCGTCTCTGATGAGGATCGTGGCGGGATTTCTGCTCAACTTCGACCTTATTAATGAATAAGTAAATGCATGTCTTTTCAGCATTGGATGCATGAAGGGCGGCCAGCGAGCGTTCGTCTGTTGGATGGAGAATTTCTGGAGATTACGGTACTCGCGCGGCTAAGTGTAAACGACGTCCTTACCCTAGCCGCACATCATTGTCGCATCACTCAGCCCGATGCACGCTTCTTTGGTCTGGCGTTTGTCGACGACAAGTGAGTCGCTCTTTCTCCGCTATATTTCACTACTTAGGACCGATTCATACTCGGCAGCAAAGCAGCACAGTCGTTAAGTATAGGGCGTAGACGCAGAGGACGCAGGTCCTACCGGTGACATTTTTAACGTAACATTTATTACATGTTAATAGAACATGTATAATAATAAATAACATTTTTGGAGGTTTTGCATTGATTACATTGGGCCCGCGTGGTGCAGTGGTAAGAGGCGCTGCTGTCACCCGCACGGTCGAGTGATCGATCCCGGCCCGGGCTAACCAGGCCTTCCATCCCTCCGGGGTCGGGTAAATTGGTACCAGACTTGTCTGGGAAGGTGAACTGACCTGGTATAGCGGCTGGCCCCCGCAGGTCATTGTATGGACCAAATACGCATTCACCAAGCCTCTACGATTCTGAATTAAGCACGAATGCAGCGGCGCGTCCTTCGAGGACTGATCAACGCCGACACCTTTACCTTTTTTACAAGATAATTTGAAACGTATTTGCGATAGCATGAGTCCCATCATTATTGTGTACCGCAGAGGCTGTAGTTTTCGCAGAAAACCCGCCCAGAGGCAGCTCTGCTTCGCTGTCGAGTATAAATGGGCTTCAAGGGCGCATTTCGACTCCCCTTACCCACTACCTGAGCTGAGTCTACGGATTTTTATTTACTTAGTTCTTACGCCGATGCTTGGATCGAAATGCCCAACCATATACCACCTCAGTAAAGTTTTGGGGATCTGATGTTTGGGCGTAGGCTCACTCCGTCGATTTGGCGACGGTCGCGTCGTGGCGCGACTGGTAGGCGGCCGAGAGGCGGGGCAGCTACCACTATAAGAAACAGTTCAGGTCAAAAAGGTCAGTCAAAAAAGTCAAAACTAGAGATTCTGATTTCAGCGATCACTATCACTGGCTGCAACCGGGCAAGAACCTACTCGACTATGATTTTCCGAGCGATAAAGCCGTAATTCAACTGTCGCATAATGTTAGGTACGCTTGCTTGGATTTGTTTTTGGACATATTCCAACCTTTACCAGTTTCTGCTTGTTTAAACTTGATTTTTAATTATTACTTATTTATAGAACTTAAATCTGATTTCATTTCCTATTTATTTACTCATTTACTGGGGTGGGGGGCGGAGGCTTCATCCTGTACCATTTGTGGTCAAAAGACGAAAGTTCAGATGCTATTGAGGCCGATAGGGAGGGTATGAGCGATTTTTCCTCGTTTCATTGTTGGGGTTAATTTTGGGTGTTCGCGATTTCGTCATTGATCATTTTCGAAGTGTTAACCAGTTAGGGTGCGAACCTCTGGGTATGGGTGACACCTAAGTATTGTTACCCACCGAATAAGGCCTCAAATTTGGTATATGGTATATTGTTAGATTTTCTCTTTTCATTTATTGTTGTTTAAATGAATTTTCGGCGCGTCTATTGACGTCTATAATAACTAAATAAATAAATAAATAAGACTTCGTGGCATATGAAGAAACTGTACCATAAATCTTCTTTGGCAGAATAGCTTGCACTGACCATATGGACCTTCATGGTGTCCAAAAAGTTGGAAGTAGCCAGTGGAGCCCTTAATTTTGTCATCGCTATTTTTTCTACTTTATATTCATACATATATTGTCTTAATTTTCGTTACAAGTTATACTATTGGATTATTTTGTTATGTTATTTATTTTTGTTCTCCGAATGGAAATATCGAGTTGTTTTGTTGGATATTGTGTCGCTCTGTAGGTGAGGTGTTTTTCGAGTGGCCTCTTCTACTTGACCGGGTTTCCCGAAGATTCTTTGGCCTCGCATTTGCTCGCTTCCCTAGTCTACTGATGCGGTCTTGACTTCTGTGTTTGTTCCTTATTTTTTGAAGTTTTATCATAATTTGATTCTACTATAAGTGGTAGGAACTCATACTATATGTTACATGGATTGTAATAATAAAGAACACATAAAACTCGACAATAGTTCGTAATTAGATCACCAGCAAGTCCGAAAGAACAAGAAATCATGCAGATTACCAAAACAAGCCAAGAGTTCCACTTCAAGGCGCACATTTTGAATTATTTTCCAAGCTGAGCTCTGCTCGTTGTGCTTATTTTAGCGGTGATTTTAATGGTAGTGTAGCCCTAATCATTAGCTGCCTAAATTCGCAATGATTCTGTACGATGGGTCATGAATGCAGAGAAAACCTTCAGGTGAATTCAAAGAAATAATAAATCTGTTAGTCTTCAAGTGAAAAGTTCGATTTCTGTGAGTTACCTAGTCCGAGCGTCAAATCGTGCTGAAAACTCATCAACGTTCACTCTCTTCTTCATTTCCTGGCCTCGGGAAGTCCCAGTCTCACAGCGAATGACATCTTGAAAACAACCCCTTTATTACGTTCAATGATAAGGATGTTTTTGTTATTGCAATCTTCAGGATTTCCCTCCAGGATTTCCTCTTACTATTAGAATCTCCCCATTAGACGGAAACCGAAGGCATGTTCGACATCCGCTGCAGTAGCGAAAGCGACGAGACTGTTTTTGTAAATTATCTATAAAATTAAAATTATTAAAATTAAAATTAAAATAAATAATAAATAATGAAATAATTATCAATAAACAAAGTATAAAATAAAAATAAATCCAAATTAAGTGGCAAAGCTTTGAACGGTAACTATAGAGCTGCCCGGGAATTGGCAGATGTTTTGCTTTTCCTGCATCACATTCTGATTGATTGATTGCTTTTCGTTATTCGGTTAGTTAACAATTCAATAAATTATCATCAATTCTTCAATAAAATATCACTAGTATTATACTTTAGAAGTTGATGTCAAAGCTAGTAATAGTTTATGGTTTACGGTTTATTTTTACGGATTTATGGATTCAAGGTTTGTGGTGTGTTTATCTTTATTCACATTTTTCCGTCTTTCTTCCAGATTTTTTGTCGATTCGATCTTGTCGGTGGAGAGCCCGTCAACCATCGAGGTGTTCTTCCTTGAAGCACATCAACAATTGCGGAAGGTAATCTGAACCCTAACAATTAATGTTCGGTAAAGATTGCTTAAGCAGTTAACCTACTTTTTTAATACCTAGGGTCATCTGGATTTGGCTAACAACGAGTATGTGCGTGTGGGCGGTTTACTACTTCAGATTTATCGCGGTGATTTTGTCGAGTGAGTGGGAATTTTCATGATTTTTATGACTTTTCATTTCATCGTTTTCCTCTCAGGTCGTCGTCCTTCATTATTATATGATTACTTAAATTAGAATAGGTTTTTCAAAGATGTTTTTCATTCAGAAGTGAGCAAACAGTAAACCGATTGTTATCGATCATTTGTCATTGGAGTGCGCTTGTCTTAGTCCATTTATTATTATTTCCATTGTTATTTATTTTGGATTTCAGTGGTAAAAGGTGGTGATAGCACCTGCAGGGTCGAGCGATCGATACTCATGTGGACTAACTAAGTTCCCCTTCCCTCGAGGTCGGGTAAATTGGTACCAGACTTGTCTGGGAAAATAAATCCACTGGACTTGATACAGGGGCTGGCTCCCGCAAGTGGTTGGAAGGGCAAAATAGGCAATCACCGTACCTCTACAATTTTGAATGGAACACGAATGCATGGCGCGTCCCTAGGGATTGATCAGCGTTAACACATTCACCTTTACTTCTACCTTTAAATATTTCGGCTTTCTTTGTCATCGTAACCGCAGACTTTTCATGTCTTTGACGTCACGACCTTCAAACTGGTACCGAGTTGTTATTTCAGTTCTGTCACACCACTGCCATCCCGCACCGCATCGTAGGAAGTTTAAAGAGCTCGTTTTCTCTCAAAAAGCCTGAGAAAATCGGCGAAATTTTTTTATTATCGATTGTCTTCGTTTGATTTTTCATTGTGCTTCGCATAGGGAACCAGAGCCTAAATTCATGACGGGTATCGGCACAATACACCCGAAAATAAACCCTGAACGTGCCGCGGAGTGGAATAGACGCGCGATATCCCCCAAATAAACTCCGCGGCGCGTTTATGAATGCGAATAATCGCGCCGACCGGGGTTTGTTCTCAGGTATATTGTGCCGATACCGCTCATGAATATAGGCCCAGATTCCTCGAAATGTCTGTCTGAGGTTCCTTGCCATCCATAACTGCAGAATTTCTATTCGTTTCATTTCAGTTCCTCTCCCTTCCTCATTTGATCCCTTGTATTGCTTCCTTTTTTGGAGAATTTATATTGTCCTCTTGCAAGCAACGTTACCCTTTGAAGATTTTTTGAGGCGGTGTTAAGCTCAGGTAAATAATTGTTATTCCGCCTGCATCATTTCTTTCGAGAATCAGTGTAATTTAAAGTTGAATCGTGAAAAAGGAACTCCGAATATGACCGACGTTTTTTCATCGAGCAATTTAAAATTTGGAGCTTAATCTGATTCATCAAAGAATTTTATAATTTTCGTAGAAGCAGCTGGATTCTATTGGATTATTGGGAGCCTTTAGCTTAGAGCTGGCGATCACATATCTCCTTTTTTTTATAGAATTCAGTGACCTACTTCCATAACCATCGGGTCTTTCCAAATGTTGAGCTCCTGGCAATTTGGAAAGCTTCGAATAGAAAACAGGACCTCAAGATTTACCTAAGTACTTCTGATTGCAACTTTTTGTATTATTTTTGTGCTAAAAACATGTTCCTCATTACAGAGACAGTTCTTTGATGAGCGATTTACGATCTCTGCTGCCGTTTCCGCCAAGATTACTGAGGCATTATGGCGTCACCCAGAACGCCTTCGAGGAACAGGTGTTGACGGAATACAAGACTCTTCGTGGCGTCCAGCGCGGATCCGCTATTATTTCGTGGGTTTTCTTACAATTATTTCTAGTGCTATTAATACTTTTAATATAATTTACTCGACCACGGAGGGACGCAAGGCTAACCAAGCCTTCCATCCCTCCGAGGTCGGGTAAATTGGTACCAGACTCGTCTGGAAAGGCAAAGGCACTGATATGGTACAGCGACTGGCCCCTGTAAACCATTGTATAGG
The DNA here is from genome assembly GCA_030553155.1 of Nippostrongylus brasiliensis. Lineage (NCBI taxonomy): Eukaryota > Metazoa > Nematoda > Chromadorea > Rhabditida > Heligmosomidae > Nippostrongylus > Nippostrongylus brasiliensis. The sequence continues at coordinate 49,336,340 of CP130735.1, read as the reverse complement.
TCAAATACTCGTTCATAATGCCTTTACGATTCTGAGTGAAAGGCGAGTGCACGGCGCCTCTTTAGGGGACTGATTTTCCTTTAGGGGACTGATCGAGATGTTTACCTTTTACCACTACTATTATTATTGGAATATTTTTTAATATCGCGTCATGAAGCTATTAAATCAATGCGGATCACCTTTTTAACACTTAATTTTGATTGTTGATGAATATGTTGTTCTTATCGCTATTCACGCCTAATCACAAATTATATAACTTTTTTCCTATTCTGTTTGAGTTTTGGTAATTGGATAATCGTGAATAAATAAATAAATATCGAAAGAAAAATTCATCATCACTTTTCATGATTTTGGGGTAAGAGGCGTTAAATCATACTGCACGGTCAAGCGATCTATCCTCGCCCGGGTAATCGAAGTCTTCCATCTCTATGGGGTCGGGTAAATGGGTACCAGACTTGTATGGGGAAGTGAACACACTGATTTGAACGGTAGTTAGCACTGAAAGTCACTTTAGGGGCCAAATTCATTTTTACTGGAGGTATTTTTCCTTTTTCAGCTATATTTTTTGAAGAAGAATGTTTCCGCCAAAATTGCATAGCTATGACGTCATCGTTGCTAATAGTTATTCTAGTACGGACTGCGATATTCATAATACATTAATTCAGTATCATAAGCCGCCACTTTCGGACGTCGTTTGCAGATCAGGGTGGTGTGAACATCCTACACACAGAGATTTCTTAATTAAATTCCCCAAGAACTTCTGATTTTTCTGGCATTGCATTTGCATTTTTTCGCTCATTTTCCATTTATACAATAATCTTAGCAGAATTTTCGTTAAAATTCTTGAATATTTTATCCTCGACGGCTCCTAATTTAACTTGTTGTATTTACTTTATTATAAAATTTGTTCCATCGGCTGTCGATTTTTTGGTTTTTTTCTTGTAGGGTGATGGAAATCGTCGAAAAGTGTCTAAAATATGGCAGCCGGCTGTATCGAGTCACCGAAAGCGGAGGTTCGTCGTGTTTGTTGTCGATTAATAGTCGAGGAATACAAGTATTTGAGAACGCGGACACGTTTCGGCCGAAAGAGGTCAGTTGCTATGATTTAGCAGAACCTGTTGAATTCTTTTTCTTCTTTATATTTATTTATTTTCTTTGATTTTGCTACGGTTTTTCCTTCAAACGCCTTAGAAGGTATGAAAGCCCAACTGCTGCGTCTCCTTCATTTTCTTTGTTTTTTCGATAAATATCTGATTGCACAGGTGTTGACCGAGTTGTACTCCGATTAATATGCACCTCACTCTCCTTCCGTTTTTCTTTTACGTAAACATTTTTCAACACTTTTCTAAAATTGTTTTTCTCATTTTCGGCTATAGTTTTGGTAGAATCAGAGAAACGGGCTGGTTAGGGAGCAAGTGTTTACGTCACGTAAATTTACAGGTTAGGGTAGTTTGTGCTGATGGAATTCATTATCATCGCTTTTCTATTACGTTGAACTTCCTCAGCACTTATCTCCTATTTTTAATAAATGAAGTCTGCCTGCTTAGTATGGGCGGGAAACTTGAAATTTTGAGAATATTTTAAACCGCTTATGTAGACTTCTAGAACGACGGCAAGGGCTACCGGAAGGAAAGACGGGAGTTATCTTGAACTCGTTGTTATTTTGAGTTTTGCTATAAAGTATCCGGAATTTAGCCTCAAATCAGATTGGTTTGGTTCGTTTTCAATGGAAGCCACTCAAATTCTCCCACTCCAAGAGATTGTTTTCAAATCTCCACTGGTTATATTTCGTTCCGGATATTCACTACTAGAGAGCCGAGAAGAAGAAAAGCTGCTCTATGTATGTTGATGATATTCTAAATTTTGATCTAAGTTATCCAGAATTGAACCCGCAAACCCGAACAATTTGGTTCCGTTTTAACGGTAGCCACTCAAATTCTCAAACTCCTGGAGGTTGTTTTCATATCTGTCCTGGCTATGGCTATATTTCATTCCGGATATTTACTGATGGAGGAGAGTTGGTACGGCCAGCCAGCCAACTGCTGTTGGCCCTCGATGCTGACAAGTTTCCAAGGAGCGTAATGCAGCCAGTCAGAGCAACACCGCTGAGGGTAGGGGAGGGGGCGACTAAACCAGAAGAGGGGGGGGGTGCTTTTGTTGACGATCGTGAGTTTGCTGCTGCTGGTGGTCCAACTGGAGTGGTTGTTGTGGTGTCTGTGGGGGCGAATCGTCGTCATTATGGTCTGGTGGGCCTCATTTGATTAGGCTCCTTTCATGCTCTGTTCCTTTCGTTCTTAATCCAGCCGTTTTCCGTCGCGCCGACGCTCTCCAACGATCAACATCGACGAGACTCGTTGCAGCACAACAATAATGTAAAAAACTGCCAAAAAAGTGAAAGAAATTCGATTTTTTTGACTCTCCAATATTTCCGCAGTCTCGGATTTTGTCTATCATGATGATCTTCAGGCAGCAATTCATTTATTCATATATTTATTGCACATTAGCGTGTTCTACCAAAATGTAGACTTCAAACTAAGTAGAGAAGGAATTGAAATGCTTAGTGAAAATGAAGCGAAAAACATAAGCTCTATATGATTTATTTGATATCTATGGTTATGTATTTGTTACTTTGTATTTGTTTGGTGCGTGGTTCATCCCAAGTTCCAGCTCTTCTATGAAGATAAAATTCTGCGCTTTTTGTTCCGTCAGTTAATCTTTGTAATTTTTTCTTGATTTTTTTGGTTTTGTGGTTTTTAGTTTTTTCGCTTCTTTAGCTCCAAGATGTTTTTACTGATTAGTGGTTCGACCAAAATTAAAATAGAGTTCTAGATTTTTCCCAAGTTTTTTTCTATTTCGAATAATTTTTGCCGGTGATTTTTTCTGATATTAGAAACAGAAAATAGAAATTCAATCTGTCCGGCGTCTCTCTATCGTATCTTGCACAGAGTTTCTTGTTTTATCGATTGTTATGGTTTATGCTGCTCAGTTTTGCGTGATCGGTTTTCTTTTCAAATCGAATATTGTAGAATTTCCTCTGGTCACATCTGGACAACTTATATTACAAGGACAACGTGTTTTCAGTGGAAGTGAGAGATCCGAGGTATATCTTATCTCATTTTAATTTATTAATCTATTTTTTTAATTAATCAACTTCTTTAAGGATCAGGCAAATTACGGATTTCAATGTGCTGACCGGTGACGACGATTTGGCTCAAGCCGTCAGCGATCCGACGACGCAGTGAGTATATAGTTCCCCTTACTTCTTCGTAATCCGCATTTATTTTTCATTTTTTGTTTTTTTTTAAACCTTATCGATTTTTATTTACTTTCCACGTCATATAGAGGGGTGCTATCACTCCGAGGGCTGGAAAATAGAACCACAAAGTATAAAACTTGCAAGTATTCAAAGTACGCATTGACTAAGCTCTTGATTTTAGTTTTGGTCTTCTTCTTTTTTTCATGCTATTTTCATTTGGTGCTCTCAGTACGCCTTCCGTTTTTTGCCACGCTATCTACATGATACTTTTCTCAAATTTAAAAGTATCAAAATAAACCCACCTGAAAAATCCGTGAAGATCCATGATATTTTTGAAAGGCGGATCACTACACCACGAGCAGTTAGAAAAATCTCAAATCTGAGAGAACTTACCTTGCAGCCTCACGGAATGATTTTCTCTTTTCTGTTTTTTTCATTGTTTTTCTTATTCTTGATGCTGATGTAGGGGTACACAGCTTTCTACCTGTATTTATTTATTTGTTTATTTATTTATCGTTACATCATTAAAGATGGACGTGGTACTGAATAAGAAAAATGTGTTAGTTAACAAAAATGGTGTTCAGATACGAAAAAACAAGTTATCGGAGAAAGTGGTACGAGTAACAATAACAACGAGGAGCTCCATATATGTTGTTTGTCTTGTTCAAAGCCTGAATGTGATAAGTGACAGTAATCCGCCCCGTCACATCGCTTATTATCCACCGTAACGTTCCTCATAAATATAAGTAAAAATAAGCATAGATATAAATATAAATATAAATATAAACCCGGTTCTGAATTTTATTCGCCAGCGTTTTGCCATTCGAGACATGGATGTGCTACTGAATAAGAAAAATGTGTTAGTTAAACAAAAAATGTTGTTCAGATACGAAAAAAACAAGTTATCAGAGAAAATGGTATTGGTAACAATAACAAGGTAGAGCTTATTTGTTTTGTCCAAAGCCTGACTTTAATGAGTGACAGTTATCCGCTCCGTCATATCGCTTATAATCCACTGTGGTGGTCCTCATAAATATAAGTGAAAATAGGCAGATATATAAATATAAGTATAAACCCCGTTCTTAGTTTTATTCGCCAGCGTTCTGCCATTCGATATTCGTCTCGTTTGTGTCGATGTGTTTTCGTAGCTCTGTTTCAAACCAACCTCATAAATATCCATGAACGTTAACGTAGCCCGTCCGGCCCTCCCCACCCACCCCAACGCCGCTGATGGCCGGCCGCCTGGCAAAGAGAACGCTATTTATGCTAATTACGGCTGTTCGACTTGATCGTGTTTGAATTGAACGCGAGTTGATGGGAGGGGACAGACTGAGGCCTCCGAACGACCTCGTCGGGCTGCTCTTATCAAATCAAATCAGGTTTCGAAACAGTGGTGCTCATTCCTAGACATTCCCATTACAGCGCTCACCCTGCTGATGGAACCGATTGGAATGGGCAATCCGTTAGAAGACGTTTTCAGACCTTTTTTTCCCTGTCGCCATTTATTGGATCAGGGGAGGTCGATTGCTCACTGCAAGCCCAATTCGTTTTATGGCCACACTTCATTTGTATTCGGTGACATTCTGAGTTTTTTTATGAGACGGCTGAGCTGAGTATAAACTTCTTTGTTCCTTGGAATCGTCGCCTTCCGAGGTATCCCATTACCCTTCCTAAATACCAAGATTCGTGTCTGATAAGACCACGAATAGCCCTCCACTATATCCCGGTTGGCCCACTTAACTTTCTGGGCCCAGATTCTTCATTGGTGAACCCCGATAAACCCCGAGATATAGCCCGAACGACGCCCACCTCTGTCTACTTCTCCTAAACTTTCTATGCTGAACGCAATCTCTCGTCGACTCTGCCGTCTGGTTGCGCCACGGCGTGGGGGTATCGTATACCCTGGGGTGGACACGCGTCGCGCCGTGGTATAGTTCAGCCACAAACGGCCTGGAAACAGCAATGTCACGCCTTCAATACTGCAAGGTATCCGAAACCGAGGGTCTGCTATACCCATGTAGTGATAAACTCTTCCAATACAACACGCTTTCTTCTGAGAAATCTTGGTTGGCTGGTCAACCGGAATGTTTTACGGTTTATGGGTAAGCCACACTCAGTTATACCGACGATTCCGCTAATCACTAATCGTCAACCCACGTCTGGGCAGAGTATATTCGGAGTTGATTTTTAGATAACATATCGTACGTGGTCTATCTTCTGGGTATGCTGGTATTCTCTATTCAGAAATAGGGAAAACTTTTGGTAAAGAATTGGTTCATTAGGGAAGGTTGACGTTTTCATAACCCCATCGCATTCGAAGCCCCTCTCTCGCTCATCAATCTGGACTCTTAAACTAATGCTTTCTATGTAATGCAAATGATTCAAATGTAACCCATTACTGTGGGCTGTTGTACGTATGTGTTTGCTTTCAAAAGGCAATTACCCCATAAGAAGTGTTGTTTTACCCTTTAGGTCGAGGGATATGGCGACAGTACGGCGTCGCCCTGTGGCCGACGAACTAAAACTGGGCGGAAAAGGGTGGTAATGAAGAAATTGGGAGGTAGAAAAGAAAAGAAAGCGTTGATAGAACCCACTAAAATCTAGGAGAACAGTATTCTGCTTCTAATACCGCGCTGTACCTGTGAGTGGATAGAGAAGCTTCTCGCTATCAATTTCACCAGAGATTTATTCATTTATTTATTCAAATACGGTACATAAGGTGCACGTGAGAGAACATCGAGACGGTAACGCATAAACAAAAGATATTCATAGTATTAACAAAAGTGTCACGGATAAACCTCACATTCAGCAGAGCAGCTGAAGATCTTAAAAGTTTAGCAGCCGCTGCATTGCTATTCTTTTGAACCCATGAACCTCTGTAAATAAAATCGTTCCTTGTCGATATATTTATAGCATAGTTTGTTTCTAAAACTCTTTCAGTAGGCGTTTTCGTTCGTTAATGGAAAAGTGATGTGATGGACGGGGCTCGTCTTTGATTCAACGCTTCAACCGCCCACATTCCTTTTAGTGCGTATGAATCATTGAGCTGACGATATTCTCCCGATGAATCACACCCACCACACACATCGGCATCATTTCGCTCGAATACGCTTGTACAGTTCTCGTAGTTTCCAGACGAATTTATTTATCCATTTTTTCCAGACCCTCGTGGGCTAAACTTCAAAATCCGGTGGGTTGCAGCCGACTGGGATATAATGTTAGTAACATAGAAAAAAAAACGAAAAACACGGTCAGCAACAAATCAGTGAAATCATTGAGATTATCCTTGACGGAAGCCCTTCAATTTCCAGAATTTACCAACAGTCTCCGATTCTCTTGCTTTTGAACCAGGGTGATATTCATGTAATTGATTCACCGTACTCATTTCTTCTGCCTCACGAATTTCTTAGGTGGAAATGCTTTACCTAACGGCCCGAAGAAACCGTCTCTACCCTTCTGCCGTTTTTGGAGCTCTGAACACAGTTCCATCTTGTTACGTACCAAGCTGATCCACCAAAAGCCATTCGATTCTTGTTTTTCTAAGAAGATGTAAAAATAAATCAAAGAGGTCGATAGATTGAAGGATGCCCGTCAAATGAAGAATTATCATCCAATAATCTCGTGAGGCAGAAGATATCAGTATCGCAAATTAAATACCCACAGTTTTTTCTTCCTCCGGGGAAGATTACACAGTGTTATAGGGACGATAAGGCTCCCTAATGTAAGTCGCCACATTTCAGCTTCTATATTAATTCTTCCTAGCTTCAGTCGATCCGGCTTTATCAGAGCTTCTTATGAGTCCTACTAATTTTTTTATATTTATTAACTGTAGAAAAGCTCGCGGACATGAAGATCTTTTTTTAAAAATCTTGGATCACAGCTCTGTTTACCATTGATCTCACATTTGAATTTCACTCGGAACAACTTATTCTTTCTCCTATTTCCGTCGTTTTGCGGACTCCCTCGTTCGCACATATATGTATTTCCCCAAAAATTCTGCCATGTTGGAAACTCTGAGCCGAGTGCTGTTTACGACATTTTGCCTCGCTTTTTTTGCAGCTGCTAATTAATCATCACCCGCTCGGCTGAACCGATTCGCCGACGCTCTAGAAACTTCGTAGTGGAGTTTGTCTGAGTTGCCTAGCTCTTTAGCCTTCGAGAGTTTTCCATGTTGTAGCTGCTAATTAGTCGTCACGCACTATTTAATGCTTCCCATGTGTCAGTGGTAAGAAGCGCTACTGACACTCGCATTGTCTAGCGATCGATCCTCGCGCGAGCTAACAAAACCTTTCAATGGAGTCGGGTAAATTAGTAACAAACTTGTTTGAGAGGTAAAGATACTGACTTGGAATTACGACTGACCGACGAATGTCATTGTGTAGTATTCATAGGCCAACCAAGCGTTTATGGAGCGTCTACAATTTTGAATGGAACCCGAGTGTATGGCGCGACTTGTTCAACGCTAACAAGTTTACCTTTACCTTTACGTTTACATGCGTCAGTAGTCTGTGTGGTAGTGTTTATATCGAAATTTTGATGAGAGACCATAGAAATGTTGAGGAGATTAGCGGAAAGACGGCAAGAGAACTTTTGCTTGTTCATTTTTTTCATCAAGCATGACTCTTAGCTAAAAATAAATATTAGCATTAATATGATTGGTGATTTCCAAGTTCTCCCTCCTTGAAATCTCGCGGTGATTTTATTCAAATAGAATTCCTACTGTTCTAGCCATATTTAGGCCTCTAAAGACGATGGGTAGGTGGAAACGTCAGGCAAATAAACACTTGAAAAATTCAATTTTTTCCAACGAGAAACGTATTGGCCTCTTCCGGCACAGCACTATCAGACGATCATGATTGGTGCATCATTAAAAAATATTAATTACTAACAAACCTGAAAAGCAAACAAACTAACACCGATGCTAAGGGGATTCCTAAAGTAACCGGGTTTCATTACCGGTTTGTTTTACGGCCTGGTTCAGCTTTCTCTGCCGAAACATCAAGTGGTCCAGCAGAGTAGATTATACATTGAAGGATGAATATTTCTTTTCAGTTGTATAAATTGTAACGATTCAGGAATGAGTGCTTGGGATTCAAACCTAGACACTGTAAAGTCATTTCATATTTTACTTTTATTTGCTTGAGACGCGGGCTTGGACCCACGTGCAAATGCATAAATGCAACAAATTTCTAGTCAGAAAACTAAAAAATATTTTAGAACATTCGGAAAAAAATAAAACAAATCATAGAAATATAGTGCCAGGACTTCGATTCTAACCGCTCATTCCGATGTTCCAATAGTCCTTACACAAAATTACGGTCGTGATGAAGCTATTTTCATCTATATTCACTCAGGCTAATTTATCTGTATTTATTCAGGGTATCGATATCCCGTCGTTGCCAATCGATTCCAGCCGGTGTCTGTGTGCATACGTTCGTGTGTGAATCAGGCGCATTGTGTGGAACTATTTGGACAACGGCCATCTCTCAGCATCAATTTTTCCTCGACCAGAAGGAACGCGAAAAGGTTGGTGATGTGTCCATCAATTTCATCTTTTCTTCCGTTTTCTTGTCATTTTCTTTGAGCCGCAAGAGGATCTCAGTGCGGTGTGTGCTGTGTTGTCCGTGTTTTTCCCTCGTTCTGAGAAATAATTGTGCCCTTTGTTTCCGTGGAGAATTCGACGGCGCTAAATATAGAATTCCCAGCGGGCGAACTCTTCTTAGACGAGTTCGTTTTCAAAATATGACGAAGATTGTATCACTGCTACTCGGAGAAGGAAGAGAGATGGGTGAAATATGTGAGGAGGACATCGAAACAATAAAAACTGAGAGGAACAGCCGAAGATGTTGCTATTTCTCCAGCGGAAAGTCCATTATGGAATTTGCATACTAAAAATTTGCCAAATTATGAGTTTTTAGAGTTGTTTTCGAGATTTCCGAAGAAAGTGGATGATGAGGCCAATGAAAAATTTGTTACGCTTAAGGAGATGTTTTGTTGTTCGTGTTGAAGTTTTTGAGGTTCTCTAACTTGTTTCGAGAAGTTTTTGAAGTTTTCTATGGGATTTATGTGAAATTTCCTTGCTAGAGAACGCTCTCCACTAGTCCACGAGGTCATGCAGGGCATTTCCTAAAGTTCGAGACCTGAGTGAAAATTCTGAAAAAAATGGGTGGAAAGAATTTAAAATCCTCTCAACATTCCTAGCAAGCCTATTCCTTTCTGTTTTTTGACGAAATCACTCAATTTCGTTACTTTTCAAATACCCCTGAGGAAGTTTTGTTCACTCGCAATTTACATAGAAGATATTATTTTATTATTTTTGTTCATTTTCGTTTTTTTGCGACCATTTGTATCGCTTTTTTTCAATCCACCACTTCTTGTCCTTCTTTTTTATCTTACTCGGTTCTATTTATTTTCTACATCGGACCTAGCCGTACCACCAGTCGAAAAAAGTCATAGTAGGAAACAGCAAAATGTTCAAGGAAAAATTGAGCTCAGAAAGAATGAGTCTACGTTTTCAGTGAAATAATTAACCGAGGCAAAAATAATAAACAGCTTAACGCGTCACTAATCCTCGTCTAATCCTCCCGACTGCGCTTTAACTCCACTTGTAGCGGAGAAAACGACTTCTTTGAGAACTTTCTTCCCGACTTTTCTTCTCTGTCTGAATAGCTAATCAAGCAGAAACTAAGTGCTTGCTGATTGCCGGCCGTGATGAGATTAACTGTCGTTGAAGAGAAGAAAGTCGTTTCTCTTCAGCCGTTGAGATTACCTCTTTTACCGGAACCCTGAGCTACGTAAGCGCTCAGCGAAGGAGATTTTTTATTTGATTTATTATATCTCACCCACATACATCAACGACTTACGCATACGGAGGATTATTTCTATTCGAAACGTTGATGTGCTCTCGTGAAACTTTTTTGATTTCTTGCTTCAAACCTAGAACTATTTCGAGGTCTCTGCGAGTGAAATCGTCAGTCTTTTGTTTGCAGCGAAAAACCACGAGTTTTCATTAAATATTGGCAAGGGGCATGCGCTTCTGATTAACCATGGTGTTAGTTCAGCGGTGAGAGGCGCTTCTTATACCAGCACGGTCGAGAGATTTATTTTCGACTAGGGGTTCCATTTCTGCGGGGTCGGATAAATTGTTACCATACTCGTCTTTTGCGGTAAGGACTTTGACTTGGTTCAGCAATTGACTCCGAAAGTCATTGTGATGGCCAAATTCGCATATGCCATGCTTCTACGATTCTTAATGAAAGTTGAATGCATGGCGCGACCCTGGGGGACTGAACAGCGCCGACCTCTTTACCTGTACCATATATGGAATTCGCATTTCTTTGCCGAGATTGTCTTTTTCTGGAATTTTCTGCTAAATTCTTATTTCCAAACATTCAAAATTATTTTTCTCCAAACCAAAGAGTTAAAATTCAAAGGAAATCAAGCAAGAGGTAAAGTGAACCTTGTTGATCAGTACCTGAGGACGCGCCACGCACTCTTCTCTCATTCAAAATAGCATAGGCACGATATCCAGCCTATGCAATGACTTTTGGGCACAGCCGCTGTACCATGTCAATGTTCTCATCTTCCCATGCAAGTCCGGTCCCCATTTACCCGACCCGGAGGGATAGAAGGGTTCGTTAGCCCGAGCCGAGATCGATCACTCGACCGTGCGGGCGGGTGTTAGTAGCGCCTCTTACCTGTGTTCTGCAGCTGATCTAGACGATCTGAACGAAAATAGAAATGGAAGTGGCGAAATAGAAACGAATGTGATGTATGGCTATAAAAAGCGTCTCAATAACACTGGTTCCCGATGTGGTCGTTGATGTTTTTGTCGTTTCGCGTCAAATCGTCGTCGCGCGTGTGTTTCCACCAAAAAATTGTTGACTCTTTCCGGCCAAGGCTCGGCTGTTGGCGCTGCATTGGTGAGCAGATCTCGGCTGCGCTGGTTTTTTCGCTTCTTTTTTCAACTTTGCGAAGACTCGTGAGAATGGTGGTGAAGCGTGAGTGGTGCTGGCCTTTCGACGTTTTCCTCACTCGATTCTCACTCCTCGTTCTCGAGCCGTTTTCCTGTACTCTCCTCTTTGAATCATTCCACATTTTTGAAATCTCCTTATTTGTAGAATTCTCCAGGTTCTATTTTCTTCAAATATTTTCAAGTAAGCCATCGTTTAGTAAACCGTTGGGTTTACATAGCATGACGCCCTTTGATTTTTTGTTTCTTTTTGTTTGTTCTTAACCGTATTTCTGACTGCATTAGGTTATTGACGACATATAAATTAAATGATAGAGTAGGTTGTTCACGACATATAAATAAAATAAATATATCGTCATCCGCCTTTCCGGTTGCGCACGTTTCCGTGCATAAATAAATAAATAAACAAAAAATCTCGGCCATATCGTACAATTGTTATATGGAAGAGTTTAGAAGATGGACCTGATATTTGTTATGTCTTGACGTTTCGACACTTTTATCGTTTCGCAGGTCAATTTTGCCTTTTTGGGTGGGTAGACCCGTTTTTCATGCAGAGAGCTCCCCGCCTGCCCTGTAGCTTTTGTTGTAATAAACCAATAAAGAATGCAGGTTATAGAATTTTTGTCTGTTTGATGAAAATTGGCATTTTTCGGAAAGTTTTTGGTTTTTTTTCATGCTAACGAATCAGTGGTGCATTCAACCTACGCTCGAACAAATGGGTGAGAGCTAGGTGATTCGAGAATGGTTTGATCTCGGTTTCAGAGCTTTATACCTTCTTGAGGGACCTTTTTCATTATTTAAATAATTCTGCTCTAAATACATATGAACCGAGGAAGAAGATTATACATAGAGGCTCCATTGTCACCTCTACATCAAGCGGATTTGGTTTCCTTGTTTTATAACGGGTACAGAAAGTGATAAAGGTGACTTTATCAAACATTTTCACGACAGCCTGGATACGTTATTCTTTCGCCCATTTGGAATTTTGAAATTTCACTCTTTAATAATGTGCGCTCGCGTTACTGTATTAGTTGACCTCGAAATAGCCCTTTTGTTGGCAGTTCATTTTTTTGCCAGAAAAAACTCACTAGTGCATCTGGGAATTTCATATTTTCAAAGGGTGGGACATTTGAATTGTACTCTTCGGAAGTGCACCTCTTTGTGGTGCATTAATTCCGTAAAGGGCATTATATTCCGATTGCCGCTGTTCCCGTTGTTCGAGTTTTTCCCCGGACTGGTCGCCAACTCTTGTGCACATCCATTAGTGGCGCACATAGTTTCGGAGTTTGGAGACCGGATTGCCTACGGTTAACAAAAAATAGAAAGTAACTCCAATTAAGTTAAGTTGAGGAAAGTGTTCCTAGGTTGGCTGATAGGTAGAAGTAGCACTTCTGAAAGAAATTTCATAGATTCCGAAGAGATTGGCTATGGGACTCGAGTACTTTTTCGAGGCGGCAGCTCCTCATTCTCTGTTATGCCTGTCGAATATTAACATACCTCAGTGGCCTGCAGGCCGCCAAATTATTTAATGAATAGTAAAAAACATATACAAAACATTTTTACTAACAAATAAAACGAAGAACGAAAAGCATGCAACAAAATACGGCGAGAAACTGATGAAATACGTTACTGGGTACGGTAGCGAGCAATCGCGGCGGGACCCTAGAGTTGACAAACAGACATTGTGGTTTCGCTTATTTATTAGTAGCATAGGATGGTCTAAACTGCTTCATATTTGAGATTACAGTACTTTCTGTCGTCCCGATTGCACCCAGACGGTTCGCTAATGGTGGATGGTAGGAAAGTTTTCAAATGGGGATTTCCTACAATTATCAGTCGACATGTGCATTTAATGTGGGTCCCTAGGTCCGTGGCGATGATGAGAAAAGGTTGACTGCAAGGTTTTGCATTTAATTTCCTTTTCTTCTGCTACGCTGTTTACGATCTTCGCTAGAAAGCAAACCTAAATAGCAAAATGGAAAAAGAAACACCGAGGATCAAGGATGTGATACCGCAAATTGAGAATCTTTTTTCCTGATACAAATTTTGAGTATTCGAAAGCGAAAAAACCTCCATACCTTGATCTCCAATTTCCTGGTGACAAATTTCAGTGAGGTAAGGCATGGAAATGTGCTCCTTCGATGGACTCTTCCTTTTGGACCATAAACGACCTTTTACTGAGCTCGTCGTTGTTCGTGTTGTTCCGATTGTCCTCGGACTATATGCTAATGATTATTAGTGGCCGTGTTTCGTAATTTTGAGCTCGGATTGCCTGAAATTAGCAATCGGCAACTTGAGCTAATGAGTACTGTCCTCACGGTAGCTCGCGCTGGTGATGGAGATAATGTACTGTTGCGCAACACACAGTTCCACCTCTTCGCTCGACACTAAGCTCCGCAGAGTGAGAGCCGAGCGATTGCGCTACCAGTTGGCCAGATCGGGTCCCGTCCGCGTCCACTTCACACGAACCGGGTTCCAAGCACAGCTTGTCGTAAACGGCTTATCCGATTGCGTGACGATGAGAAGGTGATGATCAGCCGTTGGGAGATGGCGAAAAGCCGAAAAGGCGTCCGATCGCCCGACCGCTTCTACGGGCCATTTCTCCCTTCTTCCCTACCCCGCCCTACCCCCGACCGACTCCGATTAAGTTAATGTCGGCTATTTCGGTGGTTGGCCGACCGACGACGATGTCAACCTCGAGTCCACCCCCGCAGGGGGCCATTCGGACTGATGACGGCCTTGATCGGTGGCCCAAGCAGTCGGTGTGCTGCTCTGTTCTTTACCCTTTCTAACGAGGACCTCTTGGGTCGTTCCCTGAAGACGAAGTCCATTTTCCTTTCATCAGGAAAAAGTAAATTAATTAAATAAAACCTCCTGAAATCCTCCCGCTTTTTCGATTACCATGTTTTCTTTGGAGAATTAGGTGTGCTGAAAGCTGTGGATTCCCTCGATGTAACACATTAAGGAGAATATATTAAGGCAAGTCCAGATCTCTTCTGTTAAAACGAATGGTCCTATTTAGTTTGTTATAACCCCCAATCCTTGATGTCTGCTTTGCGGAAGAAATTATACCCAGTATCTGGATAATTTTACCATGTCGATTAACCATTAGGTTACAAAGGTCATCAAATTTGTAGGTTGTTTGAAGTACCCCTATGAGGTGTTTGTGTTCAGCTCTTGAAAAGTAATTCATTCTTGATCTTTATTTTTCGTACACCTGTCCTTTTCCTGTCGCGGATCATTTCGATAACTTGTTGATATTTTTCTTACTTTATTTCCTATTGATTTTACCTATTTCCGGTTGATTTACTTGATGTTTTGGTGTGATATTTTCGTCAAATACTTGATGGACCATCAAAAAAAAATCTGAGGTGGATCCAGTTTGGGAAATTTCGTTTCGGGCGCTTCCATTCGTTTCGATGATAAAGCAGAGAAGATGGCGCGATTTGTTATCTAAAATCTGCTGTCGATCAAACTTCGGCATGATATCAGTGGTATTTGCTTTGGAGAAGAGGTGCAAGCTAAACAAGCTAGAATGCCTTTCCCTATTTAGTTCCAAAATTTCAAACACTCTTACTTCTCTCATGGTTGAACTTATACTCATTTCCTATTCCTTTTCGGCTTTTCTAGCAAAACTGGGTACGTTGGCGGGTTATTTATGAAAAATGTCCCGCTCAAATACGAGGACACCTTAGGAATGTTCCCACCCTTCAGAGTATCGACGGCAAATGTTTCTCGGATAGCTCCTCAGTCATAATAATTGTCCTCAGTTCCATATCGGCTTGTTGACAGACGACTGCCAGCCGGCTGGCTGATGGTCGTGTTCTGCTGCTTCAGCAAACACTGCTGAAGTGATTTTATCGATCGATCGGCTTCATGAATAGAATCGTCGTCGTCGTGGTTGTCCCGCCGTCCTGGCCGTCGTCGTCGCCGATCGTCCACCTCCCAACCCCAACCGCCGTCAGTGCAACAAAGGACATTACTCGCGCCTCTGCGTCCTCGTCGTCTTTAAACATAACCCTCTACCCACAACCCATCACCCTACCCATCACCAGATATCGTCTGTCTCCGATCGTCCTTCCGTTCGTCACTCTTTCCGGTGCGCGCGATTAATTGCACTTCACAGCTTCCTTCCACCTGTCGCTCGAGTTACCTAGGCCAATTAGTCAGCGGTTTCGTTCAATTTTCAGGTTTTTCCTAGGTTTCCACAGGTAAAACTTAGTAAGTATTTAGTCGAAATGCTAGATAATCTATATGTATTTGTTTATTTATTCACAACTATCGACAGATAGTCGACAGAACCTAAAAAGATTGCAAAAAAAAAACTCGAATAACGGTAATATAATAACGATAGATAAGCGTCAAAAATCAATATTAACAGCTGAAAAGTGACTAGAAAGAGAGTAGGAATGACCACTGCTTTTGAAATTTTTCAGAAATTGCGGGGATAAGTGTTGTGAAATTCAACTTTCTCAAAGTATGTATAATTTTTTCTTTGGTCTTTAAATGTCATGAACGAGTCTATAAAAATTACGGATCCTCTTCATGAAGCATGAATAAAAGGTGACGATTTTTTTGCAGCGTGAGATTTTTTGAAATCTAAATTGTGAGTCTAATTGTAATTTTTTAAATTTTTTTTCGTCCATGCATTTCGTTTGGTTAAGCAGTTGGAAGTTATCGTCAAAGGGTTAGGCCAATAGCATCAATTAGCATGCTTTGAATAGCGCGAACGATATAATAAAATTGCAAAAAATCCGATAAAATCATATACTCACTTGGAATTGTCCATTTAAAACATTAGGGACGGAACCCACTGTTTTTGGTATGTTTTTCTTTTATGTTTAGTGATGTTTATTGGTACGAGGGGTTTTATAGGTTCAAAGGCTTCCCATTAGTTGATCATGTCATTTAGAAGACCAGCGATTTAGTTAAGCACTTCGTCTTTTTCGCACAGTTCCAATTTCCTCGTTTTGAAGGACTTACCAGCTAATTTTTGCTGTTTTTCACACCAAAAATGGTGTCAAGGTTAGCGGTGGCCGCTTTTCGCGCCACATTCTCACCACACCTGACAGCGCCGCCGATTTTTCGATTAATTGCCTCTTTGCTGCCGTTTTGACAACGCCTCGTCCACCCGCTTTTTCAAAGCTCACTGAATATCCATATGTTTACGTCACAGGAGTTCAATTTTTTTGTATTTTTTATTTTTGATTCAATTTGAAGCGATCAACGTTTGATTCGTCCCTCTGACCATTTATCCTACCTCAAGGGCGGACGCGGCGATCTGTGGTCGTTGGCGTTTGAAATGATGCTCTTTGACTTTCTCCGAATCAAACACCAATCGTTTCGGTCGACCGACGCCTTCGTTTTCGTGTTTAAAGTTGCTTTTGACACCCATATTTGGCGTATATTATTTTAGTCATAAAGAGTGTGCTATGCACTTATTCAATCTCTTCAAACACGGAGGGTTCTGATAAGCAACTATACTTTTTTATTCGAATTGTTTTCAGGTATTTAGAGTTAGTCGAACATGTATCTTACCTCAATTCTCAGCACACCACTTTCGTCAGCTAGTTGATCAGTCTTTTTTTTTATTCGATTTATACAGTTTGCTCTAGAAAAATTGCGTCTACTTGTAAAAAACATTTCTCTGTCGTTCTCACCTAGAGCGCCGTCCTTCAGTTTGCCATCTGGAGCGGCAGAGCTTATCAGAGCTTATCATTGAAGAGTCTGAGCTGATTGTACTGGATTGATGCTTTTGACTTCTTCGAAATGAACGTTTTTCATTTCCTTTTTCGTTTTCGCTTCTCTGAGCTAATCTTCCGCTTGTTAAATTTGTATTTATTTATTTATTTCGTACTGGGACGCACTCACATTCACATGTAGGCGATAACGATCGGGTATATAGACATTCATGCCGAAAAAACAAAAATTATTGGAATTCGTTGAAATCAGCTAAAATAGAATGAATCGATAAGTACAACACAACAATTACCCAAACGACAAACCCCTCACCCGCAAGGGCAGGCCATACCGCAAAATATTTTGGTGTAGTTATGTCAAGGATTCATCAGTCCCCTCAAGGACGCGCAGTGCCTTCGTGTTCCATTTAGAATCGTAGAGGCATGGGGAATGCACGTTTGGCCTGTACAATGACTCGTGGAGGCCAGCCGCTATACTAAGTCAGTGTCTTTGCCTTCCCAGACAAATCAGGTTCCAATAAACCCGAGGATCGATCTCTCGACCGTGCGGGTGTAAATAGGGCTTCATACCACTGTGCCAGGGAAGTCCTTTGCAACCAGGCAAGTATATCAGTCTATCGTTATCAGCTACTCTGCAGCCCTGAAGTCTGTCCTTTAAATTGACACCAAAATCATGTATTTTCATAACCAATCAGCTCTCGACCCTCTGGTTTTTGATGGCCGTTGAATTGCCAGTCGTCGAGGTCAAGTGGTTTGCCGTCGGTCGATGCTCCGGTTGCTTTTTGATGATGAAGCAAGTCATTTCGACGATGAATTGTTTGCCGTCCTCCTCTCTCGGACTCCTTGTTTTCGTCAAAAGCTCGGTGTGTGCACAATTAAGCACCAAGACGGCTCCCGGCTTCGGGAGGTGGCCATTATTAGGGAACGGACCGAGAAAAATCTCTGGCAGTAAAGAAAATCGGCAACTAATCCTCCGAATCGAGGCGTAATTAACTGACCTTTGATATCGCCGACGACTGGGAGAGCCATTGTTGCTATTCTTCCTTAATTACTGGAACGAATCCAGCCGTATATGAGGTTGTGGAAGAGAAAACAGAAAAAGAAAGGAAAAAAGTCGTGCAGGCAATAGAGAACGGACCGAGGAAAAAATATGGACCATGGTGTATAGAGCCATACTGCAACTCAAATCGAAACGTTTTGATGAAAAAGAGCTTTTTGAATCAGTAGAACTTCACAAAGGTGCCGGGAGCTTCGGTTTGCTACATTTTGAACATTTGACGATCTGATTCATTTCCCTTCATTCACTCAAAGTAGTCACTGAATCCGTCGAATGTTCTCCTTAACTGACCGGCTTTCGTTTCTCTTTGGTTAAAAGTCACCGTAGAATTTCAACAATTTGAAGCTGTGTTGACAAATTTTGGCTTAGCGAAGGGATAGAAGTCTTCTTGTGGTGTTTATAAAAGGCCTCTTCTTTCCCAATGACAAAATATTCAGTCTTTGGTTCTATTAGTTGGTTCTGGCGATAGTACTAATTTTTCTAAAAATTTTCTCTTAGGATTCTATTCAAGGTAAAGGTACAAGGTAAAGTTATAGGTGTCGGCCTTAAGGCTAACAGCTTATGGTATCACGGCTAAGTAGACTGTGAATTAACAGCAATGGTTTACTTCTTCCATGTATCCGATCCGCAGCCAGCAGTTTGTATCAAAAGGACATAATAAGGTCGACGTTGATTAACCAGAACGGACGCGCCATGCCTTCTTCTTTCACTCAGAATCGTACATGCAAAGCAAATGCGTGTTTCCCCTGTATAATGACTCGCGGCGGTAGACGCTATACCTAGTCGGTGTCCTTACGTTCTTAGACAAATCTGGTCCCAATTTGCCCAACCCCAGAGGGATGGATGGCAAGGTTAGCGCGAGCGAGGATCGATCGCTGGACCGTGCGGGTGTCGGTTGCCTATTACCACTACATCACGCACGCCTCTCTTCAAGATACCCGTTGAAAAGGCTTTCTTTAAGGTTATTAGTTACAATAGGGTTATTTGAAATCGATGGATGTGGATGCCCATTTTCTAGTGGCACCTTTATTTATAAGGTGCCACTAGAAAATGGGCGTGGCGAGGCGGTCAGTAACAGATCGTCGCACTTGAGCCGACCGCCGCCACGATGAGGTCATTGTTTTGTCTTCGCATAACTCATACCTGTCACACCTGCGCTGAGTGGTCCTTACTGGCCACGAGCCGTTCAAAAGTCTTGGGTAAAGGTATTTGGGTGAAAATTTCACGATCACTGAGAATCTCGGGCTCTTTCCGCTTCGTTCTGGGGTAGGTATAGTGTTACCATTTGGCAAGTCTACATTTTAGAGCAAAGAAGTAGTTTCACTTGATTATTAAGGGTTTCCGGACGCTTCTTGGTTGTTTTCTATAGAAAGAATAAAAATAAATTCAGTCGCATTTCCCGATCCTGGAAGAAAGTATAAATCTGCCGTCTAAACATACATTTTGGCTGCAGACCAAATCTATTTTGAATGATAATTTTAGCGTGCTAGTATGGAGTAGTTTTTGAAATATTTCTTTCTGTTCCGACAGTGTCGTTACTAATTCTGGTTGTATTGCACATCCATGTGGATGTAAGGATAAATAAATAAATAAATAAATAAATAAATAAAATCTTCCATTTTAATGTAATTTAATATACTTAAGCTTAATTTATTTCTACGCCGTACGAGGTGATTTTACTGTCAACAAAGTTGGCGAACAAATAGGATAATAATATAAAAATAGCAAATAAAACAGTAATTGAAAACTGTCAAAAGAAGACATCACTTTACAACATTATCAGTTATCCGTTATCATCGAAATTTTCAAGCGCCTATGAGCTTCTTTTCTATATTTTATGCATATCAATCTTGATCACCAGTCGAACAACCGTCTGAGCTTAATTTTTTGATTTCACTGCATTCAGTTGGACCCGCGTGGTACAGTGGTAAGAGGCGCTGCTGACATTCGCATGGTCGAGCGATCGATCCCGACAGGGCTAACCAAGCCTTCCACCCCTCCGAGGTCGGGTAAATCGGTACCAGACTTGTCTGAGAAGGTAAAGACGCTAACTTGGTATAGCAGCTGTTCCCGGCATTAATTATATAGGCCAAATACGCATTCACCATGCCTCTATCATTTTGAAGGGAGCACGAGTGCGACGGCGCGTTCTCAGGGGACTGATCAACGCCGGCAACTTTACCTTTTCCTTATACTGTATTCAGTTCCTACTTTCCCATTCACTTTGTTATGTCTTTCTTTTTTCTTTTCTCCTCTTTCTGCGTGACTTTTTTCCGTTATTCGTTCGCCTTTAATGGGCAGGCGAGCGGAGTTCTTGTTTTTTCGCGTCGTTGGTGTGGACGCAGCCAGCCTCCTTTTCAGCTTAGGAGCCACTTAGCCACTTAACCACTCATTCGACGACGCCTCAAAAAACGCGCAAGTCATCTCGAAGTCTTGTTTGATGCACTTTAGACCGGTCTCGTTCCCTCGTAACTGACTGAATAGGGCGGTGCTGAATCCGAATAGTGCCTGCCGCTGGCTCGCGGCCGGCCATGCGGCTTCTGTTTCCTCTCTCCATCGAAGAGTGGAGGCTTTTTACGTGAGGAGAGGGGTCCTAATTTGGTTTTGCCTACCCGGCTAATGCAAGCACGACGTATCGAGTTGAAACTGCCCAACTGCTACTGCTCCACCTCCCGTCGACTAATTTCCACTGGAGTGCCTTTTGTGGCATTGTCAGCGATTATTGCGATGTTTAAAGGGACGGTGGAGAAGCTTCTCTCATTTTTCTATAACTTTATTCATTTCTGGACTTTCTGGTCTCCTCCGAACAGCTACTTTTGTGCTCTCAAATTTTGAAAGTAAAAATGATCAACTGGTTCATCGCAGTCGCTGTTTTTAATGCGAATTGATTCCTCGTAATCAGTATTCTTGCTATTCGAATCTCTTCGCGCTGTTTCAACTTGCTAGAAATCATACCTTCAAGAAAAATAAGGAAAAGAAAGAAAAAATAATTTTTTGATAAAAATAATCTTCTTAATACTAATTTTTCCTGCCTCGTGAGGTTAGATAAACTTTATTTTTCGACCTAGTGTTGCTAACCTCCTGTCGGCTCATTGTTAGGTAGCCTGAGCTCGAGGTTGTGACATACCGGACCATCTCACCAAAAACATTTCAATCCTAACATATTTTGACCAAATGTAGAAAAAAGTCGAAAAATGTTACTCGCAAGAGAAGTGCGCCCCTCAATCTTCTGCCTTTGAGTTAAGTGCTCAATATTATATCATTAGTATTGAATAAAAATTAAGGTTGAAACGTTACGCCCGAATTACTATTAAAAAGATTATCGTCAGTGCCGAGGTTTGGGTACCAGAGAACTTGGAGATGAAAGGAAAGAATTTCAAAACTTTTTTCATTCCAGATGAAATAGCACTATGATTGTTGTCTTGATAGCTGCCTTCGTTCTGGAATTTTCTACGGAATGTCATTCAGCTACTGCGCTTTTATGCCAGTGACAGGTTTTTTTTCTGATGATGGATTTCTCACCGCTGGTCTATCGGATTGTACTTCCCTGTTGTTAGTTTAATTCTTATAGCAGTGTAATATTGTCCAGTGTAGTGCCCTGAGGCAGTTTCGAATCTCGCCTGGACCAGAATTTTTTCGATTACTTGAGGGCATGACAAAAATTGCTTGCTCTGAAATGGGAGTCTTCTCGAAAAATTGTGTATCCTCTTAACTTTATGTCGCCTTGTGGCTGATTAGAAGCTTTTGGAAGTCGAAAGTCAAGAAAAATCAAACACAGAAAAGAGAAGATTAATGGAAAATGGTCGGCATTGATCTTGCTGGGGATACGCCATGCATTCGCTTTTCACGCCGTATCGCAGAGGCACGGTTTCGACAGACACGTCTGGTGCTGAATAATGTGACCAACCGGATTTGGTTAATTGGGTAGCTGTACATGGAATGAAAATGGGTCTCTACCTTTGAAATATTGGGATGAATGCTTGGGTAATTTTCAATTTGCAAACCGTAACCCAGGCTCGGATATGTAGGTTACCTATCGTCCGGCAAAACATCAGCAACAACGGCTTGCGAGAATACCAACGAGCGATAAATGTTTGCCACGGCACTCGACGCGCTTTAGTCATCACCACTGACACACAAGTAACCATCGATGTGATCCTTTCTCTGTTCCCTCCTTATCTATTTTCTTTTTTAGCTTGATGAAAAAAAGGGAATTATCAGTAGCAATTATCTATTTTTTATTTAGTTTGGAAAAAAACTGAATTATCACCAACAATTATCTAATTTCTTCTTTAGTTTGATAAAATAGAGAACTATCAGTAACAATTATCTATTTTCATCTTTAGTTTGATAAAGAAAGAGAATTAGAAAACGAGTAGGTCCTGCACTTATCCTGCCGCAGTAGAAATCACTGTTCTCACCTTCTCCACTCGGGTAACAATTTACCCCGTTCCTCATGGATTACATTTACAGAACTCAGGATCCTGATTGAGTATGACACTGCTCAGCTAGTGACGCCTATAAACCCTCCGGCAAATAGGACTGAGAAAAGTTTGCAGAAAAACACTCTCCGCAATGATGGATTTCCTCACCAGGGTGTATTGGCGAGGTGGGCTCCAGGAGATTACCGAACGACGTATGGTTTTCTGGTGTTTTCAAACGTTTCTTTATCTTTTGGAGATTGTATAAATTAGTGTAGTTGCTTTTTGTTAGTTTGGCAATTTATGAAAAGATCCCGAACGTTCCTCGATTTATGAAGATCGGATTGACCTGGGTTAATCATTTGATCTTCTTACGAGGTTTCCGATACTCGTCCGCACCGATGAGGTATATTTTGCCCAGAAGACTACAAGGATTTACCTGCCTCGTTGAATTGTGATCAGTCGACCATCGGCGGTTAATTCTACTGTTGTTTTTCTGTGTTTTGTGTGTTAAAAAAGACAAAACGGTGGACGTCTATCAGCCACTAATGACGCGCCATGTCTTGCACACAAAGTTGTAGAGGCAAGGAAAATGCCCGTTTGGCCCACACAATGACTGGCGATCACCGGCCGCCATACCAAGTCAGTGTCTTTACCTTCCTAGACATGTCTGGTACCAATCTACCCGAACCCAGAGGAATAGTGCGCTTGGTTAGTCTGCGCTAAGATCGATCGTTCGATTTGCGAGTTTCAGTAGCGCCATTTACCTTTACACCACATGCGTCGAAATAACCCCCGGGGTTTATTTAGAGGTTGATAGTGGGTTTGACAATCACGAATCTGGAATGGTTCATCACCGATTATCGTCAGCGAATGTTTTCGATCTCCCTGTTCTTTCTATCATTCCATTTCGCAACCTGGACCCAAATTCATCATTGGTAAACTCCAGACAAACCCCGAGGTATCCCCTAACGGCGTGGAAACCGAGATTCGTGAACGCGCGTTGGGTTTATCGCGGGTCTATCATACCCCGAGATGACGCAGGGTTTGGGAGACCTCGCGGTATCGAGCAGGTTTATCGCTGACAGGATTTCGGAGACTGCTCGTCCATTCATGAATCTGGGCTCTGACTGGTACCCAGTTACTCGACCCTAGAGGAATGGAAGACCATGGTGGCACGGGCGGGTATGCATCGTCTGACCGTGGAAGACTTGCCGGCTACCTCTGCATATGCCCCGGAGGTGTTTTTTCTTCGGAATAAACTACCTGGGGGTGTATTTAAAGACTAATAGTGGGTTTGTCAATCGCGAATCTGGAATGATTCATTGCTGAATGTCCGCGGATGTTTTCAATTTCTTCTTTCTCTCTATTATTGCATTACGCAACTGGGCGGATTAGGAACGGTGGACTTTGCGCGCGCGGTCGCTGGTCGGTCGGTCGCAAGTGTTTCGTGGTGCTGTACCAACGGAGAAATAGAGATTTACGTGATTCTGAGACGACAATCGTCGCCCCCCCCCCGGCCCCCGTCGACCAGCGAGATAGTGTAGTGTGGTGTGGTGGTTGCTATGTGCACTGCGGCTCCGTCGGCTTCTACCCTGGTCAGCTTCATCTACCCCACAGCAGCAGCGCAAATTCTCTGAGACAATTCGAGGTTGCGCCATGCACAACCAACGTACGCATCGTTTTCGCACTTTTCGACAGGTATGTGGTGTTGATTATGATCAAGGTCGTCTGCGACCACTTAAAAAATGTAAAGAAAGGAGCTTATAGATGCGTGGAAAACAATGCTCAGTTTTTCAAAGGCTTTATGTTTTCAAGTTTGAAACTTTCTTGTTCCAATTTGATCAATGATTTCCTTGATTTTTCGTTTTTGTTTTCTGTTTTAACGTCGCTGGTTTTCGATTTTTGGAAATGTCTCCTCGAATAGTCATAGCGAAGTTAAGCACACCAACTGAAGGTAAAGTGGTCGGCGCTGATCACTTCTCTGAGAACACGCCGCGTATTCGTCTCCCATTCAAAATCGGTGAGACATGGCGAATGCGTATTTGGTGCATACAATGTGGGATCCTGTTGACGTCAGTCTTCTCCCTCCCAGATAATTCTGGTAACAATTTACCCGACACTGATAGATGTCATCTTTGACCCTAACGCGGTTGAAGATCGATTGTTTTCTGATTTATCACAGCATTTTTAGGTTTCAACTGGTTTTTGTATCAACGGTGGTAAAATTATACTCCTTATCGTGTTTCTTGCGCCTCTTTCACTATTGGCGTTTCCGGTAATGCTAGAGTACTGGCTTCGTACGAGACACTAATCGACTAGTGATTGAAATGATAACAGCTTTCGTTATCAAATTCCGGACTTGAGACTATCAGTATACTCGAAGTGCCTCGTTAATTCTTCAAGTTTTTCTTTTTGAAAAAACGGATTGGCAGCACTCTCTAGACTTAACATTTTAAGGGAAGCATTAAAGATGTAAATGTTCACTTCCGTTCATAATGTGCTCAAGAGTTGTGCTCAGTGGAAAGAATTTTGCTCAGATGGGCGGAGAACATGGAGAAGTTACCGAGTACCTGGGATTTTAGAATAATATATCATTTCTATTAGTTTTGGCATAGATAAAATTGAAAAGTTGGGGAAAAATAGAAAAAAAACCTTCCGAAACCGATTTGCCGTTGTTAAATTTCTTTG
Organism: Nippostrongylus brasiliensis; assembly: GCA_030553155.1. Taxonomy (NCBI): domain Eukaryota; kingdom Metazoa; phylum Nematoda; class Chromadorea; order Rhabditida; family Heligmosomidae; genus Nippostrongylus; species Nippostrongylus brasiliensis. The sequence continues at coordinate 49,311,244 of CP130735.1, read as the reverse complement.
CTCCTCGTCATTCTTAGAGTGCCTCCCGCGTGGCTTTTTCTCGTGTCCTATTTCATATTATTCCTCAAATAATAAAGACCCGGATGTAAGGAAAAACCGCTCATCTCTCACGTTCCACCATCGCGTTCGCACGCGAAATCACGATGGATAGGCAATTTGGCGATTTTTCTTCGAATTTCGTCGACAATCGTCGTTCATCCGCGATTTCAGCCATAAAATTAACGATCTCCTATTTCTTATCGCTCTATTACATCATTTGGTATTATGAAGTTCCGCACCTATTTTCTCTGAATCCTCCGAAGAATTTTGGTAGTTGACTTGGGGAGTGCATCGTGCTGATCTGCAAGATTGCGTCGGCTCTACGCTGATTGTCATGTTATCATTGCCAGATCTATCACTGTTTCACTGTGGCGGTGTGAACGATTGTATAGGGTTTACATGTTTGGAAACCGACCGAGCTGATCGTAATCAGTGGAAGATATGACAGTGATAACGCGTTAGGCCCTTGTTATACGTTCGCTCACCCCCAGCGTAACTCGTCCATTCAGTATCAGACGCCGTGGGGCCAGACACGTTTGTACGAGTTCACCACGCCAGCGTCACCATGATAACTCGTACAAACGTGTCTGGCCCCACGGGTCTGATACTGAATGGACGAGTTACGCTGGGGGATGAGCGAACGTATAACAAGGGCCTTAGAGTCGACGTAATGTTGCGGACCACCACTCTACGCCCCAACCCACAAATAGCGCCCGGATTTTTAGTTGAAAAGTGTATATTTGAAAGGATTCGTTTCGATTCAAAAACAACAAGGTCGCCCGCCCACTGGTCGGCCAACGTCTTTCAACTATGCCGGTGTGTCCTTTACGCGGCCATTTTATGTATACGCCGTGCAAAATGTCAACACCTGAACATAAAAGTTGTGCTGTAGGATGGCGACTTCATGGAACCAGTTTCTTCCCCCATCGGGGCTTCCCACTTTAGCGCCACCACTCTAGTACCGAGCGACTAGACACAGCCCCGTTGAGAGCCCAACCCGCCCGAACCTCCCTTTCTAGTCGCCTTGGCACTCGTTCTCGCCGCCTGTTCGACTTGTCCTTCCCCGTCAGATGGATCCGGTCCGTCTGTACTTTCAGTCAATATTTTATTAGACTAATATATCATTATCTGAAATTTATATTGTCAAAAAAGAAGACGCGCCGCCGCAATCATGTTCCACTCAGAGTCGTGGAGTCATGGTGAAGGCATATTTGACCTATGCAATGACTTGCGGCGCCAGCCGTTTTTGTTGTGGTGTGTTTTCACCTTCCCAGAAAAGTCTGGTACCAATTTACTCAACCCTGGTATGATGGAAGACTTGGTCAGCCTGGGCGGGGATCGATCGCTCGACCATGCGTGCGGATGCAAGTAGCGCTTCTTACCACTACACCACGCGCCTCCATTCTCGGTCATTATTGTCTAATAAATATCAGATAAATATAGAGATTGCAGTGTGCTGTAGACTGAAGCCGATTGAGCAGAATCGTTGCAATTTTTTTACGACTTACGTTTTGGCGAATCCGCTTTCGTTAGAGTCTCAAACTTTAGTAATTAAACTGATTAAGTTAATATAAATAAATATAATGTAAGGTCGATTTAAGTGTTGTTGATTGGAAGTTTCTCGAAATTTTTCTCTACAGTAGCTCTCTGCTGTTAGAAGGTGAATAGTCTTTTGGTGATTCATTAATATATGCATGTGTACATCAATACATATGTATTGATTCAACAAAAATACACCCAATGAATTATTAATCGTCTTTTTCTTCGTCACAAGAGAAAATGATCGCGTTTTGGTGTCTATTTTATATTTTATGTGTGACACATCTACATATCAATCCCCTGCCTATCTGAATGCGGCATCTCATAGCGACCGCTACATCTATAAGGCCGGGTCTCAATTTCTCTAGTTGACCTTTGTCCCACCTGTTCTTTGTTGAGCAACAGCTGAGACCAGGCGAGAAGTGAGCCGTGAGAGTAGAATATCTAAGTTTCAGAAAGTCATAGAATGTTATTAATTACTCATCTTCTGTATGGTAAATTTTACCATTTACATCTTTTCGGTGAAAATTATATATAATTATAAAAATTTTTATAATGTTGTTTATATAAAGTTTTTATTTATATTTGTTTTTTATGTTAATTTACAGACGTACATTTACACCACTCATCTTTTTTTGAGATGAGGAACCCCAAATTTTCTTTTCCTGCCTTTGTAAGAGACAGTAGGAGAAGATACTCTCACTTTTTCTTCTCAAAAAATTGTTATTATAGAAAATGGAAGCACACTAAGAGAAGAATCAACAACATTACTGTTTAATTGCAATCATTTGGTATCTTCAGCTGATCTGAAATAGAGCTCATTCGGCATAATTTTTGAGAAAATTATTCTGTTTTTTCTATATTTTCAAGGTGGAGACTATTATGTTGAATCTTATTAAGGTAGGGGAAAAGTTTATCTGAATAATCCTACCCAGTCTCGATTTTGACTCGATTATGACATGATAGGACTTCTTAGTGTCTCCAGTTTTTGTTTACCGTTCATTTTATTATTTAACTTTTGATTTTTCTTGGAAACTCATTTCGTCGTTTCTCTTAGGAGTTGTTGATTTTGGAGAAGTCCATTGCAAAGGCTCTGTGATTTTCATTTTTTGAACATTTCATTTCGATATTCCACGTGCGAGAGGGATGCGGAGCTAGAAAGGACTCATAGCATTTCTAGTTTTGTGGTCCCCCCATTTTATTTGTACTTCATATTACTGAACACTTTTCTTGTTCAGTTTCGACCGAACTTCCTTGTAGCCCTACTTAATTGGAATCCTCGTGGCATTTGTTGAAGTTGCTTTCTCCTTTTTTCAAGGTCTTGTGGCAGCGCGAGGCTTGTGAGTTGCTGAAAACCAAAGAGCCAAACATCGATTTCAATTTTTGAGCTTTATAATTGAAGAAGTAGATAGTGGAGTACATTTAATGAGTCACTGGAGAGAAGGTGGGTAGTATTATACCTTATCAGCTCTTCGTCCTATACAGGATTAAAGGATTGGTAGGAATTATACCCCTAGAATTTGCTACCTGTAACACTTACTGGTCCCTTAGGGTCGTAATTTCCTTCCTATGTGATTATATGCCTAATTTTTTTTGCCTATATGAGGCGCAACCGGACTGCGCCACTAACGGGAGCTTCGATCAATGACGTTAATGATTGAGCTTCATACGACGTAGGTCGTTCGAGCGCTATCTACCATATATCTAATCACTGATTTCGATTTTTGTGCTCTGTTGAATGAATTTTCATTTCGAATTTAGACGGTAACCAGGGGCGGCTATTTTCCCTTTGTTCGGCGGCGGTTTTGTTCGATGATCAGTCGACGAATGGCAAGCGACGTTATGCATTATTTAACGGGCTCAATTTAAGTGGAATCAAAAGCGGCCAAAAATTATTCATCGCGCTGGGCTCTCGTACGTTTCATTCCAAGGTCGGTGGAAGTATTTTGGTATCACATCCCACGTCCGGCTCTCGATGAATATTGGCATTGTTGTCAGTGTAAAAAGCCCGGTAGTTGAAGCAAAACCAAGATTGATATTAAAATTTATTCGGGCTAACGCTTCGGCGTCCTCGCCTTCTTCAGAGCTTGGAATAAGTCGAGTTCGACCTAAAAAACTACCCAATCAACACCGCATCAAATTCTCCGAAAAAAAGAGAAAATTGAATGACCATCGAGCAAATGCAAAGGGACGGAAACGGCTAACCTATTTGTGTATCCTCGGAATTCAGACTATTCACGAGAAGAACAAATTGTTCGAAAAAAGATAAGACCAGCATTTCGGGCTGCCGAGAGCCTGGAAAATCAAAAGGTATTGTAATCCTATCAGTCTAAACACCATTGCATTAGGCAAAGATAGTCCCTAGGATCAGTACGAGAATAAGAAGACGTTCCGTTCCCTCCCGATTACGGTACTTTGTTGCTCACTAATTCTCATTAATTATTTATAATTTATACTATATTCTTCTTATTTTTTCATTCTCAATCCGTGTGATTAATTTATAGTCTTTTGTCTTTGTCTACTCAGTGCTCTTGCATCGTTTTCATCAATAATTGCAATGTCGGTGATTGAAGTCTGGAATGAACAGATAAGTAAACGAATGAATAGATGGGTGGATAGGAAAATAATTAGATAAATAGATAAATAGTGCAGAATGAATTACCAGCCACACTCAGGTGGAGCTCGCAGTTCACTGAAATTTAAGGAAGGAGTTAGCGTCAATCAGTCCTCTGTGTATGCGCCACGAACTCGTGTTCTGTTCAGAATCGTTGAGAACCTTTCCCCACCTTCTGACAGCTGACAAAGGCATAAGGTAATTATGACTATGTTCCTCACTCAAGAGCACACCCTCTCGGCGAGTCTCAGGTGGAGCTAATAGTTTATTTAAACCCGTGCCTAAACCCACCGAAAACCACTAACCACCCTCTTCTGCAGCGGCAAAACACCGTGGGTTTCAAAATTGTGCTGTTCTTGCGATCACCGATGATTAAACACAGTTTTTTTCGCCGTAATCAATGACGTCGGCTGAATGCATTGCTAATCGGATAATAGTTCACCGCCGTTAGCGCCTCGACGGCCGTTGTCTCTCGTCGTTGCGTCTCATTTAGCACCGACCGGCGACGATCGTTTAGCTGATAGAACGAGTTTTTTTTCTCTTTTTTTTCTCCTCAATAGACACTGAATTTGTTTTTTATTTGTCTACGAATTTGTAGCTCCCTAATATTATATATAATATATAAAAACTATAAAATAAAATATAAAGGACATTATATCTATAGAAAATGAGACTTCTTGGATGCTGCCGTGCCGAACGAGGTTAGTAAGGTAGATCAAATTTCATTTTGGCTTGACGTTTTGACCCTTTCGTCGTCTTCAGAGGCATGAAAAGTTGCTCAAAATTCCCTGATGTTATGGAACTACCCGGCCAAGTTTGGCATCCTTCCTAGCATTTTTGACCAACTTGTAAAAATTTCCCCACGAGACCGCAAAAACCAAAGATATCAATGACTCACTCGTGGTCCACCGCTAGAGTGTGTCGGGAGAACTTGAGAAATTCAATAGAAAGTCATATTCTTTTCTCAGATCGTCTTTCGCGTCTTTTCGTTTTTTATATTTCTATGTTTGCTGTAGTTTTCTGCCTACTTTGGTTCCTTTTAACTCACCTAGTGAACCTTAACTAGTCTTACCTATTCAGTTTCTAGTGTCGTTTATAACCCGTACATGTTGCAAGCTTGAATTTCCTTTTTGTACACTGAATGAGGGACACGCGTAGTGCAGTGGCAGCAAGCCCTATCAAGACCCTCAATGTTGAGCGATCGATCCTCGCCCAGGCTAATTAATCCTTCCAGCCTACTGGTAAATTGGTACCAGATTCATCTGGAAAGGTAAAGACTGACCTGATACAAGAGCTGACCCCAAACGTCATTCTCTGGGCCAGATACGCATCCGGTATCCCTTTACCATTCTAAATGAAAGGCGAATGTGTGGCGCATCCTACAGCACTGATAAACGCCGATAACTTTATTATCTTCGTGTACTGTGTTCATTTGTTTCGTTTTTATCTTTTATTTTCTCTTTCAAAGTAAATGAATACCTGGTTCTATGCTCGTTTCTTTCTTATGATTTTCCTTTTACTCTCTTTCCGTTTCACTGGTGTGGGCACCTTTTGTGTATTTCCAATTAATTTCATCTTCTTGACATTCTGACTTTATAATTTGCTCGTCTAACGGTAGACGCGAAGCAGGATTTAGTATTTTTGTTTATTTCGCTTCTTACCACTAAAATTTTGACGAACTTCATTTCTATTCTAGGAGACCACCCTCTCAACACCCAATTCTACGAAAAGTACCAAACTTTTGAGTGCTCGCCGACGCATTAATAAAGGTCAAAAAAGGCATAGCTAGGGGGAATGAGGTCCAATGAGCCCATTTTGCTGGCAGAAATGGTGATGAACTCGTCTCTGGGGGAAAACATAGTGTGAAGTGACTCGAGTTTTTCAGCAGAACAAACGAAAGTTTGCTCAGCAGCTCAGTAGTTTCTCTGAAACGCGACCGACAATGTCAAACAGTGACTTGTTGCCCGGCTTTTTCTGCGCGAAAAACAGCTATGTTCTGGATTTGTAGATCTATTCCGTCGCTGCTGTTCCTCCAAGGTTATTCCTCCTATCGGTTCATTCATTTTCATGCTTTAATCTATGTTTTACTATCTTATTCCACCTTTAGTCTCGATTTTTCGGCAACTATCCCCTTATTAGATAGAAATACTATATATTCCGATGATCCGCAAGTGAGTGTATTGGGCTAAACGCTCGTAGAAGATCATTCCACGATTCTGGTAACAAAGCAAGTGTACGGCGCGTTCTGCCTTACATTTATTCCATCAACCTCGACTTTTCAGTTTATTTTTACCCATATAATTGTTTAAAATTTGACCAACGTAATTTTTACTTTTTGCTTGATAATTTAGTAGCTGGTTTGTCACAATTCACTCGCAGTTTCCATATTTTTTTCGTCTACAGTAGATCTCTGGACGTTCTGAACATTTTATTTCATAAAAATCAGCCTGCTAGGGTGCATAATTAAATAAGCAAATGAATTCAGTTGGTTGTTGTGTGCTACTGGGCCGGACAATGTAAGTAGATGGATCACCTTTTTTTGGTTTAAAATTTCGATCTCTTCGTCCTCTTCAGACCCCTAAAAGGTGGTCCGACATTCGTGATCTTTTATATTAGGTTGAATCAGAAGTCCTGTCGCTTTTTGATTGAAACTCCAAACTAAGTTTTGCAACAAACGATAGATGACCAAGTGTCGAAGTATAGGCCATTGGAATCTACGGTTCGAATCCATCTATCCAATGTCTGCAATATATCCGGCCAAGCATCGAATCCGCATGAAATTCGGCTCGTTTTCGATTGGATGCGTATTGTAGTGACTGAAAGGGGATCGATCCGTTGTTTTCGATGGAATAGGATGTGAGCGTGGCAAAATCGCCGGTTGCAGCCGACGTTGATTTCTTCCATATGATGGCGCACACTGGCCACGGCAATTATCGTTTTTTGAATGATGGAATGTTCGGGTGGAGGATGATCGCTGGTCGGTCGTGATGCCATATGTTTCCTATGTTGGTTGGTTGTCGGATGGTTGATGGGTATGCGCCTTATTCTCGATGACCGCACACGCCTCGTTAGGTTTATGGTTCTTTGTCGGGATTAGCGATGTGTGTGGGCGCGCGGCGGGCTTGTTATTATCGTTGTTGATGATGACACTGGTGATGGGTATGGGGTAAGGGTAAGATTGTCCGTCCGTCAAGTGGTCCTCGTCTCGATGCAAGCCAGATGCACACAGTGTTTGCTCGGATTAACTGCTCTCGTGCGCGTCATCTCCTTCGACAAGAGTGCCTCTTCGGCTGGCTCGGGGTCGGCCGACTTTCCGACTTTCGGAACGGCTGAAAAGTGTACAGCTTGGTGCCCGAATCATTAGGGGACCTTCGGATTGGAAAAAGTGACCTATAACGCCGGCGGACTACAGCCAACGGAAGCGTAACGTGGTCTAAAACCCGGCTACATCGAACCTTCCGGTGGCTGGTTTTACCTGGGTGTCTTACGCCTCTACGACTCCCCTTCAGCAAAATACCCCCTTGGGTGAAGACTTTCCGATAAGGTACGCCAACTTTTTGGTTCCGCTTTCAGAGCAGATGAACCGTACAGCCTCATCTCTCCCGAATCATTAGGAGAACGTCTCATCGCGATACGACTAAAAAAATGACCTATACATCCTACAAAGCCGCCCTAGCTAGTCGTAATGTGGTCCAAATCCCTCCTGCATCGGTCTTTTCCCCTAAAGACTTTACCCAGTCGTCTTACCCCAACTCCTATTATGATTCTGAATGAAAAACAGCTACATCTCGCGCTCTTAGGAAGTGACTGATTACCGTCGGTCACTCTGCGTCTTTACCTTTACTTTAAGGGTATTACGCCATTGGAGGAAGTTAAAAAATGAACTAGATTTCTCAATTTCAAAGCCAGCGAATTGAGATTATCGATTCGTGCTATGATTTCGTCTGATTTTAGAGGTTGTTAGCTTAAGATTTGATTTAGTAGAATTAATTTACAATTAAATTCAGAAAAAAGTGATTGCTCTGTGGAATAATCTAAAACATTCCCATTCCCTTTTTTAAATCTCCTTTCAATGGTCCGGGAGCTCAGGAGGACTGCTCCACTAACTCCAAGGGAAATGCTCCTAAGACGACTGTAGAAGTATCATGATACTCTACTCTTATCACTGTCCCATATTACTGCTATACATTTTATTCATATTTATATTTTATATTTTATATTTATATTTATATTTTATTTAATTTTTTATTATTTATTTTCGTTAGGATTATGATATTTCGGTGACACTAGGTTCATCGCAAAAGTCCGGACTCCTGTGGGATTTGAACCTGCTGAGGGGAGAACAACCATTGGCATCTAATCTCTCTGCCGCCCCATCGGTGCATCTGTCAGCTGAGAATGACCTTTACGGTCGGGGTTAAGCTGTGTTATCCGTTTGGCGAAGACAACGGGGAGGTGCTAGGGGTCCGTGGTGGGATGATGGGATGAAGGACGTGGACAGTGTCGCGAGAGCCGAGCGGTTGCCTTTGAGATTAGCGGGAAATGTGATAGCCATCTTTGTCCGGCGCTCATCTCCTTCCTCATCTGTCTGGCCGCCCGCCGGCCGTTCGCGCTCCACTCGTCGTCACCTACGTCACACCCTTCCACTATAGTACGATCCGATGTCGCGGCTTCACGAGATTTTCATTTATTTATTATTTACCTATTTATTTGTTTGCTTAATTTATTTATTTATTTAGGAAGTGACGGAATTTCCTCCTCGCAGTATACATCAACACGACCCAAAGAGAAAACAAAACAAGTAAAAATCACTGAATCAGACAAAGCCAAAAGTAAAAAAACAGGAAAATATTGCAATTTAGCGTTACGAGGATCTAGATATATGCTTCCGGCAAGAAAAGACTTATGTTGAGGTAATGACATTTTGAGAATTTATATTTATGTTTTTATATTATTATTTGTTTACTTATTCGCTCATTAGACTATGGGCGAATTCCTTCTTTTTTTCGGACCACAAAGTGGCTATAGCGTCTACCTCCTCCTCTGTTGTTATGTTTTGATTCCTCCAAATTCAAACCAGCTTCTGAGGAAGACTGATGTGTTAGAAGAAATTGGTTCTGTGCTTGTTACTTAGCTAGGGCAAACTCAACCTAGAGGCGGAATAAACAAAAATGTATAAGAAGAACTTATCTAACGAGTGTGGGCTCAGGATTGTATGTTTTACTAATTGCTTGATTCGACTTTTGCCTTACTACGGTGTTCTTCGTTTTTTTTTACAACTTGTAGCTGTCCATATTACTGTCTACTGACAATGAGTTCTAGCGCACCCCCGGGTTCATAAGCAAATAAATAAATAAGAAAATGAATAAATAAATAAGTAAATAAGTGAATAAATAAATAATCAATTAATAAATGAATAAATAAGTGAATAAACAGATAAATATTCAACGATTTGCTAAAAAACTTCTAATACCAACAGAATACGTATCATTTCCCATATGCCATGCAAGAAAATTTTTCAATAATTTGTCGAATTAGTTAAATTATAAGAAGGCGAATTCCATAACACTTTAGTGCCCGAGTGGTGCAATGGTAAGAGGTGCCGATAGCTTTACCTTTCACCTTTACTTTATCCTTCAAGAATTGAAGACTCAGTATCTTCAAGGGATCACCTACAAGGCGATTGCACTGAGAGTCACTGATGTGTAATAATATGGAACACCCTCTTTTTCATCTTCGTCTTTTTTTCATTGGTAGCAGCGGCATAATCGTTCCGCGTTCCGGTGGAAGAGGTCCTATTCGGAATTCCTAGAAAGCATTGAAGCGTAGCGTATACGAAATGAACGTCTACGCCCGAGCGGTGTTGAATTTAAATGAGTAGCGCTTGAATTACGACGTACAATGCGGCTTGTATCGTTTTCTGCACCTTAGTTGATTATTTTTGTTTAGTTTTTCTTTTTTTCATTCAGAAAAATTCACTTCGATTTCTGCTTTCGTGGTGTTAAAGTGGATGTTTTTTGCCCATTTTTCAATACCCTTGGGTATGAGCGCATCCTGAATGGGAGTATGAAATGAGTAAATTAACAAATGAGTAAGAAAATGAGTACTATCTCACTGGTTACTATACCATGAAAGCTCCATCAAAAATCTAATCCTTTATCCTAATCCTCTATTTGAGCGATTCGAAAATCTTATAGATATGGTAAGTCAGTAGCACCCCTTTCTGCCAAAAATCGTCATCCCTAGGGCTACGAAAAATCACACAGGTAACCTTTTTGACTCCAGAATCATTCCAAAATTCCTGCCAATTGCCAAAAAACAAGAATTTCTATATTTATCTATATATTCGAGAAAGCTGTGGTCAAAATACTAGAAGCGGCCACCTACTTTTCTTTACATATTTTCACTTATTCTACCTGTTCATTCGTTTCTCTCTTGGCTTAGTTTCTATTGTTGATATCATCTGTAAAGTCGTTTTATTCATCTATTTTCAAATTTTTTGTTCTAAAAGCTTGGTTCGCTGCACGGTTTCTGATTCAGCTTTTCCTCAGTTGTTATTCATGAAAATGTCCCACGGCATTTCCTGTGGTAAATAAACAAGCAAAACATCAAAAAGCAAAACGGAACGTCGGAATTCCGTCCGTAAACAATGACGCTGAACCGCCCGTAAGTAACATGAAAAACATCGAAAAGCAACATCACCTTCCCTACCCATCACTATCATAATCTTTATACATTCATATACCTTCGCATTTTTACATATTTACAAATTAAATATCTTATATCATCTCTCATATTTTCATATTCTTACCACATTAACATACTACTCTTACATAACATTACCTCCCATTTCCTTAGATACCAAAACGCGCGCGTGGTGCAATGGTAAGAGGCGCTACTGACGCCCGCTTAATCGAGCGACCGACCCCGGCCCCGGCTAACCAAGTTTTCCATTCCATCACCATGTCTCTATGTATGATTTTGAATGGAACACGAGTAAGGCGGCTTATGGGATTTAACAGCAATGACCTCTTTACCTTGTCCTTTATATTGCCCTTTACCTTGTCCTTTACCTTTACCTTTCCCTTAGGCCCTTGTTATATGTTCGTTCACCCCCCAGCGTAACTCGTCCATTCAGTATCAGACACCATGGGGCCAGACACGTTTGTACGAGTTCACCACGCCAGCGTCACCATGATAACTTGTACAAACGTGTCTGGCCCCATGGTGTCTGATACTGAATGGACGAGTTACGTTGGGGGGTGAGCGAACGTATAACAAGGGCCTTACACACCACTTTAACTTCCTCGTCCGACTCGTAAAGCAAGTGCTGACAATGTTTTCTTCATTCATTCACAAAGCATGGGATGGTGTATCAGTGTCGGTGATTGATTAAGCGATGGATCCGCCGTCCCTTAGGCAAAGAACTCTGCACTTTTCATGAAAAACATCGTACTCAGAGCGTCGGAATCATCTAATTGTCACTGCCAGTTGACCTCTCTGTTGTCGGCGCTGGTGGCTGGTTGGATTTGAAATGAACGACCTGACAGACCAGAGTGCTGGGTTGATTGGGGTGGGGCGATTAAGGTGGGCTGTCAAGGTGTGCATGGTCATCACCGGTAGCGTATTTAGTGTTTGCATGACCCGTTCGACAGGGCTTCTTCGCGCAAATCCTGTCGATCAGAGTGCATGCGGCTCGAGGAGGCCACCGAGACGTTGGGCAATCACTTTTCCGGATTAGACACAAACAGCTGTTAGGGGTGGGGTTAGTCGATTGGGGTGAGCATAGATTGTCGATGAATAATTGCGCTCGTCGGGTCCGATCTGTGTCTTCTGCCCCCACCAGCTCGTTTGCCGCGCCGCTAGGCCCCCACCCCGCCGGCCAATCGCCACTTTGTCAGTTACACGTCGCCGTCAGCGTTCGAAACAAGTGCTTTCGTCGCTTCCAGTCTTTCAGTGATACCGATCGATCTTGAGTTCATTTAATTGCTTCTTATTTTTCTTTTTGTCATATTCTCAGATATTTCTTTACCTTCATTTACCTTTCTTCATTTAACTGCTTCTTCATACCCTTCTTTCTTTGTAAATTTTCAAACATTTTTCTTACTCTATGCCCTTTTTTAAGTGATACCAATCGATCGTGACTTTATTTAACTGCTCCTTCATATTCTTCCTTCTTTTTATATTCCTTAATATTTCTTCACCCTACGTCCTTCTTTCAGTGATTCCAATTGATCCTGGCTTTATTTAACTGCTCCTTCATATTCTTCTTTCTTTTTATATTCTCAAATATTTCTTTACCTTTATTTAACTTTCTTTATTCAACAGCTCCTTCATATTCTTCTCTTTTTTATATTCTCAAATATTTCTTTACCCTATGCTCTTCTTACATTCTTTGTAAATATCGAATTGGATACTTTTGTTCCTCTCTAGACTCTGTTGTGATTTTAAAGTTCAAACAAGTGCTTTTGTCGCTTCCAGTCCTTGACCGCTTCTGTCTTTAAGCAAACCAATAATTATCAAGATTAATCAAATCAAATTTAATTTATTTGATAATTTTATTCAATTTAATGTAGATTTCATACACTGAATGAAAAGTAGCAGATCTCGAAGAACATGTCAGGCAAGTGAAAACTGAGTTGAACACTTCTAATCATAATCAACTGCGGAATTTGACCTAGACAGTCCTTGAATTCCTTAATTATTCTTTCATACTCCCCTTGGTTTTTGAATTCTCTAAGGTTTCTTTACGCTTCATTCTTCTATCATTCTTTCTAAATATCGAAGTTCTAGGCTGTATCGTGTATCTAAAATTCGGCACAAGTGCTTTTGTTGCTTCCGTCCCTCCAGTGATAATGACCATTGCTGGCTTTCCTTTCTATGAAATCTGGTAGAAAACAACTCCGATTCTTATATAAATTTGCTTTTTTCGAGTTAATTATATTTTCGTTATCACACGTAGTCACTTTTTAACACCCCTAGGAACTTTATTTCTTTCAATTCCTGTCGTCCTTCACGGAAGCTCCACTTTTAGTGTTCTTCTCGGAATCTGCTTCCGCCCACTTTTCATTGTTCGGCACTTATGTAGGCCATTTCTGCCATAGACTGATGGAAAAACTGCTCGCAGTCTTTCTTCACACGGAAGGTTTTTTCTGGAATTCTAAGAGGTCATCATGCGTGGATGTTCCGATTTCGTAGAACATCACATGTCCGTTCTATTTTCCCATACGCCCTCCATTCGAGATGTGTCTGTTTGGCCGAATGGGCAACGTTTACCCGGTTTTCCATGAGCCAATATTATATTCTAGCTCTATTTTGACTATGGTTCATCGTTGCTTGGTTTTAATTTCATAATAATATTTATATTTATATAACCTACATCGCAAATATGTGCCCTATGTCGTTGTCAAAAATATAAAATATAAAAAAGGGTCTAAATTTCTGAGTTACATGCCTTTCGGCCGCCTTTTATAGCAGCCCAGATAAGGCTTGTCGCGCGCTGTCGCTTTGCAGCGTGATTGAAGCATAAACGGACCTTCGAGATGTTGCGTACCAATTTTTACCGTTCCACTTGATGAGGACAATATTCTGGATCTTTTTAACCTACTAAACCCATCATCAGAAGAAAATTGGAAAAATAGGCCTTCTCTCCTCTCTGGTGCTTACCTAAAGGTCCCTGGTCTGTTACCCTTATTGAAAAGCTGTTGTTCTGAAATGTCGTAGCCGATTTTTTCCAATATTTCTCAGAATTTTGTTTAGTTCTCGTCTCCCCATTGATTTGTTTTTGTTTTCATTGGCTCTGATCTGATTTGCGTACATTTGCAGAGTGGACGTCAACCCGTGTTTGCTGTTGATCATCGTGAACTTGGCGAAAAACTGAATCGTCTGGTCAGTCGAAGCTCAATCGGATCAAGTTTGCCGTCACTAAGGTTTGTTTGGATGATAGCTGGCCGGCTGGATGGGCGGCTGTCCAGCTACGGTCATTCATCGTCGTTAATAGATCGGTGTCATGCTTGGATTCAGCTCGTTGCACTCATCGTCGTCGCTGACCACGATGCCGTCAGCGAAAGTCGCCGATGGCTCGTTTTCGAATCGACCAATGCTGAAAAACGGGCTAAAGCGTGAGTTTTTCTATAATAAACAAGCAATAGGGCCCGCGTGGTGCAGTGCCAAGAGGTGCTATTAATACCGGCACGGTCGAGCGATCGATCTCACGCGGGCTAATCAAACCTTCCAGCCCAAAAAACATTCGCCGACGGTAATCGGTGGTGAGTCATTCCGGATTCGTGATTGGCAAACCCGCTATCAACCTGGATATGCACCCCGGGGGATTGTTCCAACGCTTGTGGTGTAGAGGTAAATGACGCTACTGGAACGCGCAAGATCGAGCGATCGATCCTAGCCCGGTCTAACCAAGCCTTCCATCGCCCCGGATTCGGGTAAATTGGTACCAGACTTGTCTGGGAAGGTCAAAAAACCGACATGGTATTACGGCTGGACTGCGCAACTCATTATATAGGCCAAAATCACTTTTACCATGTTTCTATGATTATGAATGGAACAAGAATACGGTAACGCATCCTTGGGGACTGATTAATGCGGACACCTTTACCTTTTACCCTTTTTTAGGAAGAGAAAGGTAGGTACATAATATCCATTTCGTCTGTAGCTTTATGCGAATACTAGCTAAGTGTAAAACCGTTAGCGGAACTCATCAGAACGGAACTCTTTAATGTTGTACAATTTGTAAGAAAAAAAAACTTGAAGTCAATCGTTGATGCAGCGATAAGGGGCGCTACTTCCACCCACTCGGTCGAGCGATCGATCCCTATCCCGGTTAACCAATCCTTATATCCTTCCGGCGTCAGATAAAGTATCAGACTTGTCCAGAAAAATGAAGACACCGACTTACGCAGCAGTTCACCCCGCGGGTCATTGTGTAGGCCAAATACGCATTCACCATCTCTCTACGGTTCTCAATGGAATACGGATGCGTGGCTCATCCTGGGATGGGCCGAATCTGACTGGTTTTCTTGACTTTTAATTCATTTCTTGATATTTTCAAGCAATTTTCCCTTTTCCAGAAAAAAGCGGCGAAGACCGCCAACGTGATATCGAGCTGTATAAAATTCTTCGCGGTAAAAAAGCTGAACTCGAGGAGCTGCTTAGAGCTCGGGTGAACGAGTTGCGATCCGTATGTCTGAAGGAAGGAGTGAGTTATTTCTCTTCTGATTGAAAACGTTTACCTTACACTTTGAAGGAGTTCTTAATTCTGTAGTTTCTGCTACGGTCCGTGTTATCAGAACCATACTTTTCTCTTGATTGGGAACTTTTGCTGTAAAATTTTGAAAAACTCATTGATACTCCAGTCTTTCAGTAAGGTCGTTGGGTATTATCACCAGAGGCTTTTCACGAGGTTACATAAGTACGAGTTTCGTACTGATGTCTACGCTTCCAATATTTTATTTGCTTTCTCAATCGTTCTTACCCGGGGTAGATAAACCTGTCTGGTTTATGCAGTGGTTTCCTTTTTTCCTTCCCTTTTTTCATTTTTATAGTACCTAATTCACTGACTTCACATCTTTTGTCCGAAAGCCGTTTCTCATTATGCATTCCTGTCATTTGTCATTATCTAAATATTACCATTTCTATGCCTTCGCGCGTAGCGTAATGGAAGAAGGTGCTACTTCCACCCGCACGGTCGAGAGATCGATTCTCACCCACCTTAACTTAGTACCAGACTCTGAGGAGGTGAAGACACTGATTAATTGGCGATTTTGAATGGAAGACTCATGCGTGGCGCGTCTTTTGAGGTCGGATCAGCACCGATCATTTTGCCTTCACCTTTTTCCATCCCAGATTATTCTCTTTAATTCATCGATTTTCCTGTTGTGTATAGAAATTATAATCTTTCTTCAGTACTGGGAAATGAACGGCTTTATCTAGGGCTCTCGAGGAGAGTTACTGTTAGAGATGATTAAATAAATATCAATGTCGATCTGGGAACTCTCTGAAGGAATGACAGTTCCGCTTAGGCCGTGAGGCCTTCTGCATCAGTCTTAGCTAAATTAGCTGATGTTTTCCTTTGCTCGCTATGACAAATAGCTAAAGTGGTCTTAAAGTCGGCGGCAACCTCATGCCATACTATATATCTACTCTGATTTCATGTACTGTTTTATCTGGTTGTCTTTTCCATCTTTTTCTACTTGTTTTCTCGTCGATTAAACTCCATATTTTACAGGAAATCACAGGCGAAATGCCCGAGGAGATCAACGCTACGTTGAGACCCGGCGAAGAGATGCCGAAATTGAAGAAGCGAATCGGCACATCATTTTCTATACCGGAAGAGATACTGAAAAGCGACAAGGTGAGCGTTTGTTTACTATGGCATTGTTGTGTGGTTATTGCAGTGTTTATGAATAGAGTATAGGATTGGTGATGGACGGAGTGGATTTCTCTTCTTCGTTGTATTCTCCGAGTAAACGGCTGAATAGTAGATGCTGATAAAGTGCCATGAGAACTGCGACCACATGCGAACTCATCATGTCCACTTTGTCTGAAATGTGGGATTAATTCGGGGTAAGACTGATAAATATCGGCAGCTTACGTTGAATAATAGCAGCGACGAGAATCTGAAGATTGATCGTGGCACAGATGGCCGAGATTGTCAGACTGAATAGGGTGCCGAAGCCGAGATCGTCCGCATAAGCCATGATCATCACTCCGATCATGAACGCGGTTCCGACCGACACCGCTAGGAACGGAATACGGTGTTGTCCGAGATGAGGACCGGCTACCTGCAAGTTTTACGCCTGATTTACCAACGGTTCAATTCCAACAGAGCTCCATGGTAGCTCCTGGGACCCAGTACATATTAGGTTCAGGTTGAGCAAATTGCGCTTTATTATAGTTTTTCTCAATATGTCCTCAGGTTTTTCGCGGTAAGAAGTACTGCTCCCTTATCCTTGATCCCGTGCTCGATCGTCGCCCAGGGTGACCAAGTCTTCCTTACCTCCAGGGACGGGTGAAAGGGTACCGGATTTGTCTGAGAAGGTGAATTCGTCGTTCTGAATAGCGGATGACACACGCAAATTATTGCGCCACATTTATTCTTTCGCCTCCACAAATCTGAATGGAAGACGGATGCGTGGCGCGTCCTTAGAGGTCTGACTATGCAGTTTGGTATAGCCTCAGCATTTTCAAAAAGCTCCATTTACCTATGCTATCTATAACGGTACGAATCACAGCTTGATATTGAGCTGCAGATTTGTCGCTCTGATGATCTGTTTGGTTTTTTGTTTGAAATAGGTGCTCCATCATGATTACCGAATCCCAGCCTCTGGATTGGACTCTGAACCGCAAGTTCAATCTAAAACAACAAGTAACAGCCACCAGTGTAGGACAGCTGTCCTATCAAATGACAACTGAAATACCGTCATGATCAACCATGATGTGATTTCAGTTGTCTGGGAGGAACGGCTGTACTTTGTCGGTGACTTTCCGCTGTTGTTTCTCGTTGTTTTTCTTGTAGTGTTGTGACGAAGTAGCAGTTTCATCCAAAGTGCGAAATGTCTACGTTGACACACATCTTGGACCAGTCAACGGACGGTTGGGCATTTGGTTTGAGTTTGGAAGCATGCACGAGTTCCTTATAATGTCGGGTTCCTCTCTTGATCAGATTTTAGTGGAGCCATAGAGTTCAGGTAGTCTGGGGGGAAAATAAATTATTATAGTTTTCCCATGGGGAGTTCTAAAGGTTGGGAAATTTGTGGAGTTACACTTTCTAGTTTTGCAAAGCTTTTATTACGTGGCGTATCAAGTGGGGTAGTTGTAATGCAGAAAGCGTCATTCGACAAAGTGCACTGAGGCAATTGCTAGTTGCTGGAGTAATTTGATAGTAGTAGAGGTGTCCGCTTGAAAATGGATTACTGCGGCTACCCATGAAGGAGCACGGCACGACTTGAAGCTCATTCACACTACACTATGACAGGAACTCATCGGTTACGTTTGCGTTACTGTTGCCGCAGTGCAACCACTGCGATAAGAAAGAGAAGGGTAGAGGAACGATCATTCCTTGACTCACGTTTAACCAGCCATCACCGCCGGTGACCTATTGTCAAATGCTCGCTCCATCGCCAATTGATCAATGCGAACAACTCGTCCGCTCGCAAAGCTGATCACACTCGTTGTTGTAGTTGATTTTGTTTATGTCCCACACCAAATAGTTACTAGTCATTGCTTTCTTACCTAACTGGTATATAGTTCGCCTCCGATACTGTACGGCAAAGTCTCTGTTTTGACAATTTCGCTCGCCAACGAAGGGGTAAAGGCTTTTTTGTGACCGAGCGGACGAGTTGTTCGCATTCATCAATTGGCGATGGAGGGAACATTTGGCAATAGGTAACGGGCGGTCGTGGCTGGTTAAATGCGAGTCATTCCTTGTTGCTGCTGCAGAAAAATGACGTGGGTGATGGTGTCGTGCCTGAGACTTTCCAACGCGAATCACTTTTACTGGTCCCGACGCGAAAGATACCGTTCCCCAACCACACATTCGCAATGGAGCGCAGTTGTTGCGGGCACACGTCCGCCCTCTATGTGCGTTGATGTTTGGCTCTGATTTTATTGCCGCGGGGCACATAAATACGACAAAAACATAAGAATAGACCTACTTGAACGGTTAACCCAACAAGTCCGGGAAGAAAGTATGACGGGGCTGTTCCTTCCTTGATGACGTAGTGCTGGTTCACTGCACTACCTAATACACCGAGAAATGCCGCGGCACCGATCAACATCACTCGCCTCTCTTCGATTGTGAGTTGTTTCTGTAAAGGAACTGGATCTGTAGAGTAGCCTAATATTTAGATTCTATGCGACGAAACAGCCATAGAAATCACCTTCTCCACTTTTTTGTCGACGTATAGTATTCCTCCAGGTACACAAATGTAGGTAATAATGAATACGATAGTGCTTCCAAGTATGCCCAAAAAGATACCGCTGACTGCGTCAATGTTTCCGAATCGAATACCAAGTGTAAAGCTGGTTAAGAAGATGGCACGCCATACGTAGGACCTAAAATAGTGAACTTCGAGTTTATCGATTTATCGCTGATCGCGAAAAGGCGCGATACGTTGTGTCAATCGATCGCGAATTATAGACGCGGCTCAGAGAGGGTGTTGACGAGCTATTTTGGGGATGGAGTAGAGGTCCTCCTCATTTTTTGATGGCGTCTACATAATTATATTCCCTAGATCCGCTGCGCTTGTGGATCAGTGACACCAGGGCTCAGATTCATCATTGGTAAACCCTCGGTACACCTCGATATATACCCCGAACAGCGCGCAAACCGAGATTCGTGAACGCGCGCCTGGCTTTAATTGGGGTTTGTCGCTGGTCTATCACACCTCGCGATGAGACAGGGTTTGGGAGACCTTGACGATATTCTATTCTATTCTATTTATTACACGGGAAAACGCCGTGTGTATAAATCAAGAAACATCGAACAATGAACAATCAAAACATAAGTAACATTGAATCAATTGGAAACACTGCTAGTAACACATCGGTATTCAACAACTGATACTAATCAAATCAACTAAACAACATAAAAATTGTCGAATTTTACGTAATCAAGTACCGGTCTAACGCGTTTTTGAATGCCTGAATTCCGCTCGGCAACACTTTAGACCTACTGATTCGTAAATAGTCGGATCCCGCGGTAAAGAAGCGCTGCCGCAGATTACGTCGAGCGCGAGGAAGCACCACTGAAGTGGCACCCCTTCTATTAGGAGTTGGTCTACGGGTACAAAACTGGCCAAGATCAAGGCCACAAACACCGGTGAGAATCCTGTGGAATAGAATAAGGTCAAATTTTCGTCTTCTCAGTGATAGCGTGGGGAGCCTGAAGTTTACATTCCTCTCCTTATATGCTCCTTATATGAAGGAATTCCGTCATATAGGAATCCAGCGGGCTCTAATCATGAGTTTCCGTGTGAAATTATTCTGCACCTTCTCGAGTATCGCTATAATTTTCGACGATGAGGGTTGAAGACTCGAGTACCGTATTCCAGTATTGGCCTAATATATGTTTTGTATGCACGAAGAAGAATTGAAGTGTTCTCCTTATATGAAGGAATTCCGTCATATAGGAATCCAAGGGCTCTAATCATGAGTTTCCGTGTGAAATTATTCTGCACCTTCTCGAATGTATCGCTATAATTTTCGCCTTATGAGGGTTGAAGACTGGAGTACCGTATTCCAGTATTGGCCTAATATATGTTTTGTATGCACGAAGAAGAATTGAAGTGTTCTTCGTGCTAAGGGCTCGAAACATATTATACATCAAAGCAGATGCTTTTCGAGCAATCGCAGAACAATGAGAGTCAAAGCTTAGATCTTTTGTGATCAGAAACCCAAGGTCTATATGCTGGTCAACTTTCTCAATAAATGAACCTCCGATATGATAATTGAATTCAGGGTTATGGGAGCCTAGATGAAGGACACAAGTTTTTTCTTTTGACAAGGGCAGGCTCCACTTCTCAGACCACTGAACTACTATCTCTAAGGACTTCTGTAAAACCAAATGGTCTTCATCAGAAGCGATTCGCCTGTACAATTTAACGTCGTCAGCAAAAGCGCAACATTTAGCTCCTGCACCTGCGATCATACTCGGGAGTTCGTGAGTGTAGATATTGAAAAGAATGGGGGAAAGACCCCACCCTGAGGGACACCGCTCAGTACTGATCGCGGACTAGACAATGTGCTGTTCACTCTAACGACAAATGTTCTATCTGAAATAAAAGCATCTATCCACCTAACAATCAGCGGATGGATCCCAACCTGAGAAATCTTACGTATGAGCTTTTTATGACAAACCCTGTCAAACGCTTTAGAGAAGTCGAGATACACGACATCAACTGAAATGTTATCGTCTAAAGAAGAGGTCCAGTCGTTAAGGGCTTGTATCATTGCCGTGGTAGTGGATTTACCCTTAACGAACCCGTGTTGAAATGGAGATATTATAGCATTCTCATTGAGGTGTTGCAAAATTCGCTTCTTAAGAATCTTTTCAAAGAGCCGGGCGAAAATAGAGGTTATACTAATGGGACGATAGTTTTCCGGAGAATCATTCGCTGTTTTTTTTCGGAACTGGGGTTACGAACGAGGTCCTCCATCTGGACGGAACTTCTGCTCTCATAAGGCTCAAGTTAAAAATAAACTCCAGCGGACGCGCAATAACACTTGCAACATTCTTAATAAACATCAAGGGAATAAGGTCCGGTGTCGTGGAGTAAGACGACGGCCAATGTAAAAGCTCCGAAAGGATGCTATCAGCATGGAACCAAACAGAATCTGTCATTACTGGATAGGATGCTTGTTCAGTTTCAACATCAAAATCATTATTCCGCACAAATGATCTTTCAAAAACAGGGCTCAGATTCATCATTGGTAAACCCTCGGTACACCTCGATATATACCCCGAACAGCGCGCAAACCGAGATTCGTGAACGCGCGCCTGGCTTTAATTGGGGTTTGTCGCTGGTCTATCACACCTCGCGATGAGACAGGGTTTGGGAGACCTTGACGATATCGAGTGGATTTATAACCGACAGGGTTTCGGTAAACGCTCATCCGTTCATGAATCTGGGCTCAGAGTAGAGCAGTAACGGGAAGGGTGAGCGTATTTCCGTAATAGCTGCGATTCCTTTCGGCAGCGCTGCCGGGAAACGGTAATTTTCGTGTCGGGATCAGCAACGACGTTTGAAACATTGCCAGTGTCGCTGGTACGCAGACTTGAAGACACACTCCGCGTCACCTTTCTGCAGTAGCCTCAGCTTCACATCAGCTCTCATTGTTAGCATTATCATAGCATTATCATGTCACTGTTTCATTGTGGAGGTGTGTAAGGGCCCTTACGACACGACGACGAGCATTCTCGTCCAACGCGGCCGACCGTGTGTTGCAACGCGGTATCGATTAGAGAAATGCGGCGCCGCAAACGTCGCGTTAGACGAGAATGCTCGTCGTCGTGTGTTTCGCTCAATTTCATGATCAACGGCTAATTCGTCGCTCAAAATGCACGTCGCAGGGTCTGTAAGGGTCCTAAATCGTAAGCTTTTTGGGGGTGGAACGTGGTGTAATCGAAGTGAAGTCGACGCGATATTGCGGAGTCACTCCCCATTTCACGTCAAATTCCTAAAAACACCTACTCGAACATGTGAGCGTAGTCGAAATCCGGCGGTAACGGGGAGGTGTCGGTGACTTGACGATAGGTCTCCGTTAGCTTATCGTCCACAACTTCCGGTAGGGCGACGCCGATGATCTGCGAGAATTTCCGATTGTCCGCACCGGCACTCAGCCGGGGGGTGGTGGGTGTCCTCTTCTTGTGGACAGTTCTTCGCCGAACCGCCTGCATACATTCTCCACCGCCTTGAACGTCTCCTCGGGTAGTCATGCTCGAGCTGCTTGGGGAAGGGAGTCCGCCGTGGATGATCGGAAGTGAAAATGAATGAAACCGACGTCTTGTTACCGTTGCTGTTCATGATACCATGATTTTTATCATATCGGCTGATTGAAAAAGTCATTTCAAGCTTAGTCAGTGAGCTAAACCGGCCAACGAAGAGCTCATCGCACTTCATTGCTCCTTGGAGTAACTAGGGGTATGGTTGGAGTCTCTATCCTTATCCTTCTTAAACCTTTTTTTAAACAAACTTCTCACTTATTCTATAAAAACAAATGGCTTCAAACGTTGGACCAGTTCTTCGCTACCAGTAAGGTTTTTTAAAAATCGAACGGTGAACTGATGATCGAGCCAAATAGCTGACGAATGAATCTAGATCTGCTTTCGTTATGAAAATAAATGGTGTAATTTTCGCTGAGAGAGATTTACGATAGCTAATTCTACGTAATCGAGGCGATCGCATGGATTTGGATTGATTGATGCGCCTAGGAATTACGGTACGATCCACTTTTATAAGAAAAATGTGCCGAATATGTCATGGAAAAGGGAACGGAGATGAATTTTCAAGTATATGTGACTGCACCGCCGTTTTAAAATAATAAATAATTGAAAGGAAGCTCAAACACTGTTTCTGAACCAAGCTGACTATATATGATATTCGTTGTGTTTGAAAAAGTAGGATGTAAAGTTGAGCTTGTGGAATTTTGTAACTTTTTCAAAACTTCCTAGAACCTGTGAGGTCCGTTCAGCTGTTGGATTGATCTTATTGCTTGATTTTACCTCGCCCCTTGGAAAACTCTAAAAGCTAAGAGTTTTGCGGATAAATACATTTCATCACACTTCTGGACTGCTTACCATGCCTTCCATGCCTCTAGGGCCGGGTAAATTGGTACCAGACTTGTCTGGGAAGATGAAGACACCGACTAGCACAGCGCTAGCCTTCACTAATCACTGTATAGTCCTAATACGCATTCACCATCCCTACGATTCCGAGTGAAAGGCAGATGCGTGGCGCGTTCTGAGGAGGATGAATAGTGCCGTCCACTTCTTCGTACCTTCAGCATAGTTATACCTTACTAGTTTTCACCTGTTTCCGTTGCAGTTCGTAAATGTTCCACACCATTTCGTATATTTTCCATACCATTTCGTATTTTGTCACATAATTCCGTAAATGTTGCATGGCATTTCGTGCTTTGTCATTTCATTTCGTAAACGTTTCATATTATTCCGTAAATCGTGCCCGATTATCCTAAGATTCGTTCTTCAGTCAAGTTCAAAGCATGAAAAATACATATGAACCCATCGTAACTACTGAAGGCGACTGCAGTACCTCCGAAGTACTACTAATCAGTTGTGATTTCTCGTTTGAAACAGCGGGAAATGTAGCTTATCATTTTTCTGAAAAAAGCGCCACAGTCCTCCCTACAGTTGGTCGATAAAAGTCCTCGCTACAGTTGGTCAATAAAATATCAAGCAGTAATGACCGAGTGTCTGATTCCTATGGTGTGAGGGAAGCGAACAATGCTGACTACTTTTTACCTTTACCTGCACGAGGCGCAGCTTTTTCAGTCTCGTAGTCCATTGTCTAGTTGCGATAGCGGAACTGCAAGGCGACTACAAAGCGCCGAATGATCGTGACCGTTTTTTTCAGGCCGATAAATTGAGTCAGCTCGAGACGGACGTGGAATTGCACAAGCGAATCGTGGCCGCTGCTGAGCGGCTAGCAAAAGACAAATCGATGAATAAGAGTGTGCGAAAGAAGCGACAAAAGGTATCGCCAGACACCTTTGCTATTGTTAGAACTCAGCTCCTGTCATCCGTTTTTCCACACCCGCTATTGTGAGCTGATTTGAGGATCTGGCAGCAGCTGCGATGAAACTGCGTGGATTGGAATTGGGACTGAGCCAGATGCGGCTGAGTGCAAGTAAGCCGGATGTCAGTTCGTTGGAGAATAATGGTGCTGGAGGTAAGAATACAGTAATTCTGGATATGCACATTTATATATCAGCCATTCAGCGGCCTGCAGGCCGCCAAATGAACTAATGAATAGTAGGAAGCTTATATAAAACATTTATAACAACAAATAAAACAAAGAACAAAAAGCACGTAGCAAAAGACGGCGGGGAACTGATGAAATGCGTCGCTGGAAGTACGGTAACGGGCAATCGCGGCGGGAACCTAGAGTTGACAAACAGACATCGTGGTTTCGCTTATTTATTAGTAGGAATTCATTATTTTCAAAATGGAACTTTTCCCATGAATAGAAATATACAGATTTAAGTGAAATAAAAAGTAGTGGTCCGATGACCTCTAGCATTGCGTTGAGGCTACTTTGGTTGCTTTCCTTTTTTACGGTTGGGTATGGGCCCGCGTGGTGCAGGGGTAAGAGGCGCCACTGACACCTGCACGGTCGAGCGATCAATCCCACGCCGGGCTAACCAAGCCTTCTATCCCTGTGTGGTCGGGTAACTTGGTAGCAGACTTGTCTGGGAAGCTAAAGACACTGACTTGGTATAGCAGCTGGCCCCCGCAAGTCATTGTATTGGCGAAATACGCATTCACCACCATTCATTGTATTCTGAATGAGAGGCGAATGCGTGGCGTAACCTAGAGGACCACCCAACGCCGATACCTTAATCCTTCTCTCTAGTATACTGTAGATTGGAGCCAGTTAGACAAGATTTGGCTAGTAAAACGGGAAAGAAACTAAAATAGCCTCAGGATAGTGCTAGAGGTCATCAGAGCACCACTTTTTATTTCACTTAGATCCGTACCAGCAGTTCAGCGGCCTGCAGGCCGCCAAATGAACTAATGAATGGTAGGAGACATATATAAAACATTTATAATAACAAATAAAATGAAGAACAAAAAGCATGCAGCAAAAGACGGCGAGGAACTGATAAAATACGTCACCGGGAGTACAGTAACGGGCTATCGCGGCGGGACCCTCGAGTAGACAAACAGACATCGTGGTTTCGCTTATTTATTCTACTATATCTATATCTATCTATTTATTCATGGGTTGAAAATGCTCATAATTTTTTTACTCACCTGGGTAGAAGAGCCATCAGCTAGGTGGCTTAGTGGTCCATCGTCAAAATGGGGGTGAGGGGAATCAAATTTGGCATTATTTTTTGTGTTTATTTCATTCATTAATATTTCGTCACTCTGAATCTTTGCAGGATCATGGTCAGCATTTCCTCAACAAGCTAACGGGACGACAATGTCGAGAGCGGTGGCGAAGTCGTGTCCGACGACCCCTCGGGGCTCAGTGCCCGACCTATGCACCGACGGAGAGAACAGCGACTACGACGAGGACGATGACCAAGTGCAAAGGCGGCTGCCAAGGTAGAACTTTACCTACCCTTCAGCTGACCAGCTTGTGCATGCACCATTTCTTCCCTCGTCTTTCGCTGTCTATCTGATGTGTTTGCGATTTTCCTCTCACTTTTCCGACTATCGCTAATTTCTCCTCCGTTAAGCTCGGCTTCTCGTCGTTCACTGCATCAGCGTTTCTCGGAGGCGTCGACGTCCAGCAACGGCTCGGTCGGTCTACCACCGCGAGCGAATTCTCGTCGAAGTGTTACCACCACTCGATCCATAACCAGCGATGAACTCGATAACCCTCTAATCAACGCCAACTCTCAACCACCCAACACCAACAACCCCGCGACTGAACCGGCCACCGCTCCTATGTGAGGCTTTCTCCAACAATTGCTAGTTTTTCCTCTAATTGTTGTACTTTCAAACTCGGAAATATTGCATGAAGAGGAGATTTGTGTCGATCAGAGCCGAGGTAAATTTCAGAGGTGTACTGGTAAATTGGTCAGAGGATAACCGGTTGTGCCGTAGCTCTATTTGTTACTCGATTACCGAGGGCGCGCGCGGGGCAGCGATAAGAGGCGCTACTGACACCCGCACGGTCGATCGATCCTCGCCCAAGCCAACCAAGCCTTCCATCGCTCCAGGGTCGGTAAATTGGTACCAGACTTTTCTGGGAAGGTAAAAACACTGACTTGGTTTAGCGGCTGACCCCCGATAGTCATTGTATAGGCTAAAGCGTCTACGATTCTGAATTGAACACGAATGCGGCGGCGCGTCCTTTGAGGACTGATCAACGCCGACACCCTTACCTTTACCTTTTTACGCGATTACCACTTCGAGGTCAACGTTCGGTTCAAAGAAAGGTAGTAGGCGTGGGAAAGTACTCCATTCCCTGAGGTTTACTGCCAATAAAATCTCCCTTTGGCGTCTTTAAGCATTTTTTTCAAATTTAACTTTCCGAAAAACAGCAGAAAACCAGCTTCTCCGCGTTCCCATACCACACCTAACCCGGAGAGCTCATTTTCTCGATCTTTCCCAAAATTTCGTTTAATCAGACCGAAATTTTGTAAATGAATAGCATCTTAGCTTGAACTCGGCTTGAAAGTTAGAAAGTGGAATGGGAATCTAGTTTTTCGTAGAGGTATATATTGTTCTGATTCCATGATCCAAAAATCGCGACTCAAGCGGGACTCGAAACCTCTTCTAGAAGCCCGTTGCTCGCCGCACTTGCCACTCGAATCAATCGATAGCCACTACTTTTGCATTTTTCGGGTTCAAATCGAAAATCAATCGAACTCGAGTTTAAATGTAAGCTTTGGTGCAGACCAAATTACATTTTTCTAGTTGGAAAGACATCATAGCTTCTTGATCGGACTGCTTGTTTTGTTTTCAAGTTTCCTTTTGTTTTGCAGAAGCTTTTTGTTTTGGTTCCAAGATTTTAGGGAATTTTCACAAATACGTTGAATTTGTTTCTGTTTTTTCTCATGGAGACATGGTCCCTTTTCGATTAAAACATGGTTGAAGATTATCTTGGTCTGTGGTTTTCGTCGCTGAAAACTCTAGGATTGGACAGGAGGAAGTGTTTTGGTTATGCATGAATTGGGGAGTAGGGATTGCTTTAGATAGATGAGGGGAGCGGTTCAGATAGTCGGACGCTTTTTTATTTTTTAAAGTTTCAAACTTTGTAAGCTTTTGTTTTTTCGTTTAGAATTCTTGATAAAGAAAGGAATTGAGTACCGCCCTGTAAATGGTCAAGATTTTATGAGGGGTAGTTTGAATAAAACAGCGATTGATATCCTTGAACTACTAAGTTTGGCCATTCAATATTCCAGAAGAAACTTCAGTGAAATTAAATGATCCAGTTGTCATTTTCACAAACGAAGGTCTTTATGCTGTGATGTTTATTCTGAAATTTTTACAGATACGAGAATATTGGCTATCGATCGACGTCCTACCGAAGCAGTTACCGACAGGCTCACTATCCAACTATCCAGGTACTCTTTGGAATGTTTACTTGGAATGTCTTTTCTTTTTCTTTTAACTATTTCGTTTTTCTATTCATTCATGATTGTTTAGGATGAGCAGCACCTACGGAAGAGAGCATTATCGGCGCATTCGATATCACAAACGGACGTGCCTAATAGCGCCTGTTACAGTATCCGCATGGAAAAAGCGACGTTCCAGTTCAAACAGGAGGCAAAGGTAAGTGCTACCCACATGAGCCGGGTATGGAAACCATAAATTATGCATACAATCGGAATCTTCTTTTCTACAGGCAAACATTCCGGAGGACGACGACATCACGCCAACTATCGAACATCCCGAACCGCTCAGGCGTATACCGACCAGTTTCTCATGTCAGGCCGGATTTTCGACTGCCAGCCTTGATCGGAGGGTTTCCGTGCAGAGGTCGGTAATTGCAGTGTGCACTTTTTTCAAACAGATTGTGGAGAGATCAATATTTCGGTGGTGGAAACTTATAAATTATCGAATCATAACTTCATGCTTCTACGTATTTCTTATGGCTTCCCCCGCGTCTATTTTATTTCAATGAAATCCATTTTGAGGAAATGAGCCATTCAAAGTGTAGGTGGTTGAGAATATCCAAAAAGTATCTAAGAAAAATGTTAGTTGTTTGTTTCTCCTATTCCAAATAATCCAAGTTAAGCTGGGTTAATTGTCAACTTATGTTTACGTTACCAGTTCTCCTAAGTCTTGAAAATTGGGCCACCGCAGAAGAGCTAGGTGAGCTGATATTAATGGACTCATATTTAGCTTTATCGTAATCGTTCTCGAAAGTATTGAGATTTCGCTACAGTGTCTTAAATTATAAATAAATTATCTTATTGTAGCCGAACCGAAGGCATCAATTAGAGCAATTTTCTTCCGGAAGAAATCTGCAGCATCTCCACTCCACCTTTTATTGGTTTCTTGTAGTTGCATAGCCTATAAAACTTCTATTTTGTATAGTGGAATACCGTAATTTATGGTTTCAAAAAAGACACAGAAGTTGAGCAATACATAATTTCTCTTCGAAAAAGGTCGCACGTCATTTCCGGTCAGAGAAATTTTTATACTACTCTACTCAATCTCAGAGATTTCGATGAGAGATGATACCCTGGGTCAAGTCCTGTCTGAGCCACGATTTTTGCGGTGCACCATCTAACATCACCAAAACATTGAACACTCAAGAGAATGATGCTTTCTTTGAGACACGATTTGTGCCACTGCATTATAGCTTCAATTTGGAATTTGGTGGTTTTGACCTTTCTCGCAATATACTTATAATGACATTTAATTACCTTTTTATTTTTTTATCTTTCTATTTTTTTATGGTTTATATCCGCTGTCTACGAGAATACAGTAGCGTTCGAGTAGATGTTTCTGAGACCAGGACCTCCCACATTCCATGTATAGGGAAGCTGGGCTGGTCCATATTGTGGATCACATCCTCATCTATCTGGGCATGAAAATTGTTTAGTGTTGAAAAATTTGAGGAAAGACATTTTTATATTTTTTTATAAAAATAAATATAATGATTTAGATCGGTAGCTGTGTCAAACGGTGGTGTGATGACATCGCGACGTGAATCACAGCAATACTCAGTCTCTCCATCCAGAGGACATTCTCCGGCGACCACTCGAATCACCACCTTTCCCGTGTGCAACCCGATGAATGGAAATTTTGACCGGTTCGTCTTTTTGGTTAATTTTTGTATTTATCAAAATGAAAGGCGCGTGTGGTGCAGTGGTAAGAGGCGCCGCTGACACCTGCGCGGTCGTGCGATCTATCCTCGTCTGGGCTACTCAAGCCTTCTATCCATCCACAGTAGGGTAAAGTGGTGAAGTAGGTGAAGACACTGACTTGATATAGCGTCTAGCTCCCAGATCCTACTGTATTATAAGCGAAACCCAAACGACGTTTGTCATGGGTTGCTCATATGGGTCCCGTCGCGATAGTCTGTTACCGTACACCAAATGCACCCAAGCAACAAGGGAGCTGATGAAATTGCTTCATTTCTTTTCTCAGTCTGCCTTAAAGATTGTGACTGATTAAAATATGGAATATTGCCGAAATTTACAGAATTTCCATTGAGTCGGCCGATAGGCCGCTGGAGTGCTGGTAATTGTATAGGACAAATACGCATTCATCATGCCCTTTACGATTCTGAATGGAACACGAATACGCGGCGAGTCCTTAGGGGACTGATCGACGCCCGTACCTTTACCTCTACCTTTTTCTTAACCGAAAATTCTGGAATCTGGGAGAAATTGTTCTAAGAAGTGATCTCAAATCACCCAACCTAGGCGTGACGGATACCAAAACCTTGCCCCATCTACATCTTGTCCTGTAGGCTTTATCGCCCTAATAAATGTAGCCCTAAATTCACTGACTCATTTTCAGGAAGCCATACTCCTCATCGGATCTACCGCGTTACCATTCAGCCGTGAATCGTCCACCTCATGCTCCGTACGCCTCCCGTGGTCCACCGCAAATGGCCCGTAACGTACCGGCGTCGGCGTCTGTCGGAAAAATGCCCGCACATTCCGATGCTCACATGGAAGCTCTGCTCGACTACTACAAGAATCAGACAAATCAATCGTCCGCACCGAAAACTGCAACAATTGTCTGAGAAAAATTTACGCAGAAAGTCGTTCAACGTCGTCCTGGGCCGCTTGCCGGCCCTTCGCATCCGGTTCCAGGTAACCCGCCGTGGTTCCTTCTAGTATGGCTCAGTTGTCACAGTCAGTCAGGATTCTTTTGAACCCTTACTTTTTACGTTTTACGATGAAAAGTTGATGATGATTCAGTTCACACCCTTTGTTTTACGATGACATCGTCGTGTGTGTTTAGAGAAATTGTCTCGTTTTGTGATAGTTTCAATCGATTCACTTCAAATAGATCTATGCTTTACACATCCTACTTCGGGTCGATATGCATCCATTCATATATGTGCGCGTTCCGTTCAACAGTCCATTTTGGTTGCATTATATTTATTTCATCATTCTGTGTGTACTTTTCTGTTATTTGCATATATACATATTTCCAATGTAACCGTTAAAGATTTATAAATTGTTTCGAAGACGAGTTCCTATAATACCGATGTTGATGTGTATTCGTTAAGACATACATATGGAGATTTATTAAATGAGAGTTCATGTAACAAAGGATCCAACTACCATTCCATCATGTGAAAAATAAAAAAAAATAAAAAATTCATCAAGGTGAGTAAAATGAAGGAACCCTAACAAATACAAATACTTTGGAAAGATCAAGCGATTTGCTAACCCCATGTAAAGGTAAGTGTGAAAGGTGATAGGTGTTGATCAGTCCCCAAAGGACGCGCCCTGTATTCGTGTTCCATTCAGAATCGTAGAAGCATTGTGAACGCTCATTGTCTTATACTATTGGCTTGGTATAGAGACCGACCACTGCAGCTCTTTGCGGTGTTCGGTTGCTCTACGTATATGAACGGATGACAAGTGCAGGGCGCAACCTGAAGAGACTGATAAGCGCTGTACACCTTATCACCTAGCTTATCTTCATGCGACGGGGTACAATGGATATTGTGGACCTAGTTTTGTCATTAAAAGGTGGAAGGTGAAGGGGTTGGCATTGACCAGTTCCGTGAGATCGCGCCACGCATTCTTCTTCCATTCGGAATCGTAGATACATTGTAAACGCTCATTTAGCCCATACCGAGACTTGTGGGGCCAGTTGCTACACAAAGTCAACGTCTTCACTTTCCCAGACAAGTCTGGTGTAGTGGTAAGAATTTACTTGTCCCCGGATGGGAGGTGTAGTAATTCCGTGCCGAGATCGATCGCTCGACCGTGCGCGAGTGTCAGCAGCCCCTATTACCACTGCACCACATGCCCATTTGTTTTGTGTAGTTCTGGCCATCTGTCGAAAGAATAGTAGGTGACCTCTCGTTTCTTGGGTATTTGGGTGAATAAGAATCTTTTTGATAAACCCATCAAGTCCTCGCCATTCCCTACCATTCCCAAGGCACCTAGGTTGACGACGTAGCGTGTACTCGCAATAAAACAATTTCTGCTTGAAAATGAACATCACTGTTGGCACTTTATCAGTGAGATATCTTTCACATGGCTGCTTTTCGATATGCGCCACTATTCTTTCGAAGAATCACCATAATGCATAAGTGACAAAAACGAGGGCAAAGTCCCTCGCTTTAGTTTTTGCGCGGCGCGACCTTCGGACCTTAATTAGGGTAAAAATGAGTCCCTCCCACTGAAAATCGCAGGCAAAGCCTGTGCATGATTAGCCTACAATGACTTACATAGGCGAGCTGATATCCATTTCGGGATCGATACCTTTCAGTTGTGTTGGGTAATTATTTACCCGGCGTGAGGAAGATGAGTGGCTTTGCTGGCGTCAAAGATGATCCTACCTGTTGGAAAAGTCCTGTCCCTTCATAACCTTACCCAGAGGGAACCAGACTAAGCTTTAGCTACATGTCCACTCCTACATTTGCTGGGGTGCTGAAGGTAAAACGCTCGAAGGTAAACGTGCCAGCGTTGATCAGTACGCGTAGGACACCCCATGTATTCGTTCTCCATTTGGAATCGCAGAAGTCTGAGGAATACGTGTTTTGCCTATACAATGACTTGGGACGACCAGTCACATTGCTCAAGTCAGTAAATTCACCTACCCAGAGGAAGTCTGTACCAACTTTTCCAACCGCGTTGGGGTGAAGGGCTTGATCAGTCCAGGTGAGGATCGATCTCTCGACCGTACAGGTGGAAATGGTGCCTTTTGCGAGCAACCTAATTGGCCAAGGTGCCCTTATCAAGTTTATTTCATGGTGAACCTGCACAAATGTGGACGTGCTCGCACTCTTTCAATGAGGAAACGGAATTCTCAAAAATATTACAAAATGGAGAAATTACTGCTAATGAGCGCAATTCGAGAAAAAACATTGAAAAAAGTCGGCTAGCGTTCTCGTCATGAATTATGCTTTTGCATAGAAGGATTAAGCGAGGAAAACGCGACGTTCCAGCTTATTAGTGAGGCATGAAGGTCGTCTACCCTGCTATTAATGCTATAGTGCTTTATTATTACTATTATTAATAATACTATAGTGCTACTACTAGAGATGCCCTGAATTCGAACGACATTTACCGTTAAATGTCTAGTCACGGCTGCGGGGGTTTGACCTTCAATTGTACCTACCCCGTAAGGCAGTTCTTATTAGTCGACCTTAATCTGTTGGATTGATCTAATAAGTTCATGATAAAAAAGTAAAGGTAAAGGTGTAGGTATTGATCAGTTCCCGAAGGACGCGCCGCCGCATTCGTGTTTCATTCAGATTCATAGAGACATGGTGAATGCATATTTGGCCTATACAATGACTTGCGCGGGCCAGCCGCTATACCAAGTCAATGTCTTTATCCTCTCTGACAAGGTCTGGTACCAATTTACCCGACCCCGGAGCGATGGAAGACTTGGTTTTCTCGGGTGATCATCGATCGCTTCACCGTGCGGGTATCAACGGCGCCTTTTACCACTGCACCACGCGCTCCCGTTGAATTAATTTGAATTCAAAACAATTACAATATGTTGTTGTAAAATTATCTTTATTAGTGCAGTACTTTTCCAGTAGCCAAAGTAGCAAGTGAAATCACCACAACACGTAGATAAATCTTGTTTGGGAAGTCAATGACATACTATAGTCTATGACATAAAAGACTAGACGTCAGATTCATGAATGGTATACTCGAAATAAACCCCGACATTTACCATGAGCGGAGAGCAAACAATAATTTGATACGTTTGAAGGTTTCGGAACCAATGGTGAGGTGCGTTTAACTCGGTATAAACCTGTGGTGAAGTAAAAGTAAAAGCAAAGGAAAGTGGTTCGATGGTTGGTCCCCTAAATTGCGCTATACATTCCCTCGCATTCAGAATTGTCAGCCTGATTGATTGGTTTCTTGGTCCGTACAATCACAACCCTGAGCCAGCCGCTGTTCAACTCAGTGCTTTCATTTGCCGAGGCAGGTCTGATACCAATTTACTCGGAAGACTGGAAATTTTGGTTAGTCCGGACGAGGATTGATAGTCTCTCACCGCTATACCGCGAGCACTTTAATAAACCCATAAATAACCCTCAAGCAAATCCAGGGCTTGTTGATTGATCAGAGCTTGCTCGCCATTTGGAACATTTCGGGTATACAATTCATGAATTCGGCCCACAATTAGTCAATATTCACAGAATAAGATGCGTTGTAGGGCTGTGGAAACACAAAGCCACTGGATAAAAACAAACCCTAGTGATCGGAACTAATGTGCGAAATAGGTCCGACGAATTTCCGCCTAAATGAAAATAGAGAGGAGAGGCTTCGTCGATAGGTGCGAATGTTCAGCACGACGAAATGGGCGTTGAGAATCGGTAGGAAGGCTGCGCCAAGAAATAGCGGAATCGAGTAGCTGAACGTCTCCCGGCCACTGACGGCCACAATCGTGAACAACAGCAACGGAGCCACGATCAGCAGAAAAGCCGACGAAGCCTTAAATAAAATGATTATGATAGAAATAAATGTCCGTTTGGTGCATTGCTGAGGCGTGCTGTTGACACCAGCATAGTCGAGCGATCCGTCCTCACCCGGGCTAACCGGGTGAGGGCGGATCCTTCCATCCTTTCGCGCTTCCGCTAATTTGGCTAATTACTCGTAGACTGTAGACAATAAATAGCCAGGACATGAGAGTGCATAGGCCCGATTCACCACGAGTATCGGCGCTATATTCCCCGAACCGCGTACAAACCGGTATTCATGAAGGTGCGCCGCGGGTTAGGCGGGGTTCAGGAGGAGTCTCCCACACTACGCGATGAGGCAGGGTTTCGGAGACCTCGACGCGAGTCCTTCGTCTACTTATCCTAGACTTTCCATGTTAAACGCAATCTCTCATCGACTCTGCCGTCTGGCTCTGGCCGAACCGCAACGCAGATGCAATTCTTTTAGGTGCGCCGCGATTCTAAGCTAGAGCCAGACGGTAGAGTCGATGAAATGCCCGCAGTGAGTGCGATTGCGGCAGTTGCGCCATAAGCCGTCGAGGACTCCGAAACCCAGTCCTTCACGAATCAGAAATGGCCGCAGATTCGCGGTATCGAGCGGGTATATGCCCCGACGAGGTATCGGAGACCGCTCGTTTAGTTCATGAATCGGGGCCCTAGATTCTGCCAAGGGGCTGAATGGGGGTAGTTAATCACTCAGACTGCCAGAGGGAGGAATCAGACGGGGTGGTGCTAACCACTTCGGTCCATGGATGGTCACATTGTTTTCTATTATTCATTATTTGATTGCATTATTCCGCATTATTTTTTTTTGCTTACTTATCTGCCTCACTAGCCGTTCGTTCGCCTAATCCTGCCGCCTGTTTCGGTAGCGATCCTTTTTTGGAATCGAAATATCATCGAGATTAACAGCATTTGGCAGCAAGGTACTTGATTTTGAGGGCCTTGATATACTTCGATTCAGGCGCATATCCCTCCAGGGTCCGGTATTTTGATACCAGACTCGCATATGAAGGTAGAGACGTATAGTATAGCGGGTGGCCCCAGCAAGCCATTGTTTGGGCCTAATACTCATTCTGCACTCTTAGGGACTGACCGATTCCTTTACCTGCTACCTTTCTATGATAAAACTGAGTGCACAATACCCATTGTATTGCTTAGAGATAAGATGTGGTGGTATTCGGGGTTTATCAGTCTCTTAAGGTCACGCCACACACACGTGTTCCATTTGGAATCGTAGAGACAAATAGAATGCGTCATTGGCCTATGCAGTGACTTACGGGATCAAATGCTACATAAGTCAGGGTCTTTACCTTCCCAGACAAGTCTGGTACCAAATTACCCGACCTCGGAGAAGTGGAGGGCTTAGTTAACCCGGGCGAGGATCGATCGCTCGACCGTGCGGCTGTCAGTGGCGCCTCTTACCAACGCAACGGCTGCTCCTTTCTGGGTAATTTGTTGGATTCAATGAGAAAAATATGTGTAAAGAGAACGAGAACTGACGTTCAATCGAGCGGTGTTGGCGATTTGTGAGAATCGGGCTGTCGGGTTGCCATTCCAGCTTCCACAACCGATCATACCCGACGACAGGGAGCTGTTCACCGCCACGGCAACACATCCAGTAACGGATACCAGTAACACTAGCACAAGCCAGAGCTTTCCCAACGTGCTCTGAAAACAAATACGAATGAATTTAAAGCCAAACACGCATTTATTATTCCTCTTTGACGATTTTAAATGTAAGACGAATGCGAGGCGTGTCCTTAGGGCTCGTTCAGACGCCGCGCGGCAAAAATGCAAAGTCGAAGCGCAATCAATAATTAGTGTCCTTGATCGAATTTGCCCGTTTGCATTAGCGGCGCAGTCCGGTGGCGCCTCATATAGGGAAACTTACTGGTCGTTCGGGTTTTTTAGAAGGATGCTATTCCTTATTAAAGGTCATCTGGACGGGATTCATTTTTTTCGTTCAATTTTTCCCTATGTGATTGTATGCTTAATTTTTTTTTTGCTTAGACGCGGTCCCACCGGACTGCGCCACTAACGCAAGGGAGCATATTCGATCAATGACGTTAATTATTGATTGCGCTTCGATTTTGCATTTTCGCCGCGCGGCGCCTAAACGAGCCCTCAGGGAAGTGATTAACTGCGACACTTTTACCTTTGGCTCACCTTTAAAAATGAACAAAAACTTTTTGGGATCTCATTTTGAATCTTATCTCAAATTCCAACATAAAGCCACTTACTAAATATTTCTCTACAGAAGGCCGGGAACATTCCGGGTTTTGGTCCCCTCTTGGATTTTTATGATTTTTCAAACAAAAATTGATTCTAGTGGTCCTCTATGTACTGGTAGGGACAGCCGAAGTGTGTAGTGTCGGGGTCGAAGATTAAAATCGAACCCATCTTGTACCTATTTTTCTCTTTTCATTTTTTGAATTGAACTGCAGCATCCTAGCTTCAGATTCATTGCGGTATTGCTAAAAATAGCCAAAAATATAGATTAATGTAGGTACAGCTTACCAGTCGGTAGATAACATAATGAGAAGTCCAAGTGAACTTTGTGTAGTCCTTCACGAATCGATCAAAGTGCTCCAATCGATCGATACTATCGCCATGAGTCGTCAACGAGATGGAAATAAGTGGAACTATAAACAGTAGCCAAGTGACCAACAACGTCGCTATCACTGTGACTATTTGCCATCGTAGTGTGTGGTTTCTGAAAACATCAGCTTTAATTTTACGATTTTAAATTTCGAGCAAAATTTGTAAATAATAAACAAAATACTAAGAAACGTTTTATTGATGTATTTCGGATCATCCGAAGAGTAATCGTAAAAAATCTCTTCCATACGAACAGTCGAGTGATCGATCCTCGCCACAGTTGAGCCAGCCTTCCATCTCTCAGAGGTCGGGTAAACAGTTACGAGGTTTCTTTGGGTAGGTAAAGACACCGGCTTATGTTGTATTGGCTTTGTCCTATCAGTTTATTATTCGGTCAATTTTCTTTACTTTAGTGGGTTCCAATAAGTAGTTCAGTTGGTTACATATGAAAAAGGAAGGAAACATTGGCGGCATATGTTTCGATTATTTGCTAGCCTTTGTTAGCGTATCAGTTTACTAATTTATCAATCTGCTGATTTGTTCCAGATTCGGGGCTATTCGATGTTATTCAAATATGTCCGTAAGGAGGAATGTCATTTAGTAAATGAGCAGCATTTTATCGATCAAGGACACCCTGAGGTACACATCGAAGTTTCAGGTAATTATTGAATAATGTGAATGTAATGGCTCGCTTCCTTTATTACTTTATTGGCTTATAAGTTTATCGTTTGATTAATTTATCACTAGCCTATTCATTCAGTTCATTAGGGAAATGTGAAATTGCATCAGAGAACCCTCTGAGGAGTAGGCTCTTTGTTGTTTTCTTTTTTCTTTGTTGTTCAGAACATTTGTCATTTGGTTTGTTGAAAAGTTTATGGTGGGGCGAATTATGATGATTTTATGCCAGTTCAACTATGAAAAAGTTACCGAAAATTTTTCAATCACTCAAAGATGATGAATAAACAGCTCGGTGAAGGCAAAAAGGAACATGTAAAATAGTCGGTGTTGATCAGTTCCCTTGGGACGCACCATGCCGTCGTCTACCATTCAGTATTGAAGGACGAGAGGGATTTCAACGGAAGCTGGAGTGATGAAGGCCCGGTAAGGTTAAGCGGGGATCGATCGCGAGACCTTGCGAGTATCACTATCGCAGAAGGAATTGTGATTTTAACTCAACAATTTTTTTTTGCTTCGTATACTTCCATTTTCTCAAGATTATCGTTGACCATGAAAAAAAGAAAATACTGTTGCAAGAATTGCGGTTTATAGTAGCCCTCGTACTGGTAATCACCATTGGTTACACGCTCAAAAAGTCGGAAGTGCAGAGAATTAGTACTTTTTGAAGAATCTCTTCGGCTTACTGTTGCTCTGGCTTTGGCAATAAAAAGCGGAAAAAAGCTATTTAAATAGGTTTTCTATTCAGAAAAGCACTCACTGTCGTGATATCGCCTTGAAAACATACGGTGCCGTGACTTGAAGAAGGCAGAGAATCAGTGTCGCTAGGAAAATGACGAAACAAATCGAAATGAACACAGAATGGATGAAAACTGCCGGTCCCAGCAGCACAACCACGATCACATCGCCGTCCAGAAGAACGCACTGGAATCAGAAGTTTGTTTTTACCGCTCTTTTACTGGACTTGAGTCGCCCCGTCAAAACAGGGTCTTCACCTTTCCGGATAACTATGGCACCCATTTACCCGGCCTCTAGGTAAGCCTTGGCCAACCTGGACGAGGATAGATCGCGCCACATAGCGGCGCGAGGAGCACTTCTTACCACTGCTTTACGCGCGACATAACTGTTACCATAACCGTTTCATAACCGCGCCCGTTTTTAATAGCAATTTTGGAAATCGTAACTTGTTTAATTTGGAATTGTAGTTGTGGAGGGGTAAGATAACCTGCAGGTTAAAGCCTACAGGATAGGATCTAGATGGGGCAAGGTTTTGGTGTCCATCACGCCTAGGTTTGGTCACTTTTAGGTCAACTCTTGGATCAGTTTTCTTCTAGATTCCCAAATATTTTTTTAATGAAAAGGTAGAGGTAAAGGGGTTGATCATCCCCTTGCGGAAGTGTCACGCACTAGTGTTCAATTCAGAATCTTAGAGACATGATGAATGCTTATTTGGCCTATATAATGCTTTTGCCGGGCCAGCGTGGGGCAGTGGTAAGAGACGGTACTGTCACCCGCACGGTCGATCGATCGACCCCGGCTCGGGCTAACCAAGCCTTCCATCTCTCCGTGGTTATGTAAATTGATATCAGACTTCTCTGGGAAGGTAGACGCACTGACTTGGTATAGCGGCTGGCCCCGCAAGTCATTGTATCGGCCGAATACACATTCACCATGCCTTTACGATTATGAATGAAACACGAATGCGTGGCGCGTCCTTAGGGGACTGATCAACGCCGACACCTTTACCTTTACCTTTTACAATGACTTGCCGGGCCAGTGACTATACCAAGTCAGTGTCATCAACTTCCCACACAGGCCTGGTACCAATATGCATGACCCCGGAGGGATGTAGGGCTTCGTTTACCCAGACGATGAGCGATCGCTCGATCGTCGGCGTCAGTAGCGCCTCTTACCATTA
Organism: Nippostrongylus brasiliensis; assembly: GCA_030553155.1. Classification (NCBI taxonomy): domain Eukaryota; kingdom Metazoa; phylum Nematoda; class Chromadorea; order Rhabditida; family Heligmosomidae; genus Nippostrongylus; species Nippostrongylus brasiliensis. The sequence continues at coordinate 49,271,544 of CP130735.1, read as the reverse complement.
CACCATCGGTCAATTTTTAGAAAAGTAAGGATAGAATGTGCTAACCGGCTGAGAGAGCAGGAATGACACCGAGAGGAGGATGTCGGAGAGGGCGAGCAGTCCAAAAGAAATCCGATGAGGCGCCAGATGTCGACTGGTGGTGTTTCGGATGACGAATATCAACAGCACGTTGGATAGAATCGAGATCGGTGCGCACAGGTAACCGCATACCTCGACGAACATAAAAGCGCTCATTGAGGCGTTCTCGTTTTGCAACGGTAGAAGCCAGCTCACCTTAAGTTTTAGCAGTTATTTATCTTTAAAAAACGAAAAAAATGTTACAAAAAAGCGAGTGCACTAGTCGACTAATCACGATTTCACAAAACACAGCTTCTTTCAGGATCACAAATCTAACCATTTCCAGTAAATGAGGCGATACAGTGGGAGAAACGGGGATTAGGCCCTTTTGTCCTTGTAGCTTGTTGTTCAGCTCGAATGGCTTCGTTAAGATAGATGTATGGGAAGTACATAAATGTGAAGGTAAAAGGGATTTCCGAAGAAGTGTTGAAGAATGCCCTAGAAGCGATCGAAAATCGGCTTACCCTATAGCATCAGCTAGGAAGGGCAGTGGATATCTATTATAGGTTCGTGACAGGTTTCCTGTTACCCTGAATCAGTCGATATGCTTAGCCAAAAATATAAATTTTCATCCAAGTTTTGAGGATATGGGTATGGGTAGAGAATGGGTAAGCTAGTGGCTTAACTAATGCCGAGAAAAAAATTGAAGTTCATGCCACCTTTTTCAGATAGAACCTTCAACTGTCCCCTTCGAATGCGCCATGCATTCGTTGTCCATTCGTAGTCGTGAGAAGAGTGCCTGTTCGGTTTTGAAGGGGAAATCGGGGGATTTTTTCTTAAGTGCTCTCGATAGTCACTTCCTGGAAACTGTTGAGAATCTACGCATGAGTATGTGATTAGAGAAGCTGCTTTAAATGGACAACTACCTTTTTTCAAATAAAAAATAGTGCTCTACAGCGTAATGAACATCATTACCAAAAAAGATGAAATTCCTTTCGAAATATTAGAGCTGTTTGTCCCGTTTGGCGCTTGGGAAGGGGTAAAAGGCAGAGCACTCGCGGTTCGTTACTGTATTTGGGATGCGCCACGCATTGGTCGTCCGTTCGAAATCGCTGGAGATTCCAGAGGGCCGTTTTGGCCTACGTTCAAGGAAAGGAAGGGTTGCCCATTGTGCGACCAAATCCACGGCTTGAACTCGTGTCTACAATTCCCTTAACCCAGCGTGTTTTTCTTCGAGCTGAATCTCACCTTCGGTCGATTTGCTATCTTTCTCGCCTTAAATAAAATACACGCAATAACCATGACAGCATTCTGTGCTCATTTCCTGCTTGGAAGATGTAACTAACCGAGGAAGCGTTCACTAATTGAGCAATTACATCTGCAATAAGCTATAAGGCATCGGATTTGACAGTAGTTGGCTGCTACATATTTGCTGGTTTTGTACCTTCTATACCCTACTACACCTTCTACACCAAGGAATACCCCAAAGATCAAGGAAAAAACTTCTACACCAAGGAATATGTACCTTACCGTAAAGTCATCGGGTGACACAGTTATGTATGTATCAGTGTGACCCAAAAGTTTGTGTGCATTTCAAATTCTGACTTACTTTATTCATGACTCAAGAAAAACAAATAAATGACAGTTAAGTTAATCAAGGTTAAGCACAATTCATTGCCAACGATCCGGTGAAGAATGGTGCTTGATTACCTTTTTGGCCATTTATTTGTTTTTCTTGAGTTATGAATAAACGAAGTAAGAATCTGAAACACACACGAACTTTTGGATGACCCTAATAGTTTCTCAATTCCAGCCTATTACGCATCATGACAGGTCAGCTTGAATCCTCACAGCAAAAAATAAAACAGGACCAGGCGAGATCTGCTCCCTAGCTCCATCTCTCCGAAGTGATTTTTGGTTTTCGAGGCTGGAAACACCAAAGACTATTCGACTATTCGATTTCTAAGAGGCTTTTTTCAGCCCAAAGGAGTAACGATCGATCGTCGCCCACGACCAACCAAGGTTTCCCTTATTTCGGGGTGGAGTGAATTTCTACCAGGCTAACGACGTTTCTATAGTTCGGATTAGAAGGTTCGACTGTGTTTACCAAGATGGCTAATCGAAGTGGCAGCGATACCTCCAGGGTTTAGGTTTAGGTTTTTGAGAGATCTTCTTCCACATTATCCTGGATATCTCTAGGATAATGTAGAAGAAGATCTCTCTCAAAAAAACTTCGAAACGAGAGAGCTGACTGGTGGTATCCGAAGCAATCCATAATTCAATCTCGGTCGTGATAGTTCATTGATAAACTAACGGATACCTTATTAGCGCAGCGATCGACGAGTGGTTATTTTGGTATATTCCTAGTTCTTGGTCTTACTCTCCTTTCTCAGGTAGATATAGGAACTTCATCTCCTGCCACATCCACATATCACTGCTTCTCCTTACAATAGTAAGGCTAGCATGTAAACGTTTTCGAAGATACCGACTTTGTCGACATATTAATTACTATTAATAGAATTCAGCTAAAATTCATGTTGAAAAGAGGACAAAGATAATTTAAAAATAGCGCATAAGAATTCCATTAGAAAGAAAAAATTCAAGAGCGACGTTTCATCGGTCATAAGCAGCCCAGATCAGAAGAGAAACGAATACGAGCCAGAAGAGTCCCAGCTAAAGGAAGAGGACGAAGGAAGAGCATTTTACTGTTTACACGAACCTGAGCTGCGCCCACAGGTGGAAGCAAAATTCACCGATGCCCTTTCAATCGCCGTTAATTGCCAGCCTTACAACGGCGGACACGTTCGTTAATGGCTAGTAGTTAGCATACTCTCTAGAATACTGTAACGTTGTACTCAGAACAACACTCGTTTTTATCACCAGTCCAGTAAAAAGCATCGATAATGAGGTATCGGAGGTATGCAGCACTGATTAGCCAGCCTAAAAAGTAGTATGTTCTCAGTCGAGCAATTGCTCAAACTATCTAGCGAGTGACAAACTTATTCAAGGGCCCTAAAGTTGAAGAATACTGTGGCCACAGGGACGTGACATTCTTCTAGGAATTCTGAGCAGAGAATAGAAGAAAAGAGGTTTTTATCTGGGTTTCTACCTTTCAGTGGATTCAGATATCTTCAGGAGTGTTTCACAGTCTGCTCGCCGATGATTGATGCTCAGACGACGAAAGAATAAGCTGTTTTTCGCTCAGAAACAGGTTAGTTAAATATCACTGATAAGTGGATGATAATGAAGCGATAATAAACGAAGAGGGTGGAGATTAGACTTGAATAGCAAAGTAATACGCTAATCATCGTGGAGAACATACGGTAAGTCGGCCATCAGACGTGAGAGAATATTTAATATTAATACAGTACAGGTAAAGATAAAGGTGACTTGGTTGATCAGTCCAGTGAGGGCGCGCCATGCATTCGCATTTCATTAGGAATCGTCGAGGAATGGGATGCGGATGCGTCGTTAGCCTATACAATGAATTGTTGCGGCCTGTCAATAGCCCACGTCAGTGTCTTTACCTTCCCGGACAATTATGGTACCATTTTACCCGACCCCGGAGGGAAGGAAGGCTTTGTTAACCCGGGGGTGAATCGATCGCTCGACCGTGCGGGTGTCAACTGCTGCTCTTACTACTGCACCAGACCCTCCCAATCATACAGTATTTCAACAAAAGGCCAACATACAATGCAACTAGATGAGCTGTTGGGTTTGATGATTCTGAGAAGTTTTAAAAAAGTCCGTGGGAATTAATAGAGACCGAGCAGAATGCTGAAAAGAAGGGCACATGAATTGAGCCTCATCAAGTGATCTGCGCAAAAAGTAGTGGATGGATGTGCAGAAGACTCCTGTCAAAGGGGAAATTACGCCCTAGAACCATAACCCATGGGGGTAGTGATCCTAGTTTCTCGGTAAACTCGCTCACCGTCGAGGTTTAGCCGAGGCTATCGTCACTTTGCCAGATAATTGTCACCGTCGAAGAGAGCTCGTGAGATGCGACGCCTTCATTTTCTGTGCAATATGCTGCCTGACCAGAGCGATTATCTAAACAAGCTGTTCTGAGCGCTGGCCATATGATAAAAGCTGATGCTGGCACCTAGGTGACCTAGAAGGAACAGGTAAGGTAAAGGTGCCGGTCGCCAAAGGACGCGCCACACATTCGTGTTTCATTCAGAATCGTAGAGACATGGTGCATATTTGGCTTGTACAATGACTTGCGACGGCTAGACGCTAGACCAAGTCAGTGTCTTTACCTTCCCAGACAAGTCTGGTACCAATATGCCGGACCGCGGAGCAATGGAGGGCTTGGTTAACCCTGGCAAGGATCGATCGCGCGTCCGTGCTAGAGTCAGTGGCGCCTTCTACCACCCTACCACGCTCGCACATCAGGATAGAACCTAATGGTAGTATTTTACACCTTGGCCATCTAAATGCCGTTTTTCGTAAGCTCTTCTCCTTCTTAGAAGTTAACCTAGCCTACTTCCCGGGCTCCGTCCCTGAGTCGGTAGGAATTGGTAAAGGAGACCGAGAACTCCAGGGCCTAGATTCATCATCGGTAAACTCCTGATAAGCCCTGATATTTATCCCGAACTGCGAGCAAACCGGGATTCGTGAACGCGAAACCGAAACCCCGACCTTCACGAATTTTCCGAAACCCGAACTTCACGAATCAATGCCCGCAAACTCGCGGTATCGAGCATGTTTATCGCCGATGAGGTTTCGGAGACTGGTCCGTTTATGAATCTGGGTCCAGGAGCACACATTTATTACCTTCTCGATACCTAGTCGTCCTTCTCAGTGACCTTCTCCCCTTAGGATAGGAACATCGTTATCGTCAATATTGCTCAGTCAGTAATTCCGTCGAGAGTTCAAAAGGTGAAACGGAGCATCTGCTGGAATCTCCTCCGTTGGAATTAGGTTAGGAAAGGGGAAATATTAAAGAAGTGCCAATGCTGGAAAATGGGTAAGGCGGCACGTTACCCATTTGTCACCTCCATTTGTCACCTGAATGCTGACTTTCGTGAGCTTCTTCCCTCTTTTGATAGTCAGTTTTGTCCATTTCCCCAATTTTTGGCTCGCAAGCTTCAAGGCGGAGAGTACACTTGAATAATAAGTCTATTTCTTGCCAAGTGAGAGATGTTGTGGTAAGACTTTTGATCCAAACCTGATTCATCACTGGAAAGAATAGCTTTTTAAGTTGATTCTCCGGAATTCAAGTGAAACTGCGAATCAAAAGAAAATGCTGTGGCATACAACACCCAAGTCCTCTCTACTTTAAAACTTGGCATTGATGTGTAAATATTCTTTTGGAGAAGCCGCCGAATCCGGTCCGTTACCTCGTAAGGTATAATAGCGGCAGATACTCTGGTATGTCGTTGGTAGGTTTCAAAACCTGACAATCACCCAATTTGTTGGTAATGTGCAATTCGGTACCTTTGTAACAAAGGTCAACGTTACCGAATGACCGTGTTGAACCGTCTTGTTGCACTTTTCTCCCTCTATCGACTGGTACCTTACTCATTTTGAAAGGTGCCTTCACTGTCGGAAAATTTGATCTTGAATTCAGGCACATGAAAAAATGTCCGATTACTTGTGACTCAACCTAATGGCTGATTAGGTATCGGAAAGGTTGAAACCAGGTTTAAGGACGAGTATCGGGAGGTGAAGTAGAGTCAGTCGAGGGGAAAAGGCTGAGTGGCACGAATAGCTGGCTGGGTGAGCGCATCTGCGGACAGCAGCGTGAGGGGATATTAGAGCGTTAAACGATAACTGCTGAATGAAGATGCACTGAGGCATTGTGTTCGATATGAGCAGGTTACGGTTGCTCAGGTAACGTACGTGTGTGTGCTCAGTGATGGAGCGTGGGAAGATGAGCTGCTCTGAACGTTTCAAAACAGCCCCTAATCGCTAGCAATTAGGGCCTCTCGACTTCATCTCTCAATGGCTTATTGACTCGACCGACGCTCGCTATCATTTGTCTTTGTGAAATGAATGCTGATCAGTGAAAAATGAAGGGAATACTCGGGGAAACTCGGATAATTATTGTCGAATCAAAGAACTTGGAGATCCTTGGTGAGAAGCGTTGTCTCCAAACGAAGTAATTGAAGCTTAAAACAAATTTTTGAAGGTGAAGCGGCATGTGTCCGTCTCTCAGGGCCCAAATTCATGACTGGTGAACTCCCGATAAACCCTGAGATATACCCCTAAAGGCGCGCCAACCAAGATTCATTAAGGCCCGTCGGGGTTTGATCGAATTCATCGCAGGTCTATCACACCTCGCGACGAGACAGGCGAGGCCAATTTTTGTATCATGTTGGTGCCTTCATCTTCGCAGACAAATCTACTACCTACAGTACCGGGCGCGCCGCAACGATAAAACGGCGGCAGCGGCGCCTCAGAGCGCCGAAACCCGCCGTTTTTGAATAACTTTTACAATATTGGTTTATTTGTCAAAGTAAGTATATATTCGAGCTTGGCAGCTTGAGCTCTATCCATCCATATACACTTTTCCAAAATTCGTGGAACTTGTTTTCAGTCGATTTTTTTGACCTCTCGATTTTCGGATCCCGTGGCCACTTCGGTCCCTCGCTTGGTGACTCACCTCCGACTAGGCTCCGCCTTCTCCTCGCCACCTACAAATGTGCGGCGCGCCCATTCCTAGCGTCCCAAGCTAGGACTGGGGCCCCACGGGGTGGCTCGAAGGAGCTACCACGCGTGGCCCCCAGTTGGGCATGGGGCGCAGATGAACTGCGGTTGGCTCTGCCCGGGCCACCACGCGTGGACACCGGAACGGCGCATTTCGGCGCTCCGCAGCTCCGCTACCGCCGTTTCTTCGTTGCGGCGCGTCCGGTACTGTATTTACCCGTCCCCGGAGGAATGAAAGGCTGAGTTAGCACTGGCGAGAACCGATCGCTCGACCTTTCGGATTGAAGTTGTGGTACAACGCAATACATGTTTATTCATAGTGTATACCATTGCTGCATTCCGATCGTGGGGGACAGTTGACGGGAAAGCCTTGGTTATTCTTCGGGTGTCAAGGAGAGGTGAGGCTAGCTGCATAGATTGATGCTTTATTTATTAGTTTAGCTAGTTAGCCAGTTAGCTAGTTCTTCTTAAAATTTCGTATACTGTTTCTTCGTATGTAAGGGTCCTATCTTACGGACCATACCTTTCCATACCTTACCTTACCTTACCTTTCCCTTACAACGCTCAGTTCCAGCTTTGGCGTCGATTCCTTGATCATTTCAGGGAATTTGTGGCGAAAAATTGGAGTACTTCAGAAGAAACAATGACGTCATTGGCAATTCATTATCAAGATAAAGCGACTTCGATTTTCAGCGATTTTTCTTCAATCATGAAGTCTGCATGAAATATTCGTTATTTTTGATCATTGGCTTTGGTTTAGAGAGCAAGCGCGTGTCTACTGTAGAACTGCAATTTGCGGTGATTGTATGATATTTCTGAAGCTGAAAGTATTCAGTTAAGGTGAACCATCAGCTGCAAAGCCAGGATGATCGAAGGAACAGAAGCGAGGAGTCAACGACGAATAGTATAGAGGAGAGGAGTGGAAATCATCTCGAAAGCCGATAACATCCTTTTTCTCCTATTTACTTTTCCGCTCTCTTTCCCAATCATCCAATCCCTTCCTACCTTGGTCAGGTCGTTCCCTTTGATCTCTCCGTGCCGATAATCGGTTGACCCGCTTGTGTGGTAGTCGCCCGCGTCCTGCCATGTCGTTTCCCGCCTCATCATTTTGTTCATTCTTGACCTTTTCGCTGTATCTCTTCTATTTTCTTCTTCATTTTCTCCAATAGTCCATGTGTCCTGCTTGAGGTTCTATGGCTCCATCTTCCAAGATTATTTTTGTCTAGCGTTATTATGTGCTATATCTCCGAGTTCGTTATTCTAGAGCATTTGCGCTCAGTATTCTATGCGTTAGTTCTACGATAGAAGTCTTATATTTTTAAGTGTTTTTGTTGAATTTCTGTTTAACGCCATTTTAATAATATGAAATTAAAAATACCTGTTCTTCTTGAAACCTTCACGGTATCTCCCGGGATATAGTGAGCTTTTTTCTCTGGGTAAGTAATAGGATGCCCCATTAGGATACATATATCAACCATAGTAGTGCCCGCCATTCCTAATTTCTATGTTGGATACGGCGATTTTTAAGGATCGGAAATCAATAAATAACGGTCAATATACAGGAGGCGAGTGGTTTTTAGGTGGGTAAGAAGCTCCTGAACCGTTTGACGTCCTTTTCTTCTTTTATCTTATTTATTTGTGCATATAGTGCAATTTCTTCGGGTGCGGTACAACGCTAAGAGGCACTACTGACACCTGAACGGTCGAGCGCTCGATCCTCGCTCGGGCAAACCCAGTCTTCTATCCCTTTGGGATAGGGTAAATTGGCATCAGACATGTCTGGGAAGGTAAAGTCACTAACGTGGTATAGCGGCCTGCTCTCCGAAGTCATTGCGTAGGTCAAGTACGACTTCACCATGTCTGTGGAACACGAATCCCTTGGGGGACTGTTCAACGCCGACACCTTTACCTTTACCCTTATCAGAGTGGTGCTAGGTTCATTGCAAAAATCGCATTTCAGGCGAGATCCGAACCCGCGTCTCGCGCCTAACCGGGACCGTGCGTTAACCACTACGCCACTGTGACGGCGGCTTTTATTCTAGTACACATAATAGTAACCAGCAAAAAGCGGTAATTCATTTATTACCCACCATACTTCGCGCCAGTTTAGAGAACCAGACAAAGTAACTCTAAACTCAGAACAGTAACCCCCGAACAAAACCTCGAGCAAGAAAATCATGTGAGCAACTGAGCCTCAGTGGGAATATATTATAGAAATACATCATACTAGGTGGCCAGTTTTAGACTAGACTATCATACCAACTAAGATAGGCCATGCATCGGCTGTGAGTCATTGGCTCCATTCGAACCTCTGAACAACAGATTTCAAGAGCGGCATTAAGGCAGAGTAATAAAACTAGAATTCTACCGTAACCTTTACCCTTTACCGAACTACTCAATAGAGTTAATAGGGGGTTGGTCCGGTAGATGATCTTCTTGCGCCGAGTCCCGCCGTGTCGCGTGTACTGCACCGCGTGAGGTCGGTTTAGCGTGTGTATGTGCATGCCGACGGCGTTTATTTGCTCACAAATCCTGACGACGATGTGCCACGCCGTTGTCGTGTGCAAATACACATGTGCTGTGCCGTTGGATCGACAGCGAATGGTAGAGGCGTACGGTGGTGGTGCTGATGTCAAACCAAGGCACTGCAGCTCGTCTACAAATAAATATTTGCTCGATTATTGTATTTACGCTCTGCTAGACAGTCTTTGGTCGCGGCGTGTTCAGCTGAAAAAGGCTATCGTTCGCTCGCTTTCGTTCCTACCCTGAACGTGTCTTTGTAAGTGACATGATCTTTTGATAAGCGCCGTGTCCCGCTTATATAAAAATAAAAAAGAAAGTTTTCACATAAAAAGGCTCGTTTTGTCCCTACACTTACACGAGCAAATAATAGACGTAGTAGAGTATCCCCGAGACTCATCAGTAAGTAGAGAGACTCTCAAAAGAAAAATAAGAAATAATAAAGTGAATCTAACCTCCATATCGGATAAAATGTCCAAAATAACCATAAATAGAGTTAGAAGGTATATAACCAGACCTCAAACTTGGGTAATTAAATCTTATATGAACAGTACCGGTCGTGCTTATATGTACAGTGCCGGACGTGCCGCAACGATAAAACGGCGCCAGCGACGCTTTCTTGCGCCGGAACCGCCGTTCTTCTATATTTCCCTCGGAATTGGTTTATTCGTAAGATAAGTATGTTTTTGAATTCGCCATGTCGAGCTCTACCTTATCGTATACAAATTTTCCATAACTGTGGAGCTTGTCAACGAGCGATTTTTTGACTTCTCGATTTTCTGGTCCTTCGACTCCTTGTCCGGTGACTCGACGAGGCTCCGCCTTTGGGCGAGCCACCACGCGGAGACCCCTGTTGTGCATACGGGGAAATGAATTAAAGTAGGCTCTGTCCGGGCCATCGAGTGTGGAGCCAGGAACGGCACCTTTCCGCCATTTTATCGTTGCGACACGTCCGGTCCTGTAGTTAAGTCGGTGTCTCAAACTGGGGGTACTCGTTGTACAGTGGTAACAGGTGGTGCTTTCAACCGCACCGTCGAGTAATCGATCCTTCCTTAAACTAACCAGGCCGTCCATCTCCCGAAGGTGTCTAAGTGGAAGTAGACTATCTGGGAAGGTGAGAATACTGGCTCGAACAGCAGCATGCCCTGGAAAGTCATTGTATAGACCAAATACGCATTCATCATGCTTCTGCGATTTTGCTTGCAAGGCGAATGCGTGGCGCGTTCTATGGTGACTATCCATCAAATCAATTTACCTTTCCTGAAAGGAACACTTTGGAGAGGTCCCGCTTGCTTTTCTGTTAACTACAGAGTGTATCTGCCCTATCAATTTCGACGGAAAATGTCTATTTATCAAAAAGAAGGAAAACAAGAAGGGAGAGTGTACCACTGCTATGAATCCTACTGGTTGCGAGAGATATGTAGACTTGAGGCTTGCCATTAGTGCTCTTGCTTCTTGCCTAATTGACTTTCTTTTCTTTACCGTTGTAATCATTTGTAAGTAACATTTTTTCTCTTTGCTGTTTGTAGTTTCTGCTCCCAGCATTATTTTGCTATTATTACTTACGTCGCTCAAATTTATGAAAATGTCCTGACTGACATGAAAGTGATATTGACGCGTGAATAAATCAATCGTCTTTACCCACCTACCTTTTCTGGACTAATAGGTGTAAAGGTGAAGGTAAAGGTAAAGGTGCCGGCGATGATCAGTACCCTAAGGACGTGCCACACATTCGTGCTCCATTAAGAATCGTAGAGGCACAGTGAATGAGTATAAAGGCCCATTCACACTTCACTGCTTCAGCAACGCAGTATGTCATTCCAAAATCGGATCTGATCTCTATCCAATTATTTTTCACTGAGAATTTGCCTTTTAAGGTTATCGAGGGCGCCTATCGCGAATCTGACAACCGCTTTCAAGTTTGTGGGCGAAGGCCATTCATACTGTCAACAAAGTTCTAAATATCAGGTTCACTGCCACAGTAGTCTGAAGGGACCCTAATTGTAAGACCTTTGCAATGACTTATGGGGGTCAGCTGCTATTCCAGGTAAGTGAGACTGTCTGGTACCAACTTACCCGACGCCAGAGGAATGGTAGGTTTGGTTAGCCCAGAACTACTGGGGTAGATGACTCTTTCTCAGCGACAGAGTGGAATGTTCAGCTGTTGAAAGTGGATGAGTGGAAATGGATCCTACTACTGACCTTGTACGATGTCTGAACTATTCGAAGCATCAATCTTTTTTGTTTGTCCTCTTCGTCCACAGAGCCATTCAATTAAGGCCAGAGTAGTCTTCAAAACACAACACTTGCCTTGACCTCGAATTCAAACTATCTGTTCTTGCTGGCACGCACTTTGCTTATCGTCATATGATCGGCTGCACGAGAAAGAAAAATAGCTGGCTGCTTATGATGGGTGCGTTGTGTGGACAGTGGAATTGGGCTCTGAGCTGACAGAAGAGATTAAAGACAAAGAAATTGAATTAACTAAAAAACATCAGTTTGCTAGGTTCTAATCAGTCATAGAGGACGAATTTCAATAACATCACGTTTGTTTATACTAGTGTGCTAGATTCATATTCTCGTTTTTTATTTTTGTTTTAGTTTGCATCCTCTGTTGTTCATTGCTCATCGTTGTTGTTATTTGAAGGCGTACCTCAAGTGCACGATAAATAAATAAATAAATAAATAAATAAATAAATAAATAAATAAATAAATAAATAAATAAATAAATAAATAAATAAATAAATAAATAAATAAATAAATAAATAAATAAATAAATAAATAAATAAAATAAGTAAATATATAAAATTGAAAAAGTTTTGCTCGCTCCGGTTGGCTGGGAGAAGGTTCGATGATATTCAGTGGCCGGCTTTGAACTAGTTTGATTCGACACGAATTAGCGCATATTGAGATTGGTCATCTCGGTGGTCGAATTCCATATCTCGAAGGTGTTGCTTTAAGAACCAGAGTAAGTGAGTGATGTCTTACTTATTTGTTTATCTATCTATTAGGTTGGTGCAAAAGTCTTGCAACACTTTTGCAACATTCTTCAAAATAACAGCAATTTACTGAAACAAAATCTTAGTCAACGATATAATCACCATTCATATATATGACTCTTCCCCATCTTTCGGGCAACTTCTCAGTTCCTCTCCGCCAGAACTCTAGGAGCTGTGACAAAAAAAATGGCCGACCTCCATTTCCAGTTCGTCTCGGTTGTCGAATTCCATATCTCGAAGGTGTTGCTCTAAGGACCTGAATAAGTGATAATCTGAAAGGGCAAGGTCTGGAGAATAAGGTGGGTGCGATAGAACTTCCCAGCCTAAATCCTGAATTTTCTCACTAGTCGCTCTTGCAACTTGAGGACGAGCGTTGTCGTGCAAGAGGTAGACTTTTTCCTTTCAGGGCGTTTTTATCGCATGACGGGAAATTCTACCGCACCTACCGTACTCTCCTCACCTTGCTGCTTTAGATTATCACTTACTCTGGTTCTTAAAGCAACACCTTCGAGATATGGAATTCGACCACCGAGGTGAACTGGAAATAGAGGTCGGCCAATTTTTTTTTGCGTCACAGCTGCCGGAGTTCTGCAGGAGAGGAATTGAGAAGTTGCCCGAAAGATGGGGAAAAGTCATATATATGAATAGTGATTATATCGTTGACTGAGATTTTGTTTGAATAAATTGCTGTTATTTTGAAAAGTGTTGCAAGACTTTTGCACCAACCTATTATCTAGAGGCCGCATGGTGCATTGGTAAGGGGTGCTACCGACATCCGTACGGTAGAGCGATCGATTCCCGCCAGAGCTAACCGAGCTCTCCATACCTCCGGGGTCGGGTAAGTTGGCACCAGATTTGTCTGAAAAAGTAAATATACTGATTTAATAAAGCGGCTGGCATTCGCAAATCATTGTATAAGCCAAGTAGTCAGTCCTATGCCTCTACGATTCTGAATGGAACAAGAATGCGGTGGCGCGTCCTTAGGAGACTAATCAACGTCGATACCCTTACTTTTTTACCTTTATTGAGCGGAATATGAAGTGATTTGTGAACCACTTATTTTTGTTTATTTATTTATTTCGTGATTTAAGACACATGTTTGGTACAATCAAAACAGCAATTGAATAGTCAGAAACAGTGACACGAAAAGAACTCTGATGCTCGAGCAATCGATATCTGGCCATGCGCTTGAAACCATTAAGATAAGCTGAGAAGGCGGGAATATCCACATTCAACCTCAATAAGGTAGAAGCTTAATATTGATTTTAACGCCCATGATACCTTATGACGTTCAGTAAACAAAATAAAATATATTATCAGGCACTTCCGTTCAGAAACAGTAACCTCATCAGATGTGAATTGTCCAGCAAAACGTCCGCTCAATGCATCTTTACTGAACTAACCTAGGTACAACTCCAGGGCTGGGATTCATGAACGGATCAACGGCTGGTTACAGTGATATTCTGTTACCCGCCCAAATTCATCAACGCACACTGTGTCACTTTGAACTGGCCGGTGAAAGTTAACCGCCGGTGAATTTCACCGGCGATTTCGTTCATGAATCCCGGCCCAGGACGTCGGCCAGGTTCGCTAACCTGCGATTTCCTTTGCCCTAGCTTTCACGTTTACCTACCGTAAAGCTACCCGTAAACCTACAATACCGCCCATCACTTTACTCTCAAAAAAGCGTTCAGAGAAAAAAATACCTTCATTACTCTGCGTTGACCTTGGAGCTACCATTATTCTGCTGTTAGGTTGTCGGGAAAGCTCTGCCACAAAATTATCAAAAAATTCGTAAAATTCAAGGAGAAGCGTTAAGACCTAGCCATGACTACTGATCAGTGTACCAAACATTCCAGAATATTTCGAGCCCAGAACCTTTCTTATATATCGTTCGCATCGTATATATCGTATATCGATTGAAGTTGTGCTCAAATAAAGATAAAAAAAATTTGAAAAAAAAGTCCGATTGATGACAGAACTTTCCCGACAACCCAGCATGAGGTGGCCAAGTTACGGACCAGTTTCTTGGGAGTAGCGGTATTTGCTTCATGACCCCCCAAATTCTTGCCGTTGAAATCTCGTCAGGGGATCAGGGATCAAAAGATCCTGAAATCTTTATTTTTTATTTTTGTCATTGTATTCCACTTCATCATCTCTCTAGCGTTATTTTAGTACCTTTGAGATACCTGAGCTCTCCTGACGACCGCTCTTCTGGTTGATAATGTTGATGTTGGTTCCCCGGCTACTTTTTGATGCAACCTGCAGAAAGGTGTCGCTAATTTCAGAATTATGCTCTAGTGCTCATCGCCAGGGAAGTGCTGCAGAGCGCTGTTTTCATGCGAATGACGTCGGATTCATCGAGCGAGCATCGATGACGACGTGCAAAATTAGAAAAAAACCGACCATGTTAATAATTTAACCACTTCCCGTCTGCAAATGCAGTTCTAGACGAGTCTCGAATAGACACCAATATCCTCTCCAAGCGGAAAATGAGTTTATACGGTAGATAAACGCGTTTTTTTCGCGGGAAAAGACATGTTGATTCCAGTAGTGTAGTTTACCCAATTTTCAACTGCGCCAATAAGGTGTGTCAAGCAGGCAACACAAAACAGTATACCGCGTTTATGAATTTCGGTTACCAGGTCGATTGAGGTATATTTAAGGGATAATAACGGGTTGTCTACCATGAATCCGGATCCAGTTCACATACCATAATGGCTAGGCAGTTTTCACTTCATCAGTGCCTCGATCTGTGGGGAGCGGTCATGATCTACCCAGTGGTGAAGAAAGTTTGGTGAAATTCTGAAAATTTTGATTTTCATGTAGGTGTGATTGACCTCGCCAATGTGACGATCATGCGAGGTCAACCTCATTAGGCCGTCCTCGTTAATTACACCCTCTGGCTACACTTGACTAAATTGAAGAAAATAGTTATTGTTTCTGCATTCAAATGAAATTGGACTTCGTTTTCGAAGAGAGGATGCGGAGACAAGCATTTCAGTACCAAATGCGCAGGAAAAACGTCCAGTTCCACAAATGACCGCGAGGCACATTTTGAGTGATGTACACTTTTCATGAGTAAATATACTGCAGTGTGTTGTGAATTCGCTGGCGAAGACTAAAGTTTCTGTAACGTCAACGAACGTAGTTTCAGAAAGCTCAGCTTTTCCAGATGCTCTTGGCAATTCTCGAGAAATATTTGCACCACAAAAGTGCATCTCCTCACTTTTGTGTTGGAGAAAATGTTGGATTCTGTTGAATTCAAGGCGACAAATCGAGAGCAATGGAGGCCTTAAGTAACTCAGATTCTCTCAGAATGTTCTCAACATGTTCCACATTAGAGACTCATGTCCGTATCGTGAAGATCAGGACTTATTACACAGCAAAAAGGGTTTAAAATGCGATTTTTACATTTTTTCATAAAAATCAAAATGGCTAAAAATAATCGCGCTTTCGCATAGGGGTCCACGGCCACATCATTGGTGAACTTATCATGAAAAAAGTTGTTCCGCTCAAACCCTACCGCGGAAACGATGCGCTCTTTCCGAAGCCGTCCGCGGTGGCATTATTAATTGATGGCCATCACTGAGGCAGCTCGCGGAGCCCGCAGAGGTCGCAGGCCTCTAGCCGCATCATGCGAAATTAGCCTTGCAGGTAAACTTCTCACCTCACATGTAGACGTTTATTGATTGCATATACACTTTAATTACAATTATTAAATACATGCAAACGGAACGATTGCAAATAGCTACTATTTATATTTGTGGTTCTATATCCATATCATAAAATGCAGACCCGTTACTGATTTGATCGAAATTTTGCGAAGGTCCGCTTTTCTCGGCATAATATTTGACACGGCGGACTCGCCCGTCAAGGGCGTTCCTAACTCCTCTCCACATTTATGCGTGACTTTGCGACGACTTCAATACTAACCAGTGCCTGAGGTTCCTACCTACCTACCACCGGCAATTCTTTTTCCTTCTAAAAATTCATTTCGTTCCAATAATCACTTTGCGAGTTTTATGAAAAAAGTGAAAAAATAAAAAATGAAAAAATAAGCGCCAGACGCTGGGAACTTCTAGCGACTTGAATATATCATCTTTTGTTCAAACCGTTTTCAATTTGAGGTTGCTCCCAACTGCTTTTGATCAGTATAGTTTTCACATTTTCCTGCCCGTAGCGACCGGTTTCCATTTTTGTTGTTATTTGATTTTTGATTAATTAGGGTGCGCGTAGTGCAGTGGTGAGAGGCGCTAATGACTCTCCTACGGTCGAGCGATCGGCTCTCGCGCAAGAAAACCAAGCTTCCCACTCCTCCAAAGTCGGACTCTCCTACGGTAAATTGGTACCCTCCAACATACATAAGCCGGTTTTGGTTTATAATAAAGTTTATAACGACAAATGAAATTGACATGGTTTTTGTGCTGAATTTTCGCCGTTTTCTTCGAGAAAACGCTGTGTGTCGAGGGTTGTCTAAATTACTATAATTTAGTGATTTTGCACTGTTTCCGTTCCTGTGTTCCGTAGACTTGTCCAGGAGGGTAAAGACACTGTTTTGATGCAGTGGTTGGCCCCCTGTAAGTCATTGTAGAGGCAAAATAGTAATTCCTATGCCTCTATGATTCTGAATGGTAGAGGAATGCGGCGGTTCGTCTTCAGGGTACTGATCAACGCCGATACCTTTACCTTTACCTTTCCTTCGACCCAGTTGAGCCTGCTCCGTGGGGACAGCTCCAAGGGGACAGTGAGGGGGACTCGTCAGGAGAGAGGGTGGCAACCACACGCGAGCTGTGTGAGAGAGTGGTGTAGCGGAGCGTTGTTTCTTCGCAAACACTCTAATCATCACCCGGATTGAACTTGCCCGCGACACTCACTTCCCCGTCGCTAACATTTGCAGGAAATTTGCTGTTTTTTCCTCTCACTTCGCAGCTACAGTACCCTCATAGATGCGTCAACGATCGCGATAATTATGATAGTTAGACAACAATTAAGGAAATATGCATGTGGCTAAGAAAAACCATTTGCAATTACTTTTGTGTTGTGATTTTGTTCAGGACATAAAATGGCACATTGATCCCAGCTCCGCTTAGCTGCCTCTTTCTGAGTCGTTGTGATAATAGTACCTGTTGTAATTGATTTTTAAAAATAATATTAAATAATAAAAATACTTTCTAGTTGTCGCTTCTGTTTTTTCTTGATGAACGCATTTATACAGCTCGTTGTTGTACCGTCTGGTGCAGATTTTTCTTCTTCAGAATATCCTCACATCTTAAATACTGGTGGAGTCGAGTAATTGTGGTGAAGCTGCAGAAGGCGCTGCTTCCACTTCCACCGTGAAGCGATCGATCCCATCCCAGGCTTCGAAACCATGTTCATCGCCTCGGAAGATCCCCATCTCGCCTGGTTTCTTCAAAATATATACTTCGCATATGTAAATACCAGCCATTCAGCGGCTTGCAGGCCGCTCAATGAACTAATGAATGGCAGGAAACATATATAGAACATTTTTAATAACAAATTAAACGAAGAACAGAAAGCGTGCAGCAAAAGACGGCGAGGAACTGATAAAATGCGTCGCTGGAAGTACGATAACGGGCAATCGCGGCGGGACCCTAGAGTTGACAAACAGACAACGTGGTCTCGCTTATTTATTAGTAGGATGTCTTCCAAGTTGAGTATTTAGCCGTTTTCGAGTTCTCTCACCTCTCATTCCTCAAAAGTGGGGCCACGTGCAATAGCGAAAGGCGCTACTTCCCACATGGTCGAACCACCCAGACTAACCCAGGCTTCCATCCTTCCGGGGTCCAGTAAACCAGACCTATCAAGGGAGGTAAAGACACTTACTTGGTACAGCGGCCGGTCCTCACAAGTCATATGTAGTGTCGGTCAAATATACGTTCACCATGCCTCTACGATTCTGAATAGGATACAAATGCGCGGCGCGTTCTTAGGTGACTGATCAACTTCGACCACTTTGTTTTTTACATCTATCATTTTAAAAAGCGCACGGATGTTTTTTCCGAGCAGAGGGGCATCGATAGAGCAAAAAAAGGAGCGGCTAGTCACATCCTAGCACGGCAGTAACCTATCCGATTGCTACGACGTACTAGCCCACTTGGGTTCGTGTCCTTGGGCGTTTTTTCTTAGTGCGGTTCAAAGCAGCAAATGGTTGACCTTGTCCCGCTGAGTGCCTTCTCGTTCGTCATATCGCAGGTTGAGGCCGTCGCCGTGGAAAAAATTTACGCGACGATATTCCGAGCCACGACCTCCACGACGATGCTACGCTGAAGCCATTCCAATGAGAAAAAAGGTGAATGGTGCCGAGAAAGGTCATTAGGTCCACAAGGTCGCACACGGTCTGATTTCCTCGTCCTTCGTATAAGGCACTTTTCCCGTAGGAAAGACGAGGAACCCGGGCCCGTGTGCGGGAAAATATAATAAGTGATTAGAAGTGTAAATTACGTATGAGATTACACTGCTATACTACACTACAAGGGGAAGTGGTTAACCTTAGTCAGCCCCTTCCGAACCCGCCGTGAATTCGTCTTCCATTCGGAATCGTGGAAGCCTGGTGGTTGCATTTTTCTATACAATGACATGCCGGGAATAGCCACTGTATCTAGTCTATGTCCTTACCTTCCCAATGAAGTCTGGTATCAATTTATCCTGCTCCGAAAGGACGAAAGTTTGATTAGCCCGGGTGAATATTGGTTTGACCGGGTTAAGTAAGTAGCACCTCTTAATGCTGCGTCATGTGCGCCCTATTAGCAGAGTAAAAAATAATTTTCTAGAATTAACTTGCGGGAAAATTGTCTCTATAAGGGGTTAGCAAATTGGGAAATAGCCCATAGATATTCCATTTTTAAGACGTTTTTGGAGCATCTGCTATGTACATACTAGCCATTCAGCGGCCTGCAGGTCGCCAAATGAACTAATGAATAGTGTAAAACATTTATAATAACAAATTAAACGAAAAGCAAGCAGCAAAAGACGGTGATGAACTGCTGAAATACGTCACTGGGAGTACGGTAACGGGCAATCGCGGCGGGACCCTAGAGTTAACAAACAGATATCGTGGTTTCGCTTCTTTACTGGTATGATAGTAAAAGGAGGCTTCTTTGACGATGCATTTCGCGAAATTGGTGACTCAGCTGGGATTCGAACCAGCATCAAAGCTCTGTCAAAACTAAGCTGCTACACAACCAAGCCGCACATTCTCTTGCTCAGCCATGTCGGACATTCGACTAAAAAGAAAAATTCTTCGCTCTGCTAAGAACATCAGAAGCTTTAAACGAATTGCTGAAAATGCTCTTTTTGAATAATCGAAGTTCATGGCCGTCATTTCGTCTTAGGCCCTTGTTATACGTTCGCTCACCCCCCAGTGTAACTCGTCCATTCAGTATCAGACACCGTGGGGCCAGACACGTTTGTACGAGTTCACCACGCAGGCGTCACCATGATAACTCGTACAAACGTGTCTGGCCCCACGGTGTCTGATACTGAATGGACGAGTTACGCTGGGGGGTGAGCGAACGTATAACAAGGGCCTTAGGATTATCAATTTAGCGCCTACTAGCAGCTTCGTTAAGCCGGGCAGCTTTCGCTCCAAGGAGGGGAAAATCAAAATTTCCCAACTAGTAGGATGATGTCTGCTACGGTAGATGGTCCCTTCGGGGCAATACATCTTATCTTAGGTCTTTGCTATACCGACGCTTACCCCCCAGCGTCTGCCAGCCCGACTCGTCCCATTCAGTATCAGACACCGTGGTAGCAGACGTGCGTATGTTAGTTGTCCTGCCTGCTACCACGGTGTCTGATACTGAATGGGACGAGTTGCGCTGGCAGACGCTGGGGGGTGAGCGTTGATACAACAAAGGCCGTATATCTTACACCTCTAGAAACCAGTCGTTATTTGACACCTCCCTAGACCACCCTGAAGTTGAACCAGGTTAAAGGAACTTCTGAGGTTCAACGCCCGCCTCAGGGCTTTAGGAAGGTTAGATCAACCAAGTTTCTTTCCGGAAAGTGAACCTATCCTCAGCTTGGGTAACTCATGGGCCTGAAAGGTACTGATATTCACATTTTCTATCGGCCTTATGATGTCATCTCTCTATGGATCGAAATTTCCAATATGCAATAGAAACTGCACCCAACCGCCTATGACATCTACAGTATTCCATGTTGATAGATATGATCTGCATATTTGTCTTCTTGTCTGTCCGTGGTTAATGGTACTGGTTCCCATTCATGTATTATCTAATTTGTACAGAAGACACTCAGGAACGCCCCGCAGAATTGTTCCTTTCGTTTAGTTGGGCATGCCTTTGAATTCTAATGTGCTTTTATCTTGACAAGAAGTGTCGAATCTAATTCGCCCCATACCATGGTTTTATATTTATTTCTACGCTTACTTACTCCTCTGAAATTGTTCCTTTCGTTTGCTAACCCCGTTTTATGGTTTTATTGCTAGTACGCCTTTATACGGCGTAGGCATAAATATATAACTATGGTGTGCGATGAGTTAGATTCGACACTTCTTGAAGAGCTGAAAGCACATTAGAATTTAAAGGTATGCTCAACTGCCTCTGCGGGGCGTTCCTGAGGGTCTTCTGTGCTGTGCCGTGCGTTCACCTTCGCCGCCCATCAATCAGCGAAATTTCACGTGAAAAAATCGCCGGTGGGTGGCCTGACCTTGACAGAGTTGAGCGTTAGCTGAGCGACGAGAATCGGTCGTCATCATCAGCAGCAGCAGTAAATTTGATCATCTCCAGCCCGATTCGATCTCTGCTCTTCGGCTGTTGGCGGGGTTTTTCCTTCGGCGCGGTCCGCGTGAGCAAACCAACCCCTTTACCTCTACCCTACCCCCGGTGCCTACTCCGACTCAGGTACTCCAACCCTCAACGTGCCCCGTCATGACTGGTTTCCATCGAGCCGTCACCATCACCACCACCACCAATACACGGCAACCTCTTCGATCGACCTGACGCCAACCGGTCGTTCAGCTGCTCTTGGGGGCTCTTCTCTGTCTCTCTCGTAATCCCGCCCGAGGGGTTGTCTCTCTACGTCTCTCGCTGTCTACGTCTCCAGCTCTTTCGTCGAAGAGCAGGTTCAGGGGTTATGCCATTGTGTACACGCACATTTTTTCGTTAAGAATCGAGTTCGGTTGAGGTTGACGTTCGGTCCTAGGCTGTTTCTTCTTGTTCTCTGAATTTTCTCTCTGTTTTCTTCCTAATTTTCTTCTTCTTCAGGTTACACTTTTTCTTCTTGGTTTAGGAATGCTTTTCCCTTTGTGCATCTCAGCCGAGATAAGTTAGTAGATGCATCATAAATTTGTTCTTCTAAAGTTTCAATCCTTGCGTCGACTACAAAGGCCTAAAAATGATCCAAAAATTGAACGAAAAGTGAAGCGCGGACTTGAAGAAAACGTTTGCTCCTTTTCCTTCTCTTTTTTTCTCCGAATCCTTCTTTTTCACGTTCTCCCTCATCAAATTCATCTTTTTCTTTATTTTGCTTCAAAGGGTACTCCTAATGCGTTCTCACACTGCTGTGCGAAGTATTCTTTTTCATGCAATTCCTCTTTGCGTCACCTTCTATCCTCTTCTTTCTATTTTTTCTAGCCATTAAACCTTACCATTCTGATCTGGGCCTCACCTCGTATCTCTCTTTTGTTCTCGTTCCACTTTTCACTAGGGTTTTATGAGTGCTTACTTATGTTTTGCTTTCTATTGTTGCTGTTTTTGTCACTGTTTTGACATTCATTGTTGGAGACCTTGTTCTCATCTCACCTGTCCTTTTCAAGTGTCGTGCTCTTCTTTGTTCTTCAGTACCGGACGTGCCGCAACAATAAAACGGCGCCAGCGGCGCTTTCTTGCGTAGAAACCGCCGTTTTCTATATCTTCTTTGAAATTGATTTAATCATAAAAATAAGTATGATTTTAAACTAAGCAGCTAGTGCTCTATCTTTTCATATACAATTCTCCATAATCGTGGAGCTTGCTAACAACCGATTTTTTGACCCCTCGACTTTCGTTATCTTTCCTCTTCGCTTGGTGACTCATTGCTCGACGAAGCTCCGCCTTCGTTCGAGCTACCACACGGGGCCCCCTATTGGGCTTGCGGCGTAACTGAGTTGAAGCAGATACCGACCGGGTCACCACGCGTGGACCCCAAAAGCGGCACCTTTCGGCGCGGATTAGCGCCTCTGCCTCCAATTTATCGTTGCCGCACGTCCGGTACTGTTGTTCTCACTCTATTTTCTATGTCCTAACAGTTTTCACTCCCATTTCTGCGACCTATTCTTTTCTATTCCACGTTTGTAAATGCCGAGGGCGTTCGTCCTGAAACGTTTCACCATAGTGATGCAATGTAATCAAAGCTTACCCTTCTGGGTTTGTTGGGATGTCGGTGCCTATGTAGAGTGTCGGGGTATCAGATAAGATGGCCGTAAATTCCAGCTACCGTCTTTCTGGAAGAGGGTAGTATTTCCATACTGCTACATTCGTTTCATGCATAGAAAAGTAGCTACGGCTATTCTCCAGCACCTTCACATCGCATTTTCCACTTCGCGGTGTTAATTCCTGTCATTTAGCAAGAACTACCCCAAGAATTACCCAAGAGCAAGTATTTGGCGTAATGTCATTGTGTCATTGATCTAACGGTTTCCGTTTCTCTAACATGTTATTCAATCTTAGAGCACCAGAGAGAAGCCCCTTTTTCAAGGAATCAATTTTTCAATTTGGGAGTCAATTTCAATTTTTAAGCGTCCGTTCAACCATTGGCTTCGTTTCTGCCGTACTCAAGTAGTTTCATTGAAAAATATGCGTTGTTGGTTCCCCCATTTTCAATTTCCAAGGACCTATGCATTGGCTACCCAATTTCCAGATCCATCGTTCTCTGGATGAGAAGCTTTCTTCTGCAGCTTCTAGGTACATTTCAGTGCATCTAGTCGAGCTAAAATCAGGAAATGAATGTTTGCTATCGCTAGGAGAACGACCTCGTTGAGGAAATTGAATTTCGTTATTGCCAAGCTCTTATAGACAGAGTGCAGAGCAAAGAAGAAATGAGAACTCGCCGTATGGAAATGAGAATGTGCCGTTTTTGTCGACAAAAAACCCTGGATTTCATCTACAGAGCGGAACTTCTTCTTCATCGTCTTACAGTGGCTAGTATAAGAAGACCATTTTCTCCCAATGAGGAGGATGACGGTCTCAGCTTGCTTTCCCTTCGCTTCTTTGGTCACCCTCTCTACGGCTATACTGAATGCACCTAGATGTTCTCCTAGGGTTCATCTATAGGTCAGGGTTAGAAGGTTGACGTTGATCGCTTCCCTACGGACGCGCCATACACTTATCTTCCGTTCAGAATTGTAGAGGCACGGTGAATGCGATCAGAAATGTTTCATTTCATTGCGTGAACTTTTCCATGGAGACTAGTTACTTATCGGAAGTGAACAGACATCCGGGAAACATCGTGCTCCATCTCGGTTTATTTCCAAATCGCCAGGAAATGTTCACAAAAGGCGACACTGATAGCCAGAGGGATTGTTTTTCAGGTGTGTCTACGAATTTTAACCTAAGGCAACTAAGATTTTGATTCTGTCTCATAAAAATTTCCAGGAACGATGTCACCTTCCATTTCTACAATTTTCCGAAAGAAAGAGCTTAACTGAAATATTTTATTGTTTTTTTCATTTATGTGCTGCTTTGGTAACATATTCGTTCTCTGATGTTTTCCGGTGTGACTATTCACTGCAGCTAATCTTGCCCATGATGATCTTCCATGGCTGTGAAATTCGAATTGCTTTTTGTTGGGCATACAAACAGGTCTACGGTAAAAACTCGGGGGCACAGCTTCATGTCCCTCTGCATTTTTAGTCCGCTTAGAATGTTTCACTTCAATGTGGAGAAGCCTCTTCCAAAGGACTAGCTATCTGGCATCAAGTCTCGTTGTCCCCTACCGTGGACCAATTATTTGCAGTGGTTGAACCTAACACCGTGTACTTCTATCGAGTAATACTTTTATCTGGTCTTGCCAATTATATGCTTATATTATTTTCTTGCTTCGCCGAGCCAAAATTTTACTTGCCCTTATAGCATCTCAGGCGAGTTTATCAGGTCCTACTATTTCTTCTGCTTGGTTGGGATTTGGCCGTTTGTAGCGTTTCACTGATAAAACGAGTTAGACGATTTTGATGTGGTTGGAATTGCTCACTTTAGAAATTCCTTTTTGACTTTGTTGGTGTTCATTGTTTTTAGGCGCGTCTCGTGACGTATTCAAATATATAAATAAATAAATAAATAAATGAACTGGTAAAGGCTTCACCAACGGAATAGAACACATGCATATCTCATCTTTGAGTCACTGCTGTGTGGTTCCTATTAACTCGTTTCATTTGAGCTGAAGCTATACTCAGTCGAATAAAATAAAAAGGGTGAGCCGACCTCATCAATATGGGCTACACAATCGCTTTGACCTCAGAATCGTTGAGACATTTCGACTACAAGACCCCTATCCTGACGTACAGTACCGAACGTGCCGCAACGATAAAGCGATGCCAGCGACGCTTTATTGCGAGGAGACCGTCGTTTTTCTATATTTTCTTCGAAACTGGTTTATTCGTAAAAATGAGTATGTTTTTGAACTCAGAGAGTCGAGCTCTATACTTTCATTTACAAATTTTCCATATTTGGGAAAATGGTGAACGAGCGTTTTTTCGACCTCTCGATTTTCGGTCCCTTGCCCCTTCGATTACTCTCCTGGTGACTCACCGCTCGACGAGGGTCCGCCTTCGGCAGGGCTACCACGCGGAGACCCCCGTCGGGAATGCGGCGTTAATGAAGTGAGGTAGGCTCTGTCCGTGTCACCACGTGTGGACCCCAAAACCGACACTTTTCCGCGCATAAAAGCACCGCTGCCGCCGTTCTAGCGTTGCGGTACGTCCGGCACTGTATATAGCGCTCGACCAACCATGCTGTATAGTACCCTACTAGCCCTATTTACAACCCTAAGAGAGTGTTTCCCGTCCATAGATACAATTTCCACTGATCCTTTAATGTTGCATAGGACGAAAATGTGATACGGTGTAATACTACCTACATTCTCTTCTGATTCTTTAAGTATACTCTATTATCTACTTTTCTAATCATAAGGCTCAAAAATTGAAATCGATTTTTTGTTTTTTTGTTTTCAGCAACTCGCAAGCACTGCCAGAGGACCTTGAGTGAAAAATTAGTGTAATTTCACTGCCTTTTCATAGTAAGAATGCGATTTTTGCCGGAAATTAAATTCCATACCTAATTTCCGAACTAAACTCGATTTCTCACCTCCAGTTGTGAGCAATTCAGTTCGTCACTCTCCTGGATAAGCCTGGCGGCAAGTTACTGATGTTGGTGTACTTCCCCATTCACATGTTCCTGTGAGAAATCGTATCAAGTTTCATGACTAGTTGGATCAGATAGGTGAAGAAGAAGATCGCTGTTTGCTTACCCTCGTTGTTTTGCAAACATCCACGTTTTTGAGGAATTCATATCGAGCAGAAAGAAGAGTTTAAACTGCTGTACACAAAAATATTGTCCTTCAGCACCTCTACTTCTCGCTATATTAGTCGCCATTATTTAGTAACAATGGAAGTGTCTTGAAAATCCTGCGTTTAGACGAGACCGCCATTATCGGATTTTAAGTGTCTAGAGTTTCTATCTCTGTAATCGTTCCTTATATCTCCATAATGAACTCCTTTATCGCCTTTAGCCTCATCACGATCTGATCGCTACAGAACCAGTTCGTGTCCTTCATGTGTCCGAGAGATTTTCTCAGTTTTAATTTCCGGCTGTTTTTGTTTCATTTTTTGTAGAAGTCAGGTCTTAGCTAGTTAACGATTGAACTGTAATAATGTGATTTCTGAGATTCCCTCCTAAGGCATGACTTACGTGAAAGAGAATCGATCGTTCGACCGTGCTGATGGTAATAACGCCTCTTAACACGGTATCACGCTATCGGAAAATAACAGAAAATGAGAGGATGCTATAAAAATAGCGTACTGCGTGTCCACTTTGATGCATCTTCAATAGAAAAAATAAAACAGCATAGCGTCGCTGTTCGGAAAATGTTGGGTACGTCGCAAAAGGCTCAGGTAGTATTCAACGCCGCTTTTCAGGTATTTTTGTCTCACCTATCATACCATTTACCCGCATTCTTCCCTATCTTTGGTATCCTAGCAATCCGGTAGTCGTTTTCCATTATCACCGACTCGGTATATGGGATCTTCCTTCTGTTTCTTTCGCTGATTATTCCCATTTAGTTGACACCTTAATAGCATCAAGCCATGGCCGGATGGTCTAAAGGTGTGATTCTCGCTTCGGGTGCCAGAGGTCTTGGGTTCGAATTCTGGTTCGGCCCAACATGTTGAGTGGTTACTCCGTTTCGTCAGTGGCGTTAGTCAATGACATTGTTCTCATGCCCTTTCACTTGGTTTTTCCAAGGTTTTTGTCGAGCTCGAGAAGGAGATGTATGGAGATGATGACTCCATACAACAAATTTAGTGCAAGGGAAAATAACGAAAATTTTTCGAATAATTTAATATAACTAACCTACTGAATGACCAATGCACGAGATTACCTACAATGCAAATACAGTAGCGGCCAAAAATCTGTTAACACTCGGCCGCGCAGAAATTTTCACCCTTCTTTGACCAGCAGCCCACGAAAGAGTTCGGAACTTTCGAGGAAGCTGTGCAGAGTTTCTTATAGAGCAAATCTCCCTCTATCATACTGTGTACAAAAATTTTCTAGATGTGCTGAATCTGAAGAAATATAGGAGGTTTTGAGACATACATTTTTCTTCACTCAAAAAATTTTTTGGTGACTTGTAATTTTCCCGCAAACAGCTGTGAGAAAAAACTAAATAACATTGTAGGCAGCGCAAACAATTCTTTTTCATATGTCATATTCTGTTTTCAACTTTTCTACACAAATCCAAAATTACAGTCTTTTTGATGAACTAGTTGGTATTACACCAATTTTGCGTTGAGGGAGCTGGATATTATAAGTATTGTGTTTCTCATGCATTGTTGCCTTTATGCAATAACTTTCAGCAGAATACCTCGGGAACGCAAGATGAAAGGAATTTTTGAACAATTTTCCGGCAGGCAGTGTGGTGCTAAATTATGGGTCCGCCCCAAATTTCCCTGATAGCTCACCAAGAGCACCCTTTCGAAGACAAGAAATACAATCATCGTATTCCACATAACTTGCTACCATCACGGAAAAAATTTGAACAAGATATCTCGTCTCGTCGCAAGGCATGAATTTTTGAAAAATTTAAACTAGTGAAGTATTGCAAGACTAAAGGTCCGCTCAAAATTTAGTTGATAGTACACCAACAGCGCGATCTCGAGGGTGGAAAAGAAAACCGTAGCATTCTACGTGTCAGATTACCCTCACGAAAAAATTTTGAGCAGGATATCTTGTTAGCCCAGTACGCCATAAATTTTCAAAAAAAAACAGCAAGTGGCGAGTATGACAGCTTATGGTAGCTTTCGCGAATCGCGGTCTATTGAAGGGGAAACTTCGTAATCATTTTCTATTTTGCACATCGCTTGTCTGCGAACATCTTCTACAACTATTAGGTACACTACTGTTGAATTACTGGGGACATTTATCTCAAGCACTGTCAATCAGGTGTGAAAATTGGTCAGTCGTAGAGGTGCATGGCGCAATCCACACCAATGACGTGGCATAAGATCTGCTCCTAATGTGCTTTCGTATGACTTATAACCTATCTTTAGATCTCTATTATCAGTAAACCTATGGCTCTTCAAACAGTGAGCACATTTTTTGAGACACCCTGTAGTGTTGCATTTCTTCGTGAGTTTTCACTTTGAAATTGTCTGTAATTCTAGATTTGTAGAGAAGCGTTGAAAACAAAATACTCCATTTGAAAGAGAATTGTTTGCTCTGCCCAGAAGTTTGATTAGTTTTTTCTCACAGCTGTTTGCAGAAAAATTACAAGTCACCAAAGTAAATTTTTGAGTGAAGAAAAATGTATGTCTCAAAAAACCTCTTATATTTCTTAAGATTCAGCACTACTAGAAATTGTTTGTACATTGTTTAAAAGAGGGAGAATCACTCTATTAGAAACTGTGCACAGCTTCCTCAAAAGTTCCGAACTCTTTCGTGGGCTGCTGGTCAAAGAAGGGTGAAAATTTCTGCGCGGCCGAGTGTTAACAGATTTTTGGCCGCTACTGTATTTGTTATCTTTTGGAGAAGTGAAGATCCTAGCCTCTTCGTTCTCTGATGGAAGAGATCTGAGGAGACCTCAGAGGCAAAAATTAAAGGGCTGTAAACCAAATAGCTAATAAAGTAATGACATTTTTGAGTTCGGCGTTGACTGATGAATTGACCGATGTGCTGAAATTCTCGTAAGCATAAAAGAAAAGCGCAAAAAAACGTACCAGTCCGTTCTGAGCACTTTTTGTGATAGAAGTTATGAGTGCGATTGTGACAGAAGGCGCTGCTGTAGCCCGCGCTGTCGAGCGATCGATCCCCGCCCGGACTAAGCAAACCATCCATCCCTCCGGAGTCGGGTAAATTGGTCCAGACTTAACTGGAAAGGTGAAGACACTTATATAGCTGTTGGCCTCGAAGGTCATTGTATTGGCTAAATACGCATTCACCATGTCTCTTCGATTCTGAATGGAGGACGAACGCGTGGCGCGTCCTTAGGGACTGACGAAAGCTAAAATCTTCACCTTTACCTTTTACGAATCTATGAGGACTGAATTCATTATCAAATGCGTACCCGAACGACAACAAATTTCAAGAGAATGGTATCAGCGCTAAATACATTTAAAGAACAAATAATTTGTCATTCAAGAAATAACCACTAAACTTACCCAGCTGGACTCCGCGTCCTTGCGGGTCTGATCAACACCAGCACCTTTACCTTTTACCTTTTACCGTACTGTCTTCTTGTCCAGTTAGCCGTCTGGAATAATTTTTCTGCCGAATCGTAAAATGTATGTGCTGTTCGAGGGATAATTGAGTGACTAATCTCGCTTTTCAGACGTCGAAAGAGTATCGACGAACGATCGACACCGCTGTGTTGCCGTCCTTTTCTGTTTTGTTTGTGCAGGAGTGGGGGTTTTGTCGAAGCCGAGTTTGCCCAATGGAATCCACATGGATCAGTGGCGCCGATGGCGAGTCAGCGTTCTGATTGCCTTTGTTCTGTTTCGCGTTCCACAATCCGCTATACAGGCAGTTGTCGGATTTTGGTGAAGGCGTTGTGAGTCCTACAGATTTTATGTAAGAGAATTATCTGTATTCTTTGAGAATTATCTGCATTCTTTTTTCTTCATATTCCTCCTCACTCTTCTTTCTTTCCTTCTCTATAGTAGTAAAAGACTCTGAAACCGTGAACTATTCCTCTAACTTTGTAAGAGTTCAAAAGGGTAAAGGGTTTGGTGCTGATTACAACCCTACATTCGTTTTACACGGACGCGTTGCACATCCGACTTTTGTTCGGATTCCAAGACGCACAGTGATTACCTACTAGGCCTTTACAATGACTTACGGGAACCAGCTGCTGTACCAAATCAGGGTCATTACCTTCTCAGACCGGTCTGGTATCAATTTACTCGTCTCCGGAGGGAAGGAAGGTTTGGTTAGCCTGGGAAAATCGATCGACTATTGATAGGGTTGATCAGATTTCAGACTAACTTCAGCATTAGTCTGAACGGCAATTTTTGCCATCAATTCCACGACCTGAAAATTCGGAAAAAAACCCTTCGGCCCCACCAGTTGTCCGGCTTGATATTCTGTGAGTCTGCAGGAATTCTGAAGGAAAATTCTTAAATTGCCTCATTAGTGTTCTTCCGGTATGAGAGATGTAGAAGTTCGATGTAAAAAAAAGCTTAAAAAGCTAGCCGGAATATCCACTCTGCAAAGCATTGCAGTGCTAAATGTTTCGGGAAAGGGTTTCGATATCACCCAGTCCAATGATATCCCTTATTTGGAAGCTGGAGTCTTCGGGCTTCTTAATGAACGATTTCAAGCGCGTAATAGGTAAGAACGAAAGGATGGGTGAAACTCAGGCTGGGTTAGATCGCTCGACCAGTATGAGTAGCGGCTCTTACTTCTTACCTTAACTCAGATCATTTGGATTATAAGGAATTCAGACGTTCTTGATCGCCTAACAATTTTCCTTCGCTTGTCAAGGGATCTGAATAAAGTATAATAAATAAAAAATATAATAAAAATAAATAAAAAGTAAAAATAAATGAAAATAAATAAATAAAATAAACAAAAACATGCTTTTGCAGGCGGTAGACCTGTGCTCCATCGTGTTTCCTCAGATCGGGAATGAAGCGTAGGTGAAGATGTTTTAATGGTCGGGTCGGTGAAGTGGTCTGACACCACGGTCTCACCTAGGCCCGAGGCTCTGGTTCGAAACCCGTCTGAGCCGCTATTTCTGCGATGATCCTAGAACTGCCACTACAACTTCTCGTATATCTTTACTGTATCTACATCTCGTATATTTTACAGTAACCCGCAACAAAGACTGTAATAAAACTAGAATTTTCCGCAAAATTTTGTATGGCTTACTTTTATTGGTGCTGGGACACATCGTGTCCACCGCGCCCGCCCCCTCCCCGCCCCTACCCCCCATCGATAGTCCTATTACCTATTACCTATTATAATGAAACCGCGTGGCTTCGCCCCGCGGTTAAAATTCGCCACGCGGTTTCAGGCTAGGGAGGAACTCCAGGGCGGGTGAGTCATCCTAAGCATGATAGGATGACTCACCCGCCCCGGAGTTCCTTAGCCTGAAAACGCGTGGCGAAGCCACGCGGTTTCAATATAACCGCGGGGCGAAGCCACGCGGTTTCAATATAATACGTCGGGATAGGCGTTGTAACTATAAATAACATCGATGGGGGTAAGGGGGGGGGTGGGCGGGCGAGGGGGCCACGCTATTGGCCGGTTGGCAGCAGGGGCGGGCGCGGTGGACACGATGTGTCCCAGCACCCTTTTGTTTTCCTAGTGTTTCATACCTTCATCTTTTTTTGCGGAACTTTTGGAGGGCGGAAGCCGGCTGCATACGCTGTTTTGTAAGCAGCTTTCAGCTCTCCCCATCGAATAGATTCGAGTTTGTTATCGGATTTGTGGCTGATCCCGGGATGAATTTCACGAGCGCCAGATTACGATGCGGCTCTGCTCCTCTCCATGGGCATTGCGTAACCGGCCAAACAGGACACAATTGCCTACATTACTAATGATGCCGGTGTCTCTCATCATTTTTACCTACCTATAGTCAACATTCATTCTTTCTTTCTTCTTTTTCCTCTTTCAAATGTTAGAAGCCCTCACCACATCTATTTATTTGTTCGATACGCACTGAGGCGTGCTATCTGTGAAAGTTCATGGGGCATGTTAGTGAAGTCATCTGAAATAAGTACTTTCAAAGTAGGCAATATGATGGAGCAAACTCTTCAAGCGATGTCTTCAGCAATTTTCCCATCTCAAGGCGGTAAGTTGGAACGTTATCATTTTTCGACTTTTTCTGTGTTTTTAGTTCTAGGAGATCACCAAATTCTTCACCTACACTTTTAATGGTGCAGTGGCAAGAGGCGCTGTTGACACCTTCACGGTCGATCGATCATCGCCGAGACCAACCAAGCCTTCCATCCCTCTGCGGTCGGGTGAATTGGTACCAGACTTGTCTGGAAAGGTGAAAACACTGACTTGGTTGACCCCAGAAAGTCATTGTATGGGCCAAATACGCGTTCACCAAGCCTCTACGATTCTAAATTGAATACAAATGCGTGGCGCTTCCTTCGGAGGCAGATCAGCGCCGACACCATTACCTTTTACCTTTACCTTTACTCTTCTAATTCATCAATCTGGCCCTTTCCCTTATTTCTCAACGTCGGGTCGTTTGATGGTTCCAAATGTGGACGATCAGGATTACACCCCTGATTCAGGACCTTACAATGCGGGCGAACATAGGCCTTTGTGCTGTGTGGCAGAGGAAGGCACGCCATCGGGTCGCGCACATTAGGTGTAATATGCTGCAAAAACCGATTACCGATTGGTAGTTTTACTACACGACTTTTCCCTGCATTGTTGTTCTGTTCTTTAGATTCAGCCCGTCCTGCCTGACTTTGGAAATATTTTCTTGCAGTACCGTATGAAGACGAGTTCTGAGGAAGAACATCTAACACTGCGAGACAATTTCCCCTTCATATCGCTTTTTTACCCAACTACAGCTTCATATAGGAAATTTTCTAACCCTTGGAGGAATGTACATATTATATGCGGGGCTTTTCCTAGACAAAAATGCTTCGGCACGATGACCCGACTAAGTCGACGGGCGGAACATCGTGCCGGTTGAAAAAGTCTGCAAATATGAGCCGTCCCTTTGGTGTAACACGGAAGAATTTCCTATCAATATACATATTTTTCTCTGAGATCTTGTAAACCAGCCTGATGTTCTAATTGTATTAGTACACATTAGTTTATTTTTTTAGGTTGCTCATCTGCATAGCATAGTTAAATATTGCTACATAGGGTGACTTCCTTTTCCCACTTTTGAGCGTTACGTCTGATATAATTTGATCAGTTTCATTAGAAAACAACCACATTATCCACATACGCTAATTTAGGGGAAAGTGGCTCGTGGAGCAGTGGTAAGGGGCGCGATACTGGCATTCCTCACATGGTCGAATGACCGATCCTCGCCCAAGCTAACCAAACTTTCGATCCTTCGTGGATCTGGTAATTCGGTTCTTAACGTTTCCAAAAAACAGAACGCGCCGTGATGAACCGGCAACAGAACCGGGTGGCACACCAAAGCGAAATACCCCTTATCCGTCCCTCCACGATTCTAGGTGAGAGGCAAATGCGTGGCGCATCCTTGGAGCTCTGGGACAATTTTACTTTTACCACGTAGTGTTGAATAGAAATATCAGAAAGTGAAAATCCCCATTCGTAACGTATTTCTTTCGCTATCGCGTCATTCAGCCTGCCGCTCTCATGAAACTCTGTCGTTCACTTAGTATGCGCATATGAGAGTAGGACCATCATACGCGGGGTTTATTTATTTATTTATTCATTCAAGGCCCGGACCCGATCGGTCATACATGGAAGCATTCTAAAGTACAACACGTCATTCATATTTATTTATTTATGTGTTTACTTATTTATTTATTGAAGAGTGAGCTGAGGGCACACTTGTAATCACTAAAAGTAAGAAATACGTTAAGCATATTACGTAAAATTCATAGTAAACGTGGTATTTACGGGAATCACTCAGTGATACGCCCAGCTCCTCTTGGTCTGAATCCAGAATTATTAAATCATAATAAAACACGAAAAGGTAAAGGCGTTGGCGTTGACCAGTCCCCATAGGGCGCGCCACGCGTTCGTGTCCCATTCAGAATCGTAGAGAAAAGGCGAATGCGTATTTGGCGTATACATTGACGAGCGGGGAACAGCCAAGTCAGTGTTTTTACCTTCTCAGACAAAGCTGGTACCAATTAATCCGACACCAGAGGGATGGAAGCCATGGTGAACCCGAGCGAAGATCGATCGCACGACCGTGCGAGTGTCAGTAGCTCCTCCTACCACGACTTCCAAATCGTAGTAAAAATCCAAAAAATACTGAAAATTTTGGCAAGCAAGTTTATTTTAAATTGTATTATTCTTTTGGTGAGGCACAAAAAGTGTAAATTTACGCGGAGGAATAACCTAAACATCTTGACGTGCATTTAAAACCCTCTTCAGACCCTTCAAACGGCTTTTCGTAAAATAAATCTATTCTCATTGATCACTTTAAGTTTTCCATTCTCATTTAGTTTTCGGTATTTTTTTCAAGTAACCCAGCCCGTGGAGAACTGATGTTAAGGTGAAGCTCACCCGTTTGAGCTGAAAGTCTTGGCCACTTTTCGATTTAACAAGAACGTTTTCATTGTCACATAAGGAATTTTGATAACGGATTATCATACAGAGAATATCACTGATACCTTTCAGTTTGGTTACGATTCACTCGAGTTGATAGATCGCTTTGAACCTCAAGCCTCATGGTTATCTTAATATTTTTGAATTTTATGTTCTTTTTTCTCCGGTCTCCTACTGAGTGTCATTTTCCTCTCATATCTCCTACACTTGCGCTGTTTTTCGTTTGACTGACTTTTCATTGCTCCTCGACTTCTTTTTCTTTCGAAAGATTGAAAAAAAACTGAAAGATTGTGCAAGACAGAAATAGGACTATGTACTTGTGGATTCCGAGAAGCCAAGTTGCTACGTGCCTCGGAGAATGTCCTGTTAGGCTCTTTATAGAGCGGATTAGCTGCCATCCTGAGAACAAAGACGAAGACCTCATATAGCTCGTATTTCTTTTTTCTCGTAAAAGCCAGCCATCAAAGAACTGCTCTTTTCCCATCTTTTTATTGTCTCCTCAAAGTTTTCTAAAGAAATTCTTCACTTGGCCAAGTCTGCAGTCTTTCAAATAATAGCGGTTTAATGTTGGAACTCTTGTACATTTTCGAGCTTTTTCATTCACACTTTTCTGTTTCCTTTTCCCCCAGTTTCGTGTAGCATAACTTTTTTTCCAGTTCCACTTGAGATATTCTAATTTGAGTATTGAATCTTCGCACTTTTCTGCTGAAATACTTATTTTTGAGCAGAACCCTCTAGAATAGGGTAATTCGCGATAATGGTTTATGTTCTTTCTGTCTTTTATAGAGACAATCTTTCCTTTTTGAACTGCATACCAGCTCTTCAGAGAACAATAGCATCTTAATTCCTTCTATTCCTATGAACCTAGTAGTATATTCTAGAATCTGCCTAATAACGAGATTGGCTGGGCTCTAATATGTCGCAGAATGTGGATTGTAGTTCAATTATGGTCGTCTGCGAATAAAGAGCCTAACGAGTAGCGATAGCTGAAGGGAGACATTCTGCAGAAATCTCGCAAAAATCTCGGGAAGACCAATGATCACCGATTTGAAGCTCTCCAATCAAGATTCCCCTAGCTTCAATTTCTGGATTACAGGATTACCATTTGTTATAAAAAGAAACAGAAAATTGTATGTTCGGTGCCCTGAAAAGGAATAGCAGTGAACAAGGAATGAATTCGGATTCCAACAAACAATAAATAGAAAAAAATCGCTCCGAGAGAGATGAAAAAACGACGAAAAGAGTAGAGTAAAAGAAAAGGTGCTCGTAGAAAAGATTGCGCTTGAAATTTATCCTCTTGGTGGAGATTTTCCCTCGAAACTTTGAAACTGCAGCTTTTTTTGTGGAGGGAGGAAGGAAATCATTTGATCCCGGAGGCGGGCTGACGGCTTGTGCTGCATAGGAGTGGGTCAGTTGGTAACTTCGGGAAGCCCCTGCATATACCCTGCCGCCAATTATGGTTTATTTGCGGGTTGCTGGCTTTCTCGACCATCGTGACTCTGTCCCTGGAAATCAGCTGTGGGTAGGGTTACTAGAGGGGCAGGAGAGATGATGACCTCAAAGAGAAGACACCCGTAAGAGGCGCCACTTCCACCCGCATTGTCAAGGGATCGATCCTGCCCAAGCTAACCAAACCCTTCACCCCTCCGGAGTCGGGTATATTGAGACGGCAAACTAGTTGGGGACGATAATTGCTGGCCCGTGAATGTTATTGTAGAGGCGAATAACGCCATCATCATTCCTATACGATTCTGAATGAAAGGCGAGGGCGTGGCGCATTCTTATTTCGATCACTTTAACGTTATCTTTATAATGAAGTTCTTGGTCGTAATTGTGGATGATTCGCTGGCTCGTCAACATCGGATTTACCCCGTCGTAGTTGAGTGTTTTGTGGGGCAAATCCGTAGGATTACGTGGGTATGCGCACCTACCCATGCGGCTGTGACAATCTCACGGTGTTACGTTGTCAGGGCAATTGTCACCGCGGCGTGAGATCGTTCACATGATCGAAATCCAACTGAAATTGTATGAAAATCCGCCTCTATTCTCCCTCTGTCGCCTTCTACCTTCTGAGGTGTTTCAGTAATAGCTAAGGTAAAGGTATGGGCGCTCATCAGTCTCCTGAGTACGACGTCGCCGCATTCGTGCTCCATTCAGATTCGTACCCGGTCAGTTTTACCTTCCAAAGACGCGTTTGCTACCAATTTACGCGGCTCTGGAGCGATGGAATGATTGGTTGACCCGCGTGGGGATCAATCGCTCGACCGTGCAGGTGTCATCAGCGCCACTTACCAGTGTACACTGACACGATCAAGCTGTCGGTCCTCAGTATAACCAATTCTTCCACCCCTCCACGTTCGGGTAGACTGCTACCAGAAAAGTAAACGACACTGACTTGATATAGAACATCCTGGCCGAATACGCATTCACCACGCCTTTACGAATTAAACGGAAGGCGACTGCATGGCGCATCCTTAGTGGGCGCCATGCAGTCGCATTCCGTTACCCCGATCCTTCGATGTTAGATTTCCCTCTGGTGAATTCTTCCTTGCATGCACCACTCACACGATTTTCAATCGGAATATCGGAGGTTTGGAACTTATTGATTTGGTAGAACTCGGAAATTTTGAATAGACATATCAGTCGAGCTTCAACGTACAAAAGCCAGGTGATGATGTTTACCTTACCTTTTACCTTTCTTTGAACTTTAGCATTGTTTGTTCTGAGCAATTGCTTCTCTTCTAATCCTCATGCCTTTCCAGACTTGAGTGTTTCGAAGTCATTATTAACTTTAAAACCTGTATTATCTTGGCCAGCTTTACAACTTGAACTAAATTATTAACGTTATTAATTATAATACGCCAGGGCACCTGTCTCTTTTGTATCAGAAAAGAAATAAATGAACATGAAGTAACATGAGATTCCGGTAACAAGCGAAAGTAGCTGCAAAAATCGAAAAATTATAATTAGTTTTTCGGGGCGTGTTTATTAATTTATGGAAGCGCTGCTTCTGTTATTCTATATTAGCTATTTATTCTACTGTGCCATTCCAAAAGTGCAAATCCCCTGTCTGTAAATCTAAAATTGGAACACGGCGCGCCCCAGCTGAGTCCTACTGTCCAGATCCATTTCGTACTATTACTGCCGACTGTTATTTTCACCTTTTCGCATTTTTGTTATTGATTTGCCTGCCGTGTTTTGCTCGTTACTAAATCCGATTCGCTGGTTCGAGGAGATTTTTGATTGCTGCGATGGTTTCGCATTGTTTTTCGGTGTTTTGACGATCGAAAGCGGTTTATCGAGGATTTTCTGCACGTTTTCTATGTTTTTTCGTTATGCTTATTTTAAACTGACGTGACTGCTGCTGTTGTGCTTCACGGATTTGAAGAACTTTGAAGTTCTGTAAGAGCTTCTATTTCGAGTTTTTTTCGAGGAATCCGAGTTGGATAGGTAGTGTACCATGATTTATTTATGGGTTTGCGATCAAGTTGATTTTTCTTATAATGGCAACGACTTATGTGAATCGGTAAAGTTGTCGGCGTATTTCGTTTCTCTGCAATGCGAAACGCACTGGTCATCCATTCAGAATCGAAGGGGTATGCTAATTGCATAGGTGGCCTGCAAAATAACTGAGGAAGACTAGCCGCTATACCAGCCTCTGCCTTCACCCTCCCGGACCCAGAAAAGTCTGGTATCAATTTACCCGATTCATAGGTGAGAAAAAATCTAGGCTGGATTTGGATGAAGATCGATCGCTCGACCGAACGAATGGATGCTGAGTCTCTTGCCACAACACCACACCCACTGTGGAAGTAGCAATAACGCTCGATAGATAGAAAATGAGTACCGGCCAGTTTTGTTTCAGTGGTGAATCTGGAGAGAAAAAAATGCAATAAATTCCTCGATCTCCTCGTCCCTTCAAGTCTTTGTTGAAGCTAAAGTCGTATTCATCACGCTCCTCCGATGTGGATTGGAAGACGAATACATGGCGCATCCTTAGGTTACTGATCAATGCTGACCATTTTCCCTACTTTCACCTTTTCGACTAGTTTTCATTGACTTTGCTACTTTTTTTGTCCTTTTTTGTCCTTTGTCGTTTCTAGAGAGTCATTTTACCGGCGATTTTTCCAAACCGGCGAGCTCGCGGGCGCCCTGTCGACTTTTTTGTTTTTTTTCTCCTTTTTTCTCCAAACACCAGCCATTAGGACCCCGACGGCGATTCATTTCTTCTCGGTTTCAAACCGGCCACGCAGCTGCTTTGTTTTCCGCCAACATTCACTTTTACTCGACCTCGTTCTCCGCGGTTTTGCTGCTATTTCATCGAGTTGTTGGCTGATGTTGTTGTTTTTTAAGCGTCTACCCTGAACAATACCCAGCACCTGCTACCAACAGGTGCATTCTACCCTAAGAATAGGATCCGGTTACCGAAGTTTCTTACTAAGGGGAATTGGTTGCAAAATGTTGGGCTAAAGCTAAATAATATAAAATGAAGTGGAATAAACTTGTATCAGTCTTGGTTTATCGGTTCCAGTCTATTATACCATAAAGACTTTCTAAATTCCTTTCCCTCCATCCAATCCCTCCCACAACGTCGAACTTTTACTTTTGGCGGCTTCGTGGAGGTTTTTCAGATCTAGAACCTGAAAATATAAGTAACAAAAATTTTGCGTTTTCTGATAGCAACCCAAACAGAACCAGGCAATGGCCGGCTGGCTATCCCATAATTCATCAATAATCTGTAGGGTGGAAATCCTTTCAAAGGTTAAGGTGAAGGTTACTGTAAAGATGAAGTTAAAAGTAACATTGATGGTAAAGGGAAGGTGATTGGCGGTGGTCAGTCTCCTAAGGACGCGTCACGCATCTGTCTTCGGCCCTTGTTATACGTTCGCTCACCCCCTAGCGTAACTCGTCCATTCAGTATCAGACACCGTGGGGCCAGACACGTTTGTACGAGTTCACCACGCCAACGTCACCATGATAACTCGTACAAACGTGTCTGGCCCCACGGTGTCCGATACTGAATGGACGAGTTACGCTGGGGGTGAGCGAACCATAAAGGCCTCCGCAGAGTGTTGCTGCTGGCAGCAGCAGCAATGATGAAGGATAGCCCAACAGCAACGCAGCAGCGCTGCGCAGCAAACCCACAGCAGGGGGGCTATTCAGAGTGCTGCTGCTGCAGCTGGCAGCCAGCAGCAGCCAGCAGCAGCAGCAGCACGGAATGGTTTCGATCATTTTTTGCTGGCGCAGCAAATCGATCGGTTCGCCACGCTAGACGGGACGTCATTCGTGCTAGAGGTTCTAGCACGAATCACCAGAAAATGACGTCAGCACACGTCATTTTGCTGCTGTGGCGTTGCTGTCGATTTCAGCAGCAAACCGCCAGCAGAGCGGTGGTCCTGGGTGGAAAGGCGCTCCGCCCCCTTTTTGCTGCTGCTGTCAGCAGCAACAATCTGCGGAGGCCTTAACAAGAGCCTTCCATTCATAATCGTAAAAGCCCGGTGACTACGCAATTGACTGACTTGTGGGGGGGGGCAGTCGCTGTATCAAATCAGCACATATCTTTTCCTACCATCCCATTTTACCTTTAACAGAGGGATGGACGGCTTGGTTAGTATAGGCGAAGGATCGGTCTGTGTTGTACGGGCAGAAGTAGCTCCTTAATAACCTTGTCTCCTGTCTTTTTTCATCTTATAATCAAGCCAGCTCAGAGAGCGAAGAAATTGGAGGCATATTCCATGGGCTACCCATCTTGAGTCAACATTTATTTATTTGAGAGGTTATCAGGTCACGTGAAAATAAAAAAACAAACTTCAAATTTGATACCAAGACAGCGAGATTACATTTAATATTCGAATAACTAGAATCAAAACTACTTGAAAGATGAGACAATAATGTTTCCCGTTTTTGAGAAAAAGGCTAAATAATTTATATTTTAATCCGTTTCCTTGTGCAAGGATATCTTTCGATCAAATTCTTTAATTCCGGATAATTGCCGGTGAGAGAAGGTTGTCCCTCCCAACATACTTGCGAGGTTACTGATTACAACTCTTATCGATTTCCATACCTTGATGCTGTGTTCACAGTGCATATTTATCCCGGTTAACTTCGATTTTAATTTTATTACTGTTTCTTTTCCTTTCATTTCATAGTGCGTCATACTGACGTGTGAATATATAAATAAATAAAAAGGCTAAAAAGGTAGCAATAAAGATGTGAATAAACAACGTAAGAATGAAGGATCATTCAGATATCAACGTACATTTAGCCGCAGGTTCAAAACCTTTAAATGACATTAAAAACATTAAACGGACTTTTCCTTCAGTAGAGGGCGAACAAGCCTTTTGAGATATAAACACGATCTTGGCGTTTCAGTACCAGCCGTTCAGCGGCCTGCAGGCCGCCAAATGAATTAGTGAATAGTAGAAAACATATATAAAACATTTATAATAGCAAATAAAATGAAGAAAAAAACATGCGGCAAAAGATGGCGAGGAACGGATGAAATACGTCACTGGGAGTACGGTAATGGGCAATCGCGGCGGGATGCTAGAGTTGACAAGCAGACGTCGTGCTATAGCTTATTTATTAGTAGGAAGTAGAATAGGATTATAGTATGCTGGGGATTGAAGCCGATTAGCTTGGATTGACACATGTTCGTCATCGCTAACGTTTCGACGAATCTGCCTTCGTCGAGCCTCAAACTTGGGCAATTAAACCTAAGGCCCTTGTTATATACGTTCGCTCACCCCTCAGCGTAACTCGTCCATTCAGTATCAGACACCGTGGGGCCAGACACGTTAGTACGAGTTCACCACGCCAGCGTCACCATGATAACTCGTACAAACGTGTCTGGCCCCACGGTGTCTGGTACTGAATGGACGAGTTACGCTGGGGGGGGGGTGAGTGAACGTATAACAAGGGCCTAAAACTGGTGACAATTTTCGAATTTTTTCGGGGAATTCTACCCCACCGACGACACGGTCGGTTCACTCGTTGATCATTTCGCATTCCTCACCGCGACAGCTGCGTTGTTGTTGTTCATCGACAACATCGATGTCCGCTCGTTTTTCATGTTACTGCCAGTTTTTCGTCGTCGTCGTTGTTAGTTGCCGTGGTGGACGGCTGGGTGTCTGTCGGTTGAGTAGCCACCTCGTCGAGACTGCCCACCCCCATACCAAACTCTTTTTTATGAGCCATTTATCACTGAACAATCAATGTGTCGTTCGGGAATTCTCGGCTATTACACTTTTCAAGGATTGAATGTGTCGCTGTTATCAGAAATAAATTCAAAAGCTGCCTAGCATAAACAGAGCTCGTTGTCCTCAACAATCTGGATTAGGAGAGCTCGAAAAGAGTTTTATTCCGACGTCGGCCTCAATTTAGGTTGCTAAGAAAATTCTGGGCAACTGCACATTTTCT
This sequence comes from Nippostrongylus brasiliensis, assembly GCA_030553155.1. Taxonomy (NCBI): domain Eukaryota; kingdom Metazoa; phylum Nematoda; class Chromadorea; order Rhabditida; family Heligmosomidae; genus Nippostrongylus; species Nippostrongylus brasiliensis. The sequence continues at coordinate 49,229,945 of CP130735.1, read as the reverse complement.
GAAAATTAGGCAATTTCCAGCTGCTTGTTTCACCAGATTTCTTTTATTTTGTTTTTCTTGTTTTTTTCCTTGAACTTTTTCGTTTCTATTCGTGCCTTTCGCAGGGAGTGGAATTGACTCGAACGACTCCCTGTTATCTGTGAGGAAATCTTCTCAGCAGAAGGCAGAGCAGAAGAGAAAGAAATCTGATCTCACGTTCATCTTGCCACTTTTATCCTGATTTTGTAGCTTTTCACTTTTTCCTCGATTAAACGTTATCGTGATGTGTCGCAGACATTTTTCTCACTCAAAAACTACGATGTCAATCAGAAACAGCTTCGGATGAAAGTGACACGGACGGTCTGCTAGTAGGAGGAACTCTCATTGGCGATTGACCCCATCAAGCTGCCACATGGAGGTCACCTCCATGCGAAAGCACACAGAACTGTCACTGATAAAAATCGAACAACATGTAGGTGATATTTTATTTTTTCGGCCATATTATCTCAGAAATTGAATGAGTCGTAACAACAAGTGTGGGTTTGAACTCAGCAGCTCGAGCTCTATCTTTTCGTGTACGAATTCTCCATGTTCGTGGAACTTTTGAACAAGTCGTTTTTGGCCCCTCGATTTTCGCCCCTTGTCCCTTCCCCTTCTGGGCCGGAATTCATGAACGAAACGGTCCGTGACTTTCACCGGCGGGTGAATTTCACCGGTCAATTCACCGCCAAAGTGATTCACCCCGTGTTGGTGAATCACGTTTTGGCGGGTAACCGAGGTAAATATCACCGGCCGGTCGTGTAACCGGCCGGCGAACCGTTCATGAATCCTGGCCCTGGTCACCTACCGCTCGACGAGGCTCCGACTTCGGCCGAGCTACCACGCGTGGACCCCGTTTGCTAATGAGGGGTAAATGAATTGAGGTGGGCTCTGTACAGGTTGTCACGCGTGGACCCTAAAATTGGCGCCTTTCGGCGCAAAAAAGCGCCGCCACCGCCGTTTCATCGTTGCGGCACGTCCGGTTATGTATACACGTCCGGTAATGTATATTCGACATGCCAAGATTTAACGATGGTCGATCATGGTACGATCTTCATTCTATTCTAACACATTTTTTTCTGGCTTGCTGGGCACATAATACTTTCTGCTTTATTTATTTTATTATACTTATTTATTTCACTATGGACATGGGCGCGCTAAAAGTTGGAAAAGGTCAATAGAGCAAATAACCGAGAACATACTGAGTCCAATAAACTAAGCAGAAGCACAAATAATTAATCGAACAAACAAACGATTGCTACAAAACATAATATATCATCTCCTAGAAAATCGTTATTGTTATTTTTTCGTTTTTACTTTTTCTGTCTCATGGTTTTTTGATGTTTTCTTGATCGCCGTAAAGTGATGTGTTGCGACGGGTGGCCTTGTGTTCATGTCGTTTCAAATACAGATAAGAGGCGTGCAAAAAGAACTCTCGTTGGGCAAACCTGATTAGGCGTTCTTTCTGCTCCGTTAGGCTGTCGTCAGCAGCTTTCTCCGTCCTGCTGACGGTTTGGCTCCTAATCAGCGAAGGTGATGTTCGCGCTACGGGTTCACAACGCCCTAACGGTTCCGCCCCACCGGTGCTTTTTCTCTTTGTCCGTGTGTGTGTGTGTTGACGACGATTAGGCAACGATGACCTCGAGACTTACAGCGTACAGCGTTTTCTTACGCTCGAGACCGCCACGCACACGGCATCATTTTCCAGTTTTGTCGACGGTTTAGGTCGCTTTTTGTCGACGGCATCGGGAGCCTCTGCCCCCCACCCCGTCGCGGCCGCTGTAAAGTATCGCGTTTCCACTCTCGACGACGCGCCCTCCCGCCATTCTCGCGGTTCTTTTTAGCGATTTTTCGCTGTTTTTACATTGTATCTCGTGCCACCACCACCACTAGTGCAGCGACTGCAGCCTCAACTAGCTATGTTAGTCGCTGCGTTCCTCGGAGTGATGTTCAGCCCTCCAGAAATGGCCCTGTTGTCCCAAATGTTCTGCCAGAGTAGCCGAGTGTCACTGAGCTCTCCGATCAGAATCTTTGCACTTATTTTTGAACCTGGGCTTCCTGATCTTGTTCTTCTTCCTTTCTTCCCGCATTTCTATGAGATCTTTGATAAGATTTGTTCTCTGCAATGGTCATTTTCAGAGCTATAATACATTTCAAGCTTCTGAATCTTTTCCCTGACTTCCTATCAAAATTTTTGGCACGGACATTCCGAGAGCATTTCACATCAATTCGAAGTGAGACGAAAAGCTTCGATAGAGCTCCAAGATTCGAAGCGCTGTTTACAGGATATCTGCAATTTCTTCGAATTTCCTTAACAATTTTGGAGTCACAAAATTTTAGAATAGAGCATAGTTTACATATTTAGTTTCCACTTATGAAATATTTACGATATCTCCAGCTGTTGGACCTTCTTTTATATTCGTGCAGGATTTCCTTTTACAATTCGTCCTTCTTTCCCATTTCGAAGGCCTCTTCACTGCGCATGCTTTTGCTTCATAGGCAATTCAGGCTCTTCTCCTTCGTCTATTTCAGTCTTACTTTCTTTCGCTTTTTTCCTCTCATTCAATTTATTTACTTATTACGTCCAACGACGCTCCTAAAAAGAAAATAAACAGTAGAGGATGAAGGAACAAAAGAAATGAAAACACAAAAACACAAGCTCAGAACACAAGCTAAAGAACCACAAAGCTAAAGAACCGCAGAACATGCGAGCCTTAATGCAATATTAATATTAATGTGACGCATTTTAACGTTATTTTAAAGGCTATTCTTGAATATTTTTCAGCTTTTTTATTTGAACTCAGTGGAGAGGCATTGTAAATTTTCAACTGCATCTGCTTCATATGTAGGGCTCTGGATTTATCAACCATACCTTTTAGAGAAAGTAGCTGCCAACTTATAAACCCGAGCCGAGAACAAACGGCTGAGAACAAACGGCTGTTGACGGTCCGATAAGAGAAGTCCGCTTGAACAATGCCACGCCGGTTTGATCCGGTTTAGGGTTTTCTCGTTGGTTTTTCAGTGTCGCAGTAGGATCACTTTCTTTTGATTCTTGAACAATGCGATCGCCAAAGCCGGAAGGAACTGAAGAATTAAGTGTCTCATAGAAAAGAGCTGTGTAGATAAGGAGAAAATTATTGCCAGATTGGAGATGAGGAATGACAGAGAGACCACCACTCTCTCCCTTTTATTTCTCTCTTCCTCTATTTTATCTTTTTCCGAAGCGGTGCGCTTAAGTGAAGTTCTGGTGGCTGCTTAGGGGAACAGGTAGCATAACCACTTATTTCGATGACAATTAACAGATATGATCTCCATCCAGGTATTCAACCTGATCTATGCGCTAAATTTTCCGTCAAACTGTAAAATTTAAAAAAAGCCATCTGAATCAACAGCAATTAACTTTGGAAAATTTTGAGTTCAAAATGCCTCGCTAACAAGCTATATGAACTCTTTAGTAGTCGGCCATGGAACGACTCTTCCCTTTCGATTTTTTTGTTCCTTTCTCTTTTCATTCTCCACTTTTCGGTGTCCCTCTCTTTTCATTTCTCCTTTCATCTGTCTCTTTCTCTCTTCATTCTCCAACGATTCAATGACGCTATTCGTATGCTCACCTGATAGGGCTCACGTGCTGTCGCACGGGGTAGGTTGGCAAATCAGCAATGTCAGTCGACCTTTTCGCGAGTTTTTCTTCTTCATATCAAACATCATCTAAGTTCTCTCTCTTTCTCCTTCTCTCCCTCTTTAGCTCTTCATATCTTTTTCTCTTTGCCCCTCTTTCTCTCTCCATGACGCTTAATCGTCGGCCCTATGAGAATTCCAACTCCAACGTCTTCTTATTTGTTATCTTTTTCGTTGTCGCCCTGCTTAGAAGTGACTTTCCATTTATATCAGCTCTTCTGGTGGTCGTTCTGAAGCGATAAATTTCTGGTGAGTCTCTACAAACTTCTGGAAGCTCAACCGCTCTCTACATCTTTAGTCTCTGATGGCCTTGAATCAGGAAAGAGTTATTGCCTGCGGTCTAACTTAATCCTTTTTTACAAGTACTTTGAAAGTCGACCTCTGAGCTCCTCATCTCTTCTTAGGAGAGCAAAATGCCCTAGAAACGTTCCGCTGCAAACTTGTGCTCTAGAAAATTTCAATTTTTCAATTCAATAAATCAGAGAGAAACAATTGATTTTATATAGACAAGAACTTTTCATCGTTTCAAATGTACACTTTGGATAAGAATTTTGTTCACCTAAGAAGTGTTGTGCCTACTTTTAGTACGTATAAGTACGGTCATTCTTCAGAAGACTTTCCAAGTGTTATTAATCGAGCCAGTTTCGAGTGAAAATGTTTTAGAAGGTCTCAATAACCATTTGCCCAATGCTGCCATTCCCAGTGGATCACAACGCAGAACTGCGCCGTCTGAAAGCCACCAATCATCAATCAGACAGGAGTTTTTCATCGTGTAATCATTTTTTGCGAGGTTTGAGGCTGTTAAAGTCAAAAAATCTGAACAACACCCTATCCGTTCGCAGGTTTGAGCTCTAGTGTTGCCCTTCTTCTTTTGTCGTTCCTCTTTGTGGATCACCTCGCAAAACTCCGCATTTCCGAAACCTCAAAGTCTTACGCTCATGAATTTTCCTTCAATAAAATTTGCCATATCCAAAGAGAAGATCTGAAGTTTACAGTTTTCTAAGAAAAGTGGCTGCTTTCCATCCGTACTATCATCTGTACTATCAGCCTCTGGCTGGATGTATAAAAGCAGTCGAGCCGGGAAAAACAAGCAAAAGAACGTTCTGTTGAAGGATTTCACACTGACAGATGCCTGTGTTTCGTTGAGTTCAACCTCGTCGAGGAACAGCTGGAAAGCAGCCGCTCGGGAAAATTCCTTCGTCTCAGTTTCTTTTTGGAGAGCTCTGCTAATAAGAGGCTATTTTTAACAGTAACAAAGATTTTTTGTGGGTTAGAATTCATGAAAGACACGTAGCCGTCTAGTTTTTACCCTAAAAGGACAACGAATTTGGTCGGTAAAAGTGCAATTTGCCGGCACTGGCATCTCCCATTTTCAATCAACTTCAACATCTCGCCTGTTGTGACACTTCCATCGATGGCGCCGTGAAATGAATGGACAGCGGCGGTGCTGTAAGAGTCTTTTTCTTCGCAAGTGTAAAATGTTTTTATGATAACACGCTTTCAGCAGAAAGCAGCTACTTCTCTCCACTGTCCCATTATTCCTCTACCTCCTTTATGATGGGAATTCCATGGCTGTTCTCTTATAAAAAGTTCCATTGTCCTCCGACGGCAGCTCAGTTAGTCCCACCGTTGTGTCCGAGATGGCATTATATAATACTTTTCCTTTTGTTTTCACCTATTATTTCTTATATTCTCCAAGAAAGGGTGTTTTCACTGCCTCAAATCTTGTAATAGTCACCTCAACCACTCGGTCCAAGGTTCGATCCTCGTCCGCAGCCAAACAGTCCATGCATCCTTCCAGGACAGGGTAAATTGATACCGGACTTGCCAGAGAATGTAAAGACCTCGATTTCTCTTTTTACTCGTCTCGTACGTATTCTAATGATCCAGACACGCAATCAAGCTGCACCTACATTTCTTAGTGGAAGGCGAATGCATGGCGTAAGCTCAGTGAACTGATTAGGGCCTCGCATTAATCTTTCTTACGGAAATCCCGCTGTTTTGTGACGGTTCGAACAGAAGTTTTTGAATTTTGATTAACATTTTATTTTCTCCTGAAATCTAAAAGCAATAAGTTTATTTTTCAACGTTAAATTCTTGATATTTCACACTAATGTATATATAAGGATAAAACGCGGAATAGGGAACATGTTAGCATCTTCATTTATTCCTTTCTGCCTAGAAAACCCGATCCAATGATACAAGATTTTCTAGACTTTTACCCTGGATATTTTTTCGTTTTTTCACTGTTAAGAGGCGTTGCTGACACGCGCAGGTCGAGCGATTGATGTCCGTCCTGGTTAACCCTCCAGGATCGAGTAAATTCGTACAGAAGTTGTTTGGGAAGGTAAAGACTCTGCGTTGGTGTAGCGGCTGTTCCTCGCTCATCATTGGCAAAAGGTCTTCTTTCTTCCCTTTGAGAGATTCTGAAAAGTTCGGAGAAAATTTGGTGCCTGAGGGCATGCCAATAATCGCTTTCATAGGAGAGTGGAAGTTTTAAGCGATAGGGTAGTGAAAGAGCCCATTGTATAGCCCAAATACGCATTTACCATGCCTCTACGATTCGGAATGGAACGCGAATGCGTGGCGCTTCTATAGGAGAATGGTCAACGCCAACATCTTTACCTTTACCTCTACCTTTACACTTACGTCTATGATCGACTAAGCTATTCACATCGCAAAATGTACATCTCCTCAAGGCAAGATCAGTGGAGGGTTCATCTGTAAAGCGTGAGAATATCCCATAGGGAGTTATATTTTCGGAAATCTGTTCCCACAAGAAAGATGAGGTCTGCCGACGTTCTCTGAAGTATTTGATGTGGTTACCGTAGAAATGCGGTGTGCACAAAGCGGAAATACATCAATGTGCATCCATAAAAGCTGCAGAACACCGCTGCACTCTTCCCGTTAGAGTCCCGGAAAATTAGTGCTTGCCTCCGAGAAGCTTCGGTGGTTAGTTAGTTACGAGGGCTAAAACGACGACGTCCACGGCTAATCGGCGTTTTTTTGTCCGACGGCGGAGGCTTTTCGTCAACCAACCGTGTCCGTCGTGAGCGGACGCGGCGCGGCAATTTCCATGAGAAGCACTTTTTTGCGTCGAACTCGCACATTCTTCGGAGGGGTGAAGTGCTCTTGAAATACAAACCGCCTATGTCATAGCTAGTCGCGACACTCGGTCGGACAGAATGACGCCTTATAGAAGCTCGTTTTTCCAGCGGGTTTTCGAAAAGTGTTCGCCCCGGATTGGCTCACTTATTCATCATTGCACTCAAATACATAAAATGGTGTGCTATGGAACAAAACGGTAGAAGGTGAAGGTGAAGTGGTCGATAGTGGTCATTCTTCAAAATTGACAAAACCGCAAAAGGAGCGTAACTTGATATCTAGCGCATGAAAGCAAAAGAAAAACCTAGCAAAGGAAGTGATCCCTCGACCTTCAGGTTGTGAGTCCTACATGCTACTCACTGAGCCACCACCGCCCCTGATGTTTATGACCTGGGAAACCTCTCCCCACTGGTTAGTGGTAGAGGTTTTTTCGCCTCTTTTGGGTCACCCATTTGCAGGTAGCAACAACAAGCTATGCCATTGTAGTCGCAATTCGCTCTACAAAATTATGTGGGTCTCGATGTGAATCATTGGGGCACACTGAGCAATCTCCCTCGTAAAGTCGCTCTAGCTCAAGACCTTCAATATTCTGACTGAAAGGCGAATGTTTGGCGCATTCGGTAAGGACTCACCTTTCCGCTCAATTTAAAGGAAGTGTAGAGATGAAGTAGCCGGCACTAGCCAGTCCCATGAGATCGCGCCATGCATTCGTCTTTTACTCCGAGTCGTAGAGGCGTAGGGAGGCGCACACAACGGCTTGGGGTGATAAGTCTGGTATCGGCCTACCGGACCTCCCCCTAGCCCCGAGGAAGGTCGACACCTCGAGCGTGTGAGTGGTCGGAGCGCCTCATACCACTGCACCACTTCTGACTCTGTGATGGCGGTAAATACGATGTAGGAAATCGACTAGAGCGAGCGTTGTGGTTCATCTCTTTTCGCTCCCGAAAGGTTCCAGAGCTGTATCTGCTAACCTGCTCCTGCTCCTGCTCCTCCTCTTCCTCCACCTTCTTCTTCTTCTTCTTCTTCTTCTTCTTCTTCTTCTCCTTCCCATTTTCCATCTCCTCCTCCTTTTCCTTCTTCTTGTTCTTCTTCTTCACCATATTTTTCCTTCTCCATCTTTCCTTTTTCGACTCCTTGTGCTACTTCTGCTGCAACTCCTGTTGACCCTGATCCTTCCTTTCTCCTTATTATTCCTACTCTTCGTCGTCATCTACTTTTTTCCTCTCGTTATTCCTTTTCTGCTCATTCTCATGCTATCTCTTTTTCTCCTCATCCCCAATACACACCTTTCATCCTCCTTGAATCTCGTAGGTCCACAAAGTGTTAGGTCCAGGTGTAACTCAACTATAAGACCACTCGAAAGTTTTCAAAAGTCTAATAACCAGTATCGTCAGAAGTTTCAAATAGTACCCGAATGAGGACCATTTTGCATTTCTTTGAAAGAATCACCTTTAGCAGTTTCCGGGTTTTGCTGTGTTGTGTTCGTGTTGTTGTTTTGTTCCGCGTCGGACGCTGGCGGAAACGGTTCGGCTAAAAATAACAAACACACGGCAAACAATGCGGGTGAAGACGTTGGGTGAAGAGAAGGGTTTGCCGGTGGAGCGTCTTGCAAACGCTCCGCTGGCATTATGAATGACTGCACAAACAATCATCACCACCATCATCATCATCATCATCATCATCATCAGGCAATCATGCGCGTTGGCTGTTTATCGACGACGACTCTCCAAAGTGCCGTTGGTTCGTGTGCCGTGGCCGATAAACGACTTCTTGTGTTTTTGCCCATTTCCGCCGCGCCCCGAGCACTGGGATACATCGATGGCCAGTAGTCGGATTATTTGTTGTCATAACTTTCCTATACTTCACTTTCATTAGGTTGGTAAGAAGTTCTCGCCGTTTGAGTTTAAAAAAGCAAATAACTCTCCTTTGAATGCTGTGTCACACTCTGCAGAAGCTTTCGAACTCAACTTACAACAGTCGCTTGGGAAAGAGCCGTGAGAACTTTCTTACATTACTCCAAGCTTTCCTCTCTTGAAACCTCGACGTGATCTTGTACTGGTTTTATGCCGGAAGAGGTCAGTGGATGGATACCTCACCTTTGGTAGTGCCTGGCAATCTACGGTTTTGATTTCGTACGCCTAGGAATTTTTTTATTCTTCATCCAGCTAGTACTGATCCAGCTATACTATAGCTAATTTCCTAATGATTCTTATCTTAGTTCTTTGTTCTTAGAATTGTTATATGAAACACTGAAGTACTCGTTCTCGACTGATTGGGTTACATGTGGGATATTTTAATGATTTCCTTCTCATGCAGCCTTCAACCGACCATCTAACCGTGTGAAGTGCCCTTAGGGTAAACGTCCTTGGTGTTGTCTTTCTTGCTGGGTTTAATGGGTTTTTCTAATCGGAAAGAGATCTTTTGTTAAACTCCATGCACTATCCAATCCGTTGTGCATATACTGGAGCTTACAAGCTTGTACTGATCCAGTTTGTCGCCTCCTTCCTCAATAATCTCCTCTTTTTTCCTCTTATTTATAATAATAATAATTTATTACGACCATTTAAGACAGTCGTGGGATAATCGCAACATCAACACCATCAACAACACAATCGCAACATTATTTACTCCTTATTCTTGCACTTTCTCCCGTGCCGTAACAGGGTCTGCTGTTTTTCATTCACTATAACATTAATGTATTTGTGTGAGTCACTTTGCTTTATTATTTCCGCGGTTTTTCACGTTGTATCTTCCGTCTTTTTTCAACCGTTACGCCCGCTGTTTTTCCTTCGTGACTGCGTATCGGGCCTCATAACGGTCAACGATAGAATGTCATGATAATGCCAGCTTCTTTTCAGGATTCGCAGCGCTGGCAGCAATCGAATCGCACAAGCGGAACACCTTTTTATCAACATCGTGGACCATTTCACTTTTATTTCTGGTGTGGAAACACTGGAGTTTACGAGCTTGTACTGATCTGTGCATAGGACTACATATTTCGGCTAGTGTTTCGGCGTAATCGCCTTGGTCAGTTCCTGAAACTTGCGAATTGAATTACCCAAAGTAGCCGAAATAAACTAGTGTATCGGAGCTGGCTCATCAACTTCTTTTTTTCAACAACAATTTTTCAACAATTTCAACAACAATTTTTTCAATGGTTAATGGTGTTTTTTGTGTGTTTTTTTAAAATTTTATAATTTCAATAGCCCTTTACAAAAACAGACACCGGGATTTGAGTTAACGTTGATCGTTTTCTTTTTTTGACGAACAGCTGAGGCTCGGTGTCGGACGAAATTGAGAAGCGGAATCTTTCTAAGTTTTCCATGTGCTTCATTTTTGAACAGATAAATTCAATACAAACAACTAGAGTTTCTTAATGAGTGAGCACTTCCTTGATTTCTCTTCGGCTTCTGGGATTTTCCTATTTAATTTAAAATTATTTATTATAGAAAATTTCAACAATTCTGTGTATAAATTCTTTAATTTTAGAGTCGTTATATGGAACACTAGGACGTTCTCGACTGATTGGGTTACATGTGGGATATTCTAATGATTTCTTTCTCATGCAGCCTTCAACAGACCATCTAACCGTGGGAAATGCCCTTTTGAGTAAATGTCCCTTGTGTTGTCTTCCTTGCTGGGCTTGATGGGCTTTTCCAATCGGAAAGAGAGGTTTTTCACCTTCTCTTTTCCCGAAACCTCCGTTCTTGGAAAATTCTTAATGTTTCTTTAAAATGTTGAACTTCTCGAATGCTGCTGTGCCGAACGAAGTTAGTAAGGCGGATCAAACTTTATGTAGGCTAATGTTTCGACCCTTTCGTCGTCGTCAGAGGCCTAAATCTCCATTTTTAGTTCCACTGTACCAGGATATTTTGAGAAAATAATCCATCAAGTCCACCGGGGAAAATTGCTATGCCCGGGTTGCTTATTATCTGGGCAATTTGCAGTCGAGTTGTTACGCACTGCTTCGAAAACAGCTGTTCTTTTCCGACACTACTTTGAAGGTGATGTTCGTCTGATTATATGTTTAGTGTCGGCTGCAAATGCAGAGCTTATTTTGCTGCAGAATTTTTCTGCAAAGAAAACCAGAGTTCAACAGAATATAATGGTAATAAGTGCCGTTTGCACTGGAAATTGGCATCCATTAGGGGCGGCGATGACGATGTCAGACGTCCTTGTCATGTTTTCCTAGAGGAGGGTTAAATTTCACCGAGTCAGCAGGTTTCGTGGCCGATTTCTTCCATCTGACCAGAACCTATCACCACCACCGGCACCATCTCATGGGGAAGCCAGTTGGTGTGTGTGTGTGTCTGTGTGACTTTTGCCTTTTTTGTGTATTTTGTCGATAAGAGCGAATCGCTCGACGTCTCTTTACGACGCTTTGTGTGTTCCGAGCGCATTGTTGTAATTATTACAAGTTCTTGTCGTTTTTCCGTCGCTCCTTATCGCCGCCGCCCCGTTTCTCTCGTGACTCTCGAGAGCCCGGCCTTTTGTCGATATTGGCGCTGAAAAACTTGCTGCTCGGAAGGTCCTCCTTGCATAGAATTTTCTTCTTTCTTTCCGGAGCAATTCCGTCCATTTCCTCTACCTTAATGTGTAAAATGATGTTTTTGACGCAACAACTGTAAAAATCTTATAACCATTTTTTTGAAAAATGTGAAGCTTTGAGTATTTTCAATTCTTTTGTTTGATAAAATTACCGTCGATGCCAAGTTTTGAAGACGGCAGAATGTGCCACATTTACCCGTGACTCTTGAGGCCTGCCTTTTGTCGAGTTCGCCGCGGAGAAACTGCCTTGTCGAGTGGTCCTCCTTTTCGAAATTTTCTGGTTTTTTTTACATCCACACGTGGGTATCGTCCTTTGTACTACTCTTATTGGGTTTATAGAGTTTCGAACAATCTGTTCGGATAGAGGAGGGGTTAGTGTGAAAGAATCTGTTACGCAGAACTATGTAATTAAATTGCAGAAGAGTAATTATTGTAAGATTACGATATCTATTGACTATATCTATATTGACTATTGACTATAGATATCTATTGACTGCTCGGGGCCATGCCTTTTGTCGAAATTGGAAATTTTACCGGGATGGTTTCCTTACTCCAGAACCTTCTGAAACCTTCTGGAACTTTTCTGACTCACTCTGAATAACGCTAGAGTTTCTTAAGGCACCCATATCCATTAAAGTGGTAAGAAAACGAGGCAAAAAAAGGTTTGTGGGTTTCATTATTTTATATTGGAGGTTGTTTTGTTTTTATAAGGTTTCAAACATTTTACAGTTCTGGACTTTGTTTGGATTGGAGGAAAGTTACTAATGCCACTTACTTGTATTATATTATTTGTATTCAACTTTTCTGAGATGTTTTTTGACATCTTTGACGTACCATTCGTTATTTACGGAATATAATCATTGTCAATTCAGTGCGAGTTTTTTGCTTTCTGTAACGTGAACCATGATAACATTACCCTTAGCTATGTAGTTTCCATTCTGTTTTTTTTTGATCGGTTGCGATAGCAAATTGCCCTAACCTTGATTCTCTTACCGCCTTTTTCACCAACAAAGGGAATCAAGTTTACATCATTTGAGTTTGCGAATAGACACTCACATGAATGGTAACAAAATAATCGAAAATTTCATCAAAACTTGCAAGTGAGTTTGTTGAGACCGTTATTTTTCGTTTATTTTTCATTGAGTTTTTCATTCAATTTACATCAGCTGAATTTGCCGATAGACGCATACATGAACGGTAACGAAATAATCGAAAATTTCATCAAAACTGGCGAGTGAATAAGTTGAGACCGTTATTTTTCGTTTGTTTTTCACGTCTTCCTCTTTTCGTTTTCATAGCATTTGAGGAGAAGTTCGACTGCATTCGAAAAACCGATCACCAGTAATTTCTTGCTGGGCTCCTGCTTGTGTAATCTGCTTGATAAGCTTGATATTATTGCTGTTCTTCTTAGGCGTCACGGAGATGGAGCTTCTCCATAGATTTGATCATTCGAAAGCTAATCAATGGATATTCTTTCACCGCCTGAAGATAATCTTTTCAGTTGTGGAGAACTGCTTCCACCCGCACGGTAGAGAGATCAATCCTCGCAATGGCTAACCATTCCTTACCTCAGGGGCGGGTAAATTCCAGACTTGCCTTCGAAGCTGGAAGCACTCACTTGAACAGCAGCTTGCGCAATACAAGACATTGTATAGCCCACAAACGCATTCACCATGCCTGCACGATTCTGAACGGAAGAAGAATGCATGGCGTGTCCCTAGGGTATAGGAAGGGAGCTCGTCAACCACTTTACCTTTACCTTCTACTACATCTACGCTGTCAACTCTGGACCCCATCGTGCAGCTCCGTCTGATCGCTCAATGCCCCGAGGACATTCCACGAAATATGCTCCGAACATTAAGAAAACATCTTGTGTTACACAACCGCGGCATCCGTCTGACGGTGTGTTTTGAGTTTGAACACGACGATGTTCTTGTCGAACAGATCCGTCACGGTGCGGATCTTGTCCGCTGCTGGGCTCCTGTAATTTTGGGTTTCGCCACGAGTGGATTCGTACCTTGCGAAAAATCTCCGCCTTCTTGGGAACTGTCGTGCCGCGAGCCCTTGTAGTAGGTTCCGTCTTTACCTCTAAATTCCTAGAGTTACTTCCAAGGAATTACTTCTATCTCTCGTTAATATCTTTACTTCTTAGAATGTTCTGGGTACTTTTAGTGGCTACATGATTACGATTTCAAGCTTCCCTATTTTTTGCTGCAGCTCTTATTGTTAGATCCATCAAACGTTTTGCAAAAAACGATCTTCTCAAGCGCTCGTAGTTTGGAGTTCGAGCTTAGAGTTTTCTGGAGTTCTTGGAGTTCTAGTTTCCGCGTTTTTCTTTTTTCTTGTTTTTCAAATTCTGTTTTCAATCCTGCTGTCCAACGACTGCCGTTAATGATCGTGATAAATTGAATTAAATATTACAATTTTTCGTAGCGATTTATTGCAGAGCTATATGAACTTGAAGCGAGACAGCAATACTTTTTCATCATAAGCTGGAATCTGAATCCTAGAAATTGCCTTATTTATCTTAGAAACTCTATCCATCTCACGTGGTCTGATTTTTTTTTCGAACACTTCATTTTTCATGTCTTTTTGACCATAGAATCTAGCATTGTCTAGGCTACCTAAGCCTTCATTCCCTTTCGGAGTCGGGTAAATAGGTAGCAGATTTTTCTTGGAAGGTAAAGACACTGACTTGACCTAGCGGCTGGTTCCCGCAGGTCTTTGTATAGGCCAAATATGCGTTCACTTCTCCTCAATGACTTGAATAGAATTCGATTGCGTGGCGCAACCTTAGAAACTAACAACGCCGACCTCTTTACCTTTACCTTTACCACTGCTAAGCCGAACGGTGAGTACTCTTCTGTGTACCTGACTTTTGTTTAGAATATTGGGGGAGGGTAAGCCGTTCATGTGGTGCTACTCGCATCCCATCGAACCCAGGTAATTACTTCTAAAAATGAATGACGAACCTTCGAGGACAATCAAGAGTTCCTGGAGAAGGTGAAGAGAACAGGAAGGGCAGCTGACCGAAAAGCATGCGCAACTTTCACCGTCCGATCAGAAAGTGATCCGCCGTGGAGAAAAGTGCCGGTGATGATGAGGCTGAGAAGCGCATATTTCGGCTTTTATTTGACAGTGATTCACGACGTCAATCGGGGCGGTCGCCGTGTTTTATTGCCGCCGGTGTGCCAGAGCGACCGAGCGCTTGAGCATCAATCGTCGGGCAAAAAACCAACTTCAAGCAGAACGGCTCCATTTGTTCCCCGTCGATTTCGCCGAGTGTGGACAAATCATCTTTTCTTGAGATTTTCGGCATTTCAATTTCTTGAGGTTTCGAATCCCTTCATTTCACTACCCGTTCCAACTCTTTTTGTTTCCTCTAATCTCCTCTATTCACATTCTTTCGCCGCTACCCTCGTCCAGTTCCTTTTCCTCTCTCCTTTCCTCCTCTCCCCTCATCTCCTTTCGCCTCAGCTCCTCTCCTCTCAATTCGTCCCCATTTGCTCTCTCTATCCTCCTTCCCTTTCTTCTCTTGATCCTTCCTCTAGTCTCCTTTCTGCTTTACTGTTTTACTCCCTGTCATCTCGTCTTTTCTCGCCTCGTTTCCCCTCTTTCTGTCGCTCTTATTCTCCTCGCTTCTCATTCCTCGCTCCTTCCCTCTCCTCTCCTCTACCGTCCCCTTCTTTCCTCATCTGATCCTTGTTTTCACCTCTCCTCTCCTTTCCTCTTTTCTGCCTCACTTCCTGTCTTCTCATCTTCTCTCGCCTCGTTTCCTTTCCTTCCATCGCCTTTATCCTCCTCTCATCTCATTCCTCGCTCCTTCACTCTCCTCTCCCCTGCTTTCCTCTTCTTTCATCATCTGCTCCTTGTTTTAATCTCCCCCTCTCCTCTCCTTTCCTCTTTTCCTTCGCTCTCCTACTTCTGATCTGCTTTAATACAGCAAACTATTCCTTCCGTATTCTTCAATTTCTTTTCATTCATTTTCCTTTCTCAATAGATCAACAAGGTGTTCGTTTCTGTTTCCTCTTCGAATTAGTTTCCGAGATGAGCACTGAAAAGAGTTCTCTGAACCCTTATCAGCCTCTACTAAGCCACCCAAGATCGCTTTAGTTTTTATGGAAATGAACTTTGAGTGGAAACTAATTAGAAAAGGAAGCAGCACTTCCCACTTTTATTCAGTTAATGAGCATTCTCAGATGGGCTTCAATTTATCTTTCCTCACGTGAGCGCTGCTGCTTAGTTTTCACCCTAAAAACTGTCAATCAGGCGAGTCCCCAGCTTTTTAAGAAGAGCTAATCTCCGGATAAGCTAGCCGTTTGGATTTGCAAGAGCCACTACCCTACCGTTTCGTCGCTTCCACAATCACCTATTGGCTGCATGATTTATTGTAGTTGATGACTCATCGTGGATTTTGTTTTTTTTTTGAACAACCTTTCACCGCTGGGTTAGTGGGTTATGGGGTGGGTAAAGGGCCGGTTACAGGGTAAATCAGTAAGCAAGGACGTCTGTGATGCCACTAAGTTCTTTGTTTTTGTGAGGTAAAATTAGAAAACGCTCAGAAAAACCGAAAGTCGTTGTTTTTCTGCCACTACTCCCTCATATCCCTTTTTCCTCCTTCCTTTCTTCTCTTTACTGTCGTTCTGGATGAACATACCCGTCAGCTTGGTGGACTGATAAACGTCAACTCTTCTACCTTTACCTTCACCTTTAATTACGCGGAAGGGTGAGTCCTTCGTCGGATCTGCCATGCACTCGGCTTTAATTCGGAATATTAGGTTGTTGATTTAGATCGATTCGATGTGATAGGGCTCTACGACAATACAGAAAAAACTTTAAAACGGGAACCACTCATTTTGGAATAATCAGCATGACAAGCTACTTAAAAAGAAAATACCTTGTAACATAAAGCATTAACTTGAAAACAACTCAAAAAATACCACGAAACTATTCTGATATTTGCCGCTTTTTGTTTAGCGGTTTATAGACGAGAACTAGTTGATTGACTTATATATTTGGAGATGCTAGGTTATTCGCAAAACACTGACATCGGACGGGAATTGAACCCGCGTCTTTCTGTTTCCGGCAGACTGCACTAACCACTGTGCCATCTCCAAATATATAAGTCAAAAAATACCATTTTTTTCAGAAACGACCGGAGAATTGGAGTCGCCTTTATCTTTCATCCTTTTTCTTCTACCCATTTTCGATTTTCTTTCATATGACGACTAGAACGAAAGTGAGAGCTTTCTCGCAAAGTTAATCCGGTGCTAATTCATCGGCAGCGAATTTCTCCACGGCAAAATTAATCCGCCGCTTGTTTACGTCGACGGTGCCCCGATATCAATCATCGTGTTCTTCATTCTGTTGTTTGTGTGGATGTTCTGAAATAACACACACACGAACGACAGGTGTTTGCTTGTATTTGTATTTTTTATATTTGTGTACTTGCATCGTAAAGAAAGGCTGGTTAGCATATTCCTTCTGTGCCTGCTGCTATTCAGTCTATGTGCTCACCTTCACCGCTCCCCCTTCTAAGCCATCGCCTGGGGTGCGTACTAGTTTAAATAGGCCTGAAACGGTCAACCCCGAAATGGAACCTCCAGTTTATTTATTTATTTATTTATTTAAATACGTCATAAGACGCGCCATAAAACAACACAAAATGGTACGAGACAGAACAAACAAAACGTCCTGAGTGAGCAGTTCCAAAGACATCAATATTGACTAATATCATAATAAGAAACCTCGTCCCAGCCATTTACACGGATAAAGGAGAATAGGGGTTGAGCCCAACGGACAGCAAGCCTGAATCGCTTGAAGGGCTAGAAAATTACGAACAGCTAATATTGGGAAATAACCGAACCAGGAAGTAAGAAAAAATATCGAGTAAGGAAGGTAACGCGGTAATATATCACGTCATGCATGCAGCTGCCCTACGGCAGGGGACAACGAAGCTCCATGCCAGTAGTTCGTCCTTGCATAGTGGCATCTAAAGGTGTATAGCAAGCCCAAAAAATCTCACTAATTGCTGCCGAAAACGCTCATCATGGGCTTGATTAGCTGCTATAACTAAGGAGCTTGCTCAGCGTGCTCCGAAGATTCACAACGAGACCCGTATTGTTTTGTAGAGCATCGAATGACGATTACAACGGTATGGTTTGTCAACTCCGAAAGAGCTAGCATATAAGACTTGCTGAAAAAAAGAAATAAAAATAGAAAGAAAAAAGAAATAACATGTTTAAAGCCCTTAAGACAAGCTGGCTGCGAAAAAGTCAACAATATGAAAAATGATCAAGAAAAATTTTCAAAGTAACATCAACAAGGAACTTGCTCACCCTAAGCATATACGTGAGCACAAATTCAGCAACATCACCAGATGAGATAACTCATTCAAGAATTAAAACCAATAAGAAAAGATGAAAGAAAGTATGAATCGAAACATTCGAATAAATGAAAAAAGAGCATTGCAAACAAGAATATCAAAGAGCAAGAATATCAGTTGCGCGCTTTTAAGGTCGTGAGTAGCGCGTTGGTGTGCCGAAAGTCATGCTAGATACTAGGGAACAAAACCTGACTGGTTGTAGCACTTCGTCGTATTGAGTTGGGTCTTTTTCTTTTTCCTTTTTAATCTTGTTTTCGATTCTGACAATTCCAGATTTTGCGGTGTTCAATTTTGTGTTTCCCTCTACTTTAACCGTTTTATCAATTGAGCTGATTTGATTGCCTGTTCAGTTGCAGTTTGGGCGCACCTTGTGGTGTACATATGTACTAAATGAATAAATAAATAAACTACACAATAGCT
This sequence comes from Nippostrongylus brasiliensis, assembly GCA_030553155.1. NCBI lineage: Eukaryota > Metazoa > Nematoda > Chromadorea > Rhabditida > Heligmosomidae > Nippostrongylus > Nippostrongylus brasiliensis. The sequence continues at coordinate 49,211,791 of CP130735.1, read as the reverse complement.
AAGCGAACTCCTTTCAACTACAATTACTTTTCATCACCCGCAGTCATCCCCACCTTGTTCATTGCATTTTATTTTCTGTGGTCAGTTTCATTTTCATATTGCTAACTCTGCTGCTGTGTTTGTGTTCAGTACTGATATAAAGATAAAGATAAAGAGATGAAGAAAAGGCATTGATCTCCCTCATCGTATACACCTCATTCCTACGTATTGAGTTAAGTGATAAGTTTTCCCTATTTTCTTGCTCCTGATGTATGACATCCTTCGGGTGTGACGGCATTGCGTGATGGAAATAGCCGTCAATTCTTCACTCTCCAACCAGCTCATTTACCTACTGTCAGTCATTGACTACCTACCTACAACATTCTCCTTACTCCTGATTCCCCAGATTTATTTCATTTTTATTTATTTTTATTTATTTTTATTTATTTTATATATTTTTATTTTATTGACCCACGTGGCATATGCATAGATGCGAATGTTTCTGGATTATGTGCTATCGCTCGAAGAATTTGGGGCATTTCTTCTCTTTGAAAGATAAAGGCAAAAAGGTCGTTGTTGATCAGTCCCCCAAGACGCGCCACGCATTCTTCACCCATTCGGAATCATTGAAGTATGTGAATGCGTATTTGGCCCGTAACATGACTTGCGGGGGGGGGGGGACAGTCGACATATCAAGTCAGTGTCTTCACTTTCCCAGAAAAGTCTGGTACCAATTTACCCCACCCCTGAAGGATGAAAAACTTGTTTAGTTCGGGTAGGGATCGATCGTTCGACCATGTGAGTGTCAGTAGCGCCTCTTACAACTGTACCGTGCGATGATCAATCGTAAATGCTTTAAAATGAAATGCTTTCAGCTTAACCGCTACAACGCCCAAAGTTACCGATTCATACCATTTTTATCGATGAATGCTGCAAGGAGAAGCCGTCTCGCCTAAGGAAGGTGCTAGACTATACAATGACAAAACTAACAAGCGAAAATTATGGCAAATCACTAGAATCAGCTAAATATGTAGGTGTTTGAAGCAACAAGCAGTTACCTGAACAAGCATTACTAATCGTGAGGTCAGCAAGCAGTTACCTGAACAAGCATTACTAATCGTGAGGTCTGAGTGCTGGCGTTAGGCCATTATCATTTTTCGACGCTCGACTGCGCAACTGACACTGACACGTTCCGCATTCTGCCGGTTTCGCTGGCAGGTGTCATGCGCGGGCGCGATTTCGCAAAACTTTCGTCGCATTTATGAGCCTAATGCTTGTGACCCTCAACCCCATTTTCATTTAGAATACACTGAACATTGAATTTACATTAAATTTTCTATTTTTGTTATTCTTATTGTTATAATACTATGATTCTGGAGACAATTGTGCTTATGCGCTCATAAAAGGCTGATAAACTCTGATTACTTTTAATATAGTCTTCTTCTGCCTCACAAGGTTGTTAGGTGGAACTTTTATTATTTATTATTTTTTATTTTATTATTATTTATTATTATTATTTATTATCATTTATTACTATTTATTATTATTATTTATAAATATTATTTATTATTATTTCTTTCATTATTTTTATTACTTACCAGAAAAAAAACGCAGAAAGGTAAAAAACAAGGGTTAAGGGTGGGTTAGGTAGGCTAAGCACATCAAATCCAAACGTTCTGAGACCACTGGCGCTCAGTCGCTGGCATTACAGCGATGTGGTATGACTTTAGTCTCCGGCAGCGAATTCACAGCACACTGCAGTATATTATATTTACCCACGAAAAGTCTATATCGTTCAAAAATTGCGTCGTGGTCATTTTGGAACTAGATATTTTCCTGCACGCTTAGTATTGAAATATTTGTCTCCGCATCCTCTCCTCAAATACGAAGTCCAATTTCATTTGTGCAAAAACAGTAACTATTTTCTGAAATTTAGTTAAGTGTAGCCACGGGGTCTAATTAACGAGGACGGCCTAATGAGATTGACCTTGTGTGGCCGTCGCATTGATGAGGTCAAGGAACACACACATGGAAATAAAAATTTATAGAATTTCACTATATTTTCTTCACTGCTGGATAGACCACGCTTTTCTGGTCCCGGCCGTATATTTTTTGTTCAATACAATCAATTCTAAAGTGATTTATGGCGGCTGAACGGCGAAAACGATCTACATCGTCTATATCGCAGTTTGGCGGAAATTTACGGATGGTACTGTAGTGATGGTATGACGGTCTTGGAAGCCCTAAAAATTTGAACGTAATGTACGAATCCGAACACGCTAAATTCAGCTTTTCTTCACTTTCGTGACCCATTTCGCTTAGTCTATTTTTAAGGATGTTAAGAATAAATGGTTTGGAAAACGTTGAGATGCACGACAGCCGTCGAACTGTGTCGGTTGGCGAATAACTTTCACAACTCACGTTGAAACTTCGTAGTGATGTCGTTGTGAGAGATCCTCCGGCGGCCGCTGACTGTTCTTTGTTTGCGCTATCAGTTCCTCGACGAACTTTGGCCTCAGCCGCGATTACGTTCCGGCACTTTCTCTGCTCAGCGTCAAGGACGCCACCTCAATTTGCATTTTTAGGCGACTTTTTCCGCGTAAAATCAGTATTCTTCCGGTAAAGAGTAGGAATGATCTCGTGGCGCAGCATTTTGTAAATTGAAGTAAAAGTAAAGGTTGAACCGATAGGTTGAAACTGAGGTGTAAACCAGTCATTATCCGGCTGCAAAGTACACTATTTATACTCATTACAGCACTTTCTCTTCCTTACCGGGCACCACTACCAGCAATAAGGACAAAGGTAGTATGGACAGGCTTGATCAGTCCTGTAAGTGTGCGCCGCGCATTTGTCTTCCGTTCAGAATCGTAAAGGTATGGTGAACACCTTACCTTTAATCATTATTGATCGTATCCTGTGAAGGAGAAGAAGGTACTGTAATGCAGTTCATAGGATCACGAATGTGTAGTTGACCTTTTCAATGACCTACGGAAGTCAGTGTCTTCACCCTCCCAGACAAATTTTGTGCCAATTTACCCAACGCTGAGGAATGTGGCTCCTGGTTAACCTCCTGTTTTGGATCGATCGCACCTTCGGTACTGGTGGGAGCGACACCTCTTTCCGTTACTACACAAACCTATTGAGGAAATTAGAACTGCTATTTTGGTGAACAAGTTCAAAATATCCCGTATACTGACGTCAGCAGGAAGTGAGAGCCGCTTGGGAATCTTCGTAGATCTCCGTGCTATTCTGAGTCGAACAACAACGGAACTGAAGTAGTTACGTCATGAAAAGCAGGTGGGACGAGCTTTTCCCTTTCGAAGTAAAATATACAGCATATGTAAAATTATACACGATTTTTCTCATCCTCTGTAGTTAACCGAACGTTTTTGGCAACAGTAGTCAAGTTATCGCAAATTACAAAAAAAACTTTATCAATCTCCGCTCTCTATTTAGCTAGGACTCAATGAAGGTCAATGAAACAAGGCTCAGAGGGTTACATTTTGAAAATCATACTGTTCAAAGTAGATTTTGCTCCAGATGTATTTTATTATTTATGAGAGAATGATTCATATTTGGTCTAGGGAATGACAAGTTTGCAAACAACTACTGGAATAAATCTTCAAGAAAAGATCTTTTAAATCCGTAGAGAACAATTGCCGGCGGTTGCGCAGCCATTTAAGTAATTATATTTTATATTTATATTTTTTATTTATTATATTTTTTATTATTTTTTAGGTTTCTTTCAAAGACTCTTCTATATTTGAGGTTTGAATTCAAAATAAAAACAATAAAATACGCAATATAAACGCCCGAGACCAACAATTTATGTGAGAATAATGAATACGTCACTGGCTCGAAAAGGGCGGAAGCTCTCCTAGGGTACGACTGCACTGAACTTTCTTCATTCGATTATTTTATTTTGATTATCCTCGACTTCTTATCTAGTATGGTCTTTGAAATGTCATCCTCTAAACCTTGTTCGATTTTCCTTCCTTTGATCTTCGCTGGATCTATTCCTTCCGAGGACAAATTGATAAAGCTTTTTCATAACGTACCCTTTGAGATAATCCCACGTCGCTCTTGAAATCTCTGAAAAATATCAACATCAGTGCATAGAATCCGACGAAAAGCGCCTGTCGGACTCTGTCAGCTGTTTTCTTTCATTTTAGCTCAGAATTAATTCAGTCTCGCTTCTCTTTCGTATTCTTTGTGGGAACCCTATTTATAAAGGAGCCAGGGGAACCTATCGCATCAATAGTTCTTAAGTCAATCGCGTCGCCCCGCGATGTTTATCGTCTTTCAATCGTGCCGCGACGCGACCAGCGACTTACCAGAACCTATATCTTTGTCTATTTCATCACCAAGGATTGTACTGCTAAAACTAGATCTACTTCAGAACAGGGTGAATTTTTTCTCTTTAATTATTGAGGATTCATAAAAAGTCTTTTTCATCACCGGCAGTATTTTCTCTATGAGGCTGCGGCTTTACACAGCTGCGGCTTTACACACGCCAGTTTACCTTATCGTCATCTTCTGTAAAAACTCGAAGAGAAAAAAGCCGTTTAGATAAGTTTGCGCCATGCATTTCGCCCAGCTGCTTGCAATCTGTTACCCAACATCGCTCGCCGGAAGAATGACGGCGGGGCATCATTCATCAATCGTTTTGTGTTTTCCGCCGCTATTGCTCATCCCGCCCTTTTGAGCCCATTAGTTGCAAAAACAATGACATAATTTTTGAACTTCATATTTTGAGAAGGCGCGCGTGGTGCAATGGTGAGAGGCGCTACTGGTGAGAGGCGACACCCGCGCGGTCGAGCGATCGACCCTTGCCCGAGCTAACCAACCTTCCATCCCTCCGGGGTCGGGTAAATTGGTACCGGATTTGTCTGGGGAAGTAAAGACACTGGGAAAGACACCTCCGCAAGTGACTATATAAGGCAAAGACGCATTCACCATGCCTATACGATTCATTATGAGCCTGATCGACGCCGTCTCTTTACCATTAGTTAGAGACGATCGGTACTGAATCGAAAGCGGCTTCCCCTGAGGGGATGTTTGCTTTTTTATGTCTATCTATTTTGGAGTGTGACACCCGTCACACCCGTCAGACCAGCTGCAGCCCCATATTTTCGTCTTCAAATTACTCACAGGGTTGTACGTGGTTGGTTTACCAGCTCCACGAAGATGCGCCGTGCATTTCGCCTCCATGCAAAATTACAGAACTACAGCGAACGTGCGTTTTCCTCTGATAACCATCCTTTTACAGTAACTCCGCCTATCGTCGTCTTTAGAAAAAGTATTCTCGCGCCCTAGCCAAGCCCATCACACTTTTCTGAAGTCTATAACATTATTAATTATTTCCCTTCAAAAGTATTTTTATTTCTGTGGTTTCAGTATTTTTATGCAAATGAACACATAAACTTTTTGGGTTCGTTAGAATGAGCCATGCATTTGTCTTCCACACAGTTCTGTAGGAGCGTGATTCTCTATGATTCTGGATGGAAAAAAGGTTTTCGGCGAATAGAATTAGCTCAAGTGAGATCCAGGTAAAAAACGGTGTCTCGTTTTTGCAGGCGATCCTTGCACCAATTAAACTGATCTCTGAACGGTAGAAGATTTGGTTGGCTTTGGGCGGGGGTTGATCCCCTGGCTAGGATGATAGCGGAAGGCGTGATTTGTTTTGTGCAAAGTTATCACGCGAGAGCGTGTGTACTTTGAGACGAAGGTCGGCGTTGCGCTCGTAAACAACCGAGGCTTTCAATCGGGTGCCAAACAACGGCCTCGTCTGCTTTTGACAGCGTCACCCTCTCTTTTAATCATTTGCCATTCTCTTTTCCTTCTTTTTCTCTTTCTTCTCACCTATTTTCTAGGATCAGCTGTTGAGGAATCCTGGCATTGTTGTATTTATATGCATTTATTTATTCATTACATGAGAGCGCATGTAACAAAGGATTCAACTACAACTCCATTATGTAAAAAAATCCATCAAGATGAGTAAAATGACCAAGCGAATAAAAGAAAATGATTAAGAAGGTCAACATGATAATGACATAAAACGTACCAAACAGAATCATAAAATAGTTGATGCAAAACAAAGAGAAATTGCGCTACCAAGACGATTCCAGATGCGTGTCCATCATTTTTTGAATGGGAACACTGTGCACGAGTAATTGCGTTTTTTAATGAATTTTGTCTATCCAGCAGATGCCCTGTTGATGAAAATGTTCGATCTGAGCTTCAACCTGGCCTTGGGAACAACTAATTTTCATCGACCTCTCCTCGTAATGGACGGCATAGTCGATTTTCATTTAATCAATAAACGGAGTACTAAATTGACAGAGCCCACCATATTTGTAAGACAAAAGTATCTAGTTTTTTGCGATCCTAAATAAAATAATATTATGCGTAGACAGCGGAATCTCGATCAAAGGACTGTCAATCATATCCATTTCCGTTGAGGACTGTCAAAATTTTGCACTTTGTAAAAATTTTGCCCTTTGTACTCTTAACTGTCAATGATATGTACCATTTTGTGCCGGCTTTTCACTGAACTTTCCAAAATTAGCTCCGTTCCTGGTCCGTTTCTTTTTCGATCACATTTTCCATTTTATTCCGTTCTTGCTAGACTTTTTCTGAACTTTATGCTATACTTCTTGACTGATTTTTGATTTCCTATCGTCGTCTTTGACTTCTATTTTTCCCACGTCCATTTTGCGATTTCGAATAAATTTTCGTGTTTCCGTGATACTCTACAGAATCGCCTCATTAATTTTGGGATTTTTTAAAGGACTTATTTTCAGAAAGATAGCTGCTCTTCACACGACGCCCTATGCCAAAGGGTTTTCGGGACGAGTCACTCCGCCAAGCGATGCTCTCCGCTCCATCCTCCGCTCCAGACAATCTAGCCGATGACACTGCTTCTTTATGGATTCACTTCTCTTGAATCTTCAGCTTCTTCTCGAAGATTAGCTGGACGAGAGGCTTAATTTCTAAAGTCTTCGATCTCTAGGCGAAAGATCATGAAAATGGTTCCTGCTCTTCTCCCTTTCTCCTCATTTAGTTTCGCTTTATCCTTCATAAGCGTTACATTTCTTCGGAATGAATTCCCCCTTCTTTCGTTATTTTTCTACGATCCAGAAGCCCCTCATACGGCGTGAATACATCTGGTTTTCTTAATTTATGCGAATTCTCAGTTTTCACCTTTCTCGTCATTCAATTCCACTTCCATTAAATCGCTTCCTCTGTACCGTTCAAAGCGCACTTAATCTCTGGAACTCAGGGCTTCGTTCATACTTTTGCTGTGCGGCGTCAGCAGCACCGACAAAAAAGCTGTGGCGAAACAACTAGTACTGCCGCTCTCGAGTCTAAATACTCATTAAATCCTAAGGAATGTTATATCTAGTAGAAGCAGATGTTGTTATGGTGCTGCAAGGATCATCGCCAGAATCGCGTTTTAGGCGGATTTGGACCCACGTCTCGATCCTATCCAGGCCACCACCTCTGCAGTATGGGACTCACAATGCTTTCAGCATCTATACATCATTTTTCTCCCTTTATTTTGCATATTTTTACACATATTTGCATATTTTGGCTCATTTTTCGCTTGTAGACATTATTGCTCCCTTCTGCGAACGCTCGTGTGTTTTTCATTGGTTTTATTTATTTATTTAAGACGTGATCAGGTCACGTGAAAAAGAAGACAACCTGAGTAAACATAAAAGGTGATGCCCAGACAACGAGATTACAATTCCGGTATTCTGATAACGAGAATCTGATAGACGAAACAACAGTGCTTCAGGATTTGGAGAAAAGGCTAAAAAGGCGAAAAAGATGGCAATGAAGATGCGGATAAGAAACGTAAGAAGAGAAGCATTTCAGATATTAGCTACATTTAGCCGCCGGTTCAGGATAGATGTCTTTTTCTTTAGTAAGGGGCGGAAAAGCCGAATTGTCCTATGAGAGAAAAAACACGATCTGATGGTTCACTGATTGAGAACAGTGCGCGGCTGATAAGACGTGAGTAGAGGCATCGGTGAACTTTGTCTCGTGGTAGATGTCTCTCGAAGAAGAACCACAGGTGATTGTTGGGGTTTTTGGAGGTTTTTTTGTGTCCATCCATACCACTATGAGATCGAGCCACGCCCAGCTTACCTAAGTCTTTACCCGGGAAGTCGTGTAAATGGTGCGAGACTCGTCTGGGAAGGTAAAGACAAGGTCTTGTCCAACGGCTGTTCTCGCTAATCATTCTAAACGCCTATACGATTCTAAACACAATACGAGTGCGTGGCGCGTCCTAGGAAAACCAATACAGGAAAATATAGGTATTGCCGTCGAGCACAGAAATGGTTGGGCAGAATATCATTGCGTTATATTATTCTATGCATGCTTTGTTTTCATGGGAGGCGTCCGTATATTAAAATTTCGATATTGTTAAATTTTTCGATTTGACGGGAAATCTTCTGAATAGATGCATAGTCAATAATGGATCTTCTCTTCTTTTCATAGATTTCGTAGACGGGGCGCAGCCAAATATTCACGTTGATAATTTCCAATGGGCGTGTGGTGCAGTGGTACGAGGCGCTACTCACATTCGCGTGATCAAGCGATCGATCTTTCACCGAGCTACTCAAGCCTACCATCCGTTTGAGACAACGAAATTGGTACCAGACTTGCCTGGAAAGGTAAAGACACTGTCTTTGTATAGCGGTTGGCCCCCGCAAGTGCCATGGTATAGGTCAACTATACTTTCATCATGTCTCTACGATTCTGCATGAATAGCGAGTGCATGGCGCACTCTGGTCGGATTGGTCAATGCCGAGGAATTGTTTCCAATGATATCATATGTACTTTGATTTCTCACCACTGTCTACCTGGGTATAATAACGTAACGATGTCTTCCTCTGAACTTTAATCTGATCGTTCTTTGGGTATATGTTTATCAGCCGGCAGACATACTTCCTCGTAGTGCGTGCGAGACCAGAACCGTCATTCAACAGAGTCTCACTAAGTAGTGTCGAATGACAGAGAAGCACATGATTTTCCACTCCTAAAAGAAGCATTTTTGAAGATTGAAGTCTGCGCTCTTATCAACGGACACCAGAATGCATTTGTTTAATCGGCTTATGGAAACGAAAAAGTGACACAATTTTTGTAGTCGTGTGGGGTTGCCTTGATGGGAAAGGAATCGGAGGTTTCCAATAATTGTGGAACAAAAATCAAAAAAATAGTTTCAAAAGGAATAGTAAGCGAATAAGCGATGCGGTAGCTATAAAAAACAGCGGGCAGAGACGCAGAGTATGCGGCAGAACGGCAGATGCACGAAAAGTCGGAGTAATTTTTGATTCCATTTATTCTGCATTGAGTGAAATTCAAAATATTGAAGAGTTTCCAAAAGTAAGGAAAACATAATGTGGTATTGTTAGCCGTTGCTGATAAAGAGCGCGCCATGCATTCGCCCTGTATTCAGAATTGTAGAGACATGATGAATGCATATCTGACTACACTATGACTTGCGGGTGCAGTCGCTGTTCAATTTAATGTCTTTATCTTCTCACTTAAGTCTGATACCAATTTACCCGCCCCGGAGGGATGGAAGGATTGGTTAGTCCGGGCCGGGATCGATCGTTCGACTGTACCAGTGTCACTTGCGCCTCTTGCAGCTGAACCATGCATCTCGTAGGTCCAAAGTAAAAAGAAAAGTCATCAAGAAGACATGAGATAAATACCTACTCATTTCATTTCATTGTAATTTTTGCATTGTATTCAGTTAAGCCGATAGGGGTATAGGGTTAGCGTCTCGTGAGGTATGCAGCCGCTGTAAACCCAGCTAGAGTCGAGTCGAAAAATGACGTGGTAACCATCATCACATGCGGGTAACCCTGTCTGTGCAAACGACTTTATCAGTGTTTCCTACAGTGTGTGCCGAATGCAAACATACACCTTCCATCAAAATTACTCCCACCCACTTCTCATGCTTACCCACTCACCAAACCCGTTTCACTCTTCACCCGGAAAAGTCGATGAGTCCGGTTCAATTTTAACCGAGGTCTACTGGAAATGAAGCGGGAAGCTTTTCACGCTGTAGAACCTTCTCGAAAAGAGGTATACATTTGATTTGGTCCCTTACAATTCTAGTTTTGAAGGGTTATTTTTATTGACTACTAATGATCGTGATGCCTTTGAATACCTTCATATCACCGGACCTTTGATTCTACTCGCTTCTTCTCTGTATTCGTTTCTCATATTTTTTATACAATTTTATTTTCCTGTCACTTGTAGCGGAAAAGCCACCGACTTTTTTTAGTCTTCTTTTTCTTCGATTGTCTTCTTTCTACGAACATTGTGATGTTTAGAACAGATTTGGGGTCTACAAGTTTTGACTTTCCCCAATCTCGACAGAAACACGCCTCCACGAATTTTTATGAATACCAGATGCATGGCTTATTCTGAAGAATCTGATCGACGCTGAGCATATTATCTGTTTTCTATTTCTATTTTTATATTCTTATATTTTTTGTATCTTCTTTTCTCTTTGTCATCAAGGATCATTTATTCGTCTGTGTAGGAAGGGTTGGAGATCCTGGCCAGATGTTCGAAATATTTCCAAAATTTCTGCTGTTTTGTGGAGAGATCGCGCAAAATTGAGGCTTACAAGCCGGCTGGGTAATGTTGTCTACCCTTTCACGTAGAAATGGGGTAAATTTGCTAGCGTTATGCATTTGTGCGTTTGAGTTCTCACAGCTTTCGGCTGCATCGAATTATTCATAAGCTTTTCACCAGGCGGCGAACACGACGACGTCGGCCGGCCGTCGGCTCAAAGCTGCTTAAGAATCCCGAGTAACAAGCTCAGAGCTGCGCTCTTCCTTCTCGTCTTTCCTCACCTTCCGACGTTCAATCTGAGGTCTCGTGTTGGTTGGTTACCATTAGAACCATAATTGTTCACGCCATCTCTCGGTAAATGATCTCTAGTTTCCGTCAGGTGAGCGCCTTTAGCTTTCCAGACAAGACTGGAACCGGTTCAGCCGGTCTTGGAGGAACAGATGGCAGGAAGACACGGAGATTTCAGACCTATCCTTCTCGGGTTTAGCCTGGCCTTACGTTCCTACGTGGTTATGCGAACTGGTAACAGTCTTTCCTAGGAAGGTAAAGACACTAAGGTACCGGAAACCGGAGATCGTTTACCGAGAGGTGGCATTACGTGGCGATGACAGTCGTCTTCTCAAAAAATACTTCACCTTGTTGATTGACTTATATGTTTGGGGATGCTAGGTTATTCGCTAAACACTGACATCGGACGGGAATTGAACCCGCGTCTTTCTCAGGTTAAGGAAAAACGCGGGTCCAATTCCCGTCCGATGTCAGTGTTTTGCGAATAACCTAGCATCTCCAAAGCTATAGCCCACAAAACAAAAAGCTGTAATTAACAGAATAACTTCACTTTGTTTTAAAATTCTCTTTACTCTGCTTCATTACTTTTTATTTCATGTATATGGTCGATATGTTTATTCCTTTTCCTTTTTCGAACTCCTGTCAAGATCATCGCCTTTCCGCCATTTCGACTAATTCAAGTCACTTTTATCATTATTCTTTTCTTGAACGGATTGCGCCGTGCATTTCGTATTCAGTCTAGAATAGAACAGAGATTTCTCTTCTTTTGTGGCTTTCTGCGCTTTCTGACCATAAGATTCCAACCTGAAGTTTCGGTAGCATCAGCTTTTCCATAGCTTCGAAGAAAGTAACTCCAAGTGTGACAGTTCGATTGAAAATACCACAGTCGTCCTTGGGATCGCATATTGTGTCCTATAGTGATCAATAAGATATAGAGTTAGCTTTGTAGAAGCTATGAGACAATAATACTTCCTATTTTCATTCTTTTTCTATTTGTACTTGAACTCCAGTTTGACGAAACATTTCTATTCCATCAAATATATAGCCGTCTCTCATCTCTAGCTCTTCGCAAATCGTAGCCAAACCTTATCACCATAAATCAGGTCTCGTTGTGCTAAAACTTCATTTGATGGGCGCTTTATCACCATGGTAGGTCCTTTTTCTGGCTAGAAGGATGATCGCTGGCCGTTGTATCTCGATCGCTTTGAAAGCGAACGCAAAACAATTTCGATTTATTTCAAAAATTGATTGATTTATCTCCTCGACGTTTTGATAGCTGACGAAACCCATTGTGTATCTGAGCCGTCACACTGAATTCTCTAATCACTGAAACAGAAACGTTTGATTATCAATGAATTTATCACTTCCTCTCCGATTCAATCCGCCGTTTCGACTGTTTCAAGTCGCTTTTATCGCTATTCTTTAGTTTGAACGGATTGCGCCATACAGTCGGTATTTAGTCTGGGATAGAATGAAAAAATTTCTCTTCTTTCGCGACTTTCTGCGTTTTATGACGGTGAGATTTCAACCATTTTTCTTCACCAAATGTTGTGGGCATTTTATACCTTGGTATAAGCTCACAATAGGTTTATGTGTTCACAGGGTGTTCTCTAGTCAAAACGCCCACCTTCACAGGTAAACGTAGCACTGACTTAACCGATCCCGTAGCGATTGAACACTCGAGTGACGTTGGGAGGAATCGACCACTAGACCGTGTGGACGAAAATAGCGCTTCTTCCTGCTCTGGTAAGGCTAATAAATGACAAGACTTGGTTAACAGCTCGAACTTTGAGCGCAGGACCTCCTCCTCTAGTCCACATTTTCTCAGATTTCTATCCTAACCATTCACTGCAGTGATGCCGCTTGGTTATTTGATCGTTTTTTTAAGATTTGAAACGGAATTCATCTATTTCAGAGAAGAATATTCGTTCCTCAGAGCCCCTTTTGGTGTTCGACACCAACTACTGTCTCTGGTGATTCAATTCTAAACCACCAGCGGGTTACATGGAATAATAACGAACCCGTCTTACTGTCGCTCAATGCCACCGAGCACTCATCTGTTTTTTTTCTCTAAAAATTGATCGATGGGGTGACAAATGAGCCCCTCTGGATTCCCCCTGGGTCGCAGCAGTTGCGGAAAGTTCATCGAAAACTGATCGAATGTCAAGAATTTATTATAAAAGTACGAACGAGTATAGGATTAGTAAAGATGAGTGGAGAGAGGAAATCAGCTGCACTGAATGAGTAGTTGCGAAGGAACTGCCTGGCGCTTCTGTTGCGCGCCCTTTTATACTGCCCAAATCGATCGATAGATCAGTGGCGCTAGAACTCCGCCTCCAACTAAAATCCAGGGATCAGCGAAGCGTCTGATTTAGTACCGCTCGAGCGCAACAACAAAATGGTGGACGCGGCGTTTTTTGCGTCCATATCGCCGTTTTGTAACAGTTTTCTTCAATTTGGTTCATTTCTAAAAATAAACGTGTATTTGGGCTTATCAGCTAGTGCGCTATATTTTAATGCACATTTTTTTTCAAATTCGTGGTGCTTTTTTTCGGTTAATCAAACAATTGTCGGTACAGCCGAAGCTTTCCAATCAAGAGGTGGTGGTGAAACGTTTGTCGTTCCGTCGATTTTTGGAGCACATACCGGCCCTAATTTTTTGGTTTCTCAACCAATTCTCAATTTCTGTAAAACATTCCTTTCCATTGGAGTACCTACCTGTCACTCAGATGACGGTGACAAACCGGCAAACACTCGTTTTCGCTTTCTTTCGATGTTATGCGCACAATTAATGAAATGTGTTTGTTTTGCAAGTTGGCGGAAGTACTGGCAGTCGCCAGTCGAACCTGTTTCCTGCCTGTTCAGCGATAATTGGACGGCAGCGGAAAGTGCACCCTTCAGATGAAAACAAGGGCTGATTCATAACGGCTACGTTTTACATTCGAGAGCAGTTGGAGTCCAGACCTAGCAACGTATCCATTGCTCTGGTTTGATGAGAGCAAACGATAGCTGACTATTAAAAGTTTTTTGTCGGGCTAAAGGGCAAACATCTCTTGACACAGAGTTTGACACAGAAAGACAGAGTTGATGCGTAAACAGTCTTCACACAGACTTGACTCATTTACTTGATGCGTTACTAAACAATACACCGAAAAAAAAACTTGTAACCAAAAAGCATGCAAATTAGAAGGGAAGCCACCAGAAACGAACAGTTTAGCGAATAGCGAATAAAGTCTTCCTTATGTGACTCATGAGGACAAAAACCAGAAACACTTATCAAGGAAGGAGAGATCTACACTCGTAATGACTGGAATGAATAGGAAAAGACGGATGCAAGTGTTCTTTTTCAATAACTTCCGTGACACTCAATTCTAGGGAATTCAGGGGGACAAAGAAGAGATTCCGTCGGCGAAATTTGAAAGTACACTGGGAATTTGAGTTATTCGAAATTCGTGAGTCGTTCTAAGCTCTCCGCGGTGAGCTTTTGGTACTGAGAAATTTTCACATCGCCTCGTTGCGATGAATGTGATATACTTGACTGGGTAGACGAACACAAGCCAACAGAGAACCTACATAAACAACAAGCAGACAATGGATGGGAGCGGCTCGCCAGGTTACTTCACCTTTCCACTTATTTAACATTAGCATCGTATACCACGCGGGTTCGGGGGTTCGGTATAAGATTGTGTAATTCCCAAAACAACTTAACTGCCTTGTTGGGAATCAGAAATCCATATGAGAATACATAAAGACGTCGCGTGTCGCAAATAACGACTTCAGCGCGGCCTGATTCGAAATGCAAAAGAGCCCCGTAGGCGTTCGACGTCACAGTTCGCCATCGAACTGGGCGGATTAAATGACGCTCGTAAACGTACCACCAATATGGCGCACTGTTCGTTTCGTTGGCAGTCTGGAATCCATTTTCTCGTCTTTTCTCCTTGAGCAGATGTTCACAAATTAAAATCTGTAAAATCTGGCGCAAAGGCTTACCTGGGCCATTGATGCCCATCTCGCATTCCCTTGCTTCTGTCATCGTCTAGTTACCTGTCATTGATTCTTGTCTGTCTATCTTATCTAATTTTTTTGACCGTTTATGATACAGTTCTAAAAAATAAGTACCTAGCAAGCTGCTTTTCTTCATTTCCTCTCTTAATGATTGTCGTTCTTCCCTTCACTTTTAACATTTTTACATTTTCTCCTTCGTCAACTGATAAGAGCACGCATGAACTAGAACATTATGGAAATTTTTCTTTCATAGAATGCGCCCTAAGACGCACTGAAAATTGGATGAGTATTTTGTGTTCGAGGCACACTGCTGCTCGTGAATTGCATTAGCTCGTTTTATACCTTACTCAACCGATTTGGCTGTTTCAGGTGTTCAAACCATCACCATGGTTATGACGATTCATCCACGCCTCTTCTATGAACTGAAAAGGAGCGGCTCGTCATGCTGGAGTGGAAATTATTGATGTTTACTCGCCTAGAGCCCGCGTGGTGCAGGGTAAGAGGCGCTACTGACACCCGCACGGTCGAGCGATCGATCCCGGCCCGGGCTTACCAAGCCTTCCATCCCTCCGGGGTCGGATAAATTGGTACCAGACTTGTCTGAGAAGGTGAAGATACTGACTTGGTATAGCGGCTGGCCCCGGCAAGTCATTGTATAGCCCACGCATTCACCATGCCTCTACGATTCTGAATTGAACACGAATGCGGCAGCGCGTCCTTCGAGGACTGATCAACGCCGAAACCTTTACCTTTACCTTTTACCTTTATTCGCCTATTCTCCTAGATCGCGACCTTTCCAGCAGCGATTCAAATGGCATCACCCCTGTTCCTGCGCATCACCCATGAAACGCGGAGCTACGGTGGGTGGGATACAGGCAGAGAAGAAAACATTTTCCCGAGGCCTCGTTTTCTGTTCCTGAGAAACCTGTGGTCAATATGTACATGGAAAATTTACAAATTCACATTTTACTCGAATTCCAAAACCCGAGTTTCAAAGCTGTTCCTCGAGTTCTTACTTTAGGGGCAGCTCAACTCTTGTAACCATTACGAGACCCTTCAGACTCTACGGCGGCAGTAAACCAAAGTAGAGCAGTGAAAAAGAGGGTGCGCGTATTTTCCGCTATAGCAGCGCGCTTTTCCGGCCGTCCATTGGACTGTCGTAGTTCAAAAAACTATTTAGTGCATAGTTGGCGATATGGGTGGTTTTTGCAAAAAATTAGGAATCGGATACTGCGCTATTGAGCTACTGTGCAGCTGCCGCGCGCGCCACCGGCCCGCATGCTTCATCTGTACTGCGGCAGCAGCGCAGTAAAGTCTGAATGGTATTATATCAATCTCCTGTTGCTTTGTATTTGGTTAGTTTTTTATTTTTTGTTTTCGGTCAAGTTTTAAATCGGCTGCTACGCAACAATTTGTGATCAGAAATCAATGGGTGCCCTGGTCTTTTCTGGACCTGAAAATCGCTGTCATTTTGTTTCTTTTTTGTCAGTGGAGAACGGCAGGAATTAGACGGGATGACGTTGACGCCAGGTTGACGAACAACTGCTTGACGGCGGTGATTTACTACTCGCTGATTTCATCACTATTTCGTTCCCGACGATTTGTAGACATGTGCTCAAACAACATTTGCGACGTGGAGTTTTAACGCCGTCTATAATCCGATTCACCGCGGTTTTGCAATACCTTCCCGGGCTTCTCAGCTAATCTTCCATATTCAAACTGTTTCCTCTTGATCATTTTTCAGGAAATCCTCGGACTCATCAGCATTTAACTGCCTTTTTTATTCGCTGATTCTTTTTTTGAGTTCCATTTTTTTGTTCTTTGATTTCATCTTTTGCGGCGGTTGATGTCAATGTTAGGTCTACGGGTGGAATTGTGCTCAAAGCGACGTTTCTGAATTTTGAACAATTTCACCTTTGTGAAAGCCCCGCTAGCTCTGAGTGCGCATTCTGTGTTCCTGTTGAAGGAAACTCCGTTTTTGAGGTTACCGATACTTGCCTTTTCCTAATTGACGCCACCGTAACCGATATTACGGTCGATATACCCTGCCCATCCCTACGGTTTTTTATTAATTTTTTGCATCATTCCTTCACTGAAGAAGAGTAGAATGTCTACATCCATTGAGGCTGCGGTTTTTGATGAAATACGTGAAAACGTCACTGTTGTACGGCTGTTGTTTTCGCTCGAACGGATTTGTCTGTTATTTCGATCATCAGGCTACATCGATCTCTTCATTTTCTCTTTCGTCTGGTCGCGCTCAGCTTAACCAAACCTTTCAGCCTTCCGAAGTACAAACTCCTTAATAACACGACTACATTTTCTTCACGGCTTTACTGTTCGTCCAATGCCTCCTCTTTTTCTTTTTTCCTCTCCCCCATTCCACAACTTCTTTTTTCCATAGGCAGCAGCAGCTTTTTCTCATCTTTATTATCCTCTTCCGTCTCTTTCCGATTTTACGAGGTGATATTGGGACCCAAATTTCTTTTCTACAAATACCCTTTCCACCCGCACGCTCAAGCGGTCGATTCTTGCCGAAGGTTAACCGAGCCTTCTATACCTGCAGTGGTCGTGTGAATTCTAACTAGACTTGCTTAAAATCGTCTAGACACTCACATGAATAGCGGTCATTCCCGCAAGTCACTATGTAGGCCAAACTCGCACTCACCATGCCTCCACGATTTCGAATGGAAGGCGAATGCATGGCGCGTTACTCGATGGCTCCGCGAATGAGGAGGCAAGCGAAGGAAAGGAATTCGAAATAAAACCAGGGCCCATATTCATAAACGGGCGAGCGGTCTCCGAAACCGCGGCGCAGCCAGAACCCGACGGCAGAGTCGATGAGAGATTGTGTTTAACATAGGAAGTTCAGGATAAGTAGACAAAGGTGGGCGCCGTTCGGGGTATATCTCTGGGTTTATCGGGGGTTTGCCAATGATGAATCTGGGCCCAGGTGCCGCAAACGAGAATCGTACGAGAAATTTTTAAATCTACGGTGTGTTCTTCGTCCAGGCGTTGCAGCTTTGCTAATGTTGGCTGTTCGGCGCTCGACTTTTCCTCTCTGCGTGACTTTGTCGTTTTTCTAATTTCTGCAATGACGTGCTCGGGCGGCCGCAGTTGTCGGGGAGTTTCTCGAATTGTCGAAACGTGACACTTTCGAACGATGTGACGTCGCTGGTTGCGGAAAAACCGCGTCTGAAGACGACGCCTCGTCGGCGGTCGTCTCCCAAACGCCCCCCACACGCTCCCTCAGGCGTCGGCTCGTGCCACCGAGTTCACCCATGACGGCTCATGTTCTTGGCGGTTCCACGTAACTCTGCCACGAATCACCTCGGTGGTTCGGTCTCCATCAGATTCGATCCGGCACTTTCTCACTCGGACTGTGCTCTTCACTCAGGTGGATTCCCATCTAGAGGCTGTAGAAGCTTCTACCACGGTGTTCCAATATATTTTATCTTTACATTAAATTATCCAAGATCTATCTTCTGAAATCTCGACATGATCTTATAATCGTTTCATTCTGCAGTGCCGAACACTACAGTACCGGACGTGCTGCAACGGCGCCAGTGGCGCTTTCTTGCGCCGAAACTGCCGTTTTTCTCTATTCTCTTCAAAGCTGATTTATTCGTAGAAATAGGTGTGTATCTACAGCCAGAAGCTCACGATCTTTCTTTTCAGCGTTTTTTCCAAAAACTTGAATTTGACTTTCCATTTTCGCTCTCTTGTTTCCGGGTCACCACGCGTGGACCCCAGAACGGCACCTTTCGGCGCAAAAAAGCGCCGCTGCCGCCGTTTTATCGTTGCGGCACGTTCAGTACTGTACTAGCCTCGTACACACAGTAGCACTTACTATTATAGAATCCTCCAGTTTTTCAAATTGCTTCTCAAATTGTATTTCCAAGTTTTCAATACTTGCCCGCCAATTTCAGGAATTTCAGTCTCTGTGTAACCATGCGAGCTTGCGAATTTCTCGTTTAATTCTTTTCAATCCTCTTTTTTTCTTACGTATTTTTTGCATTGCTTCTCTTCTTTTTTATTTCCAGCGAAGTATCACTGCTCAGGACAAAGGTCTAACGTCAACGGGATAACTCGTACAAACGTGTCTGGCCCTACGGTGTCTGACGCTGAATGGACGAGTTACGCTGGGGGGTGAGCGAATGTATAACAAGGGCCTAAGGAGTCGATGCATTCTCATTGTAGGAAATATTCTATGTCTAGGCCTCATCCAAACATTGTTCGGACGTTCCTGAACTATTCGTTCTTCTTCTTTTTTCTTCCATTTCATTCTTTTCTTCTCCTTCTTTACGTCCTTTTTCTTCTTCTCCTTTTCCCCTTCTCTTTTCTACTTTTGCAGCATTCTCCTCCTCATATTTGCTCTACCTCTCCTTCTTTTTCTTCATAATCTCCGCTCTCCTTCTCCCTCTATCCTTTTCTCTTTACCAACAGTCCCCTCATATTCTTTTTCTTCCATCAACGTTTTCTTGTCCCTCTTGTCATCCTTCTCCTTCTTTCTCATCATGCTCCGCTTCTCCTTCTTATTCTATTTCTTCTTCTTCTTCTACACTTTTTGTTCTTTTCCTTCTGTTTATCATTTTCTTTCTCTTCGTCATCTTCGCCTAAGAGGGGCATACCGACTATCTATCAACTAAACTCTGCCGCCAAGTGTTGGACGTTTTGTCTTTGCAGTTTCCTCGCCTACGCAGTATTTTTCGTTTTTACGCTTTCTTCCTCGAGAAACTTGGCCGCTGAATCTCAAAATGGAGTCATTTTAGGTTTGAGGTGCCTTTTTTACTTGATCCTCCGCTCTGATCCGCGTCACTCACATTTTTCTTTATCTTTTTTTGAAACCGTGCGACGTTATTTTAAGGCGAAGCGCGTAGGAGGGGAAAGACTATTTCATGTCCCGGCACGAAAATTCGTCAGCAATGCTTTTTTCATCTTCTGATGGAAACAATACTTTGTGAAATTGCCCAGTGTCCGCCTCAGAAGCATGGACCGTAATAAAGGGGTAGGATGCGGCGCTACATTTCAGTCGTATGGTCAAGCGATCGGTTCTCGTCCGAGGAGAACCAGGCCTCCCATGAGACCGTGATCGGGAGAATTGGTAAAAGGAGTGCTCTTATGAATCCTTTGCCGAGTGCAATTCGCACTCTTTGCCAAGTAAGCGGCGTATCTGTCTCTACGATTCTGGATGGAGGGCGAGTGCGTGGCGCATTCTAAACAAGAATCTATCGTACAGGGCGCATACTTCCTCTTGCCTTTTATTAGAATTGGTGAATGCTCGACACCTGTTGTTTCTCAGGAAACCGGCAATCATCAACCCCGACAGACGCTGTAATCGTTCTATGTGCTTGAAAAAGTTATAAACATTGTATTAAGGGCAACTTCTTCTTTTAGAGTGGTAATTTGATACATTTGCACTTCCAAAGAATTCGACGTTCGCTATCTCAATTTCTGTCTAATTTCACTGTCGCTGAAAATTTCTTCCGAGTTCATTGCATTGCTTATTTCTAAATTTTAACTGTCATAATTTCCTCGTTTAAAGTCAGAATTTGACCTGTATTTTTTAAAAACTGCAGTTTTTCTCTCGCCGTGGAGGATGAAAAGCTTCCAGGCACAGTCGTCGTTTAATTTTCTTTTTTTGAACGAAATCCTTGGGCGAACTCTACGGTTTCATTGATTAGGGCCCTTACGTCGAGAAATGTTCCCGCTCTGGCTTTCCTCCTCTTCTTTTCATTTGTTTTTAAGCGTCATCGCCGTTTCCTTTTCTTTTTATGCATACGATGCCGTTCACTTCGCAATCGGACTGTTACCACAATTTTATTATTGCAATTTTTCACTAGGGCGTGCGTGGTGCGATGGTAAAAGGCGCTGCTGACACCCGCACGATCGATCGATCCTCGCCCTGGCCAACCAAGCCTTCTATCCCTCCGTAGTCGGGTAAATTACTACCAGAACTGTTTGGGAAGGTTACGACACTGACTTGGTATAACGGCTGGCTTCCTCAAGTCATTGTATAGGCCAAATACGCGTTCGCCACGCCTCTACGATTCTGAATTGAATAAGAATGCGTGGCGCGTCCTTAGGGGTCTGTTCAACGCCGACACCTTTACCTTCTCACCAGCATTATTTCTGGCCTGACGTCACTAGCTCGGCTTCATATCCCTAGATACTCTCTATTAGAAACACATTCCTCGTCCTCTTTTCTCAGTCCGATCTTTCGCTCCATTTTTTAACTTTTGTATAATTAAAAGTCCAGCCGGATTTCTTTTTTATATGTCGATTTGTCAATTCTCTCTCTTTTGTGCTTTCATTCTGCGGTAACGTCATTCGATTGTATTCTCTTACCAGAGCCTATCTTATCACTTTGAATAACTAGGTACAATTTTCCTGCGCTCCAAATGGTGGAGTGCAACTGAGTCATTGTATCATTTTGCTGTCCTTTGTTCTTTCTGATCTGTTCCATTTGGAGCCCACATATTCCATCCGTATCAGCCTCCACTCTTTTTTACTGGTTTGTTGTTGTTCCATCAACTTCACTTCAGTTCATAGAACGTCTGGTCAGATTGGATGCAGTGATGAGCATGAGCAGGAATTTATTTTGTTTATTTTTATTTTATTTTCCCACAAGAAGTAGCCACAAGAGGTGAAGGAGATAGCAAAAACGATTAATATGCACGAAAAAGTAAACAAACAAACCAGTACAGAAACTGCCATTTATGATATCACTATTGGTATCACATATGGCCCCTAGCCAGGACGGCATCACTTTTATATTTTCGTTGATGAAATTCATAAAATGAGTGAGAGTTACTGCCCATCCCATGAGTATTTTCCTGTTTTTTTTCTATTTTTCTACTCCACGTTTAGTTCGATGCAATCCCTCTGTTTTCTTGGGCAGTGGAAGCGCTTTCGATGTTGACACCACGATTTCGCGTGGTGGTCGAGTGCGTGGCGCGTTCTTGGGGGCTGATTGAACATCATTCGTTACAGTAAATCGTACGGGAACAGGACAAGAACTGCGTGTAATTCGAAAACGTGTTCTATTCGAAATCTCGGCCCGTCTTCTCCCATTGAACGACCTAATTTTCGGCTGAACGCGTTCCAGACGAAACCTGAACAAGCGGCTTTTCAGCAGCTACAGCAGCAGTAGTAGTTGAACAGTGTTTCGCGACACTTGCGGCTTTTGTTCGTGTTCGTGTACTTCTGTTCGCCTCTCCACATCAATCCTTCAGCTGCTCTACAATTTTATTCAAAAATAAAGCTAAATACCGTTGATCTCTCCTTTAAGTACGGGCCAGCTGCTATACGAAGGCAGTGTCTTTACCCTCCCGGAGTCTGCTACCAATTTACCCGATCGTGGATGGATGGAAGGCTTGGTTAGACCGAGCGGAGATCGATTGTTCGAACGTGACAGTGTCAACCTCTTCTTACCATTGCTCTCTGACCGCCCTGTTAGTCCAAAAGTATAAAAGAAGAAAAAGAATAGTGAAGAAGAAAGTAGGAATACGTGAGGTGCTGCACTAGCTTCTTATTTCATTTCATTTTATTTTATTTTTTTTCATTGTACTTAACCAGAGTACGCTGGTTCTGGAGGTCCTCCCATCTGCACTAGTTTATCGTACATTACAGTGGATTACAAATGAATAAGTACATAAATCCCCTGTCACCTTTCGTCCCGTTGACCATCGATTTGCTCGAGCGGGCGCCAGTGACATCTTCATTCGTCCCTGTCGCGTGCCATGGTAGACCAGTGGGCCCCGCTTGCTTGAGGAACACGAAGGACATCATTTAAGGATTTGACGAAGAAGTCCGACCAGCGTAAAGGTGGGCGACCTGGTGTTCTTCTGACGTCCCGTGAAATCCAGTCAGTAACGGCTCTCGTCTCAGTCAGTAAAAAAATACATGAAAAAGCAAATAAATAATTGAAAACTTGTTTGTTCATTCTTACATCTTATTCGTGCACTTGTTCTATAGAATAAGAAAATGAGATTGGTGGAATAAATGTAAAAAGCAAATCAGAGAAAATCAAAAAATAATAAAAAATAAAGTAAAATGAATCTAAAAATGAATTCGTAAATACACCTGGCTAGTTTAGATACAAAAATGTTGGAACGTCCTTTTGATACTGCCCTCCAATACTCTCTTTTCAGTCTTGCCTCCTTTTCTTTACTCTCTCCCCAGCCTCTTTATTCTCTATTCTTCTAGGGATTCACTTCCAGAGTGCTACTATTTTTCTAATGTTTTATTTTTCCCTATTCTTGCCTGGGAATATATTGACTTTAGAAATAGACACTTATTCCCGGAGTGACGTCTTTGCGAATGTTTTTCTAGCCGACGGCAATGATTAGTATTCTATGCTACAACCAGAATTGATGAACACTATAAATACATGACATAAAATAGCCTAGCGTCATCTATGCGATCGCCAACTTGTCATCGGAACTTTCATGAGTTATTTTTTTTCAGAAATTATGATTAAAATTTTAGAAAAATGATTGATTTTAACACTAACTTTTTAATTCTACCTCTTCCTTCTTCTCTCGCTTGAGGAGAACACAAATCGTCTCTCCCCAACTTTTGAGTGGGCGGGGCAATGGGAGGAGCCAGCGAGTAAGAGCACAGGCTACACGGGGCGACACCAATCATACGGCGTCGCTGGGAGAATTCCCCCCATCCGCCAGCAATCTCGGGTGAGACGAGCATACGGCCCAAGATCCACTATCCAGTATCAGAAAGTCAGCTCTCTACAGCGGATTATTCAATTCCAGAGGGCCCTGGGAGATGAGTGAAAAAGGGTTGAAGGAGGAGAAACCATAAAGATTATCCGCTTAATAGTCCGTCTGACTCACGCCGTGGCGTGACTCATTGTCAGATATCTTAATTTCTTACGATGCCGATTGTAGAAGAGTGGCGATCGTTGGTGAAATCAGCAGCGAAAGTGACCAGAGAATCATTCCCTATTATTTTATAGATAGTTGCGACTCTCTTTGGTTCTTTTTCTTTGAATATTTGGTGATTTTTCCACTAAGTAAATAGAAAAGCGAGTGAAGCGGTCAGCGTTGATCTGAACGTTAAGGATGCGCCACGTTCTCGTCTTGGTTTCAGAATCGAAGAGGCATGGTGAATGCGTATTGGGCTTATACAATGACTTTACAAAGTCAGGCGCTATTCATATCATAGTCTCTATCTTTTAAGTAAGGTCTGCTACTGATATGCTCCCCGACCCCTGGGGGTGGTAGAGGGCTTGGTTAGCGCGGGCCGGGAGCGAACACTTGGCCGTGCAGGTGTCAATGGCGCATCCTGCCATGGAACCTCTCGCCCTTTGAAAAGGAACTTGTGTTTAATTATAATAACTTTCAATTAAACGGGTTCCATGGGTAAAAGGCAAGGTAGAGCGTAGTTCCAGAACTCGTGCAGGTCATGGCCGTATAGAAGTGGAACAAAACTGCTCGAAGCTATCCTCTTTTCTTCCTCTTTTCTTTCTATCCTCTTTCCTTCTTTCTACCCTCTTTCCTTCTCCTTCTTTCCTTTTTTCTATCCTCTTTCCCTCCTCTCTTCTTTCTTTTTTTCGTTTTTCTTGAACGTATCATAGAAGCGTACTATTTTCAATAGCACGTACAGGTGTACTTTTTTGTAAGCAGTGTGAAAACGCCCATCTTCTGTGAGTCACCCGTGGCTGTTAGAGGTGATTAACGGGTGATTAGCAGTGATTAATCAAACTCACGTGGAGATAATTCACGCGTGGATGTCTGGCCGCGAGGTGTCTGCAAAACGTCGCGATTTTCCGCTGGAATGCTACCGAATTACTTAAGTGTTATGGTTGGTAAACTGATTAGACCTAGCACGGACATACCACGAGTTTGCCCTTTCACTATTCACAGTATTTGTATCTGTTTGATCGAAAAAAAAAACACCGCCTAATCAAGTTCATGGCTCATTCTCGTACGTGTAAAATCGGTCTGATTTTTTCTCTACTCCGACACTATCCATTCACCGTATTTCGGTTTTTGCGTTTTCGCCTTCCGATGTGTTCGGTTGTTTCTTTCGATTTTCTGGTTTTGTTTTGTTAGTCACGTGGATTGAATGAGCAAAAATATTTTTCAAAAGTGTAGTTCCTGCATTGCTACGTAATTGTTGTTGAAATGTTCAAATTGAACTTTAAGCTAGTGATTAAATTAATAGTCGCTCTAGGCGATGGAATTTTAAAATGTTTCTGGGGCTCTAAAGGAAACTCGTATACAGTAGTTCGCGAAATGATATGTCACCTTGCATTTTTGGGTGCAGATCGCTGAATCCTAAAGGAATTTGTTTCCAATTGGTAGTTTTGATAACTATTATTGAAAATACACTAACATGTGCCCTTATTGGAAATTCTAGATTTTTTTTAAAAATTTTAAACTTATTTTCATGTGCATTTTCAAACGAATGTATCTTAGGAACCACTGAACTTCTGCTTGTCTTGTAGTGATATTCTGATAGAGCGTGATTAGCTTGTTCTTATAGGCTATGAATTTTAGTTCCAAGACATTAATTAAATATAAAATTTTTTGTGTGAATTTTTTCATGGTCAAAAAATGGTGAAATCACAGGACAATCTTTCATATAAAATTTCATATATCAGTGACCAGCAAACGAAATACCATCAAATTAAGATATGTGATAGCATAAGATTTACTCTTTCCCACGCGTGTCTAATCTTAGAGAATAGCCGTCTGATTACAGAGAAAATATCTCATGAAATTGCAGTTACACAAGCGGCCGTTTTACGAATACCCGGAGGGCATTCGGCCCCAGATTTCTCTAGCGCATAGTGGACTTATTGCTTGTTAGGTACTTAACAGCTAGCAAAATAATTCCCGCTGTTGTTCAGAAAATCGTCTCCTAGCTGGACCGAGAGAAAATGGGGCACAAACCCGCGCAGCGTACGGTGGCGGGATAGTGATGCATACAACAACACATGATTTTCTGAACAATAGCAGGGATTATTATGCTAGCTGTTGAGTACCTAACAAGCAATAAGTCTACTATGCGCTAGAGAAATCTGGAGTCGAATGACTTCTGGGTATTCGTAAAACGGCCGCTTGTGTAAACGCAATTTTATTAGCTATTTTCTCTGTAAATAGACGGCTATTCTACAAAGTTCGATATGCATGGGAAAGAGAAAATCTTATGCTATCACATATCCTAATTTGATGGTATTTCATTTGCTGGTTACTGATATATGAAATTTTATATGAAAGATTGTCCTGTGATTCCACCATTTTTTGACCATGAAAAAATTCACACAAAAAATTCTATGGTTTATTAATGTCTTGAAACTTAAATTCATAGCCTATAAGAACAAGCTAATCATGCTCTATCAGAATATCACTACAAGACAAGCAGAAGTTCAGTGGTTCTTAAGATACATTCGTTTAAAAATGCATATGAAAATGAGTTCAAAATTTTTTAAAAAAATCTAGAATTTCCAACAAGGGCACATGTTAGTGTATTTCCAATAATAGTCATCAAAACTATCAATTGGAATCAAATTCCTTTTGGTTTCACCGATCTGCACCCAAAAATGCAAGGTGACATATCATTTCGCGAACTACTGTATGTACACGTCCGGAGTCGACAGCCGAGTTGGTATTGGACTGCTTCTTCCTTATCACCTTCATCTTTTTCTCTTTCTATCCTTCTTTTCTCATCACCAAAATCTTATTTGTTCCCTGCTTGGGTTCTTTCGTCTCCTCGTCTCCATCTTCCTTTTCTTCTTCGTCCTCCTCTCTTCTGTTCTTCATCTAATCATTGCCACTCTCTTTCTCTCCTTCGCTCTTCATGGTAACCCTGTTTTCTTTTTTATCGTCTGTCAGCTTCCTTTCTTCTTCTTCTTTTTTCCATGTTCTGTTCTTCTTTTTTCGACTTTTCTTCTTTTTTTCGTTACTCTTTCTCTCCTTTTGTCCTCAGAATAGTTTCCCTTGTCTACCACGCCTTCTGTTGCTTTCGGTCTTCTTCTCTCTTTCTGTTTTTGTCGTCTTCTTTTCCTGTTTTCACTGTTCCTCTGCTCGTTCTTCGTCACTTAGGTTTTCGGGGCCTTTTTGATCAGTTATTCAGCGGAAAGTGGCTTTTAGAACCGAGTGCAAATGGATTTTACTTGAAATTCTTACATCTGCAGACGAGCGAATGAAAATTTGTGGAAATTAGAACTTTCCAAAAATCACGCTTTCATTTCACGCCAAACCTTTCTTACGTTTTGTTCTCGTCTTTGTCGGTTCCCTTTCCTCCTCTTTCATTTTATAGTACTCGTCGCCTTCTTCTTCCTCTTCTCCTTCTTTTCCTTGTTAAGTACACCTCATAGCTCTCTAGAATTAACAGGGTTTATTTATTTTGTTTTCATTTTTTTTATTTTTTTAATTCGCATCGCTGACACTGTCTTGTCCAGACGGGGGTCATGGTTATCTAACAAGGTAAGTTCTTCCAAGACTATGTGTTGTGGTGTTGCGGTTCAGCATCGGTGTGGCCTTCGTAGGAGATCTAACTTCTAAGAGATTAAGATTTTCATTCTTTCTATTCAGATTTTTAAGGATCCTACCTGAGTCACGAGTTTTGCGATAAGATGTTCATTCTTTTTATTTAGATTTCTAAGGATCCTGCCTGGGTCACGAGTTTTGCGACCTACCAGCATCACCAGAATCAGTCGTCTACTTCTACTATATGTACCTAAGCGACAAGAAAAAATGAGGGTACGAGCGGAAAATTTCAGAGAATGTCTGACATTTTCGTACACGTCCACTACGCCTCTAGGATTGTGAATGAAAAACGATTGCATGGCGCATCTCCGTGAGACTGACCAACGCCGCTTACTTCACAACATTTCTCTTTCCTGGAATAAAGCTAGCAGCTTTGTCCCTTTAGCAAGAGGGTGGGTGAAAAAAAACAAAAGAGAAAAAAGGTTTGCATAATACATTCAGCTATTCTCTACTCTCGCTTTTTCCCACTTTCACTGCTCTTTCATGCTAGACTTTCAAGATATCGTGATCTTATTACAGTATGGTGGTATCAGATAACCTGCGCGGAAAGAATTGTTGAGTGATTCATCATTACAATTTTACTGTCACGATATCGCCATCGTATTGGGTGTACCAATCAGTCGCTGTCTAGACGGTTTTCTTGGCTAAAGAAAGCCCATTTGATGAATCAGATCGTTGATTATCAAGCTATTCCCTTTTTGGGATTTTTCTTACGCTTTTTATGTTGACTCCTTTTCCTCCTCTTTCTCTTTGTAGTAGTCGTCGTCTTCTTCTTCCCGTTGTTGTTCTTCGTCTTTTTGCTGGGTGCACCTCATAGCTTTCTTGAAATCACAAGCGTTATTTGTTATTTTTCCTTTTTGGGACCTACGAAAGGGTTACCCATTAACGGACCCTATCACAAGTTAAGTAAAGCTCTGCTAAACGTCATTTGGACTTGCATTCGAATCAATTACAAAAACCAGATTACAGAAATAGTACATCAGCTGGTCTGTTTACTCCATTAAAATATCTGTCATTGAACGACCCAAGGGAACAGGTTACCCTTCGGCCGTTACTTACCCAACTTGTGACGGAACAACTAAAGATTGCTATCGTTTTGTTAGGGGGGAAGGTAACTCGTCGTAATAGGGTAAGGAACCTACTTCACTTGGTTTGTTTTCATCGACCGACCGTTGGCACCGGTTTTCGCGCCCGATTTCTCGCTCTCCGGCTACCTGCCACCTGCACTAAACACCTGTCTATTTTATTTTATTCGCTCATTTTTTCCCATCGTCATTTCATCGCGTTAATGGTGTGCTGCTGTTCGATTGTTCGTTACTCGGGTAAACTCGTTTTCCGCATCATCGTCCCGTTCTCCGTAGGTCGGCGGGGTGATCGTCGCCGGCTCCGATCGTCTGATTTCATCGCGATCATATTTTTTATATATTTTTATAATTACTTCCAGAAAGTTGACATAGTTTTTCATTTGTTTCAGACACACTCGTGCGCGCAAATGTTCGAATACGATAGATTGGCACTGGACGTGCTGAGCCTATCGCCGAAACAAGATCAGGTCAGTCTCGGAAAGTCTCGAAAAGTTTCTTTTTACTCTTTTTTTCACATTTTTGCCGTATTGTCATGAGAAACTAATTGAAATGCAAAAAAATCAATTCAATGTGTCAGTCTGTTTCCATTCACTTTGGCTCTGTTGAAAGGGAAAACACCCATGCAGATGACTATGCACGATTCTGTTTCTTTTCTCGTCATCATCTCCTTTGTCAGCTCCCTTTCGTCTTCCTACCGAACTTAAATAGGTAGAAGAATCCGCAGCAGCTCTATCATTCAGACATTTAAAAACCTCAGACCTTTCCTAGAAAGGACAGTAATTCTCGAAACCAACTACGGACTTTTACGTTGTTTAACGACGTATCATACCGCACAGGTTCAGGCTGATACCTTTGAGTGTCAGAAGACACTGTGTCCAATTTTTATTTTTTAATTCTCATTATTTTTTCCTTCCGTCTTCGACTCCGTCTCCTTCTTATTCATGTCAATTATATTCATCTTCTTGTGCAAGTAGTCCTAGTTGATCTTACGCTAAATGTCGCTGAAAAAGTTCGAAAGTATGCTCAACTTTTTCCTGACTTTAACGACGGAATTCGCGAACTACTTCTTTTTTTATGTTGAGTAACAAACCCAAGGGTCACATCTTTTGGAATCGATGTTACAAGGAGGAGGAGGCAAAACATTGTCTGCTCCATCACATGAAAAAAATCTTGAAAAATAGTCAACGTTAGGTTGAACACAAACATTCGAGTCCAGTGGTTTCCTAGAAAGGGTAGCCATTATCTTTGATCCACCTTTGTATGTAGTTTTTCATGTTCTGGGCCCACATTCATCATTGCAAAACCCGCGATAAACCCCGCTCAAACCCCAAACCGCGCGCAAACCGAAATTCCTGAACGCGCGTCGGGGTTTAAAGCGGGGTTTATCGCGGGTCTACCACACCCCTCGGCGAGGCAGGGTTTAGGAGACCCCGACGACCGTTGTCTGCTCATCGCACATTCCCTATGATCCCCGCAATCTCTTATAGACTCTGCCGTCTGACTCTGCCCAAGACCGCAACGCAAGCGTTCCTCCTTTATCTGCGCCGCGGCTCTAAGCTAGAGCCAGACGGCAGAGTCGATGAGAGATTGCGAAATGGGTGGGCCATTTGCGACGAGCAGACAAAACTGCTCTGGCAATTTGCCAATTATTCCTTGACGTGATGGGTGCGATTGCGGCACTTGCGCAACAGGACGTCGCGGTCTCGGAAACCCCGCCCTTCACGAATCGTAAACGGCCGCAAACCCGCGGTATCGAGCGGGTTTGCGGCCGTCGGGGTTTCGGTGACCGCGCGCCTGTTGATGAATGTGGGCCCTGGTGAAGCTACCCAGGGTATGTATGAGCCTGCTGCTCTTCATTAGTGACGAGCTGGGTAAAATACTGTCGGAAAATGTTTCATAACTAGCCGAACCGGATTCTGATTCCCACTCTATTTACCCACCGGGCGACATTCGGCAACTGTAGAAGCAGGTCATATTGATCAAGAACGTGAGCGACTAGTTGGGTGGTTGTCTAGGTGTTCACTACCACCACCACCTCCATTACCTGTCCATTCGCTCGCTACATGATGTTTTGTCGTTGACAGCGCACCCGTCGGCGCACGTGTGTTCGACCACTTTTGGAGAAGAAAGTGCTCTGGGGAACTGCACTGTCGCCTTTGAGAAGAATTCGAGACTTGAAAAATTGGTAACATTTTGGTCCGTGTTGGTACTTTTTGACTTGTTGAGGTGAGGCCGAATGGTGCGACTTAGTGAATCATTTGA
Organism: Nippostrongylus brasiliensis; assembly: GCA_030553155.1. Classification (NCBI taxonomy): domain Eukaryota; kingdom Metazoa; phylum Nematoda; class Chromadorea; order Rhabditida; family Heligmosomidae; genus Nippostrongylus; species Nippostrongylus brasiliensis. Next base: position 49,181,058 of record CP130735.1, on the reverse strand, counting down.
GCAAGGGGTTTGTATTAGGTTGTCCAATAAGTTCTTGCGATTTTGTGTTTTGACCTGGCGTTCCTGGTTGAGACGTATTATCGTTTAGCAGTAGGGTATATAAAAGGTCAAAGGTTAGCTTATGCGTACACAACATTTTCGCTTTATATCAGCCGGTTGTTTACAACTATATGAGTCATCAAAGATTTATCTTCGTCACCGCCTTCTTCACGGATTCCAAGCTTGTCGCTTTGACTCTCATAGCTCTCGCCGTTTTGACTGGTTGGACTCACTCACTGCAGGAGAGGAAAAGTGGGTGTTGTATGTCACATACAACCAGACATGCATGGGTTCAAGCAGAGGAGAAGCCACCAGCAATTCCCAAAGGTGGGCCGAAACCGAGGAAGAAGATGCTGAGCGTTTTCTGGGACGTTCGCGGGATTGTGTACTGGGAGCTCTGTCCTTCTGGTAGTACCGTCAACAGCGAAGTGTATTGCAACCAACTGCAAAAACTCAGCGACGCTGTCCGTGTTACTCGTCCAGAAATCGACAAAATATATTTTCTCCATGATAATGCTAGACCGCACACTTCCACGTTGACCCGCCAAAAGCTGCAGATGCTGGGGTGGGAAGTGATTCCCCACCCACCCTACTCACCAGACCTTGCCCCTACTGACTACCATCTGTTCCGCTCGCTAGCTCACTTTCTGGAAGGAAAACGATACGATGATCGAGCTGCACTCGAAATCGACCTTCGCCACTTCTTCGAATCAAAACCTCCGGAGTTCTACCGCAACGGTATCCATTCCCTACCGAATCGATGGAGGACAGTCATTGACAAAGATGGGCGGTACTTCGATGGGTAAGGTTGATTCAGTCAAAATTTGTGAAACTTTGAAAATTGTTATGGAAATCGCAAGAACTTATTGGACAACCTAATAATCATTAAAATGTTGAAATTAACTGAACAAAGAGGATCAGCTTATGGTGGATTTATTGAGGTTAAGAGAGGTTTTTAGGCGAAAGGGGAAGTTTCGCATCGTTCTTGCTACCACAACAGCTCTAAGATTCTGTCCTGAGTCTTTTAAGGGGATACAGGGGACTTGCAGATCTGATCTGATTTATCCCCGACTGGATATTGGGCAACGGCTGCTTCCCTTCATTACTGAATTCTCTACTTTTCTATGAGTTTGATGTAGGTATGTGCTCTGGGTAAAAAATAGACGGCGGATTCGACCTCAGTCCTTCTATACTCAGCTAGAAACAAGCTAACGAAGAGCTTTCGCGGGAAATGCCCTCTGGTTTGAATACAGAAGTGTGGAAAATAATATGCTTTATGACGAGTTCAAACCCTTCATTCTTACCATCGCTGAATTTTTTTTGTTCCGATTCTCGACTAATGATAGCTGGTCCTTTTGAACAACTGGAACTTTCATTTTCTCCCCATTCTCGGTTGAGGTTATTTTCCAGCTAGCTATTTGGATCATCTGGAAGTGTAGTTTCCAGCGGTCCCAGGGTTACTGGCATTTTCTTCTCCGTCCTTTTGTCTTTCAATCGCATTGAATTGATTAGTCAGCATGGTTTTTCACTCCGACATCGTGCCTCTTTGCGTCATTTTAGACCCGATGAGGTGAGGCCGAATTTTGCGATCCAGTGAATTCATTGAGCGAAGGGTTTATAGTCATTAAAATCGTTGAAATTAGCTGAACAAGTAGGATCAGGTTATGGTGAATGAAAACATTTCCTCGAGATTTCAATATGAAATCTTTCTGAAAAGCTTATTTTTCCTCTTTATCCATTCAAATCACTAGTGCACTTTCGTTTTTTCAATGCAATTCGTTGGAAAACAACATTGAAAATGGAATCTCTAAAACTCAGAAACTAGAAGTTCAAGATACGCTGATAGTTGAGGAGAACGTCATTCGCAAAACGTTTATTTTCTTGTCTTTTTTGGTTATCAAAACGATGTTTATTTGTTGTTGTTCCAACTTGAAGCGGCATTCGTTTACTTCGTAAATTCCCATGTGAATCCACACCCACTCGCTGACCAAATAAATAAATAAATGATGAATAAATAGAAAAATAAGTGGAATGATAATAATATTTTCAGTCGCGTCAGTGGATCTCGTCTTCAGCACAGCTGATTCCATCTGATGACTGTGGTTCGTCGTCAGGTTACGGGTCGCCAGGTCGTACACCGCTGGCCAGTCCTCAAGGAGCCGAGCCGTTTGGAGGTATGTTGCACTTTTTTTTAAATAATTTTTAATTTTTCATAAGGAATATATAAAATAACCAGTGGACAGGATGTGGCCACACCCGAGAACTATCCTATTTCTTCAGAGGCAAGATGGCCTTGTGCTTGGTATTCATATTCAATAAAAACTTCGCCATTTTGCAAAATTTCAGCTTGTAGCGGGTTAATTCAGCAGTTAACCCTTTTCATCAGGTTCATTTATACCATGTCCCAGTAAATGTGATTGATTTGATTCAGAACTAATTCGTTAATAGACACCCTCTTCAGTGATACAACGTAGCTTTCCTGACTCTACCCGTGATGTTTTTCACTTCATTTCTACCGTACACCTAAATTCAATTTTTTGTCTACATTTTTGAGGCCTACGATTTGAGTGAGCGCGGTAGTGGGCAATAAGTAAATAAGTAAACAAATACGTAAGCAATTAATTCTGATCGAAATAACATGTTCTGTGCAAAGGGTGGAAGTTCATGTAAATTCAAATTTCAAATTTATGCGGTAATACCACATGTGGTGTTGAATAATACAGAACCAACAACACAAAACTTCAATGATGTTACCAAATTGAACTAGTTTATGTGATCGTTAGAGAAGTAAAACTTACTATTAAGACAGTTCTTATCTCAGCATTTGACTTCAAAGGGATGGGAACCTGTGTGACTTGAAGTGAAGTGAGTAGATGTGAGTTTTGAAAGTGTTTTCGTATTGTGAGGATCCTGCATTATTTTGCTCAGTTTGGAATTCACCACCCCCACTCTGACCGAGAAAAAGTTTCGTCTGAGTTTGTTCTCTGTTTTCCTCATTAAAATCGGCTTTTCTCTGCACCTCTAGTCTGCGAATATGCAGAGGAAAAGAACTTTTAAGGATTTTGTCCTATCATCCTTTCCACAATTTTCTACGCCGTCATCAGATCAATCTTTTCCTACTGAAATGAAGGCTCTCCAAATTTAGTATTTCATTCCTAATGCAGTTACGTGGAATACTTTTGTAAGGGAAACCCAGAGCTCTAATGAGAACCTGCCTAGTGAAACTGCTTTGCACCTCTGCTTTGCACCTTTTCTAATCTATCAATTACAGTTTTTTTTGGGGAAATAACTGTTTCATGTTCGAGAATTCAAGAAACATAGATTTTGTGTGCCTCTATGAGAATAAAGGGCCCGCGTGGTACAGTGGTAAGAGGCGCTGCTGTCACCCGCACAGTCGAGCGATCGATCCCGGCCTGGGCTAACCAAGCCTTCCGTCCTTCCGGGATCGGGTAAATTGGTACCAGACTCGTCTGGGAAGGTAAAGACACTGACCTGGTATAGCGGCTGGCCCCCGCTGGTCATTGTATAGGCCAAATACGCATTCACCATGCCTCTATGACTTGAATGGAACACGAATTCGGCGGCGCGTCCTCAGGGGACTGATCAACGCCGGCACCTTTACCTTTCTACCCATGAGAATAGAGGAATCTCTGGTATTAAGCGACTTTAAAAGAATGAAAAGACGTTTCAGTGCATCGTGAGCGATGTTCTCACAACGGAAATCATGGTTTTGTATAATTTTTATTGAGCAAGCATTAACATGGTCCCCAACCGGCTGGTGAAACCGAAATATGATTTTTTCGTCAGTCCATGAACGGAAACATTAAGATTATCGTGTGTAAAGATCACTTAGCGAGCGAGTCTATATTATTAGGTTGGCAACTAAGTTCGTGGACTGTTTCGCAGCCATTACTTCTAGCAAGCACAACTTGCTTGGTTGTTGAGCTATTTCACTGTTTTTTCCACCATTTGATAGCGCATATTAAGTAGTTTTCAAAACCGTCCATAAACCGTGTTACTTTTGTTTGCTGGGAAACTTTTTCCACTTGAAATGAAAACATCCAGAACCAGCGTTTACCAAGTCCTTCTTCAAGAGTACGTGCTTAGCGACTAGGTTGCTGAAGCGTTATAATTTGTGTTTGCAGAATCTGGGGATGATGTCTTGAAACGATTGATGGTACTCAAAAACATCAAGAGATTTTGAGCAAGCAGTTCAAAGCGAAAGAAAAAGGACCTTCGGATGACCTATGGAGCTCGGTCGAAAGCCCTTAATTAGTTCCTCCGAAGGAAATCAGAGCTCAGCAACATCTATGTTGACACTCGAAGTCAGGTGCTCAAAAAGCTCAATTGAAAAGGTTCTGCACTGTTCTAGTTTTTCTCTAAAACTGGCCAATAAGTGCCTTGCGATTTGACCCATCGCGGAGATGGGTGGGTCGGATACCACAATTGAACTTCGAGCTTGCTCTAAAAACGAATCACTTGTTCACAAAGTGGTAACGTGCAATGTGTTGTGGACATTACTTGATAATTGCTGACTTGCTAGCCGGCCACCGAAGACAAAATGAAAGCAGTTACACATGCTCAAATCCACCTTCTCAGAAGAAGCTGATGATCTCAGTGTGGAGGTTCTACGAAGGTGCCACCTCTCGAGAATTGATTGATAGTAGTGTCAGTATTCACCTAGAGCCCTACTCTCTTTAGCCTGGCTGTGTACAGGTTGAACTACGCCGTAGTCGGTTTAAGCAGCTGTCTGGAAGTCGTGTTACCCCTCATCAAGGCGCCGCCAAACATCGCTTTGCGTTTCGATCTCTCCAAATTTCTAAAGATGTAAGCTGGGAGACTCTTATTCATGTAGGTTATACTACAGATAGTGCGCTTTATGAATAATACTTATTTTGCTTTTTCCCGCATTCTCTGGTGCGAAGACGATCCAATAATGAGGTGTAGGTCAAAATGCACCTATGAAAATAATTCTCCTCAAAAACTCAGCATTTCTTAGGAAGTGGAATGGGGCATCTACCTGAGAGTGAGAAACTACCTGTTCGTTTTGATGGTTCATATGCCCTTTGGGTAACCTTTTTCTTTATTTGGTAACTAACCCTTTTGTTGAAGGCGTTTGAGAGTCCACGAACTTAGTTGCCAACCTAATAGCTCGGCATTTTGCCTTATAAAAACCGAGTGGCGACCTTTCCAAGCGTGGGAAATGTCATTAAACCTGCTCGTCCGGCTTCCTTCCGGGTTTTTCCTCGTTTTGTCGTCATCTTTGTACGTAAGCAGCTAAAATTCGATTTGACCGCGAAAAGGCCGGTAAGAAATTGTTTTCCTTTCGAAGAAATTCCGCTCCCAGTTGATCTCCCAGTTAATTTCGAATTCAACTCGCGAAATGATTATTCACGAGTGGATAGTATCTCACACATTTTCATTTTAATTTCGTATTCTTTTTGTGTTTCCATGTCATCCAGGAGTTCGAGTATGTGGGTGTTTAGTGTGTTTAGTTTGAGTTTCTCCAAATATTGTTTGTCGTACTAATCTCTTTCGCTTCTTGCGTGTCATTGTTTTATTTATTTATTTATTATTTATTTATTTAGGACGTAATCAGGTCACAGAAAAAAATGGAGAACAACCTTAGTAAACCTAAAATCTGATGCCAAGACAGCTAGAATAACCAAGACAAAAAGATTACAGTTCCAATATGCTGATAACTAGAATCAAAACTACCTGGAAGACAAAATAGTGTTTCCCGTTTTTAAGACGAAGGCTGAAAAGGCTAGAAAGGTAGCAATGAAGATGCGAATCAACAACATAACAAGGAAAACTTTTTGAATGGTATCAAAGACATTTGAAGAATTTTTTCCTTTAGTAGATGGCGGAAAAGCCGAATTTCGTGTGAGAGAAAAAACTATGGCATTAGTAAATAAATAAATAATTAAGTAAATAAGTAAATAGATAGTATAAGTAAATAAAGAATGAAAGCAAAATTTTTCAGCACTCTCACTGCCGCTGCACATCCAACGAGCGTTCTCTGATGGTGTTGTGGGCAACGACGATTCGGCCACATCACACTATGGTGTCGGATTGGCGTCACCGGATCCAAGTCGACCAAAGCTTACGGTGAGTCGAACGGGGACCAGAATGGACCATAAAGGGGCGGGCACTGGCTTGACGTATTCAGCACGTCATGATCTATCTAATTTTTGTAAAATCTGCGAGCAATGTTCAAAAATAAACGATTTTTGAAAGTAAGATTATCGAAAAGTAGTTTTTTTGACCGGAATTTCTCGAGTGGACATTGAAGTATCAGATTTAAAATGTGTTCCTAGTTTTTTTTCGAATTTTTCGAATTTCTATTTCGAACTTCTGCTCAATATCTAGGTGGTTCGAGGCCATGGAGAAGTTTAAAATTCCCAACGTATTCCCGGTCGACTGTCTCTTGAGGGACGAGTAACAAATGGTCTCACTTTCGTTGCGATTTTGTTGGGGGAAAATTGGAAAGACGGTTTCATGTTGATGTTTCCCCGCCTCAGACCTATTCGAAGGGGTATTGGTAAGAAAGGGAGTGGAAGTGTAGCAATCGTTCCCCCAGAGTTTTAAAAATTTGGCTTAAAATTGAATTTTTTTGTTCTGCGTTTCCTATTTGTCTTCTGTTTCCACTGCCTTCCTTTACTTCGTAAGGAAACAATACCTATGGTTGTGATAATCATTTTTTCATTCTTTCAATAGAAAATTTTTAAAAATACCCCGATTGCTTCCTTATCTCTTGAATTTTCTCGAGCTTCTGCAGTACAGTAGTTCTAAAAACTGCCACTGAAATCGATTGGTATAGAAAAAATGTGCAAATTCTATTCAAACAAATGCAAACCGTTCTGGAACATGTATGTTTTGGAATTTCTGCTTTGAAGACGTAGGTAAACGTACGATTTTTCATAGTTACTGTGAAAATTACGCGAAAAATTAAATTTCACTATATTCGACCGGTTTTTGTGCGAAAAAACGCCTACATATGGCACGAATGAGCTATTCACGCGACTTCATTGGTGGATAGCAAAGGACAAGTCTGAAAAAACAGTCGAACATGCACTTCGTCGGGCTTTTTTCCGGCTCGTTCAGCGTTCAAATCCAATTTTCACCCCAGCTTCGAAGTTCTGCGGCTTTTGAGGCGGTGGATGGGGTTGAGCAGTTTTGAAATAAAACGTTGAAATAAAAACATTGGACACTGATTTTCCCGAAATAGGTCAACATTTTTCTAGATCTAAGCAATATGGGTTAGGATGTTCTGGATGCTCAGAAGGAATTTGATTTCACGTCTAATGTCCGTCTGAAAACAGCGATGATTAATCGCTGCGCTATTTGAAGTTGAAAATTCAAAAACATCGGACATTAATTTGAACGGTACCAAGATTGACATTTAGTAAAAAATGAGAATAAAAGTTATTTTATTTTTGGTATAGAATAAGTGATTGATACCCACGTAGGCCACTTAATTGTTAGGAGCAGAGACAATGACCCGAATCCTACTCGATGCGCGATTCTTGTGCAGTAGGTAGATTTAATAGTAGATCTGAAAATTGCTCACCACAATTGGCTTATTTTCTGCAGAGCCACACTGCTAAGATCACTAAAGTATCGAAATATTTAATTGATTTATGTACAGCAGCACAAAATCCAAGTTTTTTTTTTCGCGTCGCGCATAACCTAATTTACATAATCTTACTCCCCGATTAATACAAACCGACTTTTCTGGGTTTCAATATTTGTCTGTTCATGAAATAAATCGATGAGGCTACTAAGGCACTGAACGTTTGCAGGCTGCTCGAGAGGTGGCCGGGCTTGAGGAGGTTAGGTTTTAGGAGTAAGGTGAGTTTGCGGAGGTGGTCGGGTTTGTGGAGGAGGTCGGGTATGGGAAGGGGTTGGGTTTGCGGTGGAGGACGACTCGGACAAGAAGTGGACGGCCTATTGGGCGGTTGACCTGGTCCGTTACCTTCTTTGTCATCCGCTCATGGCAGCTGAGAGGAGAAGGAACAGTGACGACCACTTCATCTCTCAAGTTCTGTAGATGCGAAACGGCTTCTTTACCTTAAACCTTAACTTGATATTCAATTTAGGAAAGCGCTTCGGTTCCTTTGGCGTTAGAGGACGGCTTCAGCAAAGATGAAATCGCCGGCTTCGAGGAGCTGTTGTGCTCGCCGAAGAAGGCGCCTCCGACCAAGTATCAGTGTCATATTTGCTACCGTACTGGCCACTACATTTCGGACTGCCCTATGGTAAGTGTTCTGTCGGTCGATTGGGTTTGGTATAACTTTACATTGGTGGAATCGTGACGCTTTCAGCGATTTAATACACCATACGATGAGCTGACACCGTACCAGGGCAGGAAGAAGTGCTATGGAGAGTTTCAAGTGAGATTTTTTTGGAATTTCCAACCACTACTATATAGCGGTACTTAATTTATAATAATCAGTAACGGATTGATAAATAACCCGCAACAAAAACCCAATAAATAAATACAAATTTAGTGTCATCAATGCAAGCGTAAGTGGACCAGTCAGAACTCGGTGGCGAACGAGGCGCAGTCGTGCATCAAGTGTCACATCCCGGTGTTTCCTCACAAACAGGTAACGTTTGGCAAGTTCTAGAATAGCACTTTGACCGCAAAGTTCGTTAGAAGAGAGTGCGCCATGCGCTCGTCTAGACGGCTGCGTTCACGACTCGATTAATTGTGCGAGGACAAATTGCAAACAATTCCTCAAACACTACATTTTTATTACAAAGTGAACGAAAGCGGAGATCAAAAATGCTTTCGAAACTTTGTCAGGTTCGAGACCTGAAAAACGTAATTTTCCGAAAAAATTGCTCATTGCTCGCTCAGGGGCTCGAATTCGACATAGTCTTCTCTATAATTATGTTCAGCACGTTAAATACTACTCTTGGCACTATTCAACTTAACGGACTCCAGTCCTCGATTTTTTTCTAAATTCGAAATTCGCTGAAAATTTGCACAGAGGGGTAATTGAGGGCGCTGATCACTAATCTGCCGTCCGTTTTCTTACGTGGGTGGTCCCGGACCACCCAAATCGCTACTTGGGTGGTCCAATCAGGATCATCGATACCGCTGAACTTTCCCTATGTGGGTTATTTGGGATTGAACACGATGGTGAAGTCCGTTTTTCACCTGGTTGTCTCGGACCACTCATATCGACTACCTGGGTGGTCCAGTCAGGATCACCGATTTCGCTGAAATTTTGTCGATGAGGGTCCTTTGGTGTTTTGAACACGACTGTGAAGTCCGTTTTCGAAATGGCTGCCGAATACGGTAGTTATAGGTGGGTCCCTACCAACCTTACCTCGTGAGACTTACTTATAACTACCGTATTCGGCCGTCATTTGGAGAACGGGCTTTACCATCGTGTTCTGGACGCCAGAGAACCCCCATAGGCAAAGTTTCAGCGAAATCGTTGATGCTGACTGGACCACCCAGGTAGCGATTTGGGTGGTCCGAGACCACCCATGTCAAAAACGGACAGCAGATTCGTGATCAGCGTCCTCAATTACCACCATGTGCAAAGTTTCGGCCAATTTCGACAACTGAAAAAATCGAGGACTGGAGTCCGTTAAATTGAATAGTGCCCACATTTTTATGACGAAATGAGCGAGATCTGAGAAAAAAATTTTCGAAATTCCGCCAGCTCAGGACCTGAAAAAACCTGATTTTTAACAAAAAAATCGCTCATTTCTCGTGCAGAAGCTCGACTTGAGCGCGTTTTTTGTCTATAAGCGTGTTCCGCCCGTCAAAGGCTAAATTTTAGCTTGTTATTATCGTCCCCCTCTCGACAATGTCGATTCAAATAATAACTATTTTCAGCTGCCCGTTGAAAAAGCCGTCGCAATGGGTCTGATCAAAGCTCAGCATGCAATTCCGTCGAAACTCGCACCAATCGGTCACGGTCGTCCGCCGACGAAATGCTGAAACTCGTCCGGTGACGGATTCTTTCGTGTAGCCGCATGAAAGCGTCCATCCTTCTGTTCTATCGGCAATAGTAGCAGTAATGCACCGAAGTTCCCCTTGTTTTCGATTACCACATACCCACACCCAAACCATCAAACCCATCGGCAGCAGCAGCAGCGTTCTCTATCTGTATAATTGTGTCTGAGGTTTTGCTCCCGCGCAGTTTTCTTAGTTTTTTGGTTTTTTGTACACAACGTCTCCTCTGGTTCTTTTTCGCTCGTCCTCTTCATGTTTGTTCCGTCCTGTGTATTTACTAGACGTCTAGTCTCTTAGAGTACCTTATGTCTTACGAGTTTGTGTGTATGCTTTGGAAGCTCTTATACATGTGTGTTTTTCTTCTTCTTCATCTTCTTCTTCGGTTATCGATTGATGACCGATCGATTGTGCTGATTAGACTATCTTTAGTGGTCGTGTCGTCTAGCGGAAGTTGTTCGTTCATAGAAACGTCTCAGTGGTGTTTGTTGCACTGAAATATCCCTCTTAAAAATTCTAAATGAGACCTGAAAGGGGTGCCAGTCGACTGTCGCTGAAACGCGAACTTTGGGTAACAATTTTTTTGCAATTTTTAGGTAATTTGGTAAGAAGGTTGAGCCTTTCTTCTTTGGGTAAACTCATGAAAGTAGAAAACGGTTTTTGAAAAATTCAAGAAAAGTTTCTCTATCTCTCCCTGGTGGCTGCTTTACCCACTAGATCGGCACTCCTCTCATTGTTTGAATTCGTAGACTTCAGCGTTTCTAGTTGAATCACTAAATCCATCCCGTCCCATAGAAAAAGCTTTGTTGTGGCTTTTCAAAAATAATGTAAAGTCTACGGTGCAGTGCAGTTCGTCCGAATAACACTCGGGGTCCTTTTGTCTGCTCTCATGATGGTCGTTTATACTTCTGCTGCCAAGAATATCGATTACGAATGCGTATCGTAGTTCAAACGGCATAGAAATCGGCAATTTGAAGCTTAAAATTGTTGTGAAAAGCCAACTGAAAGAGGTGGGTGCATTCATGCTTTTGCTTTGGATCTTTTTCGGAAAAAAAATTCGACGGGACCCGCAACCGGACGAGTTGCCCTGCGCGCGTTCTCAGTCAAGCAGTCGTTTCGATGAGCTTCCCAGTGCGATCAGTGTACAGTAGCATTTTCAGCACAAAAATTTGGAGGTTTTCTGACGAAGTATCGCGGTCAGAGTTGCCTGACGGTTACGGTAGCGTGTCGTATCGCTAGTAGCTGATTAATTGATAATGTGTGTTACTGTATAGATGAGCTTACCAGCTCCGTATACGTATGTGACGCACTTCTTCATCACATCGTGTCTTGTGCGCCTCGTGCTTGTACAATTTGTTTTTCCTCCTCTCCTTTCCATCTCTTTCCTTCCGTCATTCTCCAATTTCGACACTGATGCACATTGTTTAGTTTTGACCTACGGTTTTTTCTCTTGTAAGTACTGTATGCGACTATTGAGAGTGATATATTGAAAGTTTTTGTTGTAATAAAAATTTCTAATTGGAAAGCTTGCTTTAGCGCTGGTCGTTGGAGAAGTTTCGAAAAGAGAAATTGTTTCCTGCGAAAAATCAAAAGTCAAAAAAATCTTTCCCGCAAAAAAATCAAAAATCAGCTGACGATGATGACGGCTCCAATGGCCGTTATGCTTTGCATTACTTATTTAATTTCACTTGAAGTTTTTGAGTTTTTCCACAAAGAGTAAATTCCACTTCGAACAATCACAACTTTATCACTTTACGGATAAAAACGAAACTAGCTCGAGTAAGCACATTATTCTACGTGGTGAATACAGATAGTGCACGACAATAGGTAGTAGGAATTGCTCAACAAGTAATTTACTTACCTTAACTGGCCACTACTAATCATAATTGGTATCGAATGAAATAAGAAGGTAAGACAATATGTAATAAGGACCGCAAGGATAATGAAATGTGTCCTCTACATCCTCAACACTTCAGTCAGAACCACAGTCGTCGGCTAATGGCTGTTTTGCTTCTTCAAAATAAGAAAATTGGAGAAGCGCCGCCCGCAACTACTAAGAATGAAATTTTATACGAGCGAAAATAAGGAAGAGATAAAGCGCAGGATAAGCCTATGCAGCACCGACAGTTGAATGAATAGCATACGAGAAACATTAAGGTTAAAAATTGAATGGGAATTCAATTGTATACGACCTAGAACAGTGACAAGTCAGCCAAAGCTAATTGCCTATGTTGGACGCGATTCGGTGGCAGCGCAATGTACGCCGAAGCGGCAGTGTCGGCCCTGGATGGCCACCAAATCTTGAGGTCCATGTGTAGAAGGATATGGTACCTTGGTCTTCCTTTAGAAGCTAAGGTGAGCTGCATCGAAGAGTTGAGACAGAGAGCGGTTTGTTTTTATATTACTTGCCCATTTTGTAAAATTTGTGGTTCCGGGTATACGAGCTGTAGGCCCATAAGCGGGCAATAGCATAGCTATAGCCCCTAGTTCCTGGCACCAGCTACGAAGCAGATTAAGTTTGAATTTTTCAAGTTTTTTTCTTAGACAAGGCGACACCAGCACAAGGTACGCCGAAGCTCCAGGTGTGGTACATGCGAGAGTCGCATATCGTCGAGCCCACGCACACCAGTTAGTAACCGATGCCCGAAGGACAGTCCTGTGGAGGTCCGTCCTCTTATATTTCCAGGTTCGAGCCAGATGTATCCGCAGGTTTTCTAAGGGTTCGATCCGAGACCGGAAATGAGAAATTCTGACTTCTCAGGCCATGATGGACGAATTCTTGGACGGTTGAAACGCCGTTCCATTTGTGCTTATTCGTGTGGCATGGTTCCAATTTATGCTTTTACCGGAAAAGCATACATCATCCTCATGAAAAACTCAATTCTGAGAAAATGTATCACACGATGACGATGATCTCTTGCGGAAGCGCCTGACAAATAAAACCTTGCTCTAATCATCAGCCCTTTGCAAATCTGAAATCCTAATGAGGTGAACACTTTTATGGACATCGGAGCGCTTCAAATTTTTTATTCTGAAGAAGATATCTTTTTCTTGTCTTGTTTGTGAAGCTGCGACACAAAACCGACATTCACATTCGTATGATGCAAATGAAAATAGTTCATTACGCGGTCTCGATGGTGACAGTTAGTAGAACAAAAGGATTTACTCAGTTCAGGCATAACAAGTTTTTCATTGTCACCGGCAATACGAGATGTGGACAGCTTCCTAATCAGCATGAACGCAAACACGTTCTTTCCTTCCTAATAGTTCGATTGAAGACTGCCGTGTAGACGAATTTTCGAACAGTTTCATTTTCATTTTTCGGTCTTTTCTATTTCCCTATCCCTTTGATTTCCTTATTCATTTTCATGCGGTTTCTGTTCTATACGAAAATTTAAATTTCCATCAAAATATCATTTCTTGTTACAAGACTTATTGATTGAAGGCCGCCGTGTAGATGAATTTTCACGCAATTTCACTTTCATTTTTCTTTTTTTGGTCCATTTTCATGCGATTTCTGCTCTATACGCAAATTTGTACTTCCAAAAAAACGCCTTTTTTTGTTGCCAGAACTATCTGATAGGCAAGATGAACGTTGAGCGGGGATCAGTTTGATGGTAACCACGCTTGAAACTCGCTTTGTAACATGGTTTTGTGAACATTTTTCAAAAATTTGTATACTCATTTCTCTCCTTTCTCATCGCTTTCATTAAGAAATGTTATTCTTTCCGCTGTTCAATTGTCACCAAATCAATTATAGCCGCGAACTCCAAAACCGTGCCAGAAGTGCCATATTTTCTTCTGGCGTACAAAAATGTGGAGCACATAAGCGAAAAAAATAGAAATTCTCATTTCCGGGCTCAGATCAAACCCGTAGAAGACCTGCAAGTACTACCCGGAAAGATAAGACGCCGAAACCCCACGAGACGGGCTTCTATGCGAGAGTCGCATCTCGCCTCGCCCACGCGCACCAGATAGTAACCAATGCCCTCCGGGCATCGGTTACTATCTGGTGTGCGTGGGCTCGGCGAGATGCGACTCTCGCATGTACCACACCTAGACCTTCGGCGTACCTTGCACTGGTGTCGCGTTGTCTCACATAGGTATTTAAACCTAATCTGTATGGCTAGGCCAACCAAGACTTCCTCTGCTAATGGCCGATACCTCGGGAATCTATTTTTATGGAAGCTTCAAAGGAATCCCAGGTGATAAACCACCTGCCCTTAGTCGACTCTATCCTAACGCGATAGAGTACTTGTACTTATTCTGCAGAAGTAATAACTGCAGTTACAGCAGCAGAAGCTGCTGATGCAGAAGCAAACTGTGAGGTGAGCACGATTTGTCCCTAAGCAACCTTCAGTGTAGGGCAACAGGAGCTTCGGCGTACATTCGGCTGGTGTCGCATCGTGTCTATCATAGATAATTGCCGTACTTTTTGCACCGGTGTCACCCCAATGTGTACGAGCCTGGTTTCCACGCAAAGATCTTTCCCAGCAGTACTGTCAAACTGAGCATACACATTGAAGCTACTATACCCATCATTTGATGAAACGTCCTGGTTGGCTGTATACCCACTATCGGTGGATGTGGCGTAGGTCATACGAAACGCTTCGTCGTACATTGCATTGGCACCAAATCTTGTCCAACATTGGCGAATACCCTTAGCTCGGCTCAACAAATGCAGCCTTTCTCGTGGTATATCTCGTGGTATATTTGCATTCGTGTTTGTATTCGTGTTGAGTTTGAACTTTAGTTCTATCTTCTTTATTCTTCAGCTTTTGTGCACGTCTTTGGACGTATATAATAAATAAATGAATAAATAAATAAATAAATAAATAAATAAATAAAAAAATAAATAAATAAATAAATAAATAAATAAATAAATAAATAAATAAATAAATAAATAAATAAATAAATAAATAAATAAATAAATAAATAAATAAATAAATAAGTAAGTAAATAAATATGTTATTTAGTTTGGATTGTTCGAGCTAGCCAGGATACTGCAGTTTCATTCGGCTCACGCTTCGGCCATTTCGCCTTCGTCGAAGCCTGGGAGGCCAAAAATTTGCGAGGTTATCCTCCATAGAAAATTTCAAATTAAAAAATAGCTACTAATTCTAAGACGAAGGCGAGTCGGCCGAAATGTCAACCGAACAAATTGCATAGTCTTCACTGGCTGGAGAAATACACACTAAATTATACCGTCACGATGTCAACATTAATAGAGAGTCAAACGTGGAAGCTACTCCTTTCGATCTTACTCCTTATTTCTTCTCTTTATTTCTTTTTTCTTCTATTAATGAAACGGTGTCGCTAACGACATCGGTCGAAAGTATTGTTGTTGTAGATTGAACATTTCATTACACATGTAGTCCTTATCGCATGTTTAATGTACTACATCCTTAGTTCCTTATCAATAGTAGCCAGTTTACTGGAGTGAATTACCCGTCGAGTAATCCCCTCCTTCATACAGGTGCCTCCCACCTCATAATACCAAGAGCTTTCGAGAGGGTTGTGCCACTGATATGCTATCGTTATGCGACTTCGTTGTCATTCAAAACTAATCATTATATATTTATTTAATACGCAGTAAAAGGGCGCGCTAATTATAGTGCAGTGGTTAGTAGCTAACAGACCATGCCAAACGCAAGAAGGATTAGTTGAGCAGCAACCATCAATGAAAATAAAACGGTTAGATAACTACCTAAAAGCAACAGGTTAATTTAATGACGACAATCGCATTCGATGTTCATTAATCGCTTAAATAAAGGCCTCTTTAGCTGCGGATAGTACATTATTAAACAAAAAAGGTATAACCATCGAAAAAAACATCGCCGAACATCGATGTGCTAGAGGAAACTAAATATCTTCAAATGATATTTTACCTTCTACACATCTGTGTTTACCCACAATGTGCTAGAGGAAACTAAATATCTTCAAATGATATTTTACCTTCTACACATCTGTGTTTACCCACAATGTGGCCTCCGATTTAATGTGATTCAATGGAGTACTGAGCATGACCCGACACCCATCTGTGCATTGTACTACGAATATAGAATGATTCGCTTATACTCCTTGTGAAAACCTCTCGCTTTGGTCATCTATCGGTTTTGAATGTTTCATTGTTTGGTTATTGTTCACTAATGCTTTCTGCACTCGGCATAGTCTGTTAAGTACTAACCACTGCACCATGACTGGCGTGCCATTTTATGGCGTAATAAATAAATAAATAATAAATAATTGAGACACGAGCTCGAATCCTGTATGAGAAGCGATTTTTGCGATGATCCTAGCACCGCCATTTCTATTATCATCAATATTCTTCGTTACAACATTAGCGCATTTCGTTTAAAACTGGTGTAGGCAAAAATGAGACAAGTATGTAGAATAAAATAGAAGAATAAATGAAGGTCACAAATTTGTTTAGGAATAATAACATAGACAGTGCTTTGCACTTCCGCGCCTTCTCTTAGAGTAGCAAGTTAAAAAGTAATATTAGGTGGAGAGAGGGGCGAAAGAGTGGAACAATTGGCTGGAAACAATCATATAATTACATTACTGCCCCTCAGGACATTTCGTTTGGAACTGCTATAGGCAAGTTGTAACATACATACCCTCCTCACTGTTAGTTCAAATAGACCAGTTTCTCACGAAACCCCTAATATTTACCTTGGCTTCTAGAAAGCATACATAGCCTAACTATAGGAAAGACGCTACACCTTCAAGTTTCGATGGAAATACTCGATAGACGCCTCATTAGCTACGAGTTCGAATCGACGATTATTATAGCTGATGACTGGTCATGACCTTAATGAAAAGCCCCCAGCTGAACACCTCTGAGGGCGTTCTCGCGGCTTGTAGCTGGTCATGTTCGCTTCAATTTTCACTTGAAAAAGTACTCATACTACTTCAAGCTTATTCTTATAAACTAAATAATAGAATATTACAATTGCTCACCACAGCTACTGCACCTCAATCCAAATTCTAATTTCTCTGAATATGCTTGCCAGAGAGTTCTGTTTGTTAAGAGGTACTCGACGTTTGACTGCTGACGACTGTGCGGAGTCTGGCTGACTTTTTGAAGGATTTTAAAATGTGCTTATGCAACTTATAGGTAAATTTTTCTATGGTTCACTAGATTGTTATTTTTACCACATCAGGTGTTCAACTTCGAGCAATTTACTCTTTTTGAGAAGACTTTTAGAACTTGTTCAACGGCTCTTACGTTACAAACGGTACCCTCGTAGTTCGATTCACTGCATCATTCTCTGCTGATTTAGAATTTTCGTCATGTCTCAACCTCTTTTTCTTAACCGAATCAAATCAATCAATCGATCAATTCAAATCCATGAACGGACGAGACGTTGCTGTTCGTGCTTCTCGAGCAAGCAGGGCCCTCGCGTCTTGCTTGTCACGGAATAGGGACGAGCGGAAACGTTGCTGGCGCTTGTTTAGACGAATCGATGATCAACAGAGTTGGTACGCCTAGAAAAGACGCATTTTATGTTCGATTTATACGGTCCTCTTCCAATGTTCTCCGCTTTGATGCAACTTTTGTGCATAGCCACCACTCTAGATAGGGTTCGTGTGATTTTTTTTATCACTGTCGTGATATTCGCTATCTCCAGGCTAACTCGTACCAGCAGCTCGACACCTTTGTACGAAAACTGCAACTGCGGAAATTTAGAGAAAGAATAAAGAAGAAATTTCTATTCTTATTGTGTTTTGCCCGAATGCTCATTATAGAACGACAGCTGTCTCGACGTTTTATCTCATTTTCAGTTTACTTAGTTATTGGTGCACTCAAGGAAATATGAGCTAACATGTACTAATATTATAGTTCTCCGAATGGCACCAAACAGTAATTACAGTTGTTCTAAGGCTTGTGAGCAGTTAAGCCGTAGTAGATGTTCATATTCTGTAGCTATGTCATTATCTGTGATATCGTGTAATGTCATTTTAGTCGGCGGCAGCGAAGGAAGTGGGTTATTCTTTTTTCAGAGTTTCCAACCCTTGGGAACCCTTCGTTATCTTTTGTAGTGTGTACTGTAGTAGAACATGGGTGATACGGATACACTTCAAGTACCACCTACGATATCCCGGGATAGATCTGACGTTTATGAGTCATAAAAAGAACTAAGGATAGCGTAAAGTTCTCTCTTTCTTATCGTGTTTTTTGTGCGTAAATACTAGGTGCAGTACTTCGCAAAAATATTTGTCACCTTGCATTTTTCGGTGCAGATCGCCGAACCCAAGAGCATTTTCACTCCAGTCGACAGTTTTGATAACTCTTATTGAAAACACACTGATATGTGCGCTTGTTGAGAATTCTAGATTTTACAAAAGAAATTTAAACTCATTTTCATATGCATATTTAAACGAATGTGTCTTAGGAACCACTGAACTTCTCCTTGTCTAGTGGTGATATTCTGATAGAGCATGATTAGCATGTTTTTATTGGCTCTGAGTTTTGATTTCAAGTTATTAATAAACCATAGATTTTTTGTGTGATTTTTTTTATGATCAAGAAATGATGAGATCCTGGGACAATCTTTCATATAATATTCCATGTGTAAGTAACTAAATTTCAGAAGTAGCGGCTCAGTTATAGAGAAAGCTCTTGAAATTGCATTTACATAAACAGCCGTTTTAAGAACACACGAAGGGCATTCGACTCCAGACTTGTCTAGTGCATAGTAGACATGTTTCTTGCTAGGTACTTAACAGGTAGGGAAATAAATCTCACTTTTGCGCAGAAAGGCACTATTCAGGTCGGAAAATTTTTTTCCGCTAAAACTTCCTGGGGTCCTGAACACGATGGTGCAATCCGTTTTTCGATTGGCCGCCGCTTGACCGTAAAAAATCACACAAAAATCTATGGTTTATTAATAACTTGAAATCAAAACTCAGAGCCAATAAAAACATGCTAATCATGGTCTATCAGAATATCACCACTAGACAAGCAGAAGCTCAGTGGTCCCTAAGATACATTTGTTTGAATATACATATGAAAATGAGTTTAATTTTTTTGAAAAATCTAGAATTCCCAACAAGGGCACATATCAGTGTGTTTTCAATAAGAGTTATCAAAACTGTCAACTGGAGTGAAAATCCTCTTGGGTTCGGCGATCCGCACCGAAAAATGCAAGGTGACAAATCTTCTTGCGAACCACTGCGCCTAACATTTACGCACAAAAAACGCGATAAGAAAGCGAGAACTTCACGCTATTCTTAGTTCCTTTTTATGACTGATAAACGTCAGATCTATCCCTAGTTCTAGTTAGATCGAGAGGAAATACCGCACTGTCCCACATGATGTACCGTGGCGGGATGCATACTCCGTTTCGTTAACATTCCAACATTTTTCAAAGATTGTATGTTCGTATGAAACCGGAGGAAAGAAGAAGTAAAATTCCAAAAAATTGAAAGAAATGTTGTATGCATCACTATTCCCGCCACCGTACGATTGCGGGTTGATGCGCTATTTTCTCTCGACCAGAAGACGATTTTCTGCACAAAAATGGGAATTATTTTGCAACCTGTTAAATACCTAGCAAACACTACTCTGCACTAGTCGAATCTGGAGTCAAATTCCCTCTGGGTGCTCTTAAAACTTCGGTTTATGTGAACAAAATTTCAGAAGCTATTTTCTCTGCTACTGGACCGCTCTTTTCAAAACTTGAATGTGCATTAGAACGAGAAAATCTATTGGTATCACATATCCAAATTTGATGCTATTTCATCCACTAGTTACTAAAATGTGAAATTATATATGTAAGATTGTCCCAAGATTGCACCATTTTTTAACCATAAAAATTCACGCAAAAAATCTATGGTATATTAATTACTTAAAACTGAAATTCATAGCCACTAAGAACAAGCTAATCATGCTCTATCAATATATCATCACTAGACAAGCAGATGCTTAGTGGTTCCCAAGACATATTTGTTTAAAAATGCATATGAAAATGAATTTGAAAATGAAAAACATATCAGTGTATTTCCACTAAGAGCTATTAGTGTTACCAATTGGAATGGAATTTCTTTTGGTTTCAGCGATCTGACCTCAAAAATGCAAGGCGACATATTTTTTCGCGAACTACTGTGCATATACCAGAAATATTACAGATGTGGTAGTGATGGCAGTAGGCAAAGGTAAAGGTCCGGCGTTGATCAGTCCGCTGAGGACGCACTACGGTGGAAACGGACAAAATTTTCTTTCTGTATTGACGACGTAATAGAATCTGATGATTTGCGGTTCATTGTGTTGAATCTATTTTTGTGTTGAATAGAAGAGCACCTCCCTTGTTGAAAAATTACTTTGCTGCATTGTCGCCTTCTTCAGTGCCTACGAAGTTGTGGGCAACAACAAAACATCCAAAGGTAAATAAAAAAGCTCTCTCCTAATTGGATTTCGCGAGAAACGTAAGTGGAAAACTTCCGCGTAAGTGGAAAAATCTATTTGTACGTAAGCAGTCAGAGAACGAGAACTTCATGTTTCGCTGAGAAGTTATTGAGTGTTGTACTGCAAAAAAGCTATAAGTCAGCTCAAGGGCAAGCGACTCCTAGATTAAATTCAATGCCTTCGGGGAAATTGTCCGTTATCAATCAACTGTTCATCAAGGCGATACTATTTCAGCTCCACTGATACGTGAATGTTGTTAACGGTTGATGACGTTATAGTGTAATTCGCTAAAATCGCTCACTGATGCAAGTCAGCTTTAATCAGTGACCCATTTACGGCATAACATTCGTCTATAAATCTAGTTTTGCACTTGGACTACAGTTAAGCAACAAATTTATCTAGCTATCAATTTATCAATTAAGCTAATGTAGGTGTTCGTTTCTCGCCATATGTACATACGTGAAGATCATGTCACAACCTCTTTTTCAGTAGCTTCCATTTCGCATTAAAAATGAGTTTCTAAATGATTAGAATGGGAGGGAGCCGAGTGGTGCAGTAGTGTGTAGGAGACGCAACTGCCACCCGTACGATCAAGCGATCGATCCTCACCCAGGCTAACCCACCTTTCCATCCTTTCGGGATCGGGTGAATTGGAACCAGACCTATCTGCCAAGGTGAAGATACTGACTTGGTAAAATGTTTTAATTAAACACGAATGCGGCGAAGCGTCCTTAGGGGACTGATGGACTCCAACACCTTTACCTTTGGTTCTGAAGCCTGGAAACGGTTTCATTGAATTTCTAGGAAATGGAGCGAGCAATTGTTGATCTAAGACCTATTGACTATTGATCTACAAGAAATAGCGCTCTGGAGCGGTAAAAACTTCTTCAGAAAACCTGAATACAATGAATGAATAGCCACATTTGTTCAAAGAAATCTTAGCGGTAACTTTTCATGCTGATGAAAACTTTATCTTGAACATCTTGAAGATTAGCTTCTCTATAGAAAATCTCTCCATTTTCTAGATGTACAGGAAAAGAGCAGATTCACGACTTTGGAAAATTTTCTCTAAAACTAAATATTTTCAATGGTCCTAATAGTTCATGAAGAATATTTCAATCGCATTTCCGTAGATGGTTCTCTGCCTTTATAATCAGAAAGAAGTAATTGGCAGAATATCCCACCGTTTTTGAAACCGTCGCTGAATCGCACAGTTTTTGCATTTTTCCTTACAGTACCGGACGTGTCTTTTGATCAAAAGCCGAAAAAGCCGTCAAAAACCGCTCCGAAGCGGCTTTTTCGAATGACTTTCTTATAATTCAACTATTTGTGAAATTAGGCCTAGATTTGAGCTCAACAGCACAAGCCCTATCCATCCATATACACTTTGCCCAAATTCGTGAAACGTGCTTTAAGTCGATTTTTTTGACCCCTCGATTTTCGGATTCCGTTGCCGCTTCGGTCCCTCGCTTGGTGACTCACCACCAACTAAGCTCCGCCCTCTCCTCGCCGCCTTTAAATATGCGACGCTCGTTGCACCGAGCCAAGTGTGGGAGTCACACGGGGTGGCTCGAAGAGGCTACCACGCGGGGCCTCCCGTTGGCCTCGTCGTTGACGGGGTCCCCTGTTGGGGCCCCCGTCAACGACGAGGCAATCGATGGACTCGATGTACACGAGGGACACGCAAAAAAATCGATATTTTGTGAAACTCTCAGGTGTGGGTAATTTATTCACCAAGCGATAGGGTTCTCAGGCCGAGACAGACATTCGTGGCTCTGCTGGGGCCGTATGCTCGTCTCACCCGAGATTGCTGGGGGATGGGGGGAGGGGAGGAGCCAGCTAGTATGATTGGAGTCGGCCCGTGTTTCATGTGCTCTTACTGGTTGGCTCCTCCCCTCCCCCCATCCCCCAGCAATCTCGGGTGAGACGAGCATACGGCCCCTGTTTTCGTGCCCTACAGGAAAGTTAATGTTGTTTGTGTGCTAATGCTACCTTTGCGATTTGCATACCGTACTTTTCCTAGCAGTGCATAGCACCTCCGCCTGTCTATTTCGCCGAATTTTCAAAGTGTTATCGATGATGTTAAGCTTGCATTCGCTGTTTCTTTGTAGCTCTGAAGGCAGATGCTCACACTTGTTTTGGCGCTTATCGGTGTTCTAACATCTGCAGCTTTTTTATTGTATTGCGCCTGTTTATTGGCGTTGCAAGCTCGCGGAGGGCAGAAGCATCTCAACACGTTCTTCTACAAGCTGTGGTGGAATGAGGTCAGTTTTAGTGGATCTGTAATTACCGAAACATTTTAAAATCAACGATAGGCTCAATCACTGGGGCATCTTCTTCTCCTTTGTTCACTCTATTGAACAAAAGAGATATAACCATCGAGAAAACATCTGAAACC
The DNA here is from genome assembly GCA_030553155.1 of Nippostrongylus brasiliensis. NCBI lineage: Eukaryota > Metazoa > Nematoda > Chromadorea > Rhabditida > Heligmosomidae > Nippostrongylus > Nippostrongylus brasiliensis. The sequence continues at coordinate 49,158,234 of CP130735.1, read as the reverse complement.
TCGTTCTCGATGACGTTGACTTTTAAGCTGCCTTTATCCTAGCCAGATATCTTAGACAGATGTTGCGGAAACAGATATTGCAAAGATGCAGAGAGGGGCAAAAGAGTGAACCGATGTGCTATTGGAAACTACCTTCGAATGAGACGCGGGTTCGAACCCTGCCTGAGGAGTGATTTTTGCCATGATCCTTGCTTCATTATTTATGTTATCTTCGAATTTCTTCGACGCGTCATTAGTAAATTCGTTTAAAACTGGTGTTGGCAGAAATGAGACAAGTAGAATAAAATAGAAGAATAAACCAAGGTAACAAAATTTTTTAGGAATAATAATATTGACACTAGCTTGCACTTTAGCGCCTTCTCTTAGAGGAGCAAGTTAAAACGTAATATTAGACGGAGAAAGAGGCAAAAGAGTGAAACAATGGGCTGGAAACAGTCTCCGAATTACATTTTGCACCGTCAGGACATTTTGTTTGGAACGGGTATAGGCAAGCTGTAACACACGTAGTGCGTGTCACGTACCCCACTTATTACTAGTTTAAATAGACCAGTTCCTCACGGGATTCCCTAATTTTTAGCCTGGCTTTCAAAGAGCATAGCATAAGAAAAACGCTACATCTTCAGAATTCAATGGATCTCGACTTGAATCTCTCAGCTTCTGAAGAGTGTTGAACGATCGATTCAGGTTACTACCGAAGTCAGAATATAAGCGCTGTAGTGAAATCTCTCACACTGATTAAAAAGGTAGATAGTAACTTATACTCAAAGCATAGGGAAGAGGGATAATATCGTCCTGTTTCACCTTCTCGCCCTATACAGAATGAAATTATCAGCAGGAATTGTTCCCACAGACGGGTAACCCTGCCTTGGGATCACCAGCAGGGCCAGTCATATGTACAGTGGAGATACTTGGGCGTATACCTATCCGAGGTAAAGAAAATGGAGATGGTCCAGAATGGGAGAGTCATATAGTGACGTAAGTTATCGGTTTAGTTCAGAACCTTTTAGTTTTTTGTTTCTCAACACAAGGAAATAGCAACCTACGATGCTTTCAGGGTTTCATCGACATGTTCGGATTAACCTTTTTCGCTCTGACAATGTATACCAGATGTTTTGCTGCGACGGTTTCTTTCTTCCTCTCTTTGAACAAATTTCCATGGCTGACCAAGTTCACTCAAATCACCCAGGAGCATATAATGTATATACAAATCACCAGTGTTTTCCTCACTGTGTGTGGACGTCTGTTGTCAATATGTTTCCCGATGTCCACTGTCACTAGAGTAAGCTCACTAGAACCTTCGATTTTTGATTATATTTCATTTACGATAGGGTAAGATAAGATTGGTATAAGGTTGATCCAAAAAATGCAGATTTTTTTGCAGTGTTTTCCAGTTCCAGCGTACGCGAAAAGTTTGTGATATTGACACTAGAAAGTTTCTTCGTCACAATGCGATAATGATGGTTACTTTGAATTAATTTAGAGCTGAGCTATATTAATCTGATTTTAAGCTCGAAATTTGACTTTTTCTGTCCTTCCTAACAGGTGTCGGTGTCATCACCTTCCCGCATATATTTGGTTTCCATTTTTAGGAAACTAGAAAAAATATCAGCAAAGTTGTAGAGGTTAGTTGGTCAAGGTGAAGATTGACCGAAATATACTTCAAATGGGCCCGCGGGATAGAGAAGAAAAGAGAAGGCCTTGCTGCCACCCGGATTGTCAGGTGATCGATCCCGGTCAGGCCAACCAAGCCTCCCATCCCTCCGGGGTCAGCAAATTGGTACCAGACCCTTCTGGGAAGGTAAAAACAGTGACTTGGTTAGGCGGTTGGCCCGCGCAAGTGATGGTATAGCCAAATACGCATTCACCATGTCTCTATGATTCTGAATGGAAGACAAATGAGTGGCGCGTTCTTGGGCGAACTGATCAGCGCCGACACCTTTACCTTATACCATTTACCCTCAAAATAAGTTGCCTGTTTAAGCTGTCTTCTTTGATGTGTCCTATTCTAGTTCGCAGAGAAGCTGAAACGATGGCAGATATTTCTTCTACAGATATCTCTACCGACATTAATAGTTATTCCATTTTATGTCATGTTCAACTTTGAATACGGTCTCAAAGGAATTGATACACCGCTGCTACTGAGCACGATGGACAAACGATACGATCAGGTCAGTTAGCGTATAACATATATAACAAACCTCACCTAAACGACTCTCGTCTTTAAGCTCATTTTCGCTGTTGGCCTCGCCTATCGAGTTACGGCTGTTGTGTTGTGTTCTTCCGTCTATCTATGCATTTTCTTCTATGTTCGTCATAAAGCGTGAGTTGAATCTGAGCTTAACATTGTAAAAATAACCTTTTGGCAAATATGAAACGCCCAACTGATTCCTATTCTTGTAATAGTAGCCTGTGAAGAAAAAAACCAACGGCATATGTGGGTTCTTTCCTAGGTCACCAGTAAGTAACCAATCTAAATAAAAAGTAAAAAGGTAAATATATAGGCGTTGCTCCTCACCCCGTTGACTCGACTGCAAAATGCAAAGGAAAATGTTGTATGACTTGCAAGTTGTACTCAGCAAACTCATGACTATTGGTGTGAAATTGGTGAGTTGCGATGAACGAAATTGAATGGATTGAAAGAAAAGAAAAACAAGGGCAAAGGGGTCGACACTGATGACACGTCTGTGGTCGCGTCATGCATTCGTATTCCATTCAAAATCGCAGAGGCATGGTGAATGCGTACTTGGTATATAAAATGATTTGCGGTAGGCTTTCGAAGTCGGTGTCTTCACGTTCCTAAACAACTCTAGTCTCAACTTACCCGAGTTCGGAGGGATGGAAGGCTTAGTCAACCCGTGGGCGGATCGATCGCTCGAACTTGTGGGCGTCAGTAACACCTCTTAGCACTACACCAGGCAGGCCCTCAACAATTTATGTTAGACTAATTAGTCCAATTCATTTAAAATTGTTGATACCCAATTAAACTCTAGTCAGTGAAAATTATTATGCGCTTACAGGAACCGGAACGAAAAATCCATTCTAATCCATGCCGCTAGCTTGGTAATTGCGCTAACAGCGATTCTAACAGCTAGTATATGCCGACGATTTCAAATCGGAGAGGTGAGATCACACAGTATTCTCTTTTTTCATAATCTCATATTTCTATACTTTTATACCTGTTTAACATCTTGCAAGGAATAGACGTTGTTCCATCCTAATAGGATCCTAGCATCACCATTACAACATCTATTCCTAGCAGACGTTGCATCATTCTACATGGATTACAGATTACGATTAGAGATTACGATACATTCTAGGCACTGAAGATAAGAATCTTCTTGGTCTAACTTTGCATCGAAAGGTCCGCTCACATAATTGCATTTGCTCCATTTCCCGAGAGTAAAACAGATGTTCAGCAATCGGTGAACAGAGTGTATATTTGAGAATGGGTACGATAGCTTCAAAGATGGGCTACAGTACCAAATTACGGTAAACACTGTAGCCGCTACTGTTTTTAGAACGAGGAGTAATCAAGCACCTTACCGAGAAGATTTTCAATGATAAATGGAGACGGATGAAAAGTAAGAGAAAAGATAAGAAAATCAAATCATTCGAAATATCCTCTCCTTTAATGCGTCCTAAAGTTTCGACCGTACCGTCGTTTCAGAGGCTTCAGTCTTCCACCTTTGAATATAGCGTCCAATGTTAGTAATAGTTAGTCTTTATACATTAACCGCGAACGAAGGACAGTTTATTTATTTATTTTGGACGTCATTATGACGCGCCAATGAACAAGAATAAAAATAGCAAACACCTTGAGAAAAATAAACACTAACACAACAAACGAATGGAGCTAAGCCAACAAGTTTTACATAAAAAGAAATAAATTAGGAAGAAGAAACTGCCGTTAACTTAGAGAGTTTCCGAGAGTTCAAGTGTTAAGAAGCAACGTACTTGACTATGTTGTTGATGAACTGACTACGTTGTTTTCAGAAAAAATACCCGCTGATGAGAGTGTTTTTCCTCACAACTATGCTCTGGATTCCTATTACAAATGTGTTCGTGACAGCATGCGCTGCTTCGATGCTTCGAGCTTATCTGTTACATCCATTCTCGGACCGAAGTCACAAATCCAGTGCATTTTTTCAAGCTCGCGAAAAAGTGCGTAGAGGAACAATTTAGTAAAATTTCTAGTAAGGAGTAAAGAATTTAGTGGAAACAATAGTAAAGAGTTAGAGTGTGTGCTTCCTGTTATGGTTGAACATGACGTAATAACGAACGTTTCCTTCAAAATTAAAAAGTGAATGGAATTGGATATCGTTGATCACTCGTTTAAGGATGCGCCACGCATTTGTCACCCATTCAGAATCGTAAAGACACAGTGAATACGTATGGCCTATACAATCATTTGCGGGGACCAGTTGCTGTACCAAGCCACTTCGCTTTCCCAGATAGGTTTGGCACCAATCTACCCGACTCCGGAGGGATGGAAGGCTTGGTTAGCCTGGGCGCGGATCGATCACTCGACCGTGTCAGCGATGGTCTTAGCAGTTAAATGTCTTAGCTGAACTGTAAAGGGAATCTAATGCGGATGACTCGATCCTACAAATCAATTAGTGATCAGTGAAGTGCATGCGTAAACTCTGTATTGTCTATTTCTATCTATGTTTGCTATCGTCAGAACTATGCCCACCAATAGGGTTGTTGGTAGAGCAAAGCCATCCCCCGAGGTGAAGATTCTCAGCGAGGGATAGTAAAATATGTATGAGCGAAAGCTGACAGTCGTACCTCGCGCAGGGGCCGTTCATGCATAGCGGGACCAACTGATCGAATTTCATGGTTTCTCAGTTCCATCGTAAGCCAGCTCACATTCAACCAATACTGAGATGTTTCACGAACCTCTACAGTACCGGACGCGCCGCAACGATAGAACGGTGGACGCCAGCCGTTTTTCAATCACTTGTATAAAATTGATTTATTTGCAAAACTAGGTATATATTCGGGCTCAGCAGCTTGAGCTCTATCCCTCCATATACACTTTTCCGAAATTTGTAAATCATCTTTAAAGTCGATTTTTCAACCCCTCGAAGCTACCACGCGGGCATGCAGCGCAGATGAACTGCAGTTGACTCCTCCCGGGTCACCACGTGCGGACACCGAGACGGCGCATTTCGGCGCTCTGGAGCGCCTCTACCGCCATTTTATCGTTACGGCGCGTCCGGTACCGTGTCTTAACCATGGGTAACTGCGTAGTTCGATGTACCATCTTTTCACACCAGCGTCCAGGAAGACAAAGTTTGAGCGTGTGTCACAAAGAATTCTTTTCTTTTGATGAGATTTACCAGAGGTAAATAGAACTTAAATGTAAACGCATGAATGACGACTTATGTTTGACTTTCCAGTGATCTTCGCTCACTGGAAGACGATGCAGCTGGAAACACTTCACATATTCAAGACGATAGAACTGATCACGCGAATGTCATGTCTCGCTCATCTCTCGTTTACTATTTCAACTTGAATAATAATTGTCAGGAATGAGCTGAGGAGCCTACGAAGAGGTCGATTCGAAGACCGCATGAACACCTGAGGCATGCCACCAAGAACCTAGTGCTGTGGATGCAAAAAAGTCTCGAGAAAATTGCCTGATAACTATAACGGTAAAGGTAAAGTGTCGGCGCTGCTTACCCCCCCCCTCCCTCTAACGACGCGCCTTGCATTCGTTGTCCATTCAGAATCGAAGAAGCATGGTGAATGCGTATTTAGCCATATAATACTTGCGGGACCAAACCTCATATGAAATCAATGTCTTTACCTTGCCAGAAAAGTCTGATACAAATTCACCCGACCCGGTTGGGTGGAAGGCTTGCTTTGCCCGAACGAGGTTCGATCGTTCAACCAAATGAAATGAAAAGAATGAAAAAGGAGAACCAAAGGTTCTTTATTTCCGCTTCAAAGAAGCTGTCTAAATGCAGCAGAAGTTGTAATTTGTAGGAAAGTTCAGCCTAGTCCCCGGCAGCCAGCGATTTCACCAACTGGATTTCGCCCAAATTGTTGACGGTGACTAAAAGTGAAGAGTCTTACATGTAATTCATCCTGAAAGAATAGAACTTATGTCATTAATTGTCTTAATTGTCTTACGTCTTCATTTCTATTTATACCACTGGATAAACCCCGATTGAGACGGAAGTAGAAGAACAGCTAATTACCGTAAACAGTTCTGTTGTGCTTTGCTATGTAGAGCCTAGTAATTCCATTAAATTTCAGTTGAATTGCTCCGTGTGTAATTTATAATCAAAGCCAATCATGAAATTTTTAGTCAAAGCACTTATTAACGACTCAACGTTCTTAAGTACACTGAAGAACAGAGCGCTTGCAGGACAAATAGGAATATTACTGTTTGCTGTTTTAGTACTCCCATGACCGCGATTTATCCTCCTCGATTAGTATTCTGGGCTCGCGTGGTGCACTGGTAAGAGGCGCTGCTGACACCCGCACGGTTGAGCGATCGATCCCGAAACAGAATGAGCAAGCCTTGCAACCTTCCGGGGTCGGGTAAATTGGTAAGCTTACTGACTCGACTTAATGGCTGGGCCCAGCAAGTCACTGTATAGGCTGAATACGTATTCATTATTCCTCTACGATTTCGAATGGAACGTTTATGACATCACACCATATCTACAGTCATTTTAATGAAATACTGTAGTGAGTTTTGGCTCAAATAACAAAAACGGGAATCCAAATGTACAGGGTAACCATAGAAGCACATAAGTATAGTTTTCATGTTCAGCTGTTGTATTAGTTCTATTAGTGCTCTCACACAGTTTTTATCAGTATATCGGTGGCAGGAGATTGAATAAATAATTAAATAAATGAAGGCATGAATAAATAAATAAATAAATAAATGTTCTCCTTTCAATTGTGCAGGCATGCAAATCTACAAAAATTATACGGACGTTAAAAATCGACACATAAGTAAAAAAGTAAAGGAACTAACGTAGAAGCGATATTACATCAACTCCAGGACTCCTAGAAAAAGGCTGTTTTTTATCGAATTGAATAAAAGAAAACTAACCTGCACATCGAATATAATCCAATATAACACGCTATTTCAGAAGACGTTTTGAGAGCATCCGTGTAGAATTAACGATGGGTCCCCTTGGTAAGGAGACTTTAGAAATTTAATAAAGGAAAGCTAACCTGCGTATCGGAAATATTCCGCTATAGCTCCTTGTTTCAAGATACGTTGCTGCACATCCACCTTCAAATAAAAAAGTTTTGAAAAATAAATTTATGTTGCGAAGTAAGTGACATAAATTAGTTGAAGCGCACTACGTAGAAGAAGCTGTGGATTTAATTCTACTCATTACACATGTATATACATACGGGTTAAAATCATTTTATGCTGCTGGGTCAAGAGAGGTTAGTAGGTGGATCGGTATTTTCTGTTATTTGTTTTGATTTAACAATTTATTATTCATCTTGATCCACCTGCTAACCTTGTTCGCCGGTACCATAACTTGGAGAATTTTGTTTATTTATTTATTTTCTTCAGTACCTAGTCGGCTGAACGTCGAAATCCAGTGGGTTGCAGCCACCTAGGATATAATGTTACCAACAGCAAAATACGGTTAGTAGTAAATCAACGAGCTCATTGATGATAATACTTGAGGAAATTCTTAAGCAGCTCTAAAAAGGAAAACGGAAGGTCACTTATCGGTAGGATCAAGTACAGTCCCGCTAGGTTAACGTCTGGGGTTTAGAGAATTAGACGAATATGAGTGTTTAGTTGAATAAAGCTACAAATTAAAGCAATAAAAAAGCAAGCTGACCGTAATCGTCTTAAACTGGAATATACCGAAACAGAGAATATCGGAACTGCAGGTTTGATTCACCCATGACGGGTATCTGAGAAACGGCCGAGCAGAGGGTGCGTCATATCGATGAGTGGATCAATGTGCGTCGTAGCTGAGAAGAGACTTATAAAAGATCCTAAAACATGAAGATTCCTATCAATTATGACAGAAATACAGAAAAATACTGCACCTAAAAAGTGGTCGTTCCCTGTGCTCCATAATTATTTCCCACCATCCTTGTTAGTTACTCCTTCGTCTCGAGGCGCTCAGATCTGTTTTTGGTCCCTTCCCTATCTTTCTCTATCGCCACTCCCATCGCCACTGGAAATGGTTCTTTTTCTTCTCCCAAAAAAGGTATTGCATGAGGCGATGAATCCGGTAGCCTTTTCAAGAGCCAATGTGTTGATCTGTTGCATTTATGTTGTTCATTTGTTTATCTAGGTGAAATATTGGGCTCTGATCGATATCAGGATCATGTCTCCAAAGAAAATGTGAGTGGAACGGCCACAGCATCACAGCAACAAAGTATAGCCCTGAGTACGCGCCACGCATTAGTGTTCCATACAGAATCGTAGAGATATGATGAATGCGTCTTTGGCCTATACGTAATGACCTGCGGGCGAGCCGCTAGGTCAGGTCAGTGTCTTTACCTTCCCAGACGATCATGTACCAGTTTACCCTATCCCGGAGGGATAAAAGGCTTGGTCATCCCGTTTCGGGATCGATCGCTCAACCGTCCCGCTGTCAGCAGTACCTCTTACAACTGCACCAAACGTGCCCATTGTTTCACGTATTCTTATCAAATTCTAGTTTTATTTCTGGCGGTTATTTTTTCACTTCTACGTCTACTGGAAGTAGATGTTGTAAAGTATTGGATACATCTAAGACGGGGGTTCGATTCTCGCCTGAGTCATTATTTTTGTGAGAAAGTTAGCGCTAATTTTACAACTTACAACCACTCTTGGTACTGCGGCAGAGTTGAGTAGTGCAGAAATGCGGTCTTCCTTCCTATTTCACTACTTACTTCAGCTTCAGTCGATTTCGACCTTAAATTAAGGTTTTGGGGACTATGCAACTGGGTCTTTGTGGTGTTTTCTCGAGCTTTTCGTAGTTGGCAAATTGCCAGCAATAAATAAACCCACGCAAAAAGGTTTTCTCACGGTTCACCATTTTGCTCAGCTCAGGACTGCATCCGGGATGAAAACCGAGGATGGAGAACCTTGCAAAACAATTCTTTTCTTGTAAATCAGAGTGGTTCTTAGTGCGTCTTAAGAAGTACTTTCCAAGGTTTCTGCGTTTCTTTTCATAGATTGCACTTGGAAACGTTATTCTACAAGCAAATTACGTCCCGCCATGTGTTTTTATCCAATTACTTGCAGCAAGATTCAATAGAAACTGCACGGACTCGTTTGAAAAGTGCCCTTGGTGTTGTTGGCTACGAAACTTTATGGGATTACTTAATTTACGTCAAAAATCCACCGTATTACTGCGGGTAAACGTCGCTGAACGTTTTGATACCTTCCTGCAATTAGTACTGTATTGAATTTCTCTAATATCGCATGCTCCATTGAAAAATGTTTCCTTTGAATTAAAACTATGGTTGATAAGAAAGTTCGTGCCGTTTTTTTCAAGCTATCGTTGTAAGCTTGCTGTGGAATTCTTCGGAGAGCTCGATGCAGTATTCGAATAAGAATTATTTGTTATTTCAGATAGTGCTCTGAATGTTTGTCGAATTTCGAAATTTTATAATGTTTTCGGCCTATAAAGTGAAAAGTGAAAAAATCTGCAATTGACCTCACCGACAGCGAAATTTTTCTGCTCTGGTATGAAACAGCTTTCAAAACTTTGAGCAGCCCTTGAAAGAGGAAATTCTCTATAAGATATTATATTCACTGTATTTTTTGCTCCAAATTTTATGAGAAATAAATCGCTGTCGGTGAGGTCAATTTTACATATTTTCACTTTTCTCCTCATATTCCAGAAAAACTTTAAAATCCTGAAATTTGACGAACAGCTAGTGCACCTTTGAGAGGTCAAATAATTCTTCTTCGAATGCTGCATCAAACTCTCCAAAAGCTTCCATAGCAAGATGACAACTGTTGCTCGAAAGAACGGCACAAACATCCTTGCCAACCTAACATTATCTGACGTACGAAGCAGCTCTCATCGTGAGTTCAGCAAAATCGCAAAATGGCCATTTTACCCCTCCGATTGAAAAGGCGAGAAACTGACAGGTTTTCACTCTTTTTTAGCAATTTGAGTGCTGATTGAAGTTGCTCAAAAACTTTGTCTGCAACTAACACACCAGAATTTGCTGAGTTTTATACGTGCTGAGTTTTATAATCAGATTTCTTGGGCAAAGTTAACCAAACATAATCCTATTGTAGCCTAGCCGTACCCAGCTCTCTCTGATTTCGATTACTCATGATTATTCTTCTGCAAGATTCTCTGGAATTTTCCCTAACAGCGCCACGTTTCAAAATTCTATTCATAACTTTATCCAAGCATACTTAGCCTTTATTTCAAGCTATTCCCGTTACGCAAAGCTATACAAATGTTTATCCTGGACGTCTTCTTGCTAGTTGCTTAGTGCTAGGAATGAAAGGTAGAAAAACTGTTGAACAGGTGATAGCGTTGAACCAATTATCGGTGTTACTTGTACACATATCGCACTTATTCGCTACCTACTTTCGATACCGATATTTGATTGATTGATCTTGATTCACCTTTACCTTTTACCGATGTTTCGAAGAAGCAAGTAAATAACTTTTCTGTGGCATCAATTCTAAATCAGATATGTTGAGTGGGCATTCGTCTTACAAGACAGCGGCCCAAGAAAACCAGCTGAGAAATCGAAGTCCTTTCCCTCGAGAAGAACCTGAAATCATGAAAAATAGGTTTTCGCTCCAGAGTGGAGAGTAAATAACCTGCTCTACCACAAGATGAGGGCGAGCGTGGTGCAGTGGTAAGAGGCGCTACTGACCGCACGATCGATCGATCCTCGCTCGGGCCAACCAAGCCTTTCATCCCTCCGGAGCCGGTTATTGGGTACCAGACTTTTCTCGGAAGGTAAACACACAGGCGTGGTATAGCGGGTGGCCCCCGCAAGTCATTGTTTAGGCCAAACACACATTCACCGAACCTCTACGATTCTGAATTGAACGCGAAAACGTGGCGCGTCCTCAGGGATCTGCTCAACGGTGATACCTTTACCTGGTACTACAAGATGCACCGGAAAAAAAGGAGTTTTCCCTCCAGCGCTGATTGAATGTGTTGATTGTGATTTCTTCACCTCATCGATTTCATCCGGAATAAATTGTAATTCATTCCTTACAGGAATGATACTGGAAATTGCAAGAGCAGCTATTGGAGCCCTTTTGTGTGCGTCTTTCATGCTATATTTCACCTCTTTGTCGGTGCTATGGCGTCGAAGAGAAGCTGACCAATGGAATACTTTCTACTACAGGTTATGGTGCAATAAAGTACGTTCTATGAGTTTACATTTTAGGGCGCGAATGGCGCGGTGGTAGGAGGCGTTACTGTCACTCGCACGGTCGAGCGATCGGTCCTCTCACGAGCTAACCAAGCCTTCCATCCCTTCGTGGTTGGCTAAGTTGGTACCATACTTGTCTGGAAAGGTAAAGGCACTGACTTGCTTTAGCGAGTAGCCCCCGCAGGTCATTGTATAGACCAAACACGTATTCACCATGCCCCTTCGGTTTCTGAATAGAACACGAAAGCGTGGCGCGTCCTCAGGGGACTGATCACCGCTGGCACCTAAACATTTACCTTCCCAACTAAGTACTCGTGGATATTCGCTCAAAATTGAAATTTTCAACCAATTTGAACATTTTCAGGGATGCATCGACATCTTTGCTTTGATGTATTTTATGACTCTGATGTATACGAGATGTTTCGATGCGGCGATGCCGTTCTTTCTGTCGATGAATGAGCATCAATGGTTCACAAAATTCGTACAAATCGCACTAGATTTCTTCATGTACACACAGATCACAAATGTGTTCTTTGTGATTTCTGGACGGCTGCTTTACATATGCTTCCCAACGTCAAGCGCCACCAGTGTAAGTTTTTGGTTATTTTTTAAAAAACAAATTATTTGCTTTTCACGGGTAGCACCGATAACATTCCCTCGAATCTCGTTGTCGTTCGGGCACTGATTTGATAACAAATGCAATTTCCATAGATCCGTAAAAGGTAAAGGTGAAGATGTCGGCGTTGATCAATTCGCAAACGACGCGCCACGCATTCATCATCCATTCAGAATCGTTGAAACATGATGAATGCGAATTTGGCTTATACAATGCCTTGCGGGGCCAGTCGCTACACCAAGTCAGTGTCTTCACCATTGTAGACGAGTCTGGCACAAATTTACCCAATCCTGAATGGATTGAAGGCTTGGTTAGCCCGGGCGGAGATGGATCGATCGACCACGGAGGTGTCAGTTGCGCGTCTTAACACTGTGACACGCGTTCCTCTCATGGATCCGTACATGCCCTTTTTCTTGCCGTTTTGTTTCACAAGAGATCTCTGTTTATAGAAGAAGTATGTGATGCGATGATTATGGAAGGCAAAAGTGTAGTTGCTCAAATTTGAGAGGCCGCAAATTGCGGAAAGTTCCCCTCCGGTTACGGGATGGCAATCCCACTATTAACCGTCTGATATATGTACCTGGTCGTTCGTTTGCCGCGATTCATTAACGAGTGCGAATTTTTTTGAGTGGGGTTATCCTTGGTAGCTACAGAGAGTATTCCGTTTGCGGCGACTCGTAGGTATCGCTTTCCCGGTACACATGAATATTGAATCGAGACAAAACCACGGAAAACGACTTTTCTAACCGTTGGGTATACGAAACCCTCCTTCCAAGTTCTCATTTCGCACATTAATCCAGTAAGTTGCAGGCTCTTGAAAGGATGAAACGATGGCAGATCTTCCTCCTAGAAATTGCACTTCCAACCATTATCGTCGTCCCATTTTTTATTATGTTCGACTTCAAATTTGGCCTGAAAGGAATTTATATTCCGTTGTTGTTGACGGCTACTGACAGGCGTTATGATGAGGTAAATACATGTATGTCTATCATTCAAGCAACTAAGCCAGAAGATATACCCATCGTTTTTTCAGTATTCGTTCGACATCGGACTTGCCTACCGTGGAATCGCTTTGATTCTTTGCGTTTTCGGATATTTGTATCTGTTCTTCAAGTTCAGAAAAAGATCGTGAGTTTTGCAGCGGGAGAAATGAAACTCTTGCTCCTGTCCCTCTATCCGGGATACCTAATAGTCCCGAATGAAATAAATAGATAAATAAATAAACAAATAAATAAATGATTAAATAAAGAGTAAGCTGAACAGAGGCAAAATTGTGTTTTACAGACGTGCAAATAAGCTCAGCGTTCTCGTTCACGGCGCAAGCCTCGTATTAGCACTAATGGCCGTCCTTGCAGCAAGTGTATGCCGGCGATTTCGTATAGGAGAAGTGAGCCTTTTTAAATATTGGGTTCCGCTGTAAGATTTTTAGGGTTCCCAGGATCATAATTTTACCCAGTGTAAAGAAATGAAAAACAAGTATAATTAGTAAAGAAAATAAGTATACTGCAGCATCAACGGTAACAACCACCATTCAACTTAACCAACGACCCTAACAATAAGGAAAGATCGTAGCTAGAGCTAGCTTCACTGCTTTAGTTAACCTTTAGAGATAGCTCACGTGAATTTTGTGAAGCCGTGACTTTAGGACAAAAACGGTTTGAATGAAAGGCACAAGCGTTCTCTGGATATTTTCGTAATGCGGGTGAGTCAAACAAGAGTAAGATGACGGTAATTTCAGTACGGTATTGGTATCGTATCAGCAGTCTGGGATAGGACTGCAATATCTGGTAGATTCCAGGGCCTAGATTCATGACGGGTATCGGTGCTATAGACCCGTAAAGAAACCGCATTCAGCTCACATATTCGCATTCACAAACGCGCCGCGGAGTTTATTCTGAGGATATGACGGGTCTATTTCACCCCGCTGTAGTAAGGGCGCTCCAATGCTAACTCCCGCAAATCAACTGATGTGCCGCTCAATTTTCATTTTATACCATCATTTTTCGATGTTTAAAGGAAAAATAATAATAGCAAGTAATAACAAGCAGAGAACACCTTAATAGCAAGCAGAGAACACCGTCCAAATTACATCGCAAAAAACAAAACGAATAGCAACCGAATAGATGCTAGAAAAATTCTGATAAAAAATCGGATCTATCAATTTATGAATTGACGGCTGCTTACCAGTAGCAACTGTGATCACGACTGCTGCACTGCTGTACGTCGGGTATCGCAAACCCGACTGCTATGAAAACAAATTATTTCCGGGGATAGACCGAGTTCATTTCGTCCGGAGTGTCTTATACCCCGAATTTCCGATCATGAATTTGGGCCCAATTCCTGTTTCAATTTCGCCAGCAGCGTGACCGTGGGAAGTGTCTCAAAGGCTACCTCACGAATACTGAAACCAAACCGAAAAGAGAATTGAAAACAGTGATGCTTGAATGCTCAGATGATGCTCGAAATACCATCATACCAATTTCTTCTTGTCACTAACAATAAGATGACATTCAACGAATCAGCGATCTTGATGTGTTTTCAGAGCTATGCCTTGATGCGGCTCTTTTACTTCACCATGATACTGTGGATTCCGGTCACAAATGTGTTCGTCACCGTGTGCACCACACCCCGACTACGAACACGTCTACTTCAGCTGTATACGTTCTGATGTGGGCAGTTTCCAGAATCAATCCGTCAGAAAACGTTGCAAAATGATTTCCGATTAAAAACACGGCTTCAGCCACATGTTAGGGTTATTGGGTAAGATATAAGAACTTGTAGGAGGAATAGAAAAGGGTTCTCTAGGAGGATAAGAAAAGGGTTCTCGGATGCATCAAGAGCACCATTAGACGACCCGTGACTCGGTTCACCCAGTGGGTACTGAGACCGTAATTAACTGTTCTAATGAATCTAAGAACCCTTTGCTAATCCTCTTACAAATCCTTGCACTTCACCCTTACAACACAGAATTCACTTCGCAATATTTTCGGACGGACTGATTCAGCCAGAAATCATTTCGCGTCATTCTTAGGCTTCTACATAAACATGGAAAAGCTGAAACCAGGCTCTATACCTATCGCCCGATCGATTTTGTCGAAGGCTGGCGAACTCAGGCGCGGCTCATTTAACTAGTCTACTGTTTACTTTGTTATTTTTATGGCTACTCTGTCTGGCAATATTTGTGAATGTGCAAACTATAATATGTACAATTATAATAAGGCGAGTGGTCATTTTGAATGCTTCCTTACGCTCGACACTGTGCTTTACTTGCATGCTAGTGCTTGATACTGGTCTTTGTACTTCATTCTTTGGAATTGTTTTATATTTTCCTTAGACAGCGTTGGTCATTTTTTGAATGTCGTTTTTGTGATTCTTTTGGGCACTAATTCTAAGTGCCCAACAACTACTGTTCTTCTCAAGGTGATAAATATAACTGATAATAAAGTATTGTTGTCATGAACAATGGAAGATTTTTTTCATTTAGCATGACTTCCCGTGAGATGAGTAGTAGGCTTCCTACACTTACAAAGTGCTCAAAGTGGAACAAAAATTAGTTTTCGACATTTTTCCTCTCTATTCTGCACTTATACTGCCATTCTTTCGTTGACAACAATTATTTGGGTGCAAAGAGGAAAGAGGAGGAAAATTGCCATCAATATGTTCCGCCTGCAAAACACCATTGACGCAGCACCACCGAGCATTTGGAACCGGATCGGAGAGGGTATCCTTCGACAATACCAGCTGCACCCTCATTGAAATGTATCCGCTCTTCGGTTTCTTTCTTTTCGTGTTTTTTTTGTACTGTAATGTTTTACGCCGTTTTGTAAATTTACATATGTTGGTCCAGGTCAAGTGAATAAAAAATAAACAAATGAATCGGTCCCTGGAAAAAATTGAGGTTTGCGTACTTTGGCGTCTGCTGGGTGATAAGGACAGCAACAATGGATGGACTATTGGGAAGACCAGACCAGGAGTGCAGCAGACAAAAGGACATTCACCCTTGTCAGCCGACCAGTTCTATGGCCGGTCTATCTCATCAGTAGGATCGCTTTTTGCACTTTTTGCACCCTTGAAACCCACTTCTTCTTCAAAACTCCACTTTTGCGCTTCTCTAATTTTTGAGCTTCAGCTTACCGACGTGTCGTCGCGGTACTTAAATAAAGTATTAAAATGCATTATAAATTAAAACAGAAACAAATTCGTAAATATGTGTCACAGAAAATGAGTTCATCTGCTCGAGATGTGCGTAGCTAACACAGATTCAACACGTATCTCTCTATTCTATGGCCTTTTTTCTACTATTTTTTATCTGATTTTTCTGTTTTCTAGTCTGCCTTTGCCAAAACCTCGCAATCGTGATAAACAATTTTTCCGTCGCGCTATTTTGTTCCTTTCGTCCATCCATAACAAAACTTGAATTGATTTCGACGTGAATACGGAGAGAATTAGGCCTTATTGGAGAGACATCAAGTACTCCATCGTACCCTCGGAGGTAGCTCACCTCTCTACCAAGATTACACGAAAACATCCCTGCAGACCTCTAAACCGTCTCCTCTACAATAGAAAAGTGTTTATGCAGTAATCTTTCCATAGAAGCTACTCATGGAGCAGTTTCTCTTCAATTTCGTCTCCTTCTTCCACTCCGCCTCTTGATCCGTTCTTTAGTGCGATATGAACAGAACAATATCGAAAGGATTTTTCAAAGATTTCTTATCAAGAGGCTTTCCTTGCCGCCCCTCCACTCGGCTCATTCGTTGAACTAGAGAGATTCTTTAACGACTTTTCTGCGCTCGTTTCTAATCTGTGTACTTTCACGCGTCGTTTTTTTTTGTGAAAGTCACAGCGCAAGTAATGACGAAGCGGTGTTGGTCGCTGTGTTAATTGGCACAACAGCTCGATCAGAGAACTTTTTCGTGAGAAATTCTGCGTAACGTCCTCGTAGCGATGACAGGACGTGGTAAAATGCGAGCTAGGCTCAGATATCGCAAACTTCTCCCCCATAAACAGCTTTTTCGTTTGAACAACAGTCATTGCAAGCTTCTAACGAGGCCGGTTTTTCGAAATTCGGAAGACCCTATCTAAGGCTCAAAAATAGTTCCTATTTCAGCCTCCAGGTGATGGTATAGGATTAAGGATTGCTCTGCGAACCACAGAAACGTACATTTCTATTCGCTAATTTATCTACATGAAAATATGTATCTCGTATTCATTCGTCTCCTACAATTATCGACTAGCACTGCTTACCATTCATTTTTATGGGTGACTTCAGATTTCATCTGACCAGGTCTTTTTCCGAGGACAACACTACTACAAAAAACAATATTTCTGTTGGGTAATAGGGCCACCGCTGAGGTCAAAACCGTTGACCACCGCGGTGGGTGGTTTGACGCCACCCATTCTAGAATTTCTAGAACCATGTACAGCCTGTATAAATAGCGATTTGTAACCATTGTTATTGTATTTGGTTGTCTCAAATAAACCAATCGACTTGCTCTCGTCTACCGCTCCTCAGGACGCAACAATTTCAAACCCAAAAAATAACATATTACGAGAAGAGAGTTATGGCAATTCGACAAAAAGAAGGTTTTTGCTTATCATTAGGTAGATGTTTATCGACGATACATACAGACACATCTTAGCTACATTTAGAAGTTCATTAATGTTAACTGTAAAGGTAAAGGTAAAGGTGTCTGCATCGATCAGTCTCCGAAGGACGCGCCACACATTCGTGTTCCATTCAAAATCAAAGAGGCATGGTGAATGCGTCTCGGCCAATACAGTGACTTGCGAGGGCCAGCCGCTACACCAAATCATCGTATTTGCGTTTCATTACTTATTTAGTTCTTATTATTTATTTCATGGTTTATTTGTTAGTTACTACTAATAGTTATTATTATTCTTATAATTAGGTTGTTGCTTAGTTATTTGCTTATCTGTTGTTTATTTTATTTACACTTAACACTGTTTATAGTCAACAGATCAGCAAATAACTAAATAAATAATTAAACGATAAGGCAAGTTGTAAGGAAGTTCTAGGAATCGGGTCACGTACTTCCGGCTGCAATTCTACGCGTTCCCTATGGTGTCCTACTATTTACGATAACAAAACACTTCAAGAGAGCAATTTTGAAAACATCTTGAGAAAAATGGAATGTTTAAGAATTAGGACGTGATTAGGAAGTAAACGTACAGTATTTTAAAACGTCAAAATTTCGAGTTAAATAAAAGAGAGTAGCAGGGTAGTTTGGGTAAAGGGTGCACTGAAGAACGTCGCCGTATTGTTGATCAAAAGCTCCAATTTTTTCGGAAACAATCGAACACGGCTGGAGAGAAAACGAAAGACCAATAATCTGCTTATTTGAGTCTTTAATTACAATTCAATCGCTCACTAATAACCGGATTTTCCGCCGAATGAAATGGACGGCTGAGAGGGTTCGGTTTCGATGACACCATGACAAAAAGGACGACATTTCTGTGATCACAATTCACCCTATCGATCCTTTTCCTAGCACCGAGTGGTTTGAGCGGGTCGCCCTTCGCTTTCGGTTTTGTTCGATACCCAGACGATCTATTGCTTTTTTAAATTATCTTTAATCGTGATTTAAAAACTATTCATGAACTCTGAAGGACTTTTGCTCTTATTGATTGCAGAATAAAGCGTTTCTTTGTTTTCAGAAAAAATCTTTTCCTTCCTTCGTTATAACAGCTCGGCTTCTGTCGCAATTTTCCTACAAAAAGAGATTCAGTCGTGATTCTTAGATCGATGATACTCGTAGACATTATACTCACTTCTATTTCATTTGTATCATTTACCTTTTGTCCTTTGCGCACCTTATTTTGTCCTTTTCACATCTTATTTTCACGTAATAAATAGTAGTAATAATAGAATAACAATAATTATTTTCTTCTGGTTGCAAATTAGAACTAATACCGTCAGTTTTAGAGAGAAACAACTTTTATTTTCTACCATGGCGGCGCACCATATGAGTTCACCGTATCACCACAATCGGATAATGTAAGTAGTGAAGTCTTCGAAAATTCACATCTTTGAATTTCATGTAACACTTTTTGCATTTTTCCTGAGCTTTTCCAGTTGTAATGATCCCAGATCTTTACTGCAAGGATACGAGACTCATTCAACTTCAGACTGAGTTGATAAGAACCATCTGAACCCTCGTAAATTTGAAAAATTTGCAACGCTTTTTGAGGAACGCACGTGCTTAGCCAATACCTGTACTACCACAAAATGTTTTTAGTCAAATATTTTATATCTTAGACAAAAGATCAATGTTGCTCCAGTTGTCACACCAACAAGAGGATTGATTCGTTTTGTTAAGAAAAAATCAACTCATCGCAACAAACACACAACGGATGGTTTTCCTTCTTTTTATTTCTATTCGAAAACTAGTTTCCAGAAAAGGAACAGGATTGATAAATCGATAGAAGTGGAACTCGCTGAGTTCTGCCGCAATTTTAAGAGTTGACGATGCGACTACTAAAGAGTTTTTTTAATTTTTCTACTAAAATGAATAATTAATCGAAGATTAACGGATGCCGGCCTTCTTCGGTCCAGTGGGTAACGACGTACTGCGACGGACAGGTACAAGAAAAAAATCATTGATTTCAGAGATTTATCTTGTGTTTATGAAAATTGTTGTTTTATGGGTCAATTTTAGGAAAACTTAATGGTCCCCTAAGTCCGAAGAATTCAGAGCATATGCCGAGGACGATCACTACGCTACTCATTTGGAGCATCTCTGCCACCTCAACGTGAAAGACGTCCCATCGAAGCATCGCAAGACCTGCATCATATGCACCATAGGTATTACCCATGGATTTTGAATTTTCGTCTTCTTGCTATTTTATCGATAATGTGAATTGGCAACAAACTTAACTGGGCCTAAATTCATGACAGGTATCGGCACAATATACCCGAGAATAAACCCCGGTCGGCGCGATTATTCGCATTCATGAACGCGCCGCGGAGTTTATTTGGGGGATATCACGGGTCTATTCCACTCCGCGGCGCGTTCATGAATGCGAATAATCGCGCCGAGCGGGGTTTACTCTCGGGTATATTGTGCCGATACCCATCATGAATTTAGGCACTGGAAAGGGTAAGGCTCTAATTCCTACATCGTCGGAGCCATTCAGGATACTGTAGAGGCCCAATGTTTCTGTTGGGGCTTAAAATCTTAACGAAAATGCAGTGCACGGCGCATCCGTAAAGGAACGTTAATTGTCTACTGCTTGACAACTCCTTTTTAACCGTGAAATTTTGAGCTCATTTTTCTTAAGTTTCCTTCTGATTCGAAGGCACGATTCCTTCAACAAGATAAATGTTACATAAAACTCCTCTAGATTAAGCATAAGTTGAGAAGAATAAAGGTAAAGGTAAAAGCCGATTTTCCAAGTTAGTGTCTTTACCCCAAGACATGTTTGATAGCAATTCACCCGACGCCGTAGGAATGGAAGGCTCAGTTATTTCGGACGGGGATCGATCGCTCGACCGAGCGGGTGTCGGTAGCGCCTCCTACCACTGATCCGCCCGAATACATAAAATATTGATTAATTATATGAATAATTCCAGGACCAGCATGTAACACAGTTGAGAAGTTACGCGAGATGGTCAAGCACGGCATGAACATCGCTCGGTTGAATTTTAGCCACGGATCTCATGAGGTAATTCGTTCACTCAATCCAATATTCGAATTTTTAAAACAAAAAATTACTATTCATAATAATTATAATTACAAAATGAAAAGCAATAGCCATACAGGATGTGTAATTATAAAGAGCTCCCAGAGCAGCTAAACCGATAGATCGAAAAAAAGAAAAAAAGAGGATAACAGACGCAATTTTAAAATTTAATGAAGTTTTTATGTAACTGCATGGTAACTACTTCGTATTCGTATTATATTATTAGGCACATGTGGTGTAGTGGTAGAAGGTGCTATTGACAATCGCACGGTCGATCGACCGATTTTGCCTGAGGCTAATCATGTCCTTAATCCTTTCCGCATTATTTCATGTAGGTGATACCAGACTTTTCTGGGAAGGTAAGAGCAGTGAGTGGGTATAGCGGCTGGCTTCCACAAGCTATTGTATAGGCCAAATGCGCACTCACCATGCCTCCACGATTCTGAATGGAAGGCGAATGCATGGCGCGCCTTGCTGGAATGATCAACGTCGATCTACCGTTATCTTTACCTTGATTATATTATTGTTTTTCGTATTTCCGTAGTACAATATTGCTTTAGGAACATGCCAAAATCATTACGATGGTACGCGAAGCTTCCAAGGATCACATCGATCCGGTGGCGATCGCCCTTGATACGAAAGGTCCAGAAATCAGAACCGGCATGTTACAAGAGGTTTATATACCCTTATTTTTATTCACTAATAAGGCAGGTCAGTGAACTTATACCAGGCCACTGACCTTCCCTGTGGGTCCTCCTAGTCAGTGACCTGGGGTAAAATCTGTATTTGAGGGCAAGGAGGTGCACCTCGAACAGGGCAAGACCATTATGTTATCAAGTGATCGGAAGCTGATGAATTCCGGTACGGCAACTTCGCTCTATGTAGATTATGAGCATCTACCGAAAGTGGTGGAAAAGGTAATCATTATAAATTATATTGTGATGCTAAGCTGAAATAATTAAAATAATCATGGGATATTCCCCGATTGACACTTATTTAGAACTCTCGCATTTTTGTCGATGACGGGCTGATTTCGCTGATAGTCGAAGAGACAAGGGAGAATTCCGTGATGTGCCGGATCGAAAACGGCGGAATGCTGGGAAATCGTAAGGTAATGTAATGATTTATCGGATTGATTTTAATCCAGAGTTCATTAATAGACTGTAAAAGGCACAAAATAAACGAGAATTTCGAAAGCTAAAGGAGATGGTGATATCAGGATCGGTGAACAAAACTCAACACTTATCAGTTTAGACGCTAATAAATCCTCCCCTCCCATTCCTTTTTGCATTCTGAAAACTTGTCATCCTCATTTTTTCAGCTGTTGACGGGATTTACTCAAACAACGATCTGTTTACGTCTCTTACCTGTACAAAGCGTAAGATTACAAGAGTATTTCGACCCAAACTCGTTTAGGGAGTGAACTTGCCCGGGGCAATTCTTGACCTTCCGGCCGTCACCGAGAAAGACATTGAGGATCTGCGATTCGGCGTCGAACAAAATGTCGACATGGTCTTTGCATCATTCGTACGAAATGAAGACGGAATTCATGAAATTCGACGAATTCTCGGTGATAAGTTAGTGATTTTCATTTATTAATAGACCTTAACGCAGAGGAAAATAAAATGAAATTCAGAAAAAAGGTCGTCGCTGAAGAACGGCAGTTATTTATCTCCCGCTGGCATAAAAATATGAATTCTGTCGTGTTTTCAGAGGAAAAAACATAAAAATTATCGCCAAGATCGAATGCGAAGAGGGACTAATTAACGCTGATGAGATTGTGAGAGCAGCCGACGGTATTATGGTGGCCAGAGGTGACCTAGGTATTGAAATTCCACCGGAAAAGGTATTCATCTATTATTTCTGTCATTTCTTTTTCGTAAAAATGCTTTATTTCACCAATGTCGAACTCTCACAAGAGCAGAGTTGAATCCAGGTGTTCCTCGCACAAAAGATGCTCGTCGCCAAGTGCAATTTGGCCGGAAAGGCCGTGATATGTGCGACTCAAATGCTCGACAGTATGATCAAAAAGCCTCGTCCGACCAGGGCCGAATGTGAGCTTAGTGACGAATATCTATCAATTTTTAACTTTTAATATTTTATTGGAGTGGGCTGATGATGAGTCCTGACTGAACCGATACTCTGCAGTAGAGGGTGGGGTGTCAGTGAACTACCCCCACGATTCTTAGCAGGGCCTACCTGTTCTTATAGGACTTCGAATCTCAGAATTTTTTGCTGAATTGCTGAAGGTGGTTCAAAAATCACAAAAAGCACACCTCGTTAGAGATTTGAGATCGTCCGATGCGGTATATTTCGACGAAATTTTAGGCAGTGATGTTGCGAATGCAGTTCTCGATGGCGCCGACGGGGTAATGCTTTCCGGAGAGACGGCAAAAGGAGACTATCCAGTGGAAGCCCTAGAAATGATGCACTCGGTAAGTGAAGAAATAATCGTGAACGCTACAAGAAAAGACTGTGATAGAGTTGAAGCAGCAAGTGTTGTCTTCTTCTAGATTTGTAAGGAAGCGGAAACCGCTTTCTATTACACGAAATACTACGAGGAGATCATGTTCAACACCAAGAAGCCGACCGATCGCACCCATACCACTGCGATCGGCGCCGTTTCGGCGGCGATTTCCTGTAAGGCTAGCGCCATCGTGCTCATTACGACTACTGGAAGGTAAGCGCAGGTTTCGGTTGAACGATAGCTGGTTGGGTCCATTCGCATGCATCGGTTTGCCGGAGTGCTGCAGAGAGACGGTATTTCTCACGTTGGGACCAACAAAGTGCGATTCGCGTCGGGACCATATAAAATGTCGGCGCGCAAAAACTCACAGATTTGACCGTGTGCTTCACGACACTTTTCTGTAAAAGGTAAAGGTAAAGGTAAAGGTGCCGGCGTTGATCAGTCCGCTGAGGACGCGCCGCCGCATTCGTGTTCCATTCAAGTCGTAGAGGCATAGTGAATGCGCATTTGTCCTATACAATGACCTGCTGGGTCCAGCCGCTATACCAGGTCAGTGTCTTTACCTTCCCAGACAAGTCTGGTACCAATTTACCCGACCCCGGAGGGATGAAAGGCTTGGTTAGCCCGTGCGGGTGACAGCAGCGCCTCTTACCGCTGTACCAAGCGGGCCCTTTTCTGTACACTTTTCTGTAGCGGCAACAAATGATCCTTGTCATTCCGTACTGTGGCAGCACAGCGGTCGAACTGGGTTCTTACCACTGATGATTTAGGCCCCGTTCAGACTTTACCGTGTTGCTGCCGCAATAATGGTGGAGCATAGGGACCGGTAGCGCAATATCCGGTTTCTATGTAATTTCGGCACTATTCAACTTAACGGACACCAGTCGATTTTTTTTCAGTCGTCGAAATTCACTGTTACTTGGCACAGTGGAGTAATTGAGGCGCTGATCACGAATCTGCTGACCACGTGGGTGGTCTCGGACCACCCAAATCGCTACTTGGCTGGTCCAGTCAGGATCACCGATTTCGCTCGAAACTTTGTCTGTGGGGTTATTCGGGGTCCAGGACACGAATCTGCGGTCCGTTTCCCACCGTGTGGTCTTGGAGCACCATACCCATTTTGACCTTCCGACCGTACCTGGTGAGTCTCACCTACGAGAACCGTATTCGGCTGCCATTTGGAAAACGGACTTCACCATCGTGTTCAGGACACCAGAGAACTCCCAAGGACGAAGTTTCAGTGAAATCGGTGATCCTTACTGGACCACAGAAGTAGTCGACATGGGTGGTCCGAGACCACCCACGTGAAAAACGGACCTCATATTCGTGTTCTGAACCCCGAACTACCCCCATAGGCAAAGCTTCTGCGAATTAGACGCCTGAAAAAAATCGAGTACTGGTATCCGCTAAGTTGAATAGTGCCCTAATTTCTTCACGAAAACCACCCATGTCGCCAACTTTGCACTCAATAGTGCTTTGACTAACGACAGTCCAATAGACGACCAGATAAGGGCGCAGCTATTGCACGCACCCCTTCTTACTGCTCTACTTTGGTTTAGTGCAGCAGTGGAGTCTGAAGGGGCCCTTAGGGGTTAGGAACATTTCGCACTTGGCACTACCCCATCAGATTGGCCACCGAAACTACAACTCCAACAAGCTAGAGTTGAAAGCCACACTGGGTCCGCTGTGGGACTTTCCTACGTGTATGAATGGACCTTTTCTGTCTGGCTCTGCGGTTATGGTGGCTCCTAACGGCATGCCTTGATCTATCCACCTTTTCCAGCACGGCAGCACTCTGTTCTCGCTATCGACCGCCGGTACCGATCATCTCGATCTCCCGAGATGCTCGAGTAGCTCGTCAGCTGCATCTCTACCGAAGCGTCTTTCCACTTCATTGGCCCAGTTAGTTGCAGATTTTCCACGCCTATTTACCGCTTCTAAGAAGACCTCTGATTCAGAGGAGAGAAATCCCGACTGGAAAGCCGACGTTGAAGAGCGCATACAGTACGGGATTTCGGTTGGAATGAAACGCGGCGTCATCAAGCCTCACGACACACTAATCGTGGTGACCGGTTGGCATCATGGTAAGCTGCATTTGTTGAAGGAGTCTACTATTTTGAAGCTTAATTTCCATATGGTCATGTGACATCTCACGAACTGCATTGGTAACTTTTAAGCTAAGTTATTCACCGATTTTCAGGTGCTGGATATACCAACACAATCCGGGTGGTCGCGGCCGAAAACTATCTCGAATCAGATAACTGGTGAAAAAATCTATAACTGTAAAGATGTGATTATACAAATTTTATCCGGTGAATAAAGAGAAAATCTCATGGATGCTTTTTTTGCCAGTACTTTATCTTGTACTGTAGTCACACATTTTTCTCCGCTACCATGAGAGCGCGCGCGGTTCAGTGGTAAGAGTAGGAGGATACGCGCACGGTCGAGCGATCGATCCTGTCGTGGGCTAACCAAGCTTCTCATCCCTCCGGGGTAAGATAAATCGGTACCAGACTTGTCTGGCAGGGTGAAGACAGTGATTTGGTAAAGCGGCTGTTCCCCGCAAATCATTGTAAAGGCCAAATATGTACGCATTCACCATGCCTCTACGATCTGAATTGAGCACGAATACAGTGCGTCTTTAAAAGATTGATTGACGTCGACACCTTCACCTTACTTTCACAACACCTTTACCATACCATGGGAAATCAAAATACAGTACCGGACGTGCTGCAACGATAAAACGGCGCCAGCGGCGCTTCCTTGTGCATAAACAACCCCTTTCCTATATTTTCTTTGCAATTGATCAATTCGTAGGAAAAAAGAATGTACTTGAACTCAGCAGCTCTAGCTCCCTTCATTCACATACAATTTTCCATATTCGTGGAACTGGTTAACGAGCGATTTTTTGACCCCTTGATTTTCAGTCCTTTGTCCCTTCTATTCCTCTTCTGGTGACTCATCGCTCGATAAGGCTCCGCCCTCGGCCGGGCTACCACGCGGGGACCATCGTTGGGCACGAGGGATAAATGAATGTGGGTAGGCTCTGTTCGGGTGACCACGCGTGGACCCCAAAAACGGCACCTTTCGGCGCAGAAAAAGCGCCGCTGCCGCCGTTTTATCGTTGCGGCACGTCCGGTACTGTAGCTGGACGTTTCACTGAGGTGTTCAACACTAACGTTACTTACGAGCTATTCAAATTAAAAATATTCAAATGCGAAATATTCAGGTCTTTACACCCAATTTTGAAAGGCATCCTGACATTAGAAGTAAATATTTATCGCATTATACTTCAAAATGTATGTACAATTTAGACACTTTTCACCATCAGACTCTCCTGTAGTAGTTTCTGTTCGCGCACCGCCGGTACGGAACTTTGCCGGAACGAGCGTATCGTTCTCAGAGATCCACGAACGTCTGTCGAATTGCTCCTCGTGTAGACGCTTAGACGCTGTCCAATACTGTTCTGTGACAACTGAAACACATTTTCCTATAATTAACAAAAACCGCAGACCGCAGTTTTCCCCATACATATCTTCTAGTTCCCTTTAGTTTGTAAAGTTTCTTCGAAACGAAAGTTTTCAACCTCTTCACTTTCGTCGTTGAAATTCTGACGTCTTAAGCTTCAGAAACCCGAGCGATTCACTCACCCACGGAAATTTTCGGAACAGCAGAATGAAGCACTTTCGGCGAAAATGCTCCGACGAAAGGCAGAACAGGATGAAGTTGATCGTTTTGCCGGTGACGACAAGGCTGTTCGTGATGCTAAACATACTCGTAATAGGTACTATAGTAGAGTTTCAAGGTTATGGTCCAAAATCAAGAGCTAGAAGAAGGGCAGTCCAAAATGTTGTAGGAAAAGCACCCACACCTATATCCATCTCCTATTTTCCGCAACGGTTGTGAAGCGAGCCACGATAAGCGTGCGGCAATACCTCGGTTTGAAAAGATCGGGGTAGAATTCACCACCAATGAACTGAGGGGTTAGGTCTAATAAGAGGGACTGTATAGACCGCAGGTGCGGACAAGGGTTGTTAATCGGTAACCAGTGGCCCTGAAATTTCATCGCCTTCGGCTGTTTGTTGATTCAGAGCTACCGTACTGAGTAGTGGCAGTCTACAGGAACCTAAAGCAGGACAGAAGCTGTTCCCATGTGCCTCTTCTCAAAGAATAACCTTGTTCTGTCGAACATGGAAGGCGTCAAATGAGGTAACTTTTTTACAGGTTTATCTATGGTCTTGGACGATCTCATAATTGATTTTTCTCATTTCTGAGATTTGGGAATCTCTCCACTCATTGAACCTTATAATGCATCAACACCATATAATGTCATTTAATTTTATTTTTGTCTGTGTTCGGATTCAAACAGTTCATTACCTAAGTGTCAGAAACGTATGTTGTTTAAGCTAATTTGGATGGATTCATAACATCAGAAATGCTGAATACTGGCAGAAGAAATTCTTGGAGATGAATTTGAGAGCATGTCATTTTCGTATGTATCAAGCAACGCAGAAGCTACCCATTCAGGGGAGCATCAATCATTACCAGGGGTGTGCGGAATTTCCGTTTCCGCTTTCCGAATTCTGGTTTCCGGCCGCTTTTGGCCCTTCCGTTCCGTTTCGTGTTCCGCTTTGTTTTTGGGCGGATTTCGGCTGACGTCGATGCGATCTATTCGAATTCTGGTAGAATTGCGGCCGTCTCCGTTTTTCCTAATCTAAACACTGTTTTAAAGAGCATGTCTTTCTCCAGAGGAGTGGCCATTTCCGTTCGACACCATGTCTTCCGCGTTTTTCACTTTTTCAATGTCACATGTAAAATCGTTTGGCTAAAATAGGGACCGCTACCTTCTTACAGTGGAAGTACGTCTTCAGAAGGAACTTGGTGGGCCAGTCGGCGCGAAAAAACTGTGCAGAATGTTCCTTCTCACAAAAAATGCTCTGTAAAAGTTTGTCCTATTGAATGAAATTCCAACCGTCCCTCGCTCCAGCTGCACGCATCGGTGAAATTGTGCGCCATTAATTGTCGAGTTTTTTTTTCGCCCTTTCACGCGGAGAATCAATCGAAGATTATCAAATCAGTTAATCAGAGCACTACATAGGGCTATCAAGGATCGGGTGAATTCTTTCAAAAAGCCATCTCAGCTACATTGTAGTGGTATTTATTGAGGCGCTACTTATTAACCTATCCGCATGAACATCGGGCGATTGTCCGATCTTGCCCATTCATTGTAAACGATAACAAAGCCTTCCATCCTTTTGGGCCATTCTCGTCTATCACGTCAAAAAAGTCTGTCTTTCTCTACGTACTTGTCTTCGGCTTATAATGATGAAAGATGAATATCCACCGTTTACTTTGAAGCTATCACCGAACGTTGAACACCTTGACACATTCTAGTACCGGACTTGTCCAGAAACAGAAATGAAAACTTTTGAGTTTTGGCTATAATAATTTAGTGATTTCTGCTTTTTCCGGCTTCCGTGTTTCGCATTCGATTTTTGGCCATTTCCGAAAAAAATTTCCGGAATTACTGAAACTACTATGTGCAATGTCACACGACGCAGTTGGATTGACGTCCACGATACAGTCCACGCGACGCACACTAAACAGGGTGCGACGCGAATTCGCGGCGCGAATTATTGATTTTGCATCTTTTGCATGGGTTCGCGTCGCGCGTCGCGTGTGCACTAAACGAGCCCTTACTCATTAACAGGGACTGAACAACGCCGATACGTTTACCTACATAGGGCTATCAAGGGGGTGTAGCGGTAGAGGCTATTGGCTACAGAAGATTTTTAGCCTCTACCGAGAACTTTTGCTTCAGCATACCTAAATATAGCGTAGAACGTGGCGCCGAGATGAGCATAACCGGCGAACAGCTCCCAGATCACCATCACAGCCGATGGACCTTGAGTGAGCGAGAAGCACAGGCCGATCGCTATCACCGTGATTGTCACTCGACGTCGTTGTCGCTGAAATTACAACGATTTTCTTCCAGTTCAACACTGGAGGGAGGAAAAGGAACCATGAGAATACATACGTGTTGATTTCTTGTGATTGAGCGGAATGTTTCCAGTATTGACATGTCATTAAAGCGAAGCTCTCGTATCATTAAAATGTTGATCACTATGACAAGAAGAATCGGTGCGAAAACTACCTAAAATCATATTTTTTGGCCTTCAGAATGTCTTTGATTGGATCAAGTAAGGGAATGAACGACTCACCAGAACAGCATTAAATATGGTCATGACCCGCATGTAGACCTTTTTCACCTCACCTGGGATAATCTGAAAATAGACGAAACCCTTTTTTATTTTTGAAGATTCCTTCCAATTTTTGAGAGAAAAGAAATTTCAAAGGTCAACTCCCCTTTTCTTGTGAAGATTCCCCGTTTTCTGGTGTAAATTTGTTAACGGTGATTTCAGATTTTTTTGTGGAACTGGTAACTCTAGCTAAGCCTCGAAGAATCGATTTGATCGTTTATTGACTATTCGGTTTGCTATTTTTACGCTTTAACTTTTTATTGTCTATTTTTTCCGACAAGCACTCACCAGTTCTTTTTTGAGAAACGTCCGCGGGTGCTTCTCGCCCGCATAATAGCAGAAATCGATCAGCTGACTACCGTTACAGAACTCCATCAGCGTACAATCGTATTCGAAGTGATGATAAAGCGTCAAAAGACCTGAAATTTAAAATTAAAAAATTTCAGAGTGGAGTAAAAACAAGGTCAGGTACGGTAATGTGGTCTACTTGAAAAGGATGGCTGACCTGTGGCGAAGAAAATCGAGCTCAGCACGAGCACCATCTTTCCGCGTTGCCAGTACAATTTCGATCGGAGCGGGGATCGAATGATAAGAAAGCGCTCAACGGAAACAGCAAGGATCAGCCTGAAGCCAATAAATGAAGTGATGACTAGTTTTCAAGAGAGAGCATTAGTGTGTTTATTTATTTATTTATTTATCGTGCACTTGACGTGCGCCTTCAAATAACAAGAATGACGTTCAATGAAAAGCAGAGAGTAAACTTTAAAAAAACTAAAAACTAGAACAGGAATATGAACCTAGTACACTGGTATTAGCAAACATGATGTTATTGATACTCGTCCATTATCAGTGATGAGGATCCAGCTAACTAATGTCGCCTAACTGACCTAATTCACTTAGAAGTTATAACTTTATAACTTTCTATAACTTTAGTTATGACTTCCATCGCAAGAAAGAATGATTCATCCTTGATCCAACGCCATACTGCTCCATTCCTACAGCCCACTTCTTTTCTTCTCATTTCCGTTCAATGCACAAAGCACAGAACACGTTTCAGGTGTTCACATGGAGCTCTAATTCACGAAAAACAAGTTGTCGATGACTGATCGCTCACTTTTTGCGATTTCTGTGGATTTACTCACCAAATAGCCGCCGCACTCATCCAATTGGCGACGGCGGCGATGTGCTGCTTACTTTTGAGGTAGAAAAAGCGGAAGTTGTCGTTGAATGCCAACGTATCGTATGAAGACAAAGCGTGTGGCAACATGACAAGCAGAAACGCCAAGTCACAGAATGATACCGCGGCCAACTGTAAAAATTTGTTTTCTTCAAGCGAAAAAATTAGACTTTTAGCTTGAAGGACCATTCACACTCTACTGCGGCGGTGGAGCAGTTAAGCATAGTGGAGAAAAGTGACTCTTGAGTTTTTGCCTATCCACAAATCATCTTACGACGGTCCCAGTGCGATTTGCCGGTTGCTGGTCCCAACAGGAAGACATGGTTCGTCATCAGTGATTCCGTAGAGGGGTGTGTGGTCGGACCTTCTTCGGAGGGGTCCGCCCGTCGACTGGCGTGTTCTTAGTCTTCCTTGATGTTGTAGACCAGCGAGGCAGGTAACCCAAATAAATAATTCTCTGAGCCACTCACCGCGCACAGAAGTGAAACAATGCATAACGTGGTGAAGATTATTCCGCCACAAGGGCACAATTACTGCGGCAAACTATCCCGTTATGAATTCGACTCTGCCTTTACTACAGACACCAGAGTATGCATGAATCCTAATGGCTGCGTTTGCTTCTTTCTTTAGAGAACGGTCCAACATGCAGAACTTTTAATTCTTGCAATAGCCTTGTGTTATCACCAATCAAAATGCCGTGTTTTGGCGACAACAAAACTGTTCACTAAAAACATGTTTTCACGACACTCACCAGGTCACTGGCCACATTTGACGTTTCATCGGAGGCGAGCACACAAAGGTTGAGGACATTACCGAGAACACCGAGTGTGAATTGCAAGGGGAACAGATACTGCCACAACCATCTGAAATTATAATCAACTCATCATCGACATTTTGGGGTGAACCATACAAATTCGTGTGCGTTTCAGTTTCTGCCTTCCATTTCTCGTAATATAGGGTGGTAAGAAAGTCTTGATTCGTTTGACGCCTACTTTTTCTTTGTTTTCTTTTTCAGTGCACGATGTGTTTTACTCCACGGTTTGGTCACCATTGTTAGCCAGAATCATGGTGTCCCTGATAGGCAGGTCATCCACCTACTTCTTGCAGAACTAAGCAGGCTGGAAGCCAAAGAAGTCGATGACTGCTCGTATGACATCATCGACTTTGGTGACTCTTTCCTCAGCTAAGGAGCAACGTGGAAGAAAGATAATTGATAACTATGAGGGAAAGTATAAATGCAGTAAGATGATTGCATAATCGTGCCCCAACTGCATTTCTGAAAATGTTTACTAGTCTCTTTATCGACATGGGGTCGTGGTGCATGATTGCGAGTGTGTACTGAATGTACTCGCAGCCGTTTTTCTCGAACTGCTTCCGCTTGTTTCCAAAGCAGAACTGCTGTAACGACAGCAGATACCATGTGCTCTTTCGATACCATCTTCTTGTACCTCATTCCTCTCCTGTGCTAGAAGCAGCACTAAGGAACCATCTTAACATATACCTCCGATTTCGCCTCCGTAAAAGCGCTTCTGCTAAGGGCAGCAAGACAGCTCTGCGTGATTTAAAGGAGCAAGGTTCCCGCCTCTCATATTACGTGCCCAAGCTTTTTCAAACTTGTTTCCAAAGGAAGAAGGAGAGACCGACCAGTGAATGCCCGTGTGAACTACGTGCTGTTGGTCTGAACACCCGAGCTCAGTCCACTCAGCGTTTCTCTGTGACGAGGGAATGGAGCCAACTGGCAGTGTGTTATAGTCTCCTTGCGAGAGCACGAGTGTTTTTTCTAGATAAGCTGCGACAGCTTCGAGAAGGGCAGAATTTTCTACCATAGGACCCTGTCCCAACCAAGGCTAGACTTCGAAGCAGGAGACTCGAGCTATAAAACGAGATAACCAGAGCTCCGCGATGCTGAACTTTGTGATTTCTTTTACGAAAACAGCAAAGATGTTGCGAATGGTTTCCATCGTTCCAGTGCTGTGCCACCGTCAGTTAAATATGAGGGCTCAAACATGCTCTTGTGGAAATGACGTCATATCTGAAGTAAAGGAATAGGGTTTGGCTATTTATACGCATAGTAACACTGCTTCGTGAAAGATCAACAACTACCCCATGTTAGGTTATAGATAAAATTCAGAAGGGGACGACCTGATATCTTGGAGGTCTTCTTGGAGTTGAAAATCGTTACTGATGGTGTGGGTCGTCCACTTTGTGATACACTTGAGTGAAAGGATAAGCTAACCGAGCCGACTGTGATAAACTTGTGTCTCTTGAGTGGCCGGAGCACAAATACATTACTGTTTGAAGTGTTAGCAGCATGGAAGCGTAACAAATGGCGACGGCATCTTCCTTGTAGTACTACACAACCACCGCTTATCAGGATATGGGAACAGTGGTGCGAACCACGGCTCATTCAATCCACGTCAAAGTAACGTTGACAACGACTAGCCATAGGACAAATACACTTCAACCAAAGTATTATTTAGTGTTTGGCAGACGTTCGAGATTGTTATAAAACTTTAGGATCAATCGGAAAGAAGAGCGTGTAGCAATCACCCAAGAGTTGGCAACATTCACCGACCTATGCGGGTTTGATCTAGCTGATCGCGTCCTGTGAGGCAACCATGGTGGGTCACCCTATGGGTTAGGTTCATTCGCCCGCTAACTTCTACATCAAAGGGTGGCTGGTGATCTGTCTCGGCAACCACCACTAAGGTACGCTTTTGATTTCTTCTTTGTACTTTTGTTTCCCGTTATTCGAGACTTTTAATAGACCTTTGTGGAAAGAAACGGTGTTTGAGCGAGTAGCTTCTCAAATATATATTCGACCTTCCAGGCTCCGACGAAGGCGATATCGCTGAAACGCTAGCCGAATAAAATACTATACCAATCTCGGTCGTCTGCAAAATAGTAACTACTACTATGGATCCACAATGCCGAGATTTGGCGCTATGTGAGTTGTGGGTGCAGGGTGGTGGTCCGCAACTTTACGTCGACTTTAACGTGTTATCATTGTTAGATCTGCCATTGTTTACGATCAATTCGGTCGATTTTGAAATAGAAACCCTTCAGAATTGTTCACACCTTGACATGTTAACCAGCATTGAGTCGACGCAATATTACAGACCAGCACGCTTTACCCCCTAACCGACCATTGCACCGATTTATCGAAAGTCGCACATGGAATACTATACTTCCACCAAATGCACACGAACATTTGTGTCACCCTAGTGAAACTGAAGAATAACGAGAAATTCTGTCTAATGCTGGGTTTAAAATGGCTCGAACCCACCTCGTGAGAGGGTCGTGAACAAAGCGTAGTTCTGCGGGTTTCAGGCACGGCATGCATCGGCGACTGAACCGTCGGCTGAGTTTTCGGCCCGATTCGGCACGAACGGTGTTGAGGCGAGCCGATGCTCCGACGCTAAGCGGCTCGGGTCGACTGTTCGACTATGCAAAACTCCTCTACTCCAACAGCAGCAGCACCACCACCGCCACCACACTCAATACGATTTACCGCTCTGTGACACCACCGCCACCAGTTCAACTCATCGATTTTTGTCGAAAATCGATGAGAAAAGCCGAGAACACTGAAAAGTGGCTGTAATTGCAACATTAAGAAAAATGGCTCACTATTTCACTTGTTGCACTCCAGTGGTCGAAGAAAATTTTTTCTACTCAATTTCGCCCAGATTTCGCACATGGGGTTTCCTGAGGTGCTGACGACAAGTCTGCCATCGGTTTTTCGAATTCCGACTTGGGACCACCTATATCGCTTGTAGAGGTTGGCAGGGTGTTTCAGCTCCGATTTGGCCAACACTTCGCCTATGAGGTTACTTCCTGTGCTTATAACGAATGCTGGCGTTCGTTTTTCGAATTTCGGCCGAGGACCGCAAAATTTCAAAAACAGATGACAGGGTTGTGATCAGTACCCCTGATAACTGCCTCAGGCGGAGCTTGAGAAAGAATGGATGAGAAAATTTTCTCTGACCACTGGACTCTGTGAAACTGTGCCGAAATGACATTAATTAGGGAAGCGTTTCATCATATAAGCGCAACTCATATAGGAGTGGGACAGAAAGTTCTGAGTAAAAATTTCACCGTAATCCAGAGTTTTATGACATTATTAGGGTGACTTAAAAGTTTGTGTGCATTTTAGATTCTGATTTCCTTTATTCATAACTCAAGAAAAGCAAATAAATGACCAATAATGATAGAATTCACTGCAGGCAATCCGGTGAGGAATTATGCTCAACCATGACAACCTTGTTGGTCATTTGTTTGTTTTTCTTGAGTGATGAATGAAGGAAATCAGGATCTGAAAAGCAAACTTTTGGGTCACCCTAATAGAAGAACTTTCGTGAATAAGAAAAGGTTACAAAATTCAAATAAGTGAAAGAGGCGCTGCTCATTGAGAAATCACATGGTATAAGGAGACAGAGCAAGGTGTTCTCTACAAGAAGTGATATCGAAACCGTGTGAAAATTGATTCTATAAAGAACAAATAGAAAGAAAACACTGTAAAATGATATGCTGAGAACTTTCCGGACTACGTGATAAATAAGTGGGAACTGTGCTGCTGAAGTACGCGGTAAAGGCCAACACGATAAACACTTCAAGAATCCCAGCACACAAAGTGACGATGAGACGGAGGATTCGTACAGGGCAAACATCAGACAGGAAACAAAAACAACGTGAAACACAAAAGAGATACTCAACTACTAAATCTAATGTGAGGAATTCCCAAGGCCAGATCCGCCCAACAACTGGAATTCGTGACTCAGTCGTCACGAGCGTTCCAGAAACGAAAACATTAATATTACAAAATAGAAACTAAATAATATACTGATAGAAAATATTTAAACGAATATTTTCTTCATTTTTTCTTCTTACTTTGAGTCCTCCTTAACTTAAATATTAAAAAATAGGAAATAAATAATATACTGATAGAAAGTATTGATACGAATATATTCTTCCTTTTTTCTTCTTACTTTGAGTCCTCCTTAACTCAGCGAATCTGGAGAACTGGATTAGGCAGCACGCCTTATGAGCGCAAAAGATAAATACTAATCATTTTGCAGATGTTCTATGTAACAAACGATGAGTTTCAGATATCAAAAGGTAAAGGTAAAGGTATCTGTGTTGATCATTTCTCTAAGGACGTGCCATTCGCGTTCAATTCAGAATAGTAGAGGCATTGTGAATGCGTATTTGGTGTATAATGACTTGCTGGGCCGGCACTATACCAAATCAGTGTCTTTACTCTCCCAGACGAGACCGGTACCGATTTACCCGACCAATGAGGTATGGAAGGCTTCGTTACCCCGGACGAGAATCGACCGTCCGACCGTGTAAGTGTCAGTTGGTCCTCTTACCGCAGCACAACGCTAGCCTTTCAAATATTAATGCCAGAAAAGTCATAACTTCGGCATTCGAGAGACTGAATCGAGCACTGGACGTCTGTTGCGAAGAAAAACTGCCCATCTTCTGGTTCCCCACCTCCTATTCGATTCACCATCTATGAAAAGAGGAAAGGTTAACTGTTCCCGGGGTCCCGGAGTTAACGTTACAAAATTGAATATGAATTGAAAAACTACAAAAAAGCTAACATGAATTGAAAAATTACGAAAAAGATAACACGGAAGAAGAATGGACACAGTAAGAAGAGTCTCATGATAGGAATCAGTGATCGATATGAGCGGTGGGAAAAGATCATATCTAAGGTAAGAAGAGGGTAAAGTTTACCCTCGTCTACCAAAAGAATGAGCTTACATCCGACATCTCCAGAATATTCGTTTCTGAAAACACATGTCGGGAGAATCATGCACGAACTACAGAGGTACTGAATCATGCGGGCGGCTCAGAAGGGTGCTGTTTGGAAAGCGGATCAAGCGGAGCTTTGTTTCTCAGAATATCTCACTATGAGACAAGAAGCTTCGTAGTTCCCTGTCGTCAAGCGGCTGCAATTTTATCTGCTGGCATTCTTCTGTCGATTTATCGTCTCGTCAATAAATTAAAAGAAATTATTATTTTTATTTTTCCTCTTTCCTTCTCTTTTAGTTTACCTTCTTTAATTTTCTTACCGCATGTCAGTGGTTCTCTGGTGGGTCCTATGTACTAAGGGAATCTGTTTTTCATAATGTGTGTAAAAACTTTTCCTTGTACGTTAGTGTTCGTTAGTGTTCGTTCTTAGTTTTCTAATTGTCCAACAGTGTTAAACTATTGGTAATTATTGTTTTTGTTCTGTGTTCGATTGAAATAAATGAAATGAATGAGATAACTTTTCCAGAGATTTCAACGGATTCATTTTAGATGAGACTAAGACGGAGGTTTTCTGCCTCCGTCTTGCAAGACGGAGGCAGAAAACAAAGGCAAGTGAGGAAGGAGGTTCATCTCGAAGTTATTAGTAAATTGTGCTCCACAAAGTATAACCAGAGAACTACAGATGCATTTCGAACTTCAGAGTTTTGCACCTGCAGCGTGCAGATAGAAGCGGATAATGCTGAAAGTGCAGAATGAACAAAGAGGAGACATCCTTAGGTTTCAAGAATACACCACTACGAGCACTTTCCCGTGTGAATCAAAACAAAAATTAAGAGAAAAAAGAAGAGAATTGAGGAAAGAAAAGCCGATAGGGAGGGTAGAATCTCCACCATTTTAGATATTACTACAAAACTGAAGATGACTTGAAAAATTCAAAAGAGCCAAGGAAAATAATGGAGCTCAGTTACCATTACAAAACTGGAGATGATCTGAAAAATTCTAAAAAGCAAAGGAAAATAATAAAGTTCATAAAGGATGCGGCTCAACGACTGACGCCAAGTTTCTCATGGGTAGAAGTAGAGCGAAAAAGAAACTGAGGAAAGAGGGTTTCCAGTAAACAGTATTAAATAGGGAAAATAATATGATAAGAAATTGAACTTGACCTTGAATGTAGGAGTTTTCTTTCTGAAAAATCTTGGTAGAACCGCTTGGATAAGCGAGGAAACTGTTAGATGAAATTCGCAGATTTTGCAGAACCTGCGAATAGCATTATTTCAAGCTCACTTTAGAACTTTCAATACTCCAAGAAACATAGGACTTTAAGGAGAATGAAAAGAGGGAATCGAGTCCAAACATCGCATCTTTACATACGTCAATCATGCTCTATCAGAGTATGATTTTGTTTTGCGCGGAAACTCAGAGGTTGTTGATATCTTTCTGTTTCAAATTGTCTACGAAAATCGTTTTAAAACATTTTTCAATAACCCAAAAAGCGTAGGAAGCTCGTGAATAGATGTATTTTTGAGTCGCAATATCGAAACTTTCATTTTGATTAAAGGTCCAATTAGTTTAAGCTCTTTATTTGAGCTATTGTGGCGCACGCCTATGTGCAATAAATAAATAAACAAATAAACGAATAAATAAATAAATTTAAATAATTGATTAATTAATTAATTAATTAATTAATTAACAAACGCTTGAAGACTACCACCGCGTACTCCAAAGTCACTGAAGACATCGACCAACTGATCAGTTCAGGTATAGGTAACCTTTCCGGACCCAATCAAGAGATCCTTTTGATTGAAGCCTCGTTTTCAGAGAAGAACAATTGTATTCAGTTATTGAGCAGATTCAAATGATTTAACATCAAACAACAGCTGAAAAACGACGTCGATCGGTCGATGACGCCCTACATTCGGATGTTTGCTCAACTGACTGTCCAAACACAGTAAGGCGTACATATAAAAACTACTGGCAGCCACATACAACTTTGAATTGAATTGAAATAAGCTTTGTAAAAAACATCAAAAGTTTATTCACATTTTACTGAACCCAAATAATCATGTTTTCTTAGCACTACCTTCGTACCTTGCCAACTTCGAAAATTAGCAACAAACTGGCCCGAAAAGATCTATTGGACAAGTGTCGCTGTCGAATGGACAGCAGAATTTCAGTGGTGCCGGTAAAATGAACAACAAGCAAACAGGGAAGACTATAAAAGAATAGAGAAGACACCGAACAGAGAGGAGCAGTAGCTTCTACACAACCGGCGATTTCCGAATAATCTCCCCTGAACGTCAAAAATTTGAGTTTAAACTCACTGAAGCTAACTCAAAACATCAGACCTAAATCCCAAACTAGAACTATTTTTTTAAATACAAAATTTTCTATTCCTCCACAGGAAGTGAAACAGACAACTAGCCCTTCAAATCTTATTGAAAAAGTCAGCTCACTGATTGATCGTAGAAAAGACCATCTTTCTATAGGTGACACTCAAACGCTTCAAAATTCTTCAAGTTATCTCTTCTGTTTTCTTTTTTTTACTCGACGAAATGTCTAAATGAAAAGACAGCCGATGTTTTGATTCAATCAGAGCATCTAACGATTTGATGGAACAATAAAGAAACGAAAATTTCCCTCAATGGGTGAACAAACATGGTGTTAATGGGACTCGTCTAGACGCCATTCGGTCAATGGAGAGAAAGGCGAAGGAATACAGGTCTTTGGCCTCGACGACTAATGAACTGCAACAACAGTCCCCTTCTAAATTTGGATTTTTTTATGAACAACGTGAAAGATAAAAGGGAGGAGTTCAAATTCCTATCAGACCGGTCATATCCCTGAGGACTCGCCATGCATTCACTTTTCACTTAGAATCGTAGAGGCCAAGTTTGACCTCTACAAAAACCTGCGGGGACCAACCGCTATACCAAGACAGTCGTTACCTTCCCAGGCACGTCTGGTACCGATTTTCTCGACCCCGAAGAGATGGAAGACTTGATTAGCCCGAGCGGGGATCGACCGCTCGACTGTGCGTGTGTCAGAAGTGCCTCTTGCCACTGGACTACCAGCCTCTATAAGAAACCTGCCCACTCAAACTTCAAACCTGCAATCAAAGTCCATTTTGCATACCGGATTTGTTTTGATATTGAAATGCTTGATCTCCAATTTTAAGATGAAACTGATTAAGCCTCTTCACTTTCCAGAGCTCAGAACAACATTGGATGGGTAACTCAGAACAGCATTGGATGGGTAAAAAACCATTGTTAACCACAATTCTCTAACGGATCACTGTATCTAACGATTTTAGACTGTTTTTCTCGGGAATAAAGGAACTAAAAATCTGAAATGCATATATTTGTGGAATGCTCAGAAAACAAGTTTAAAATTAAACAATAATTTTTAGGATGGCAGCAGCTTCTCATGGCAGAGAAATCCTGAACCATAGCAGACTGATACCATAAGACGACACCTCTTCAGACTTCTCCTTGTAGGAGTGGTATAAGCAGCCTATCCTACGGGTGTCAACATAAACGAACGCCCTCTCAAGAGACTATTTTCGGCCCCAAATTCTCGAATTTTCACCGAAATAAACCCAATTTATTCGTTCTTAGGCGGAAATATGTATACCGAGCTCAACTCAGTTTATGGTCTGCATAAAAGGCAGCCATGAGATAAACCAGCATGAACAAGAATAGAATGTGAATTACGCGTCTGAACTCACAAGATAAGAGAAAAACAAAAAGAAAAAAGAACCAAATGAATGATTTTCTTCCTTTCACCAATCGTCGACACTATATTTTGGATTTTACCAGTTGAGAGAAAACGTCCACTTCTTTCATTGATTGAATTACTAAGAGACAAATTAAATGCAAACTTTTGAACGAGAATTTCAGTGGTAAGTTCACCTAGTTCGTGTAGATGGTAGTGGAAAAACAGATGGAAGTGGGTTTCAGGTCAAGAATGTCAGGCTAAGAAAAAATAAAAACCAAAATAGAATAGGTAATAAAAATAAGGACAATTAATATAACAAAAAATCGAAGGATAATTAATATAACAAAAATATACATAAGTGCGATTTTCGAATCGCGCTTAGAGCACTTTTTCATACGGTTATTGTTTTAGCGTGCTTCTCGAATGAGGTGAAAAAGTCTCGGGTAAAAGAATAACGATAACCTTGGCGAAAGTCGAAAAGACGGCAGAGTTCCGAGTACCGCGGCCAATGATCGTGGTTTACACAAAAGAGCAGAAAAATTCTTAGAAAAACATTTTCCTACCAGCTGGAACAGAATAGAAGGTCACGTTGCATCTGTCGGTTCAGACGCGGAATTTTGGAGTAAAAATAAATGCCCTGAGGCGAATCATGGAGTAATAAAGAAGTCAACGTCGTCGGCACGTCGTAAGTGAAAGGCTGAACCGAGAGCAAAAAACCTGGCACTTGAGGCAAACGACGGGGTCGGCCACGGCCATAGATCGTGGTTTAAACAAACACTATCCCCAGCAATGAATCTTCACACGAATTCCAAACATCCCTCTGCTAGTCACAGTCCTAAAACTGATATTATATAACTATTATATTAACTATTATTATACTATTATATTATGTGACTATTATATTAAAAGGTAAAGGTAAAGGTGTCGGCGTTGATCACTGCCCACAACGACGCGCCACGCATTCTTCTTCCATTCGGAATCATAGAGGCATGGTGAATGCCAATTTGGACTATACAATAACTTGCGGGAGCCAGCCGCTATATCGAGTTATTGTTTTTACCTTCCCAGACAAGTCTGGTACCAATTTACCCGACTCCAGAGGAATGGAAGGCTTGGATAGTCGGGATCGACCGCTTGTCCGTAAGTGTGTCAGTAGCGCTTCTTACCACTGCACCAAACGGTCCCCTCCATTATACCATGTGTTCGAAAATGGCTCCAGAACGGAGTCGACAATGAAATACCTCAATGAATACACTACAAGAAAATTATTAAGTTGTAAGATAGGGGGTGAGAATCAATAATCAATTAGTGCACAGCCCGATCCTATGAAGAGCAGCGAGATCACATTCAAATTGTAGAAAAAAAGGAAGGTGAAATATACCTGTGAGAAAAAATAGTTAATTTGTGCATAACTCGATCCTATGAAGAGCAGCAAGATCACATTCAAATTGTAGAAAAAAGGAGACTTCATCACGTAATAGAAATGTTTTTATGTATTTTTATGTATCTACCAATGTTTGAACAAGGTGTCCAGGACAATGGAGGACTGGGAGCTG
The DNA here is from genome assembly GCA_030553155.1 of Nippostrongylus brasiliensis. NCBI lineage: Eukaryota > Metazoa > Nematoda > Chromadorea > Rhabditida > Heligmosomidae > Nippostrongylus > Nippostrongylus brasiliensis. Next base: position 49,116,641 of record CP130735.1, on the reverse strand, counting down.
CAGGCTGTGGTTGTTGAGCAGCTTTTTTGAATTTTTTTGTTCGTAAAAAACGCAGTACAATGAGGGGGATGCAGTCCGATCTGACAAATGAAGCGAAATAGCCCTGCGGGTATTCTGGAAAGCGGAGAAAAGGAGGAACTCTAGGTACTGCTTCTCGCTGAAGGGCAGGACAGCCAATCTTTGACAAAGAAGAGCAATGAGTGTGCCCCAACGATCGTAAAAACGAAAGAGGCAAAAAATCGTGCACTAAGTTGTTGCGAAGGAGTTTCTAGATCATAAACATCGCAGGTTGTGCCCCGAGGGCATATACTAGATCTCGCTGGGAATCGTTCGGGCACACTCACTGTCGTCCATTCTGATAGAGATGTGTGTACTCCTATGCCCCACCCGCGCCTGCCCACTATTTATCAAGTATAGTTGAAAGAATAAGCATAAGAAGAGCGCTGAATGACAACTAGCAGACGATTGAGATTCAACCGATTTCCTATTTATTCTTTATTTGTGGTTTACTCCGACATGGGCGTGCATTTCATTCAAACTTAGTAACGAAATTAACAAAAAGAACCACAAGACTCCAGAAAAATGTAGCAATAGAATCTTCAAGAACTGATCGAACAAAACTAAGATCGTTCATCGTAACAATCGAAGAAGTACTTGTAAAAGGTGAAGGTAAAGTTTTCGGCACTGATCAGATCCCTGAGGACGCGCCGCGCATTCTTATTCCAATCAGAACCGTAGAGGGATGGTGAGTGCGTGTTTGGTCTATACAATGACTGACGACTCAGTTGCTTTTACCTTATCAGAAATGTCTGGTACCAATTTACTGACCCCGGAGAGATGGAATGCTTGGTTGGCCCGGGCGAGGATCGATCGACCGTGCGGGTGTCAGTGGCGCCTCTTACCACTGCACTACGCGCGCCCTACTAGAACTACTTGTACATCATAATATTGAGTTATATATTTGGAGATGCTAGGTCATTCGCAAAACACTGACAACGGACGGGAATTGAACCCGCGTCTTTCTGTTTCCGGCAGACTGCACTAGCCACTGTGCTACCGATGTACTACGTTGCGAATCTCCTAGCATCTTTCTTAAGCCCGGTCGGGCTGTATTGTATTGTATTTGTATAATATTTGTATTTGTATTGTACAATATTGAGTTTAATGATTCCTTCAACCACCTAGGCCGATCCACTGTTGTGAGGAGTCAGGTATGACTTATAACGGAAAAGAACATTGGGCCCATAGTTCGAGAATAAATGAAAAGAAGGGTTTTTTCCTAGTTTTTTATCGCCATCAAAATCGAAACCTTCTCAGCGAAGATAATCAAAAAAAGCTTATCGTGCAAGGAGGGTTAGGGAATATTGCCGACGGCAATAATCTACAGAGCTAATGCGCCTCGTATCCGAGTTTTCTCTGCGATGATCTGTTTGTGCAGACGGCCTGCAGTGGGATGGAAATAGCCGTAAAGCAATAACGATAAATGGGGTATAAATGGGGTAAAATGCAAGTGGATTATGTAGAAGAAGCGATGCATCAGCGGAAAACCAACTACATCAAACAACAGGATCTCTTATTTATTTACGTAAAATTCAGCCTTTACTTGTTGCGTGTTACTGCTATGTATAGTGAGAACGTATGATCTTCTGGCAATTCTAGATTCATCCTTGAAAATGGCGACCCATGCTGGCTTTAAACCAGTATCTCAAACCTACCCGAAGAACTACGATGCTGATGCTATTGACACTGTGGCGTAGCTGTGGAGAAATTGCAGAATTTTGAATGTCCGAATTTTTTGCACAGAGTTTAGCACGATAAGAACGTCATGAATCTACTTATTCAGTTGCCGAGTGGCTTTATACAGTAAAAGGGTAAAAGTAAAGTGAATTAGCTGATCAGGCCGCAGGGTTCGCTGGATGCGCCGTGCACTCGTCCTCCATAAAGGTAAAGGTAAAAGGTAAAGGTATCCGCGATGATCAGTTCCCTGAAGACGCGCCGCCGCATTCGTGTTCCATACAGTATCGTAGAGACATGATGGATCCTTATTTGTTCTACAATGACTAGCTGGCGCCGATTCCTGCACCAAGAGGGTATTTTCTCCTTCCCAGGCAACCTTGGTACCAATTTACCCCACCCAAGGGATCGAAGGCTTGGTTAACCCGGCGAGGATCGATCGCTGGGAGAATGTCGCGGCGTTTCTTGTCACTGTACCACGCCGATTTATATGGAACAGGTCAAATTTTACCAGGTACACCAGAACAATAACGCTGGGTCAGGTGTACAGGAAGTGGAAATGCAGAAGTGACAAGAAAACGGCGGCCAGCTTCTCCTTCCCTGCTGTTTGTTATAAATATAACTTGTTCTGGTTAGGAAAGTAAGTAAAATTTCAGAAAAAATCAAATCAATCTGAATGGAACAACTGAAAACAAGAAAAGTCCGGTTTTCCGTGTCATAGATGGATAAACTATCGATGCTATCCGAGAAATGAGTTGAATAATATAATAATATAATGTTGTAATATAATCTTCTATAATATAATAATGCGATAATAAAGAATAGTGACAGGCGGAAGGCGAAAAACTTGTTGTGACGCTAGCGAGAGTTTCTGTTTTCGCGATGAGCATTTCATTATGTTAAAGGAGCGAAGAACGACACCACAATTCATCACTTCAACGACGAAAATCGCTTCCGGTTTTGAAGAATTCTCATCACATCCAATGATGCGCAGTTTATTTATTTTAAAAATTGAAAAGTTGATCAAACTTTAGCGATAGTGGGATAATTTTCAGCTAAAATGAGTGCACCTTTAACGATTTTCGGTCTAGAGCAGTGGCTGAGTGCAACAGTCTCCTGTTTTTTCGCCTTCCTGAACCTATTCGTCAAAGTCTCACTGGAGTTCCGCCACAACAGAATCCAGGAAGTAGTGATTAGATTCAAGTTGATAAATAGATCGGTGAATTGTTAAGGCCCACCCCGTTCACCTTGGAACTTCTGTTATACTTTTGGCGGGAATGTGGAGCAGTGGTAAGACGGGCCAGTCCTACTTGCACGGTTAAACGATCATTCTCACGCAGGCCAGCCAAGCCTATCATCTTTTGAAGCTGGGTAAATTGGAACCAGACTTGTCTGGGAGGGTAAAGACGCTAACTTGGTACAGTAGCGAGTGCGTGGCGCGACTTTGGAGAACCAATCAACGCCGAGTCTTTTACCCTTACCTGTCCTTAGACCTTTAGATAGGCTCAAAGGACGATTAAACAGAACCAACGGAAGTTTTATTCTTGATTGAAAGCGTTCGCTAGATTGCAGAGCCTCTCACATTGTTCATTTCTCAAAGATTTATGCTCTCTAGAAATTTCCGATGCAGAAAAGTCACTACAATTTTTTTCCATTCAACTACAACGACAATAATCCTTGGAAAACCCGTCGCCAATGACGCCTATCACTTGTTCGATCGTGACATTTTCCATGTCATTCAAAAAAAAAACGGTATGACTACGGTCTCGAATTTTCCCTAGTACATTCAGTGTTTATGATAAGTGTTTTCCCTCCGACAATCTTCCTAGGCATCAGACTGAAAGTTTCGTGTTTTACTAATGAGTCTGACGTTTGCGAGACAAGAAGCTTGTCCAGGAAAAGCGCCATAGACATCTATATGTACCGTTGAACGACCACTATCAATACCAATTTATTGCGTGCATTCGTCTTCTGTGAGAAGAAGAAAAAAGAAAAGAAAAAGGATAAATCTCGCTTCAAAATCAATACCTATTTGTACCAATGATTCGTAGGAAGAATCAAGGCAAAGGTAAACGTGAAGAGATCGACGTTGGTCAGCCCCTATGAACGCGCCACGCATTCGTGCTCCACTCAGAATCGTAGAGTCATAGTGAATGCGCATTAGAGAAGCTCAGCCGATGTTCAAGTCAGCGTCTTCATCTGCCCTGACGAGTCCGGCATCAGTTCGTCTCAACCCAGAGGTATGAAGGTTTTCGTCATAATTCCGGCGGGAATGTGGAGCAGTGGTTAGCCCTGGCGAGGATCGATCGCACGACCATGTGGGTGCCAATAGCGGCTCTTAGCGCTAGGCCACTAGCGCATTTTGTAGTAAATAAAGAATTAAAGTAGGAGTTATCAGAGCAGCTGCTCTCTGTCGCTATGTCCTGGCTGAGGTCTATTTTTTCAGCTACCCGAGCAATATTGGATGATTTCATATGCACGAATTTCTTTTAGAATGATTTTTAGCCGATTTTTTTCAGAAGAATAATGAAATTATTCTAGTATGACTGCTCTGCTGCTACTCTTTCCAGAAATTTCGAATACAAAAAAAAATTCCAGAAAAAGTCTGACGAGGATGGCGGCTGGTGGAAGAAGCCACGCCGACGAAGTGGCACTTTGCTGAAGCAAACACTGACGAAGAACGAGAAAAACACTACACGCAGCGCCTAATGAACACACTGACGAGAAAGGAAAGTGCTAAACTGGTTCTTTTGTGATGAAGATGTTTTGCCATAAAGCGCTCCACCGTCACATCTCTTGATTAGCCCTCAGGCTGTTTTCCGAAACACGATCGTGAAGCCTGAGAAACTTTTTGGTGGCGAGAAACTGCTGTTCGTTGACAAAGGTTCTGGTTCGCTACACAATTAGCTACTAAGGCTTTGTAACTTGCTGGTCTAAGAGTAGGGACGAAATGAGCTAGTGCCATTATTAATATTATTTTTCAAATTTTTTCATTTGTTTTTCATTTTACCATTACTATTTATTACTTGTTTTCTATTCATTTTATGGGAATTTTTTATTTTTATTATTATTATTCTTACCCTATTACTTAAAATAAACTACAATAAAAAAGTTCAATTATTCTTACACTGCTATTGTTACTCCCACGTGGAAGATGAAAAAATTTAGTGATTGGAGTGTTCTCTCTCACACAGGCTACGAATTGAATTTTCTCTTGAATTTTTCTCAAGAAATTCAGCCGAACAAGCATCATCTTCTATCACATGCACTATGAATGAAGTTTAGTTTAATTCGATGTGATTTGTTGTGCTCGCCAGGCTTTATTATCTGCGCTCTGCATCTGCGCTGAGGCACTGCATAGAATTTCCACCCGTATTATACTTTAGCATGATTTATAACAGAAAGAAAAAGAAGGAGGAAAAATAGATATACCAGACAGCTCCGACTTTGAGATTATAATAGGCTTGTCGGGAAAGAATATTTATCCAAAATGGTGTTCAGTAACAGAATTACGGGCAAAGTAGAATAGAGGATAGTACTGGTGACTTCCATTCCCCTTCCGAGGTTTTTGGTCGAGGGACTTTGTAATTGTCGTCACGCACAGTTGATTACGATCTTCAAGTCTACACTGCAAACGAATAAATAAAAATAAAGAATAAATAAAGTTGAGAGCCAGAACCGATGTCTACGCACCTCAGGGCGAGTCCAAAGTGACACTTCGAGACACCGAAGCTCACAGCGGAATGCAGCAATTACGTACGGGCAAGAGGGCGACTTGCAGACCGAGCGCTTTTAATTAATAGACTCGCTGCAGGCGTTAGATCTTCATTAGCGGACTAGTCAAGTGTCCGTGCAGGACCTACTTCTATCAAATTAATTTTAATTGACACAATAGATGTTTTAAGTAGCAGCACATGGTGCAGTGTTAGAAGGCGCTGTTTTCATCAGCTTGCTCGAATGATTGATCCTCACCATGGCCGTCGAACATTCTATCCTCCGACGACGGTTACATTCTCTGAAAACTTGTTTTTTTCGTATGTGAACAACGTTTCTGTTTCAATAGCCCCTTTTCTTATTCGGTAGCACATCCATGTTCGAAGATATAACAATAAATAAATAAATAAATAAAATCCCATCTGCTTCCACCATCCGGTGTTATTATAATTTTCTGAGAACGTGACATTTCTAGAACCTCCACTTCCCGTTTTTCCCGCCTAATTTAGCTTAGAATTACTAGGACGGGTATACTATGTCGGGGCGTGCCCCCAGGCGTAATGGTGGCTACGGTACCTATCTGCAAATTGCACAGAAAGTAAAAGAAAAGAAAAATGACAGCGGAGGCGCTCTAATTAGACTAAATGGCTACGCGAGCCTGTTGAGAATTCAAGAGTTCCAGAGTCCTTTTCCCTATCAAAAATGTCGCCTACTCTATTATTTACATACTTCTGTGCTAAATACACAATTGAAAGCGACTAGAAGTCTGCAACAGCGAAAGAAAGACTTCTATTCTGGGTTCTCTGAGAAAAGAGAAAATAGAAATGGTCCGACACTATTTGAATTTCGTCAGAAAGGAGAAAACGAAAGTGCATAGACAAAAATATGATATCGTGAAAAGCTGTGAAATTCTTCGAATAAAATCCTAGAGTCAAAAATTACGAGCTGTGACAGGTGGAAAACGAGCACGGAATAATGAACTCACCTATGGTGATTGAAGGTTTTATGAAATTGAATATTGAGATTAACAAGTGCTTCTTCGACTATAACAGTGACTGTTCATAGTTTTGAGGTTCCTCTTCCTGTTCATACATCTTTCCTGAGTTTTCTCCTCTTTTTTGTAGGGTTCTTTCCTTTTTTTGTTTTGTCAGTTTCATTACTAATTTTGGCTGTATTGCACATCCATGTGGAAGAAAAGATAAATAAAATAAAACGTAATAAAACACATGGTTTTTGCACACAGGCAAAGAATTTGTTCAAATGGGACATCTCAATCTCTTTCAGCAAACGATAGACTAGCTATAAGTGATGGTTTATAATGTACAATTATGAGGTGTATAGTGATCTATAGCAACGCTTGTATTTCTGGAAGATGGCTCGATCCCGTGCAATCAGACAAATGCTTGAAGGGGGAAAGACTAATATCCATCGCTTTTCTCTCCCTTCCTAGAGGGAAAACGATTCGTTTCACTCCTATACGCAATGAAACACCGAAAACAGTACCTATGGTATTTGTTGCCTATTACTCCTACGAATGTACTCACAATGACTAAACAACAACAGCAAGGGAAAGGGAGAGAGAAGCGACGGATATTAATCTCACAGAATGCTATGTCAGCCTGTTTTTCATGCTGAGAATTTCCAGAAGGCCCTTAGCGGATTAGAATTACGAATGATGATTACGAATGGGAAAACGAAGTGAGTTCAAATGCGGTACATGAGGATAAACATCCCACAAAAAGGCTCGACAACTAATTCATTGACGGAAATATACCATAGAAAGGGCTCTATGTGAAGAATCTGAAAAAAAAATGTAGAGGTTATGGTGGATGTAAATGTGTAGCCGGTGATCTCCTCCACGGACGCGCCAAGCATTCGGGTTTCATTCAGAATCGTAGGCTCATGGTGAATGTCTATTTTTTATTTTTTCCTTTTTTTCTTTTCCTTTTTTTTATTTTTCCCATCAATGACTTGCGGAGGCCAACCGCTACAAGCGCTACAAGTCAGTGTCTTTAACTTCCCAAACAAGTCTGGCACCAATCTGCGCAGGAGGGATGTAAGCAGGGGTGTGCGGAATTTCCGTTTCCGTGTTACCCCATTTCCGTTCCGTTTCGTACCGGAACACGGAAACGGAAGAAGAAATTGAAGACCCCCACTGTGCACGCTAACAAAATGGAGACTGAAGTTATTGTGCTGACGTCGATGCGATCCGTTCGAATTCTGGTAGAATGCAACCAATGCAGCGAACGATCTGAGAAAAAGCCTCACTCCCCAAAATCATGAAAAAACTGCTGTTTCTCCACCATAGCAAGCTCGTTTTAGGCTTTTGGAATTTATTTTGAAAGCATTCTTGTCTATCACGTCCAAAAAGTCTGTCTTTCTCTACGTACTTGTCTTCGGCTTATAATGAAGTTTATAAAGATGAATTTCCACCGTTCACTTTGAAGCTATCACCGAACGTTGAACACGTTCACGAAAATAACAGACACATTCTAGTGGAAACAAAACGAGCACTCTATGGGTACCTTTAGAAACAGAAATTAAAGCTTTTATGGTTCAGTTTTGGCTAAATTCCAGTAATTTAGTGATTTTTGCACTGTTTCCGGCTTCCGCGTTTCGCATTCCGGTTTCCGGCCATTTATGGCCATTTCCGTTCCGTCTTCCGCGTTCCGCTTTTTTGAAAAAATTTCCGCACACCCCTGGATGTAAGGCTTGGTTAGCCCGGATCGATCGCATGACCGTGCCGGGGACAGCAGCGACTCTCACCACTTTATCATTTTAGACCTACACATTTTTCATGCCTGTCTTGAAGAGCCGCTAAAGTATCTGAGAACTGTTGTTTTTTTTGAGAGTAAAATTTCCGGTATAGTAAAATGTCGAACTCACAAAGGACTCTAACGGAAAAGTGAACGGAAAGTAAAGTTCTTCTACAAATTCTTCTTTGCTTGTGAATTTTTCTACGACGGGTAGGGTCTTTCGGTGATTTTTTTGAGAAAAACGTCCCTATAAGGTTTTTTTATGAGCAGCTCCGTACATGGAAAATGTTTAGGTTATATTCTTGTACTGAGCTCTGAAGGTAGTTAGGTAGAGTACACATAGATAGTGGAAAAACTTTAAAATACTTGCCAGATCAGATGGGTAGCTCCCTTATCCCTTGGTATTTTGAACTGGATCAGATCCTGTTTCTCTCCAAAAAACCATACCTTGGAGGATTCCCTTCTAGTAGAACCTATGAATCGGGATTCCTTCTCAATTTCGGAAAAATAAATGCATGGCGCATTCCAAGATGATCGGACCATTCAGGTGCATTTGGACTAATAATCAACATCACAAAACATAATATTTATACTAGCAAAAGGGTGACAGTGAAAGCGAAACATCAGATGAGGAGGCGGCAAACAGATTCAAGCAAAAAACCCTGCTTCCTCTGCTAGATGGATTACGGCTTATTTTAGTCTTCTGCAAAGCTTTTTTAATGGAGCAGAGCCATTTTTCTCTGTCATTTTCCTAATGGAACGGAGCGCGGGCGTTCCAATTCCAACAAAGAATAACAACTACACAAAGCCCCATTCAGCCGATATCAAAACGGAAAAAGGAGTGGTTTTTGTTATATTGAGCAAGTTGGAATCAGAGTCAATAGCTGCAAGGCAAACTTCAGGTGGGCGACATAGCGCCGATCTAAATCCTTGTCAATGGAAACCATAAATCTACTGCTGATGGCAAAAACATCGTCCAACGAGCTGATTTCTCTCAACAACAGACTTTTCATAAATCAGAACGCGTTGAGCGACAAAAGGGCAAGCGGGGGAACGTTTATAAATAATTAGTTACATTTCTGTGCAGGATACAACATTTTTACGTTTCTTTTCTTTTTCACGGCTAGGTACCCATAGCAAATCCGGGCTGTACAGGTGAAGCCCGCCTATTGTGGTCGTTGGAAGCTCAGGTATGATAGCAAAAAAGGCTCTGAAAGCTTATCATATGAACAGCGATCAGCCAACAAATCAATCGATTGACCTTCTGACAAAAGCAACAAGACAAAGACTGTCGACAATGTTGTCTTGATTTACAGGAAGCTCCGTTATCTTGGACAAAATGCCATACGATTTCAGCCAACAAAACAACTGGTGTTGGCGAATCGCCTGGTAACGATAGCAGCTAAAATGGACATCGATGATCAGTCTTTTAAGGATGCGCCGTGCATACGCGTTCCGTTCAGAATCGCCATAGCATGGTGAACAGCCGATGTACAAGTGCCTGTGCCTTCACCTTCCCAGATGAATCTGGTATCACTTTACCCATCGCCGAGGGATGGAAGACTTAGATAACCTTGGCGAGGACCGATCGCTCGACCGTGTGAGTGGAAGTAGCGCCTCTTTCTCTTTTGCCTTCGCAAACGAAAGCAGAAACATTAGTTTTCATTAATAAAAAGGTCACTGATTGGAATAGTTTCAAAAGCTTGCATTTCTATGTGATCAGTGAACTAGCGTAGGGTCATGACGCCGAGCAAACATCTCAAATTTCAGGAAGCCCATTGAGTAACTGACTCCTTCTTGATCCGTGCTTAATCTTTTAATGAGTCGCTTCAAACGTTCGCCTGACGTCAAAGCAAAACCGGCATAACGGATAGAAGATATGAGGTCAATATCTGCATGAAGGAACCTTAGAAGAGAATTTTTCTCCAAAAAATCCCCGAAAGACTCTACCCGTTGTAGAAAAATTCCACAAGCAAAGAGGAATTTGTAGAAAAACTTCATTTCCGTTCACTTTTCCGTTAGAGTCGTTGGTGAAGTCGACATTTCAGCGCACGGAATATTTTACTGCCAAACAACAACACTTTTTAGGAACTTTAGCAGCTGTATTAAGCTCTATGAGACAGGCGTGACAATGTATAGTGCATAATGTAAGTTAGGTTGTATTTATTTACTAGCAGGTACAGAAATTAGCGAGCCAAGACAGTTGGATCTATGATGAAGCAGGACTACTATGAAAGAAAAAGAAAAAGGAGGAAGAAGGAAAAGGGCAAGACAAGGAATACAAAATGAAGAAAACGGAGAGGTAGAAATGGAAAAAGGAGAAGTGAACGAGCAAGCAGAAGTTGAAGAAAAATCAGAGAAAGAAGTAAAAGAAGAACGCCCCAAAAAAGAAAAATGAAAGAAAGAAAGTCAAAAAAGAAGGGAACGAAAGCGAGAAAGCCAGGTAGGAGAGGAGGTAGGAGAGGGAGATGGACACGAGGAATCAAAGAAGGACGAGGACGAACAAGAAGATAAAGAAAATGAAGAGAAGTAGGTCAAGTATGACTAAAGAGGGAGAATCGAAGGAGCAAAGACGAAGAAGATGAGGGAGAGGAAGAAAAGGAAGAAAAAAGAAAACCCAAAACTCAACAATATTTTGCTATTCCACCTCGTTACGGAAGGTTGAAGAGCACAGGAAGTCAACATTGACAAAAAACCAAAAAAACGGGAAATTTTTTCCGCAAAAAAAGACGCGGAAGAAAGCCTCTGGGCCAGCGAATGGCGCTGACATTTCAGATTGAAAGTAGCCAAAGCCGGAGAATAACATTGATGTGCCTCCCACCCATCTGATGTTTGATGTTTGGCGATTCCTCCCCGGGCCATGCCTGAGTGCACTCATTTCGCCGTGAAAAGCTTCTGTTTCCTCTTCTGGGATTCCCAATGGGTATTACCCACACAGCTTGAAAGGATGGTGATCAATTCTGCCAATCGATATTCTGAGTTTCTGTTCGCTCATAAGCGGAAGAATCAGGCCTTTCTTAGGCCCTTGTTATACGTTCGCTCACCCCCCAGCGTAACTCGTCCATTCAGTATCAGACACCGTGGGGCCAGACACGTTTGTACGAGTTATCATGGTGACGCTGGCGTGGTGAACTCGTACAAACGTGTCTGGCCCCACGGTCTCTGATACTGAATAGACGAGTTACGCTGGGGGGTGAGCGAACGTATAACAAGGGCCTTACGGAGCGTCACTTTTGGTCTTTTAGATGTCTCTGTGGCTGGCTAAGGCCTGCTCATTCCCGTTCATCTTACCATCTTATCTCATCTTGAAAACTATACAAGCCAGTGCACGGACATTTCTCGTGCTCAAAATGCTGAATGGATCTGGTTGGAATCATAAAGATTCCTAGAGAAGTGAAAAAGCGTACCATTTTGGAAGCGATTTTTAAATTTCGTATTAAAATAAAGATGGTCTAGTTTTAATGATTTCTCTGAGGGAATGAGGAATTGGAAGAACATGTTGATTGAGAGCTGGTGCAGCGGCTCTCAGGGACCGATCTGTTAGGTCGAGAGAAAAAATTAAATTATCTTATCCCGGTATGGCATGGTTATCAAGATATGAGTAACTCACCCCTTACACCCTGTCTTTCGAAGATGCTACTGTGGTCAATAAAATAGGCATTCTAGAGTGCTTTCGAGTGGAGAGCGTTTGGTTCCGAAAGAAGCTGAGTGGAGCCGTGAAAAGAGATGAGCCGTGCATGAGAATTTAAGTGCTCAGGATAGTTTTGAGTCGCCGAGCTGATGAATTACCCTTGACAACTGCATTCCAACACATTACGGCGTGGAGAAGGAATTTCCCATAGATTTTGTCCCGCAGTTTGAGCAAACTCTTCTCTATCACAATTTTGAAACGAAAAGTTTCGCCTATAATCAACTTATGTATGTAACTGGTCAATGCGCGCGTGGTACAATGGTGAGTGGCGCTACTACCACCTGCGCGGTCGGGCGATTGATCCCCGCAAGGTTAACCTAGTCTTCCACCCCTCTGGGTTCGGGTAAATTGGTAAAAGGCTTGTCTGGGAAGGTAAATGCACTGGCGTGGTATATTGGCTCTCCCCCTCAAGTCTTTGTATAGACCAAATATCCAGTTACCATGCCTCTACGATTCTAAATGGAACACGAATGCGTGGCGCGCCCTTAGAGGATTTCAGCGGAGACCACCCTACCTAGACTCCCTACAATACAACTGTCAGTCCTCCTAGAGCAATTGATATAGGTACTGAGATAGCAGTAAGTGGATAGAATGCAATGCAACACCCTTTTTGAAGTTCCTGGAGCCCTCTTTTCCGAAGGGCGCTTTGAAGGGCTGAGTACGTTTCTCCTGGGCATAGTCATAATACAAGTCACTTACATACTCAGAAGAGAATCAGAAGAGCCTTAACCGCTCTTCACAGCGGAACTGAGCCGATGCTCACGTGCATCAGCCGTAATGAATTTGTTATTCAGAGTTTTGTTTTCACACATGATAAGCGGTCGATTCTGCAGGAAGCGAGCGCTAAGGGAGAGATCATAAACAATGATAAAAAGATTGAATGATGTTAAGGGGAAAGGTAGAGGAAAAGTTGCATGGCAATTAGAAAAATCATGAGCCTTCTGGGCAAGATAGCGCACAATTAGGTTATTTCATATAAATTTAAGTATTATAAATTAAAGGTCAAGACGAGGGTACCGTCGCTGATCAGACCCCTAAGGACGCGCCACCGCATTTTTGCTCCATTCAAAATCGCAAAGTTATGGTGAATGCGTATTTGTCCTATACCATAACTTGAGGGGGGCAGCCGCTATACCAAGTTACTGTTTATACCTTACCAAACAAGACTGGTACCAATTTACCCGACTCCAGAGGAATGGAAGGCTTGGATAGTCAGAGCCGGGATCAATCACTCGACCGTGCTGGTACCACTAGCGCCTCTTACCACATGAGCCCTTAGTACAACGATATTTTTGTAGAACTTTCTGTAGGGCAACGTACTAACAACAATAATATTGAGCAATAGATGTTTCAGTGGAATAGTCCTTTGAAGACGATGAGCACGCCGAAATGTCGGGCCAAATTTTCACCCTACAACTTCAAAAGCGTAGTAACAACAGATAATTCATATTTTCATTAATGATGATTTTTAAGGAATAAAGATTTTGAAGGATTTCAGTTTAATTCCGAACGCTTCTCTCCTTCTCACGGTGTTCTCTCAGGGATAATGGAAATGCGAGGAAATCCCACGTATTCCATTGATACTTGTAAAAAAAGTCAGGTAGAACGTAGATTTTCACACGTTAGTCTAAAACTCATCTCGTAGACTCACAAGGACAAACCAAGGAGGAATTTGGATTCAGGATATGGTGGCAAAAGCAGCCAATGATTTGCGAGTGGAGGAAAAAGAACAAGATTTTAGAGTGAGACCTTAAAGTCGGCCAGACGCGCATTAACTCTTCCATATTGAAATCCCCCGCAAAAGTCTTTCTAATCTGCTGGGACTTCTACTTATGAAATGAATTAAATGCTTTTATATGGGAGATTGTCTTAAGATTCCACCATTTTTTGAATATAAAAAATTCACGCAAAAAATCTATGGCTTGAAACTTGAATCTATGACTTGGTTTATTAATGACTTGAAACTAAAATTCATAGCCTATTAGAACAAGCTAATCACGCTCTATCAGAGTATTACCACTAGACAAGTACAAGTTCAGTGGTGCCTAAGACACATTCGTTCAAAAATGCATATGAGGATGAATTTAAATAAAAAAACTAGAATTTCCAACAACGGCACATATAAGTGTATTCTCCATAAGAGTTAACAAAACTGTCAACTGTAATAAAATTCCTTTTCGTTTCAGCGATCTTCCCCCAAAAAATGAAAAGTGACATATCTTTTCGCAAACTACTGTATGTGTAAGGCCATGGCAACTGGAACGGCAATATCACTCTGCGCTCAGGGTGATTATGGCAATATGAAGTTGAGTGAATCTTTGCATATTTATCATATTTTTCAGCCAAAATCTTTTTTATCAGAGAAAAATCGAATATTGGTCAAAACAGTCCTGTGAAGAGAACGCTCGTTTAGCATAAAGCTTCTCTCCGCTATACTTCGTAGTAGTGGCCGGCCGTATTGTTATTGTCTCCACTTTCCCTACAACAATCGTATAGACTTCCATCGGCGTCTACTTCTCACGATCAGCTGCCACCATCACAACCAAACGGCGGCGGTGTCACTTTCAGAGCTCAGCTTCTTCGAAAATAATCCTCTTTGCCGTCCGTCCGCGTAACTTCCGTGTTTTCAACGAACGAGTACGAAACGATGAGCATTTAGGCTTGCGCTGAAGATTGAGTGTGTTGTTTTCCGTTCAAAAGATGTTCTCGCGCGCCAAGAGCAATTGCAAATTTGAGAAGTACTTCTGACCAGTGGTCATAAAAAGACCACCCTCCAGCGCCACACTCTGGGTAAAAGGTAAAAGGTAAAAGGTAAAGGTGTTAGTGTTAATCAGTTCCCGAAGGACGCACCGCCGCAACCGTGTTCAATTCAGAATCGCAGAGGCTTTGTGAATGCATATTTGGCCTATACAATGACTTGCGGGGGTCAGCCGCTATAATATGTCAGTGTCTTTACCTTCCCAGAAAAGTCTGGTATCAATTTGCCGACCCCGGAGGGATTGAAGGCTTGGTTGGTCCAGGCGAGGATCGATCGACCGTGCGGGTGTCAGCAGCGCCTCTTACCAGTGCACCACGTGCGTCCTTATTAGGGTAATCCAGAAACCCATAAACAACGCGATTCCACATACAAATATTTTCAGGAGGTAATTCTAAAGAAGTTCTGATTCCACTGCGAATGATGAATCACCTTCTTGAATTGTAACTAATCTATCACCAATGTCACAGATTCGTAGAAATGTCCTTAAAATTTTTGCGGTGGAGCGGAAATAGGCGCCACTTACCCACGCGCGGTGGAGCGATCGAACCCTGCCCATGTAAACCAAGAATTCCTTCCCTTCAGGGCCGATGATTTCGTTCCAGACTTGCCTGAGGAGGTGGAGACAGAGACTCGAACAGCGGGTTACTATATTGGCTAAAGACGCATTCACCATGGTCCTAAGGTTACAGATGTGAATAGAAGAAACGTGCATGGCGCATACTTCGGGGACTGGTCAACGATCGACAGAACTGACCGTTTCACCTTTACCCTTTCATTTACTTCTTTTCGAATATGATGATGACTAAGAATAATGTGATTCCAACGAATGAATTTAAGAAAAAGGAGAGGAGGAATAAGAAGGAAAGGAAGAAGAAATAAGAAAAAAGGAGGAAGACAACAAATGAAACTACTAGACGAACTAAAAGGCAGTAAAAGAGAAGTGCCGCCATCAACGAATAACGACTTGAGTATGAAAAGGAGAAAAGTCGAGAATTTGGAAAGCAAGTCGAAAAAGTGGACCTTAGGTGCCTCATGGAGATCACAAAGTGATCAGCCAGTTGTGAAGCCTCGAAAGAACGCCTCAGGGGGCATTTGGACACTGCTGCAGGCCGCACCCCTTCGACTCTAACGAGCAAGCTCTTCCAGGTCAACAATTTGTGACGATGCGCACTAAATGTGCAAAAAATGTAGGAAAGACGATTTAGGTCACCTAAAAGTCTTAAAACAGGACAAAAACATCTTAAAAGAAGATCAAAATGCAAGTTGAAAGTTCATCATTCGTTGGGAAATCCCAATAGGTCTTCAAATGCGCAGCTCCATTGCCCGCGGTAACTCCGTTGCCCTATTTCTACCGTAGGAGAGCTTTCGAGTTCTATTTTCCAATTTTTTTATTTTAATTTCAGTCACCCGGACAGCCTGCAGCAAATTTAAGCCACGGAGATGATATATTGTACAGAAGAAAAATAGGTCCGAGGAAGAATGTCAGAAAGCAGTCAGAGAAACTCCCAACGCCAGAATTCAAGGATGAAATTTGAAGGAATACAAAAATCGCCTTTAGACAGATAAGGTCAGAATCGTAGTGAATATAGACCTTCATCAAAAGAATGATATGGGATGATTCCCATTCGGGTGCGAGTTTATGAGAGTGTAAACAAAAGATCGGACGAAACGCTTCCCTTCATTTTTTGTTTCTTTTGCTATTGCTTATCTATTTAATAGAGGGAATTTCGTATCTTTTGAATATTTACTTTATTTTATTCTAATTTGTTGGAAATTCGACAAGATACAGTCGACAAAGCCGCAGCAATAGCTCAGATTCAAGAAATGTGGAATTTACGCTGAAAGAGAAAGAGAAAAAGAAAGAAAAGTGAGAAAATTTCAGTTTTCGCCTGAAAAATATTAAAGAGGCGCTCCAGGTGTTCAGGTAGAAGTGGCGCTTTGCAGAAATGTTTGTTGGAGATTTTCCCAGTGGTCGCAAACAATCAATCTATCAAGTCAATCTTATCAATCTGACAAGTGAGCCGACTCTTCACACCTTTCGTCTTCCACTCAGCGCCCAATAAAAAGAAAACGAAAGAAGAAAAACAAGAACAGAAAAACGACAAAAGTTTGAAAAAAATTGTAGATGAGGAATTAAAAACAGAGTATGACAATCCGAAAATCTGGTATTCTTCGAAAAGTTTAAGCCAATTGGAGCCTCCAAAGCCGAAAAGCAATGGAAAATTTTTTCAAAGCCTTCACACCTTCCGGCTTCCACTCAGCACCCAGAAAAAAGAAAACGAGAAAAAGAAAAAAAGAACGAAAAGAAAGAATGAAGAAATATGAAGAATTTCAATCAGGTATTCTTCGAAAAGTCGACGATATTTCACAGAGTCGACGATATTTCAAAAAATAGCCAAGAATGGAAGCCAAACGAAAAGCTGAGCGTGTGAAAGCAGTCTGACAAAATAGGAGCACAAATGGCAGGAAATAGAGACGAATAACGGAGGCAGCTCTAGGATTATGTCGTCAGAGTCGGCTAAAGACGCTATGTCGCCTCCTGCAATCGAAATTAGGACGGTCAGGGTAATC
The DNA here is from genome assembly GCA_030553155.1 of Nippostrongylus brasiliensis. Lineage (NCBI taxonomy): Eukaryota > Metazoa > Nematoda > Chromadorea > Rhabditida > Heligmosomidae > Nippostrongylus > Nippostrongylus brasiliensis. The sequence goes on along the minus strand of CP130735.1, from coordinate 49,099,417 downwards.
GACGAGCACTGGTCACAAATTTGGCAACAGAAAACCAAAATGAAGCTATTGATAAGAATTCGAACTCTGCCATTAGTCTATGCCAGGACAAGAAAACTACGAAATCCTTCCCATCAGCAGATAACCCTCCCTCTTACCGCTTGCCTTCGATATCCGTTCTGATTCAGATCAGATCGGCCGTTCACCTATGGCTCACCAGTGATCTCCTACCAACCAATACCTGACTGTTCTTCGGCGGCATTCGTCCTCTAGACGACGTCGTGGTTTTCCCTCAGGCAAGCAAAGTGATACTCTAGCAAAAATAGAACTCTGAGAATTGGAGGCAGGGACCGCTTTCAGCCGAATAGTCGACCGGTCATCTGTACATACATTAATCATGCTCTATCAGAGTATGGCTTTGTTTTGCGCGGAAACTCAGAGGCTGCTGATATATTTCTGTTTCAAATTGTCTACAAAAATCGTTTCAAAGCATTTTTTAATAATCCAAAAAGCGCAGGAAGCTAATGAATCAGTGTATTTTTGAGTGATGATATCGCAACTATCATTTTGATTAAGAGTCCAATTGGTTTGGATATTTGTTTAGTTTGAGTACATGTACAAATTATGTATTTTGTACAAAAATCGTTGTAAGACATTTTTTAATGATACAAAGTAAGCAGGAAGCTCATCAATAGATGTATTTGTGAGTTGTGATCGTTTTAAAACATTTTTTAATAATCCAAAAAGCGCAGGAAGCTAATGAATCGATTTTTGAACGCAACTTTTTTGATTAAGAGTCATTTTAGATTGAGAGTCAAATTATGTATTATGTACGATTTGATTAAGCTGTTTGTTTGAGCTCTTGCGTCGCACGTCTATGTGCAATAAATAAATAATTAAATAAATAAATAAATAAATCTACACTCATAGGTGCAAGGCGGCATATCTTTCAACCGTTACTGCATTCTAGAGGTCTGATATTCTGTTTCCGCTCCATTCAAAAATTTTAGTCGAAAACAACTATTAGTATACCTCGGATACGTACTTTAGTCGAAAACATCTGTTAGTATACCTCGTATACCTCGGATACGTAAACTAATTTTTTTTAAAAGATCTATATATAGTATTTCATTATATATTGAAATATCACAGTATTATGAATTCTAATAGATTTTCTTAGCAATGTTGGCAGGAAGCAGACAACCACGACCGTACCGAGACGACGCAGTCATACGAAAGCAAAATTCCTGAGGGCAAATTCGAATCTCTTTAAGAACCTACGCTTGGCTGCCGCTCGAATACACAGATATTTGGTCATTTCAACATTGTTGACAACAAAATGATAATTAGTGGCGCGTCATCGCGTTTTCAGCTGACGCTTCACACAAAATGCAGTAGCGAATTAATTTAGTTAGGCTGTTTTCGACCGAACGGCAGAAGAAACGCAACGCTCGACCTGACTTATCTACGCTTTATGATATGCTTTTTTCTCATGTTTACAAAAACATACCTGATTTCGACCAGCGCGTCACAAATTCACTCTGAGCGTCTCTGAGGTATTTTCTGAGGTAGGAATAGGAGTTTTTGGGGAGAAAATTGAGAGAATTGCACGACTTCGCTCATTGTAAGCCTACAAGTTTGAGTTGCGCCATGCATTCGACTGCCGTTCGTGAACCTATAGCGGACTTGAGGAACACAAGAAAAGCCATTGTTCTTGGTGAAGACAATTGACGAAAATTTGGACAGAATTCTGAAAGGTTATTTTTAACCTTGAGGAGCACTAAACTTAAGATAAATAAATAGAGATGAATAAATAAATGAATAAACTGACCTTAAGCTTCAACCTTAGCGCTGAAGTGAATGAAGTGAAGCGTTTCTTTCTTTTTCTGTCGAGTAAACTTGAATGTTGATTTTGTTTTTATTTATTTATTTATTTGATTATTTATTTATTCATTTATTTATTCATTCATTCTTGCACCGCAAGCAAACCATAATTAACGCAGTCGAGACGAACATGAAACAAAGACAACTTTACAGTAGAAACAAGGCGTAACAACGGATAGGAGGGTTATAACATTGAGAACTTTATTACAAACAATGCAGGAATACGAAAAGATACTGCCTTTCATAGAGTAATAAAGTGAAGAAATACAATACCCTGCAATTAGAGTATTCCTATAATTCTAATCGTTTTTGTAGTCTAGCCGTTTGATTAGTGCACTAAATACCCTGCCCTAAAATGACATGGCCAGATGTTCCCGAATCTTCTGATGATGCTGCAGCCTTTTTCCTAGTTTAGCTGAAGTCCACCATCCTTGGGCTAACTCTGTCTCGCCGATTTCAGCCGACCTCGAGTCCCTGAACCACTTTTCTCAACGCTGCGGTAATCGTACATATAAGGTATCCGATAAGAGAAAGGTAAATTCGTTTAAAACCTTCGAAAATAGCAGAAAGAGCCGTCCGTTCCGCTGTTCATGCGATAGATGCCGGAGGCAGATCATGGACGGAGCGAGGGCTTCTACTGGCCCTCTGGTCCATTACTTGCAGATACGCCAAGTTCTCTTGTACACGCTGTAATGAATGCTGAGGTAAAACCTGAAATGAAAAATTCTCCTTCAAGTGGAATGGTGCGGCACCCACAAGGTGTGGTGCACTGGCAAGAGGCGATAACTCCCGCATGATCAAGCGATCGATCCTTGCTCTGGCTTAACCAACCTATCCGTCCCTCCAGGGTCGGGTAAATTGGTAGCAGACTTCTCTGGGAAGATTAAGACACTGACTTGGTGAAGCAGCGGGCCCCCGTAAGTCCTTGTATAGTTCAAATGTCCATTCACCACGTCCCTACGATTCTGAATTCGACAACCAGTGCACGGCGCGTTCTTTGGGGACTAATCAACACCGAACACTTTACCTTTTTACTCTTAGTATCCGACTGGGATACGGGTACAACTGCTTTTTCTTCGTAGCATCATTCAAGGTGATTGCGACAACATTATGTGAAAAAAGTATTTGATGATTTTTCGAACTGCAAAATCGGATTTTAGAGAGTCTTCGGATAGTCCCATCGGACCCACAACTTTTTCGGAGCAAAAATCCCACCACTCTGTGAAAGGCATATAAGAGTTATGTCAGACCCCTGGTTGAGTCGGGAACAACAGTTTTCTCACCCTACTTGAAAAAGCACATAGCTCTTCTAGAAAGCGTACAAAATAAATTCAAAGTGATTATGATTTTTCCAGCCATCCGAGGCTCACCTAACTTCCTGTAGTGGAATGAAAAGCTATTCAAAAGGGTCGAAATGGAAGGCGATGATGACTTGCCTGTTTATCACAAATAGGAGTGTAGGGTTCAGGTATGAGAATAAAATCCACACACAGTCGATAATGCATTGGTGATAGTTTTTAGTAAGGCCAAGCCAAGCTGAAATAGAAGATTATAAAGTTGTTCCATAGCCTCGATGGTAGTGTTCGTGTTTCTGTCCTGAAGAATTTAAATCAAATCTGGCATTTTCAAACTCTACAGCTCATTAACGAAATAGGACGTGCGTGGTGCATGTTGTAAGAGTCCGCTTTAGACACACGCACGGTCGATCGCAAAATCGAAGCGCAATCAATCTTTACCTCATTGATCGAAATTGGTACCAGACTTTTCTGGGAAGGTGACATTACTGATTTGATATAGCGGCTGGCCCCGCAAGTCATTGTATAGGCCAAATACACATTCACTAAGCCTCTACGATTCTGAATCGCACACGAATGCGTGGCGCATCATTAGGGGACTGATCAACGCCGACAACTTTACCTTTACCTTGCTTTCTCAGCTCATTAACGAAATGGGACCGTGTAAGTAACAATAATGCTGTAGTGTCCATTTTTACTGTTTTGAAATCAGTTCTTGCATTTCTGATTCGTTTTTTCTAGTTTTTTCGAGAGCTGATGCTTCTACTGAGCTAATGATGGAAACTCACCAGAATTGTGCCACGTCGCCATCAATCCGAACATCCACCCGTTTAAAAAAGTCGCTTGGAAGAATATTAAAATCTCTTCACGGCGAGATTTCAGTCCATTGGCTTGTTTTTTGCTCTAAATGGGTTGGCGGTATTGTGCATCCTCCACGAGAAAGAACGCTCGCAAATTTATAAAGTTTTCAAATTCATTGGGTTGTAATCTCGAAAAAAAAATAGGCAAAATAGAGAGAGCCAGACTAGGAGTTTCGAGTAAGATGGTAAAATATGTAGCTTGGTTAACGAGTACACAAGTGTCTTACCGCAATCAAGTGAACAATAATACCAAGATAAATGAAATACGAAGTGAATATTATCGGCCAGCACCATGAAATTTCAATAATCTGAAGAAAAATAATCTTTTTTCCGGCACTTTACTTTGGTATTGTAATGAGTGGAATTGAAAGTGATAAAAGGTAACCTTCAACGGCATAGAACTCCACTTAGTAGCATCGTACTCCCATCCAATACGACCGAAGACAAACGCCATACCAAACCATGACCATAACCAAACGGTGATAGAGAACACCCATCCAATGACAAGGACTATCTAAAATAACTTTAGCATCTGGTTTTTCCGTTTTTGTTAGCTTTTTAGTATTTGGTTTTTCGTTTATTTTCGTTTTTTTTTAGAATTTGGTTTTATCGTTATTTTTCGGTTTTTAAGTATTTGGTTTTTTCGTTTTTGTTTAGTTTCTTCCCCGATAATTAGTTTTCTTTATCGATACCCGAAATAATTAACCAACTAACTTAGCTGGAGAATTTCAAACTTTTCTATTGAAAATGTTTCTGCGTGCGATCAGGTTTTCGGGCAGAAGAAGGTAAGAACCCCTTCGAACAAGCACATTCACAGTGTGAGTAATCTGCGCCAAATTCAATTATTAATAGAAATTAATTAATCGTTTTGGTTTCAACATTCGAAAACTTTAAGAAAGTGTTAATAGTAATATTTCTCCACATTTCTTGATCTACCTTTAGTTCTCTATTGAGCCGATCAGGATTCATCCTTTTCCTGATGATGAGGATCCGACTGACCGATAGTACAGCGATGTATGGGAACATCGCTTGCCATAGACTGTTGACCGTTGAGCCGATAAACTGAAAATTGTAAAATTCAACTTTCAATCTCAAATTCCGTTGATTAGTTCATTAGAAAACTCCGCTTGGACACTCCATTGAGGTGGAATTCGATGACAAAAAAGTTGTCCATTCCCTTTTGCACTCATATTCCTTATTTTTATTTATTTTATTTGTATGACGCACACGCCAGTGCGCGTAGAAGTAACAACATATTAACGACAACAAAACAAATCAGAAAAAAGCACAAAAACATTTCTTCTTTGCAAAGTAACTCAAACACTCCGCGCAAGAACAACAGTATTTTTTCTCTAGGATAAGCAAAAACCTATTCGCTCTGAACCTGGGGTTCCGCTCTGTACCTATGGGAGGAATAATTTTATCGTTCCGGCTTTCGAAATTATCACCCAGTGGGTAAAAAATTAAGATTGTCCAATGACACATACGTAATCTCATCACGCAGCCCAACCTGAAACAACCAAATTGTTCGGCTTCAACTCTTCACAATACCTCAAAATTGAATTTCATCTTCATCTCGACTCCCTTGAAAATCTTGACATTTCCCAGATTTACGGTAGCGAGAGAAATTGTTGGCACACTACGTTCCTCTGATGATTGAATGAAGTGAATTAATGGTCTCGATTTCATTTCCAACCGACGAACAATGTGTTTTTCGTGATCACCGTATCGCAATTATTGTCTAAATTTTATTACTGTTGGAAATTGTTGTGTGCATCAAAAACCGGTGTCTGAGAGTTGATCTCCTGACGGTCACCAGATATGGACTTGGCTTACCCATCTGTGGGTCTAACTCCTGCTAATCCTTTTACCCTGTATAGGGCGAAAAGGTGAATTAGGATAATATTACCCGTTATTAATGTTGTACATAATGAATGCTTTATTATATACCCATCTGATTATTGTTTCACAACGAATATTTACCATAAATTGCACTCTATGAACATTGCTATCACACCATGTTCATTCTGCATGAATCAGTGGACATGTTTGCAAATTTTTCACTCTATAGCGGTTACCAAAACTATAATTGAAACGTCGAACTCACACTTGAGAAGAACGGTGATCGACGAGTGATCTCCGGAAATATGGGAAAGAAACCACTTATGAAGTGACAGATAAGCTGACCGAAATCGATCAGGTTGATTTGATTCATCAAGCGATACATCATTACACGCTTTAGGTCTTTATCGGTCCACATCACCTGATATAATAAGAGCCGACAGTGCTTTATTTCAATGCTGTTAATTCTCTATTATGGAAATTCTACCATACCCAATTGAAGATTAGGTAGAACGGAATCATGAATCCAGAAAGAGAAATGTAAATAATCCCGATCAAAATCGCTTCACGATCAGGATTCACACTGAACAGCGGCCTTTCGTTTCCACTCATGACAGCGTTCTCTGTAACTGTGACACTTGATATTTCAAAAATTGAAATCGGACCAGCTATCAATGGAGACATTTTCCTATGAGAAACGCTATCCAAAGTTCTGAACCACGCCGTTGTGGAAGGTTACCTACTACAGCAACATCTGGAACTTATTTATCTATTTATTTATTTATTTATTTACGCGAGTATAAGACACACGGGAGAGAGAGTAAAAACACAATCAAACAAATGGAAACATACTCATTGAGAAGCTTGTGACGTTTAAACGCGGTAAATGAACAGCACGAGGAAGGAAAAGCATACTTGAGCGCTAAGTAAGCCGATGCCGAGCAGCTAATTTTTATCGTGAGTATTTTGAAAGCGGTGTAAAAGTCCCCAAACAGTCTACGCGTCGCAAATGAATGCAGGCTCAAATAGCTATTTCTAATATTGGACCGAGGGATCCTTGAATATAAAAATCCTCCCGCGCTGAGAGTATCCTTCTTGTCAACGATTTCTGAACATTTTCTAATAAGGCCACGCCTTTCTTTTCCGCGGAGCAAAAAAACAGTAGAACAAGATTTTGGAATTGGCCTGACCTACATTTTGTAGGCCATATCCACTAATCTTTTATCACACGTTGATAAACCTCTAAATACATGGAAGAGGTGAATGATTAGTGCGGGATTGTGAGTACTTCAACAATATGGCAGCGGAATTACAGGGTGCGCAAAAATTACCCGGAATAAAATATCACATTGTAACTTCAACAAGAATGCAGATCTGACAATGAAACCTAACATACAGTTTCCCTATTCTCTTAGTTACAATACGTACGTATAACTCATGGCACGGAGGTAGTCTTCTACTATAACGTTCCTTGCCTCAGCCAAGGAGCTTTCAATGGAGCCAAATTTCTGTGTTGTGTAGAGGAATTCTCTTGCTAGTAAGAGTGACTAGAAAAAAAACTAAGGCGGTTCAAATCCCGTGAGTTCAGAGGTCAGCCATCTTGTGCTGTGCGGCGTGGGACAGCAAAATTATGAGTCGACGATTGTTGATCATTCTCGATTTGGCTTTTCCATTCGCACATTGTGAACTCAAATGAACTCAGGCTTAGAATACATCTGAGTTCAGTGTATACGTACCCACTACTCCAATATTAGGTTGAAAGCTTAGTTCTAAAAGTTGTTATCAATTGCGCCAAACGAATAACTCGTGGCACGCAGGTAGTCTTCTTGGAAATCATTCCATGTGTTTGTTAACGGTGCTATGAGAGGCAGCAGAGTTGCACATCAGATAGAGCACACTTTTTTTCTCAAAAACCTACTAGACTTGAAAATCAGTTTCCCAGAAACATTAAAGAAAATTGAGGCAAAAATAGCAGTACGGCCAGAGAGTTGTAGACTGATGATGGCCGATAGTTTCAGATTTCGTTTTGCTATTACCGCTGTGCAAGCATCCAAGAGCTCAAACTTGGACAGCGTTTGCATGTAGTACAGATGCATAACATATTCCAATATGAAGCTCAAAATCCAGTTCTGCCAGTAGTTGTGGCCTGCGATGTATTTTTCCGGGTAATTCTTGCGCACGCTGTACTCGACCGTAGTGCGCCGTAGTTCATCTTGTGACGTAAGGAGATGGAAGGTGATTCGTGCAAGGTTCATCGCAAAAATCGCCTCCCAGGTGGGAATCGAACCCGCGTGTCACGTGGTTAAACGCGGCCTCGGTCAGGCTCGAGACGCGGGTTCGAATCTCGCCTGAGAGGCTATTTTTGCGATAAACCTTGCACCACCAGTACAACATCATGTTTTAGTATACATAATAGTAACCCGCGAAAAGCAGTAATAAAACTAGAATCTCTTGGAAGGTGATTGTTTCTCCTCACATATCGAGATCAAAATTAGCCACATGTACACGCCCCCTTTATTAAAGTAGGAGAGTCGAAAGTAGAAAGCATAGTGTGTTCCCATAATAGGTTGAACAGTTAGCACAATTTCCCACGCACGGAGTGCGCAAATACAGAAGATAATGATTAAAAAATAATAATCAACAGAGATCTATACAAAGAACTCAAGGAAAATGACCTAAAAAGTAAAACTGGAAAAATAATAAGAAAATTTGTAATGGGTTTAGTACGCCATGTAGAATATACTCTGTGATAGTTTTCTAGAGGTCCAGCCCGACGTCTTACCCAAAGAAAATGACGTTAGTGGTGAGGAATGAGACAGTGTTCCTCTGATAAAAATTCATGATGGGATACGAGAGGTGGAACGAAATGATAATGACTAACCGATTTGGTAAACAAATTATAAGAGGATGTTGGCAGTAGAAGAGAATCAATGGCTATTGTTATGCCCCGCTGGTAATTCATTGCAAACCCAAACCACGCTCAAAACGGTACATGTTGAACAACTCTCTATACAATGCAGCAGGAAATGAAAACTGTTCGTATCATTGACCATGAATAGGTGTCGCCGAACAAATAGCAGTACGAGTACGGTACGAGTACAGTTACTCCTTAGCCACGCTTTTGAAGAGGAGAGGTGTTGCAGATCGAGGAAACATTATGAAACCTAAAACGCGATCGTGGATAACCTTAGATCTGTGCTCTTCCAGAATGTTTACTTCGCACCGAGAAAGGAAACTCAGCATGAAGATAGCTTAATGTTTAGAACCAAGAAATTTGAAGAACCACAAGCGTACCAGACTTAAGTCCACAGTTTGAGTGAGATCCTTCACCGTTAGATAAGGGCTTGCTAACCTTCACCTTGTCAAAATTTCACAGCTTCGCTCTGCGGTTTCCTTCAAATGCACTTCTTTCCTTCAGGAAGTCCGGATATTGTTGGTGAAGCACAGCGCGTTTTCTATCTCTTCATGAAGTGACTAGGCCCATATGGACCGGTGATGTTGTTTTGTGTTCATGACTGTTGTCGTTGTTGTTCTATTTTTTGCTGTCTTCTACAGCGTAGACAAATAAGCAAATAAATAAATAAAGCGCAAAAGTTGGCCGTACATCGACACCACCATGAGCGGTTAAAGTGGTGCTAAGAATCGCTGCGAATGACAATAGTACCGTCTAATGTATGTGGGAGGAGCCAGATATGTATGTGCTCGCCCAATGGTGTTCATGATATGGTGTCGTTCAGTAGATTGGGATTGGAGCGCAGTCAAGCAGACGGAATAATAGTGGATGGCGAAAAAAGTGCCATTCTTCGGCAAAACCGCTTTTGATGGCAAGATGTCTGCAGAGGCAGCACTATAAGCAGATAGATTGCTCGAAGTACAGTACCGGACGTGCCACCTCGATAAAACGGCGGAAGCGGCGCTTTTTTTGCGCCCAAAAGAGCCGTTTTTGGGGTCCACGTGCGGCGACCCGGACAGAGTCTGCCTTAATTTCGTCATGCTTAACGGGGGTCTTCGCGTGGTGGCCCAGCCGAAGGCGGAGCCTCGCCGGCAATGAGTCATCAGACAAGGAATCGAAGGGGCAAGGGACCGAACATCGAGGAGTCAAAAAAATCGCTTGTTATCTAGTTCCACAAATATGGAAAATTGTACATGAAAAGACAGAGTTTTAGCTGCTGAATTCAAATACATACTTATTTTTGCGAATAATCAATTTCAAAGATAATTTAGAAGAGCGGCGGCTTCTTCGTAAGAAAGCGCCGCTGGCGCCGTTTCATCGTTGCGGCACGTCCGGTATTGATATAAATGGGTAACATGGAAGCCTCATATTGCAGTGTGTAAGGTGTTTCATCAGTGCATGAAGGTAATTAATAAAAAGTAATAAGTAAGTAAGAAGCAATTGAATGTTCATCAAACATGTGAAAAAATAACATTGAAAAAAAACAAAAATGGAACGTAAAATTTTAATTTTCCCCACATTAAGATTCATATAACAAATGATGAAGCAAGAAAAAGGGTCGAAGCGGCTAACCATCATGAAGTGGACTGCTGAAGGCGACAGAGCACGCGTAGATGGTAGAACATGTGGGTGATTAGGGTCGTGCACAGTCGACGACCAATACGACACGACAAATCGCCGCACTGTTCGCCGCGCGCGAATGAGCGTAAAGTGTGCTGCGGGGGCCGCAAATTGCGTACGCTGCAACCGATAGGCGGGCCGTCAGCTGTTTTGAGCGCACCCCTGCTAATTTTTTTAAGCTATTTTCTAGTTTTTTTCTTGTTTTTCCTCGTTGTTTATCGTATGACGTGCACCGTTTTTCCAACAGGTTCTCTAGAAGATGTTTGGTGTAGAATAGGCGTCCCTGTCGTTGTTTTTCTTTTTTCAAACGTATTTTTTGTATCAATTGCCATTTCAATTTCCTTCTATTGTTAAATTTTGTTCCAACTTCGTTGTGATGGTTAGTTTCTATGTTTATAGTGCCATAGTTTTGATGTTAGATACTTTTTTCTGTTAGGTTAGGTTCTTTTTCCTGAGACAAAAACCTATTAGGAAGCTTGAAACAGCAAGAAAGTAGCAAAAACTACAACGAAATGCTCTGACACACGCAAGCAGAAGCAAGTAATTCAAGATGATTAAAGAAAAAGGGTGAAACAACGTAAAAATTAACAAATACTATTTTCTAGCGAGGAAAAAAGAAAAAAAGGATTGGTGCAAAAGCGCGTGTTTCTCGCACGCAATTCCACACAACCCTGTACGACACGACGCCGCACACGCGGTGTCGTACTCGTCGTGTACGACAACTTCGGCAACGCAAATGCTTGTCGCACTTGTCGTATACGACAAGCGCGACGCGACCAATACGACACCGGCCGTTATCTCTTATCATTGTCGTGTCGTATTGGTCGTCGACTGTGCACAACCCTATTGTGGTTCTACGTCCGCACCATTGGACCATCCGCCTAAACGATTGTGGGTCATGGCCCTCTATGACCACCCATTTCGACGAATGGTGCCAGCTTCAGTGCTTGAGGCAGACAGACACTTATCACTCACAACAGTTATACCAAGACTCATTGAGAACTAGACGTCGAATTCTCAGGCCTATTTTTTTCAGCCATGTGACCACTGCTTTTTAGTCTTTGAGTAGGAAAAAAATCAAAAATCACCTTCACACTGGGACAATATCACTACAGTAGTGCAGAATAATAAAAGCGGTGAGTACAGCCGTCTTCCTTGTTTTTACTTTCATTCTCTCTGAGGTCCTTCAAATTGACTTCCACTGCGACAAGGTCGCTAATTTACTTGGATGTTCTGATTTTAGAGAGGTGCCTTATGGAAAAAGCGGAATAGCCGCAAATAATGTAAAGACTGTTTTAATATTTCTAAACTCCATGGGATCCGAAAGAAGCAACACATGTAAAAGTGTGACTACTCGAGGACTTGTGTCTGCAGTAGAGGACACAGCGATTCTCGAAGAATAAGCATACGCATCGATGGGGATCGCTATCAGACACGATTTTCGGAACCTATGCTCACTGAGTTAAACTTTTAAGGTACATTGGGTTTCCGCACCTGTCTCAGCTAGTGACATTCGGCGTCGCCGAGCTGAATTTCTGTTCCTATTAAGGTAGATTTGTTATCGTTTGTAGTTATGCAATTTAATTAATTCATCAATTCCAACGCCTATCCGATTCTCACAAGTTACTAACTTTCAGCTCAGATGGGGAGGAGCGACAACAATACCGTATTCTAGAAATGTTGTTTTATTTTATGACAGAAACGTAACTGCCAAACAGTTAGTGAGAAATAGACTTATGTATAATTAGGGAATTCAATATACCTTGTTTCCTCATTTGTTCACCTCTAGCTGGCTAAGATTCAGTAGTAGATCAATCATTACGTTTCAGCGATGGAAAACATTTTATGTAGTATTCGATTAAATTCACTCTATTCAATTACGACCATGGAAGACAATCGTTTTATATAGAAGTATATAATTTGGAACATAATGAGGTTGACCTCGCTAACTGGCCGTTGTAGGGAGGACAACGAACGCTCAACACAATTTCAAAATTATCAAACTTTCTGACTGCCCTAAACTGGAGCTTAAGAAATGAGCGAAATGCCAAGAGAAACGAGGTCTGATTCATCAATGAGTCCCATTTGGCGAAACTTAACAGGAATCGGCGGCTCAGCCTTTACTTCACAATTTATTCCACGATGAAATACAATTCAGTAGAATTATCTACGAAGCAGTATGTTCGTGTTGGTAAGATTTTCTTCGAACACGAGAACTTAGATATCTGGCTACCAAATTACAGCTTTCAAAATGTCGTGATGGTAGTTTGCTGAGTAGATCCAACCTTACTGCGCCGTTTGGGTAGAACAAACTGAATCACTTTGTGACGTATCGTCCTGAAATGGAATCTTTAGAAGCTGAGTTGAGATCGACTAGAGTATAAGCTCCCTTCTACATCCAATGAGTGTGTAATGACGAAGCATATAAGAGAGGCAAAATCGAAAAACTACAAAAATTACAAAATCTAACTAACAACGACTGACCGATTTATTACAAAGAGTGCAATTGGATTCATGCAAGCAGACAAAATCCACGCACAATTGACAATTGCTGCGTAGTAAGTCGCCGTGATTTGAAGCCACGCTAAAATATGCACGTTTCCACGGTTTCTCTAGGAAGACCCTTAGATCAGTACATATTTACGTTAGAACTACGTCCTGTAACCTTTCTTGCCACTAGATACCCTGGATTCTTAAAATAAAAATATTTATGATTATCGAGATTTGGCTACTTCTTCATTGATGCAGCATCGCGTTCATGAATTCATATTCTGATTAGTACTTGTCTTTACTATTCAACCCAATTCGATTCAACTTCTTGTCCAATTATTTGGAAGCTTACATCTTTTGTTGCGACGTCTATGTACAACAATTGAGTGAATAAAATATCATGTCTTATCAATTCATGCCGTCTTACATTTTGGCTGTTAATTTTATTGCCTCATTTCCGTTTTTTGTGTTTTGTTATGTTATTTCCTCTGTTTTGAAGGCTGCACAAATATGGACGAAAGAATTTGTTTCAGTTTCTATTACCTTCTTACATGCCTAAAGCGTGTAATAAATATTATGTTAAAACGGACCTGGAGCAGTAGTAAGATGAACTACTGACACTCAGGCGCTAATTATGCCTTCCATCCCTCTGGCGTAGGGTAATTTAGTAACAGACTACTTTGGGTATGTGAAGACACTTACTCGGAAGGCCCCCTCAGTGCAGTTTACAAGTCAATTATGGACTCATTATGCCTCTATGATTCCGGCTGTGAGACGAGTGCATGACGCGTCCTCAGAGGACTCAGTAAAACCTTTCATGGCATAGTGGCAATCTATAGGAGGGAGTAAATTTGGATGACCTCTCGAGCTCTTAGTTTTCTTCACCTCTCATCCGACTCTGCTTATAAAACATTGGAAAGATTCACCGATACTGTGCCATGCAAGCATCACTCCAAACGTCCATCCATTCAGGAACGTAGCTTGACAGAATATCATTATCTCATCTTTATAGGATTTCTCTCCACTTACAGCTTTTTTACTCTGAAAAAAAAATCGATGATTTCACACGTCAGGCAAGGCGTCCATCTTTGACTCACTGGCAATGTATTTCACCTATTGTCCGCACCTCAGAACGTGGCTCGATGAATTCTTTTTATAAAAACTCTAGAGATTCTGTAGGAGGAGAGTTCAAAATTCATCTGGTAACAAAAAAAGATGTTTACAATGATGATGATACATAAATATATCGGATTTCGAGGGGAATAAAGGAGAGAAATAAATTTGATTAATTTCCAAAGAAAGGCTCGAAACTTCATCGACAACCTAATAGTTTAGCTCGATTTGCCGGGCTGGCTGCTAGGCTTGCTACGTAATATTATCAGAAGAAATTTGCCAAGCCGGGAAAACACTGCTGAGGATGGTAAAGTTGAAGAAAGTGTTCTTGTTATCGATAACGACTAACCAAGATAAGGCTGATGATAATCCCAACGTACGAAAGGTATGAGACCAGCAAAATCGGCCAGCTCCAAACAAGTTCCATAGTCTAAATAAGTAAAAACTTCAAGAATTGATCCTCACAGTTTCTTAATTTTTGAGAAAATAAGGTAACCTGTAATGGTTGTGAACTCGATCTACTGTTATCGTACATCCATCCGATTCCACCGTAGACAAACGCCATATCTAACCATGACCATAACCAGAAAGTTATCGAGAATATCCAATCAAATCCAATACATGCCTGTGTACAACGGTAAGACAATTTCTTCACACGACATTTCTTATTCCTTGTGACATTAATAGTGGCACGCGTGGCACAGTGGTAAGTGGCGCCACTGACACCCACATGGTTGAGCGATCGATCCCCGCGCGGGCTAACCAAGCTTTCCATCCCTTTTGGGTTGAATAAATTGGTACCAGACTGATCTGCGAAGGTGAAGACGCTGACTCGGTAGAGTGGTTGGCCCCTGTAAGTCACTGTACAGGCCAAACATGCATTCACCATGGCTCTATGACTCTGAGTGGAACACGAATGCGTGGCGCATCCTGTTGGGACTGATCAACGCCGACCATTTACGTTTTACCTTTACCCTTACTGAATCTTCTTCCGGTAACTAGCGATCAACTTCGAGGGTGAAAAAAGTTTCGGGTGCATCAAAGTATCCGTCCTTAGGAGACTGATCAAAGTCGATCAAAGTTATCTTTTTAACATTATATATGTAGTTACACTCACCTTCAGTAAAATATTGAGTTTCTCTGGATCCATCATCTTTCTGATTATAAGGATACGACTGACTGATAGCACACCGATGTACGGGAACATTGACAGCCATAAACTGTTTGCCAGTGAGCCGATTAACTGAAAATTCTTCTTTAACTATAGCCATACCGTGAATATAGGCTATCTGAATTTTGAGTACTTGGACTTACATTTGCAAAAAACGGCATTCGGCGCGGAATTTCTGGAAATATCGGAAAGAAACCGCTAATAAGGTTGCAGATTGACTGGCCGAAATTGATCCAATTAAGGTGGTTCATCAGGCGATACATCATTAGACCTCTCAGTTCTTTATCTTTGAGAATCACCTAAAGTGAGAGACAAATTTAGCGTTTCTTGCCTCTGTAGAAATAATCATAGATAAAGGTGTCGGCGTTGATCTGTCCCCTAATGATGCGCACCGTATTCGTGTTCAGTTCTGGATCGCAGAGGCATTGTGAAGGCGTATTTGGAGTATACAATGGACCTTCCCAGACACGTCTATTTCCAATTTATTTATTTATTTATTTATTCAAGACGTCGGCAGAAGCCAACGCATGCCGCAAAATACACATAGCTCGAAACACTCATTAAAAGTAAGAAAATGCATTAGTTCCATTAACAAAATTACATAAAATTCACACATGAGCTGGTAGGTTTTGAAAACCACGCAGGGAAAGACCAAGGACATTCTGATTTAATTCCAAAATACGGTTGAATTCTACCAAGCACCTGTACCGCTGAGGGATGGATTGTCAGTGATGATCCGAAGAAGCTTTTGGTTGATAGAGACCCAATATTTTGAACATCATTAAGGGTCGATTTTCTCTATCGATAGCTCGATCGTGCTAATTAGCACCATCAGTTGAGTGAAGCTGTTTTGAATGCCTCTTTACGATTAAAGACACGGCAGCACACGGACCTCAATGCTTTGAAAAGATTGTAAATGCGATAATTTGCTTTTTTATTTACCTGAGAGATGGAAGGTTCGGTCATATGTATCGTGCCAATCTCAGTATAATATAATAATGCTTCACCAAGTTGAAAATTAGGCCAAAGGGGATGATAAGCACCACCGAGAGTGATACATATATGATCCCAATTAGGACAGCCTCTTGATCGGTGTTCACTGTCAGCAGTGGTTGCTGAGCATCTTCCATAATCTGCAATGTCGTCACGAAAAGACTACGAGAATATGGTCTTCCCCTGAGGCATAATATAAGCTCGATCTCGTTACATGGAAATATCCATTCGATGCCAAGTTCCGGTACCTGATCACTGTTGCAAAGAATGTATTGGATAAAATTGCAGAAAATCCAACAGCAAAACTTATTAAAATAAATTGCAGAAGAAATATTTCAAAGGTCTGCAACCAGTGTTGGACGGCGGTGGTGATTTCTAATATCCATGTTTTCCGAAAAACGCTTTTCAAGGTATTTTTCACCTGTTTCATCTCATATCAGCTGGCAACGTAAAGCATAGGCGGAAGCTTGTATGACTAGAAATAACTGTCTCTTGATTTTTTGTTAATTTGTCAAAATAACCCGTAACGACGCCATACCATCCAATCGCTTCTTGGAACTTACCCAGTACTTTGATTACACCGCTAAAGAGCGAGCGTGGCGTGGTGGTAAAAGGCGCTGCTGACGCTCGCACCTTCGAGCGATCAATCCCCGCCCATGATAACCAAGATCTCCATCCCTCTGAGATTGGATAAATTAATACCAAACTTGTCTGGGAAGGTAAATACACTGACTTGTTATAGTGGTTTACACTCGCAAGTCATTGTATTGGCCAAATACGCATTCACTATGCTTCTACGATTTGAATGGAGCGTGAATGCAAGGCGCGTCCTCAGGGGACTGATCAACGCCGACACCTTTACCTTTACCTTACCTTTATATCAGGGCACAGTTAAATTTACCGATTACCATAACATATGTGATCACGGCCTTTGCATTGCTTCATGTTGGGTATCGCAAACCCGATTGTGATGAATACGAATATTGAATGGATAGATCGGAATTATTTCGTTCACGAATTTGGGCCCTGTGCCCTATCGTTGTGAAGTCGATTTTTTGCAATAGTCTGGGTAGAAGAAGAACACCATTCACCTCTAACACCTATATCAGTCTCCCATCCTCACCTTCAATTAGACCCAGAGCTGAGAGCCTTGATAAACATGAGAAACACCTGCTTCCGTCTTTTCTTATTTTTCAAACAACCACGAGCACAGATCTGCATTTGCAAGGGGAGGGACAGACATCACGCTTTTGAATTTTCAAATTGTTTTTTGTCTTGTATTTTTCAGGATTTCCGAATCAGCAAGAAGACAGAATTGCGTGCTTTCTAAAAATTCATCGCAAAAAATGCAGTACATTTCATTGTTTGCACTGATAATTTGGGGCCAATCCGGATATTTCTGACAGTTTTCGTCGTATTTGGCACATCCTTTGAGTTGAACAGTCGAAAGCAAGCAGTTGTTCAATTTCGACCCAGGAAATTATATGTTCCTCTTCTTATTTATTTATTTATTTATTTAATCTTTTACTATGCACATAGGTCAAAGAGGATAATACGACAAATAAACACGGAAGCACTCAAAAACACGAATCTTGCAATAAAAAAACAGCTGGGTAGTAATCAGTCAAAACTGACACATAATAAAATTCTAATAAATACATCTTCTGAAAAACTACACCAAAGTAAGTCATAAAGCAAATAGTCCCACTGTGAGAGTTCAACTGAGGTTTAGTATCAGAGATTATTGCTCTGTTGTACCAGAATGCGACTGTTTCTTTAGTTTCATTTTTACACATTTCCTCGTACCTGTAGCTTACAGTTTGTTTATTTCTTACGTTCTCACATTTATCGATTTTATCGTTATTCGCCTTGTTTTGATGTGTTCCATATATAGACAATAGTACAAGAAATAAACGTCAAAGTGATTGGATCGATAAGGCCATTTTGATAGATTTTACACATGAAGAAATCTGAACCAGTCGTTTTCACATCACCATGGTTCCCGTAATCGTTGTAGCTGCAACCTTTACTTGCCTCCAGGGTAGAATAAATTGAAGTACTTTGTTTCGAATCGTTCTGAAACAACAGCTAAAGTGTTCACGTTTTCATGGTACATATAATATTGATCATTTTGTCAAAGAAGCGTACTTGCTTTGCTATTATGTGAATCATAGTAGGTCAATATTTGTCGCACTTATGGCACCCGATTTCTGCTTCTTTAAAACGGACGAAAATTTTCGAATTCTCTTCATTGTTCTCTGGATTTCCCCCAACACTCAGATTCGCATTTCATTTCGAACTCACTAAGAAGATCCCGGCAAATCATAGAAAAGTGTTAGACCTACAGCCTATTCACCCGGTTCCCGGCAGGCGCCTGCAAGAAAATGCCAGTATTGAATTGTAGGTGTTGCTTGGGTTCTAAAAGAACAACGTTGGTTCACTTCAGAAACGTCCCCCAACAGCTGCCCTTGTCTTGGTCTCCATTTCGAGAAAGTGCCAGTGAATTCTAGTGAGCGCGTGGTGCTGTGGTAAGAGGCGCTACTGACAACCGAACGGTCGATCGATCCTCGCCCGGGTCAACCAAGCCTTCCATCCCTCCGGGGTCGGGTAAATTGGAACCAGACTTTTGTGGGAAGGTAAGAACACTGACCTGATATAGCGGCTGGCCCTACAAGTCAGGGGTCAAACGGCCAAACGCACATTTACCAAGCCTCTATGAACCTGAATTGAACCCGAATGCGTCCTTCGAGGACGGGTCAACGCCGACACCTTTACCCTTTATCTTTTGCCAGTGATTTCATCTTTTGGGAAGTGTTAGCTAATTACTCATAAATTACCAATGACTGACCGATTCAGAACAAAGAGGAGAATCGGATTCAGGTAAGAGAACAAAATCCATACGCAGTCAATGATGCACTGGTGATAGTTCTTCGTAAGGCCTAGCCACGCTGAAAACAATAGACATTAGTGATACTTCTTCTGTTACATTAATAAATAAGCAAAATAAGTCATATTTGATTACGGTACCACACCCTGTAAAAGTCATCTTTTTCGGAAACGATCGGAACTGCTCTGTTCTGAAAGAGAGTGGTGGACAGTATACGGCGACGAAAAAATAGAAAAAAATAAAAATAGAAGGTTGGACACTAACGATTTCGAAAATTAAGAGTCAGAAATGCAGGACCAACTTCAGTTCTGTTGAAGAACCTCACGGAGGGTTTCATATCTTTGTAAGCGCTTTTAATCTTATCAGAACAATTTTAGAAAACTGCTAACTCACCGGAGCCATGCCATGACGCCATCAGTCCGAGCATCCATCCGTTCAAAAACGTAGCCTGACAAAATATCAGAATCTCGTTTCTGTAGGATTTTCTTCCGCTCACCGTCTTTTTGCTCTGAAAGTAATTCATTCTAGCGTTTCTTTCCTTACAAACTTCAGCATTCTCTTAAAATTAAACAGAATAACCACTTGCCGAGATAAGGTTGATGATGATCCCAACGTACGAGAGATACGAGATTAATATAATTGGCCAGCACCAGGCAATTTCGATAATCTTAAAACATAAATAGAACCTTTGTGGAGAGACATATTTACCGCTCTCTCTATTTCTGTTCAATAAGGAAAAAGATAAAAGACAAAAAGATAATAAAAGGAAACCTTAAGGGGCCAGGAACTCCATCTACTGAAATCATATGTCCAACCGATATGACCAAAAACGAAAGCCATACCTAGCCATGACCATAACCAGACAGTGATCGAGAACAACCACCCAATTCCAAGACCTATCTAAAAAGCATAAAAAAGCATAAAATCCAAATACATAAAAATATAAATGATAAAACATAGTTATTATAGCATACGGCGAAAGCTTGGCGACCGAAAAGTTCGGTTTGGCTCCCATTGGTAAATGAAAGAGAAAGCGAAAGAATTCACAAAGATGCCGACGTAGGAAAATTTTGAAGAATCCACATGTAAAACACTATTCAACGGCACAAACCTTAAGTCCCAAATTGAGTTTCTCGGAATCCATTCTCTTCTTGATTATCAGGATCCGACTTACTGATAACACACAAATGTACGGAAACATAGCTTGCCAGAAGCTGTTGACGGTCGAGCCTATGAACTGAAAATTCTTGCATTTGCCGAATATAAGTAAAAAGGAAAAGGTGTCGGCGTTGATCAGTCCCCTGATGATGCGCACGCACTCGTGCTCCATTCAGAATCTTAGATTTATGATGAATGCGCGTTTGGCCTATACAATTACTTCCACGTGCCAGTCGCTATACCAAGTCAGTGCTCTTACCTTCCCAGACAAGCCTGTTACCAATTTACCCGATCCCGAAGGACGGAAGGCGTGGTTAGCCTGGGTGGAGATTTATCGTTCGATAGTCTTTCATCACAGCACTGTGATCCTTGTGGGCCTAGTTGCAGATTAAAAGGGTGAAAAAAGACGAAATGTGAAAAAATGGTGAAAAAATTATAAAATATGGTATGTAGGAAGTGAAAAAGGCAGAAAACTGCGTTTCTACCCATAAAACTACTTGCCGTCCCAGAGAATCAGTGAAAACCTACACGTCCGTGACGATATTTTATTTGTCATCTCGTTTTTGGTAAACTTTACCAATGAACGTGGTTGCCGCAAGGTAATCATTCTTATCACGAGCCTATCAACTATCAGCTTAGAAGTGACTATGGGCAAATGTATGGCCACGCCACGAATGAAACGCTGTTCGGACTCACACTTGAAAAGAAAGGCGATTGACGAGTGATTTCCGGAAATATTGGAAAGAACCCACTGATAAAGTGACAGACCAGCTGGCCGAAATCAATCAGATTAATGTGGTTCATCAACCTGTACATCAGTACCTTTTTCAGATCTTTACTTGTGCACATCACCTGAAACAAAAGAGCGTATAGAACTTCTCGTGTATCGCTGAAGAAACCTAAAGAACCATACCCAAAGAAAAATCAGATAGAATGGAATCATGAATCCGGATAGAGAGATGTAGATGATTCCGATTAGGACCGCCTCTTGATCGGTATTCATAGTGAACAGCGGTTTTGCCGGCTGTGAATCATCATCCATGATCTGCAATTCCACAATACAGAAGGTAAAGGTAAAGGTAAAGGTTTCGGCGTTGATCAGTACTCTAAGGATGCGCCATGAATTCACCCCCATTCAGAATCGTAGAGGCTTGGTGAATGCGTGTTTGGCCTATATAATGACTTGCGGGACCAGCCGCTATACCAAGTCATTGTCTTTACCTTCCCACCCAAGTCTGATACCAATCTACCCCACCCCGAAAGATGGAAAGCATGGCTAACCCGGACCGAGATCGACCAACCGTGTGCGTGTCAGTAGCGCCTCTTACCACTGCACCACGCGCGCCCCTCATAATTCGAAGGCAGAGATTCAAATCGTCCTGACTGACGCCTCTGTCGACTGGACTGGCGTCCTAAAACTGGGAGCTTTCGATAAACCCCGATATATAGCCAAATTGTGCTTTTTATCCTTATCGCCTCTTTAGCGGCAGAGCAAGACAACCCTCAACATCGTCTTCAACTGGATATTTAGCAGGTTATGTAACCCTGGACCTCAGGCCAAACCTTCGACGGACATTCCAGTAAGGCGTACCATTTCGCTAGGTAGCCTCTGCACTACATACTGTCGTGCTCCTCTGGCTATTGGAGATATCTTGGGTTAGTTAGGTTTATTTCCTTTCAGGCTCTGAGGAAGGCGAACCCGTCGCAGCCTCAACCGAGTAAGGATCACTATAAGCATCACTCCAAGTTTCAAGAAATCAGGAACTAACAACACAAGTAGGGTGAAAAGCCACAAATTTGACAATTCTAGATGGAGAAGTAGCAGGTTCGGAATCTAGATACACCTGCAACGAGTCCGTTCAGCGTAAATATTGTAAGTTGGACGTCAGTGAATAGCAACAGCTCAACTTTTTCGTCCGTCTTTTCATACGTATTTGACATTATGACACTGCACTTTGTGTGTAATGATCGCATCATGGCTCCCACTGTGTGTGTCGGCCACTGCCTATGATCTCCGATTAAAAAAGGCCGCCATTGTTAGCTCCCGATACCATGATAGTGCAGGTTGCTCACATATTGCATTTTTTGCCGAGGACAATAAACTGGTAGGAGTGGGCATGTAACGGTATCCTGGGGGTCTCCGAAACCGCGGCGCAGCCAGAACCAGACGGCAGAGTCGGTGAGAGATTGCGTTTAGCATAGGAAGTTTAGGATAAGTAGACAAAGGTGGGTGCCGTTTGGGCTATATCTCGGGGTTTATCGGGGGTATACCAACGATGAATCTGCGCCCTAGTGACCCCAAGTAACCACGCCCCAGACCGATATCCAATAGGCAGTCTTTCTCACTGTAATTTCTTATGATGGTTGTTATTTATGTAATTAACAAATTATTACAGCTATTTATTTGCGGGACAAACATGACAGAATCATACATGACCTGCAGTCTCATATACGAAGACTGCAACTGTTTTTTGTTTGAGCCGAATTCTTATAATAGATTGTCAGAAGTCATCACAACATCTGGGACAGCACAAACTGCCCACTGACGAAAAACTCACAGATTTTCAGCTGAAAATGCAGCTAAAGAGACAATTGATCTATGACGTGAATCCTTCAAAACGGCTTATGCCTATAAAGAACAGCACAACGCATCAAATAAAGCACGATGGAGAGTTGAAAAAATAGAACACCAGAATCGTGATTTCTCGAATAGAAACAACATACGAATACCAACCTCTACGAGTAGCAAAACACGGCATCCACTCATGTTGATCTCTGCAACGTTCGGTTTCGCAATTATTAAGCCGAAGTGTTTACATTTTTAGCTGGGAAAACTAGAGATTTCTCACTCGCACACGACAGTAACCTAGAACTCTAATTATCGCTACATGTTCGGTGTTCGTCAAACAAAACTTTATCATGCAAGAGACAACGGCAAAACGTGTCCAAAAATGGAAAAATACAAAATGTGCGTAGGGTAGGTGTACAAGTGTCAGAAAAGAGTTCGTCATGCCAAGTTCAGAGTGCAGAAATATAGCCTGATGGCTGTTCAAATCGAAGAATATAGTTTTTTTTAGAATTGCATAGAATAATTCTGATTGGTAAGCGCCTAAACCGAGATACCAACGCCGAGATTAACAATTAAAGAGCTTGGCACCTACATACTTATTTTGTACAGGATACCGCAATTCCATAGAATACTTCGTTTTCATATCACCTGCCTTGTTAACCTCGCATCGACAGGAACTCAACAAACTGCCGTTGTACGGCAAGAATTTTGTTGCTTCTAGACCGCCGAGCTCCTTTCATGCGTTTGTCTTCCGTACTTGGAAAAACGACTAGAAAATCAGTAAGCTTTCATGCATCCACAGCTGGTATGTTCCCACATACTTCATTTTCTGTAGTCAGAAAAAAATTAAAAATTTCATTCAGTGAACTTTCTAATATCCGCAGTTGGCATGTTTCTAAATGACCATATTTTCTCGCATTCACTCAAGCAGTAGTTCTCGACATCAGTAATCTTAAAAGTGCAAATCACTAGGTTACAGTTTAATTTGTAATCCAAAATCCAATGCTGCCTAGTGGTGTCAGACACTTGTCATTACCTACCTACTACTCAAATAATATGTATTTTTGTATTAGAACGATCTCATTTCCAATGGATTCAATCAATAAATTGCTCTCCTGAAATAAACTCAAACGGCTGCAGCTGAATGTTATATTTATTAATTCTGAGTATCGACAAGCTAAGTAAAGATCGTTCTCAAGGACACTACACTTAAATGAATAATTAGCGTCGCGTGCCATCTTCGAAAAATATTCCACCGTCCAGTGAGCAGTACTTGGGGCAGATGCCACGCTCTCCCGGGCGACCAGGTGTACCTTGTTCTCCTGGAGGGCCTGGTTTTCCGGTCATACCAGGCAGTCCCAATGGTCCCACAGGTCCTTTAGGGCCTTGCTCGCCTGAAAAAATTCATGTATGTACTATAAGTGCCACGACGCTGCGACAGAGGAGTAGATTCTCACCTGGTGGACCAGGAAGTCCAGGTATTCCTTGGGGTCCTGGTGGTCCAGGAGGCCCTGGTGGTCCTGGCGGTCCTGGTTGGCCCACTTCCAGAATTTCGGAGACTGCATCTTCTCCAGGTGCTCCGGGACTACCTGGAAGTCCTGGCGCTCCGCGAACGCCTGGAGGTCCTTTCGGTCCCTGAATGCCAGGAGCGCCTTTTAGGCCGGGTTTACCCGGTGCACCGCTCAGTCCGGGATCTCCAGGTGGTCCTGGTGGACCAGGTAGCCCTGGGGGCCCTTGAGGACATGGTCGACACGGCGGAGGTGTTATTGCGAAGCATGGCTGTACGGGTGGACGTCCTGGATTGCCGGGAAGACCGGGTGCTCCTTGGTTGCCGGGGCGACCGGGCATTCCTGGAGGTCCGGGTGGTCCAGCGGCTCCGGGTACGCAACAGGCTTCACACCTGCGAGAAGGGTCCACTATAGCAAAGTCAGGACCGTAACCAGCTTGGCGTGATGTTCGATTCGTGGTGAGTTGCATTTGTGCTATCTGGCCGACCTCGTTTGTGATCTCTTTTGCCGATCCCTGAAATACACGCATAGTTATTATAAATTATTTGTTAAGAATTAGGCTTGGAAACAAATCGATGTGAATTTGCCAAAACGGTGTTGGCAAGAAGCTTTACGCTTCTATTTCAATCGGGACATTCTCCAAAGACCTCACCTTCACCTTCATTACTTCCAATTTACCCGACCCCAATGATATGGAAAGCATGGCCAGCCTGGTTGGGGTAGGATCGAACGCTCGACCGTACGAGTGTCAGCAGCACCTCTTTCCACTACAGTACGCGCCTCTTTTAGAACACGCGCCTTCTTCAATAATCATGTTTAAAATTCACTGCCTCTTGTAGTAGAGATTAGATTGAGACCACTTTTATTCTCCAACGCCAAGAACAAGACGTCAAGCTTCTGTCACGCGACTAGAAGAAACATCGCATCGAAAAACTTCGCATAAGCTCTCTTGTGTTTAAACTTGCCTCATTTTGTCACCCTAAATGGCGAATATTCTTTTGTGTTTAATGTTTCCACATTTCCAGTTATTCTCCGGTTTACACTTGGGCTTTTTGGTCGTAATAGAATAACAAACAAAAGACAGACGGAGCTCATCTTCTCGCCTACTCAACCCGCTGTAAAAGCTATATTTCTTATTCAGGAACAGAAGAAGTGAAATGAACAAAGAGACATTTTGTGGAGCATTTCCATTTTATAGTGAATTGTCTTCCTTTACGAGATTTCACCCAGAAAACCAGAAAACCCCTGCTCTCGAACTTTCACTGATCGGAGACAATAGCGCCTACATGCACGTGCGGTTTAAAAAAAGTTGTCGAGGTCGATCCACCTTTCATCAACCAGTTCCGATAGTAAAAAAAGCATTAACATGAATGGAAGACTGAGCGAGGATGGAACAAAAGCATCAAGTCGAGTTCTTAAGAGCTCTTGTGGGCTTTCTCTGGACTAGAATCATAAGAACAAGAAGTACTTGAAAACGTGCCGAAATCCCCAAGCAGGTTGCCATTTGATATTATTAAAAGATTTTCCCAGTACTTCTCGCTTAAACCATGATGAAGAATCTCGTACAGATACTTCCTCTATGCTGCTATGTCAGTCTAGGTCGGTAGGTGAATCTATGTAATCAAGATCGTTTCAGGCCCTCAGGGCTTCCTAAAACGGCGAACGGATCGGAACGTCAGATTGAATGAATTTTGGCCAATCTAATAAGCTATAGAATCCGGCGACAGAATGGCCGAAAAGACAGAGAATGTGCCAAGATTTAAAGAGGAGAAAAGAGAAGAATTTGGAGAAATCTAGAACAGATAGACAAGTGAGATCGGTTCGAGTCTGGAGAGATCGTTGCGTACTTCAACGATTTATTTTCTATCGTTCATTGGTACCGAGCCAACTCCTCATGGGTGTAGCCGAATAGGGCAAAGATAGGGCAAAATCGCTCAATCCTAATGGTACCGTACTTCTCCTCTCAGTTAAAGTTTGAAACACCTGTTAGGGATGGGTCACAAGTCTCACACACGAAGTGATCTCTCTGTTTGGGACGGTCCTTTCCGGACTACAAAGCACCCAGCAATGAGAATAAGCATCATATGTACCGTATTCTACCTTACCTGACAAAAATTCAGCTCCTTACGCATAGCCTTCCTCACATTGTGCACATAGTTGTAGAGCATCGGTAGTGTGACACAGATCGACAGCACCGAAACCACCGAAAACGCTGCCACTGAATAGGCGACGAAACGATACGCCTTTACACGATTCTCCAAATCCATGATGAGGATGCCCTCAGGCGACGATGTTGATGAGGTGGAAGGCCGTGTGTGTGTATGAGTGGGGGTGCGGACAACGAAGCGCACTGCGCCTACGGCAGCTTTTATATGCACAGCCATTTGGACAGCCACCTACCTGCCTGCTGCCGATCTCCCCGGTTCACCTTAACACCCGTCTACACGCTAAAAAACCACACTCTCTAGCGCCATGTGTCTCTTACACAACACCGCTAGCATTCTAAGCAGATTACAACGGAAAATATCTGACGATCTTGTACTGTGTGGGTTCGATCCTCATCGCTGGCTTCTCTCTCTGTCTTGTAGCACTGCAGACCCGAACAATCGAAGTCTCTTCCGCGCGACCTCGAAATTCGAGTTTATATGGAAGCCATCGAGTTTATAATCTGATGGAACCCTTCCCCTAAAATATGGAGCAGCTCTTGCTGAAGGTAAAGATGAATTGGCACAGGTAAAGTAGTGGAACCGAGCACCGCCACGCTGAAATATGCAGGATTCCACGGTTTCACTAGAAAGACCCCTGGATCTGTCCACGTTTACGTTAAAACTAATCCTCCCACTCCTTCCTGTAACCTATCTAGCCACTAGACACCTTGGAATCAGGCGGTTGTGGTGCAGCGGTAAGATGCACTACTGACACCCATCCCTCTGGTAAATTGGTACCAGACTTGTTTGGGTGGGTGAAGACACTTCTCGGCTGCACTCCTCCCCCCAAGTCTGTGTAGAAGTCAAATACGGATTCACTATGCCACCCAACCCTCTGCCATAGGGTAAATTGGTACCAGACTTGTTTGGGAATGTGAAAGTACTGACATGTCCAGCTTCTGGCTCCGTAAGCGATCGCATAAGCAATACATATATGCATTCACCATGCACCTACAATTCTGAGTAGAAGATGTGTTCGTGGCGCGCCCATAGGGGATTGATCAAAGCTGACCGTTTTCCCTTACCCCTCGGTTTGCTAGTCTACTTTGGACGTAAAACTCATCCCACGCTATTGAAAAAGCATGGGAAAGGCATAGTGTATAAAAAGAGGTGAAATGGCCGGATATGTTCAGCCCCAGAGGACGCGCCATGCATTCGTTCTCCAATCAGAATCGTAGAAGCATGAATGCGTCTCGGGACCATACAATGACTTGCTAGACCACTACACAGCTTCCCTCCTTAATTAGCGTGGTACTAACTTATTCAACTAAGGAGAAACGAAATGGCCTTTTCTCTAGTCTGGGCGAGGATCGATCGTCCGAACATGAAAACAGAAGTAGCACCTTTCACCACCGCAATATGTGCGATATCGTTTCCCTAACAAATACGTATAATTTATTATAAAAATGCAAAAAATGTCGCTTAAAGTCATCCGTAGCACTTCAGTGAAAAGGTGCTGTGTAAATAGCGACCCTTATTCGCACCTTTTTGAGATTTCTCGATCAAGCATCTATTCAACGAGATTGAACGTCGAATCTTTTTACTGTCGATATGGATCTCCAAACATTACACTACATACAGTAAATTTCCGACGAAACGCGATATAAAGGATATAGATCGCTTGTGCCGTTCACCCGCCACAAATCTCTTTAGAATTATTTATGTTGAATAAAACACACATAGCCGTGATCAGATGATCGTGATCAATTCAACGGTAAAGAAAGTGTAGTGAAATTATGAAATTTTTGATTTTCATGTGAGTGTTCTTTGACCTCGCCAAGGTAACGACCACGCGAGGTCAACCTTATCAGGCCGACCTCATTAGGCGGCATCTTGAAAATTCTTGCTGAAATTCAAAAATCAAGTTTGAATGATCACGTTGAAACGATCTACAATAAAGTAAATGCTCAGTAAAAGGAATATAATTTTAATAACGTTTCACGGATGTCGACCAATTTCAGCGACAGATGCCTAACGATTTAACACTAATGTACAAGCTCGCCGCTCGTGAAACCTCTCTCAACTTTGGTGATTTATTTGAGCTGTCTAATACCATCGGTGGAAGGAAGCTTTTTGGTCAGAGCGGTAGCTGTCTGGAACGATTTGGACTCGGCTCTGATCAGTCGATTTATCTTCACCAACTATCGCTCTATGCCTCAAGCAACATATTTCTGTTGAAAACATTATATATACGATGACTAGCACGTTTAGACTACAGTTGTGTTACAGAAATCAAACCTGAAGAACTGGGAAGCCGAACATCAATCATATATAAAACGCTTGAGAATTTCTTGCTAACTCGTAAACCCTTTGTCGGCATATTTCAGTTTTGATCGACCTGAAGTATTAGAGTTGAATTTCTTTTCAAAGAACGTCATGAATTACTACACTGTGTAAAAAAGAATGTTAATGGCAGTTCATCCATAGCCTTAGTAGGCCGCCTTTCCGGATCACATCAGGATTCCCATGCTTACCAGATGGTCTGTTCTTGCCTACGGGGTTTTTCTTACGGTAATGAAATCTGATGGTCGTCGCGTTCGACAGCAATGGAGAAGATTCGTTTTAGATAATGAAATCTTATGAGAAGGTCTGATGTATGACCGGTCAGAAAACGTACTGTAAAAAAAGAAAAAAAACAAAGTATGAATAAATGTGTGCTAGAGATGGAGGCGAGATAATCCAGCGGCGCCACAAGAAGAATAGTCGTTAAACGACAATATTTATGGATGTATATAGCATGTTAGCCAGCAGATGCATCATAAAACCACTAGAACAACAAATAAAGGTATAAAAGGGCAAAGGCGCTGGCATTGATCGGTCCCTGAGGATGCGCCGCGCATTCCTGCTCAACTCAGAATCGTAGAGGCATGGTGAATGCTTATTTGGCCTACACAGTGAATTGTGGGGGCGCTATACCAAGTCAATTTATCCCTTTTTATCCCTTCTCGAACCAGTCTGGTACAAATTAACCTGACCGCGGAGGAATGGAAGGCTTGGTTAGCCCATAGGAGCCGACGAAACGAAGGAAAAATGATATGATAAAGGGTTATGATGTAAGAGATATGCGCACTAAATTCCCTACTGAGCTCCTTCAGGGCAAATTTCTTGCTATATCGTACCGTATCCTTATCCCTTTTGAGTACAGTCACGAATCGACCAAGTGATCTGTAGACGAAAAAGTGCCGCAGGGCAATGAAATGTCACAATTGAGTCGTTCATGAAAGTCTGTCTTCCCGGTGGGACTCGCTTGAGCTCTAGACAATTTCTCTGTGCACGTTATTGTTGATAGTGAACTAGTATAACTATGGCACCTACTGCTATGGTGCACTCCATGCGTCTCTGCTCTGTACTCGACCACTACCGCGCTGATTTGCAGCAAAGTATGAATGGCTCTTCAGGGGCGAATAGTTCCAAAGAGGACAGTCGCAAACCTAAGCAACCTAAGCAAAGGAAGGACTACAAATAAGAGACTAATCCGTAGTAATCACTTCGGGAAAGGGGCAGCTGCCAGAATGCTCGAGATTCGCTGGACTTGAAGATTTTTATATGACCGATCTTCAGTGTTGATATTACGTGTCTGCCTCTTTTCGACCGGATCCGACTCACCACATATATATTTTACGCTGAAACTGATGAATTTTCATTTACAGTCCAACTTCACTGGCTTTTCGTTTCCGTAGTAAACGCGAATTGGATTGATCTGTTTCAGCGATATCCAATAGTTCTTTGGCGATGTCCGATTGCGTTGGAATTCGATCGGAATGTGCACGGTTTTCTTTTTTCTCAGGACACAAAGTCCACAAATATTTTCCCTTGAGCGAATTAAAAGGCGAAATTTGCTAAAAATTTAAAGATCCGGAGGGGTACTACTGGCTCTAAAAGTTATGAACTGGTTCGTCATACAGCACTATTATGCACTGCAAAACGGCATTTTTCTTTTATTTAGTCGAGCTCTTCGTCATTTTTCTCATCAGGATGATCCGGGTTGAATATTGTTGCGAAGGCTTGAGAGTGATCCGCTCTGTTGTGCCCGGCAAAATTTAAACTAGACAATTCACTGAGCGACAACCTCCATAATGAGGAACCGATTGTGGAAATTTAATTATCGTCATTTCTATATTGATCGCTTTCAGGCACAGGTTTTTATACAAAATACATTATTCATATAAACAAGGAATTTTCACAGCAATTTTCGCAATGGAGACTTCTGGAATGTGGAACGTTCGATGGTTGTCTAGTTTTCTGTTTTCTCCATGTCCTTGTGTTGACCTTGACATTCAAAATTTTCCCCTTTTGTCTTCCAGACCAGCCCAGTGATTCACCCAGTTCAGAGCGAAACGCTAAACGACTTGAAACGTTTTTCCTTTTGATGAGAATCTGGTCAGAAACCATTGAAATGAGTCGATCCCTAACGGGAACAACCCTTCTAAAACTCTTGGTAGAGACTATTCAGACAATTTGAGTACTGTTAAAAATTAATGGAAGAACTTACAAAACACGCTTCTCGCGAGCGCTGATCAGTACAAAATTTAGTCTCGAAATTGCACCACCTATTGGCCATTAGTGCGTTAGATCTTCTTCCCTCGTCTACTTCTCTTTTTTTCCAAGGATGAAAAAGCTCCGTATATTTATGGGAAACCGGTTATGAACAGTATTTGCACATGCACTCAAGTGTATAAAAAAGTGTAAGAGAACTCGTCCGTCCGAATTGTCTTTTTTTGCAGGCCGGCTTACAATGGGGAAGTAATGGAATAAGTGAACACTACTCGCACGTACACCAGTAATTTAATTAAGTAATTTATTTTTATTTATTAAAGGCTTGATCAGGTCACTTGAAAATGGAAAACAACCTGCGTAAACTTAAAATGTGATGCCAAGACAGCAAGAATAACCAAGACAACAAGATTACAGTTTCAATATTAGTAATCTCATTAAACCATAGTCAACAGCTGATCAACACAACATATCACCATTCGTTCATATTTTTCTTGTAATCCGCAATACAAAGAACTATGAAAACGGTAGAATGTCTTGCGGATGGACTCACCCGATGAATAATCAACTGACTCCTCCTATTCCCCCCATTCTACCTATTCGTTTCTCAAAGGGTTTGCTCTGTCCCAATTTTAATGCGCCGCTTTGAGAGTGGCAATTAGTCACCGTCCGGGGCGAAAGCTATATTTTTGTCCGTCTGGTGAATTTAAACGGTGTGACCCGTACACCACGACAAGCTGGCCAGCACTAGAAAAAACTCCAGATTGCAACTTTAAAATCCGACGTGTCGGACGGTGTCGTTCCGCTTCCACGTTCTCACCAAACGGCTGTAGCACCGACTAAAAACGCGGTCAGGAAAAATGGCCAGAATATCTGGTTTTTCGCTCTTCTGCTCTGTGTCCTAATTCACTGCGCTTGGCTTTATGTTTCAACATATTTTTAAATAGAGCACCCAGAACTATCAACTGGTATCGTGTTCTTTCCGATTTGAGCTATTTTTGAATGAAAATGAAAAGTGACATTTCTTTTTGACCGCTACTGTATGTCCTAATTCACTGCGCTTGGCTTTACATATTTTATGACCGATAAAATTAGCGCCGCCTTTCTTTTACTAAGGCTCTGCTCAGTTTCAAACTTTTTGACCGACTGCAACAACACTTAGTCACAAAATATTGGAAGTGATTTCCAGTACTAGCCAAGAAAAAACAAAGCAAAGAACCCGTTGTCTTTGTGTTTTTTAGACAACCGCGCTTTCGCGTAACACCTTCCCATCATTCTTGTCGTTTCTTTGGATCTTTGTTCTGCAGCTTCTTACACTCAGTGAGTAGAAAATCACACATTATCAGTGGGTTCAACCACAAGGCACTACAATAAATTAAGGCATTACATCTGTGCGAGACGACATTGTGGGGCGGAATTGCCTAGTGTGATCGTTCTTTTGTCGTGAACGAACTGTTGCGAAGAAACGAGAAATATGGACTCATCCCTACATCTTTAATAAGAAAAGCTTTTGGCGCATTCCTTCTCATATGTAGTTGTCACGTAAGTTTAAGCAGGAATGGCTGTGCCTAATTGAAGTTAAAATTGAAAATTCAAAATAACTGCCCTGAGCTCGGAAAACGGAAGCTATATTAGTGCCCCGTCATTAATAAAGCGGCTCCAACAGCGATGGAAGGAAGCTTACCTAACGAGGAGTCCCTCTACATGTGTGCCAAGCTTTGACGACGTAATTTTTACAGGATGTGAGGTGTCCCATGGGTATTACGAAACCGTAGTTAGTTTTTCCGGAACGAGCTTCTGGGATTTTGGGGATCGATCCTCGGCGTCGGTTTTGCTTTTGCACGCATGTGTTCATTACCATCATGCACTTTTATGATCACAGAGCCAAATTTCAAACGATTAAAGTGATCGGTAAATAAGCATAGAAGATTGTTCATCAACAGCTTTCGTTGGTGGTCTCGGAACACTCAAATTGCTACTTGGGTGGTCCAGTCAGGAACACCGATTACGCTGAAATTCCGGCTATGGGGGTTCTCTGGTATCCTGAACACGATGGTGAAGTTCGTTTTCCAAATCGCGGCCGAATACGGCAGTTATATGTAGGTGACTCTCACCAGATAAGGTCGGTAGGTACTCACCTATAACTACCGTATTCAGCCGCGATTTGGAAAACCCTACTGAGGCGGTAACCCGTAATAATTAAGAATGGCGAAGAAACGCAGCAAAAAGTAAATTTTCATGCTATGCTTGACAACGGTCCAAAAGTGGTTGTTGGTCTTGACACGAAAATTACCGTTTCCCATTAGCACTCCAGCAAAGGCGCCGCTATTGCCTTAGTACGCTCACAGTTCTCGTTACTGCTCTACTTTGGTTTTTTGGAGGCATTAATAACTCCCAACCACTAATGTTCTTGAACAGCTCTGGCTCTATTTAGCTGTTCTAGAGCGTTTTATCATAATGAACAGGTTTTCGAAGTGGTGCGCCTCGTAAGCTGCTTAAAAACTTAATTAGAAGATATAATGAGGCGATCTGGTTTCCCTTTTCCTTCGAACCGTTAGATTCCCTTTCTCCACCGCACTTTGTCATCCGTTTCTTGCTGGTTTCCGATTAGCAATGCGAAAGGAATGACGAATTGCATTAGAGTGAAGAAGCGAAGTCGCATCAAAAACGCGGAAGTTCCACACCTGTGATATCCGCGAAAAGTCTTCGTTCCCTTGTTTTTACTGTTTTTCGTGTCGCTGTGATTTTTTCGTCTTTATTGCAGCTACATAATTAGATGCAATATCAAAATCGAGCCCTTGAGATGCGCACTTTTTTCTACAAGATGCCTTTGCGCTCTGAGATTGTGCCCTGCCGTTTTATATTCATCCCCAACTTGAACCCAACAAAGCCTTTGTTTCTCGGAAAAATCAGCGTTTGTGATATACCCTTGTTCCGAACAGTTGAGTAATAAAAAACTGGCCCAACACAACAACTACAAGCAACATGGGACACGAAATTCGCTTGAACAAAGAGGAAACCCAAACAGTTGGAGCTTCAAAAACGTGAATAGTGCGTACTTCATAGAAAAGGAAGCAACTTCGTATAATACCCTTACCTAAGGGTGTTTAATATTTAACATGTCACAATCCGCAACCCCTCGGTTGGCATTTGTATGGGCGGACCCTCTTCGAAAAGATCCGCCCGTCGACTGGCGTAGAGTTGTTCTCACTCTTCCTTGATGTTGCGGACCAGCGAGGCTGGTCACCCAAATAAATATTCCACTGAACCACTCACCTAGTAAAGAAGCAAAACTATAACGTGGTGGAGATTATTTCACCACAATTTTCTGGTGCATCGGTCGGGAAAAGGCTTGCTCAGTTTTTTTTTGAGGTCTGCACTATGTCTGAGCATCGGCCAAATATAATTCCTTCTCATCAAAGAGGCTTGGACAAGCCAATAATATGCTTATCTAAAGGTGTTTGTTTAAGCACCACTTTTGGTCCATCGGTGGTTCAATGGTAGAATGCTCGCCCGCCACGCGAACTGCCCGGGTTCGATACCTTGCAATCCGCGACCCCTCGGTTGGCATTTGTATGGGCGGACCCTCTTCGAAAAGATCCGCCCGTCGACTGGCGGAGAGTTGTTCTCTCTTCCTTGATGTTGCGGACCAGCGAGGCTGGTCATCAATCGAATTTTCCACTGAACGACCCACCTCGCACAGAAGCGAAGCTGTAACGTGGTGAAGATTATTCCGCCACATAACATATAACTATACATTATTATCGTTATACTTCTTGAGCATACGATTCGACGGATGGCAATCCTGCTTTCAGAGATATAATAAATTTTCGGTGGCAAAAAAAACTAACGATATTTTGCTAGCTTCGCAAAACACTGACATCGGACGGGAATTGAACCCGCGCTTTCTGTTTCCGGCAGAAACCACGCCGAGGTCTCAAAATATACAAATAAAAACTATTTCGCTTGTTCTTCTGAAAAAAAATCACTCCGTACACAGACCACTCGGAACGCCCACGACTAGTGACTGTAATTTAAAGCTGAGCTGAACGGGGCGGTGTGGTTTTGCTTCAGAAATAGCCTACACTCTCTACGCTTGGTAAGCTTGACCGCATTAAAAGACCTCGATCAGGCCGGGTAATTTGGGCGAGTTTTCGCTTACGTGGTCGTTGAGCCAGTTTTTCATGATAATGATCAAGTCTACCTGTGGCCAAGGCTGGATAATGCGTTCTGTGACCGATAAATTATAATTCCAGCACAACATCTGGGCGCGCAAGTTTGCATGTTAATGTCCGTTACATCCATTTCCTACGGGTTTACGCGACCGAAAAGGAGAAGCTTATTAGGTAGCCGAGCCGAGAAAAACTCGAACCGTGACATGGGAGCCGCACGTTTCAAAGATAGTTTACCGTGAACTATCAAAGGGACAGCGACATTAATAGCACATCCAAAGAAACCACCATGAGCAGCGAAAACGTGATCCAGAACTTTTTTCCTTCGCAGAGGTCTACCAGCGCTATCGAGGCCTTGCACTAATAATAGCGTTTACGTGATTACAAAGGAATTTTCCAATTAAAGATTGTTGTAGTTCACAGATTTTCACTGTCTCTTCAGAGCCAAGTCGTGGTGATACGACCGCTGCGCTGACGCAGTAGGAAACGCCAAGAACTATTAGGTACTTGTCTCTGCTGCGGACGGTGACGTAGGTCCCATCACGACTCGCTGGTTGTCGGTCCCGATGAGAAAGGTACCGTTTTCCAACAGCACTGTCACGAAAGAGGCGTAGCCAATGCCGAGCTATGATCACCTTCCTGTTACCGCTCCATTCTGGTGTTATTAGGTTGGTGCAAAAGGTCTGGACATTTGGAATACAAAACAGTTCAGTTTATTTTTTTTAGTTTATTTTTTAACAGTTCATTTATTTTTTAATTTTATTTTAGTGGAATACAAAACAATTTATTTTAAATATCTAAACACTTGCAAGGAGTCATTTGAAGTATGCACCGTTAATACCAATGGTCTTCTGCCAGCGTGTGGGTAGGTCGTAGATGCCTTTCCTTCAAAATGTAGCGGGTTGCGCCATGAAGAATGAACCGAGTTCCTCTCTTATATCGTCTCGATTTGAGAAGTTCTTGCTATCTAAATGACGTTGGAGATTCGGAAAGAGATGGTAGTCGGATGGAGCGAGGTCTGGAGAGTATTGGGATAGGGAAGGGTTGTACAGCCAGTAGTTCAGCCTTCGTCGATCTTGCAGTGTGTTGACTGGCGTTGTCATTCTGAAAGTACATGTTGGCTCGCTCTCCACGAGAAAGTTGAAGTTGCTTTTTCAACTTTTGTAGCTAACTAACGTAGAGCTCTGCCGTCACTTTCTTACTATACTGCTACAACAGTCCTTCACATGCAGATATGAGGGACGAATGGCGTGAAGATCCATCTGATGTTGTTGTTCGTAATGATGACTATTAATGAGTTGTTCCTTCTCCGTTTCTTATGAAAACAATCTCTTAAATCTCTCCTTTTGCCAGCAATACCAGTACTCATTCATTCATTCATCAGTCACGACACTTCCTACTCGGTCCAGAAGAGGGATTACGTCGTTATTTCCATTGTATGAAAGCGACCATGAAAAGACCGCAGCACATTAACGATAAGTTCTTCATGAATGCGTTGTAAATAATGCAAAACAGGCACGAATCGCTTCCTTTCACCGCTCTCAAGAGATGAAGTATTGTAAAAGCACCAGTGTAAAGGGAGATGAAGAAAGCGTTCTGATTGTGAGAACAATTAGCTTTGCTTCCACTCTACGGCTTGTTTTTTCATTTAGACTGATCGTTCCCTTTCGCAGCTTAATCACTTACTCACAACGATTACGGTTAAGGAGCCAGGAGTCGCTACAACCACAATTACATTTTAGAAGAACGCAGAATGTACCACAAACGGTAGCACTGGAACAGAAAGTTCATTTTGTTAGCAAGGTTATTCAAAAATTATAAAGTGTAATATATTTAAGCACAGATGAGCGGCGCAGGAAAGCACTACAAGCAAAACCTCGTTTTGAAAATTATGACATAGTATTGTATGAAACAAACAGTTACCCAACATGAAACAACAAGGAAACATACTAATAGGTTTACACAATGTTGGTAGTGTTAATAGCTCTACAGCTGGCGAAAAGCTGGGTAAATGGATATCCACAGGGTAGGTTAGTGACAATTCAAACTGGTTAACAGTTGGGTCGGCAATGTTATTCTATTCATCTACCATTAAAAACAAAAGAAATCAAGAAAAGTTACACTTCCTGTCTGTTTTAAGACCTTTCCTCACACCAATCCACGAGATCGAGAAGGGTGCGTGCCGCCTTTGACGCTGCTTTTCGTAGTCGAAGGTAATCTCCAGAGCCTTCATGTTCGGCAACATTTTCAAGGTCCCGATACGCCTCTCGAACTAAAAGAAAAGTGTTCAAAAAGGAGAAAGGCATGCGGAACATGAAGAAAAAACAAGAGGGAGACGAGAAATGGGATGATCGCCTGTGAGAGAGCCAAAGAACGGAAGAGAACAAAGATCATGAATTATCAGACTTACGCGACCGCGCGTAACAGAAAGAATTGAAGGAAAAGGTCAAAAATAGAATTCAGCTAGTGCGAAATCGAGAGAGAAATAACGACTCTCGATAAAGGTCACGTTCTTTTCTGGGAATTACACTACAATGATACAAGAAACAAATAGCACTATCTAAATTCTCGAATAGGGCGGAATTTTCTCTCTCGAATGTTAAATATAAATAACATTTGAGAGGAAAAACTTGCTGAATATGAGAGTCGAGATCGGAGAAAAAACCACAAGGGATTAGCTGCCACTCCAGTTTAGTACCGACAGGTTTCAATTTCCCACTTTGGTCAGGTAACGGCCTTGTAAAATCAACCGTAACAACTCGGTCGAGTGTAGCGACGCAAAAAAAAAGCGCCACATCAACCCAAATAGTCGAGCGAACGACCCACGCGCAAAGTTTGCCAAATCCTTCCCCTTCTTTGGCCGAGTATATTGATACCAGATTTTACGGGGACGCTGACCGGGACTGCTCCAGTAGATAATTGCATTGGCCAAAAACACATCCTAGGTTTGTAGCAACATTATTCAAAACGGAAAATAAATGCGTGGCGCGTCCTAAGAGGACTGAACAACCCTGACAAATCCTTTTTACATCATTCCAAATCTACAACGAGAAGTTGGTTCAGTGTATGAAAGTAGTGACAAGGTATTGTGGTCGACGTCGATCAGTTCCGCGAGGGCACGCCATGCATTTGTCTTCTATTTGGAATTGTAGAGAAGGTGAATGCGAATTTGGCTTATTAAATGGAATGAATATACAAGATCAGCCGCTAATCATGTCAGTGTCTCGATCCACGGTGGATGGAAGGCTTTGTTAGGCCTGCCGAGGATTTATCGCTGGACTATGCTTGGGAAGGTACTCAAATTGCTGCCCCAAAAGCGCTCAAGTCTAATTCAACAAAACATGATAAATAGACAAAAATAAATAAATAATGAGCTCGAAGACATACCTGCATCGAGGATCTTTTTCTTCTCATCGGCAGTAGGCGTGAGGGTTGGTGGAGGTGTTTCCACTTTGTCTTCGCTCTCAGCACTAGCACTTTCTACTGGGAGCTCAGGTGTGTCAGAGAACTCAATGTTAGGCTCAGCCAGCCTGAGCTCCTCCTTCTCTTCAGAAACCGCACTTTCTGAACAAATTCAATAAAAAACGAGTCTATAATATTTACAAGCATCAACATGACAAACCTTTCCGTTCAAGTACCGCCGCTATTTCGACCTCCTCCGCAGTACTCTCATATTCAGCAGAAGAAGAAGCAGATTCTTTGACCATTTCCGTCTGATCTTGGACGAGTGGGACATCCAGTTCTTCCTACAACGATGTTTTTTTTTCAATTTTATCTTAAAAAAAACTACAGCTAACGCAGAGCTCAACGCATGTAAATCCTTTGAGATAAAGTCCGATAAAACAATGACACCATTCTTTCCTGCCCTTTCATTCGTTTCTATTTTTCTGTTTCCCGCTTAAATCCTTCAAGAAAACTGTAAGAAACAAACCTGTTCCGCTACCGAAACCGGCTCGGGTTTGAAATAGTCCTTAGCGAATTGCGAAAGGGCACGGATAGCGGTATCAATGCGTGGTTTCTTGATGTTCAACAATGATACCTCTCGTCGGGACATCGACGCAAGATTACAAATCTTTACCACTCCTTGCACCTCTAGAGCCTTCCTAGCGCTGATGGCTCTGGAACGCATGTTTTCTTGAAGTTCCACAAATAACAATGACAGAAAAGAATGATGTGAATTAGAGTCTTTCTTAAATGGAAGAAATCAATCCTTACCCAGTGGTGGAGGAGATGGGAAGCAATCGTCCGACTATTCTCCCAATCGACTCCTGGCAGTCCGCAAGCCGTGGATAGATGGGTTCGTCATCGGCAGAGACCACGGTGTCGGCTTCAGTTTTGACAGGCGATGCCGCACTGTTACCGGATGGCGCTGCAGCGATCTTCGACACCTAAAACAGCTATAGTAAAAGCAAAGATAAAGGTGAAGGTAATGGTGAAGGGTCGGCGTTGATCAGTCTTCTAGGCAGCACCACCGCATTCGTGTTGCATTCAAATAGTAAAAGAATAATGAATGTGTGATGAAATAGCTTTAGTAAATGAATAAATAAATAAATATACAAGTAGTATCGCTTGCGTCCACGGTCTCTGTAGTCCGGGCGGAAAATTCAAAGCGGTGATAAGAATCGGAGTAGAAAGAGAATGCAACGAATAAATAGCATTTTTTGGTGAATCAAGTCCAAGGGTAAAGACAAAAGAATAAGTAAGCAGGGCAGTTTGCAGAGCGGAATACTATTGAAAAAAGAACAGCATGAAATAGATACTCTAATAATAAAACTCTGTACTTTCTAACTATTTACTGAAACTCGGTATTGCTTATGAATGAAAGAGAACCTAATCGATAATCTCTACAAAAAAGGTTCAGCCATACAATTTCAATAACACTGATTCTATATCCACAGCAAATTCCTACCTGCTCAACAACAGTCGCCTGTAAATGTACGAACGGCCTCCTCGGAGTGATTTTCTTCAAGAACCCTTTCGGAGACGAAGAGATCAGGTCATCGACAGGCTTTGATCTATCGAAGTCACCAGCACTTGTGTCAGTAGTGTCTCCGTCCAGAGCAGCACCAAAATGAACTCGTCGGAGCTGCAAATGACATACAATAGTATTTTATTGATTTAAAGTGACTTTAAGCGAATTCATGAACAGAGTGAACCAAAGTCACCACAAAATAACAGCATAAAAATTACAGAATTTGTTTGAAGATATAATGAGAATTTGAACAAAGAATAACTCCAAAACAGGGCTATTTACCTTTTTCTCCGCCGTTGAAGGGCTGTCGACCTTTTTCAATATACCAGGTGTGCCAGCGATTCTTTGCACGAACGGTATTGTAGGTGTAGCGGCAATTTTCCTTCAATGAAACCACAAATCAAGCACTGTCTGGTTCGGGACGAAATTGCATTTACTTACTCGAAAGCTGGATTTTCCTTCACGGGCGTTTCCATGAGCGATTCTTCATCGGGCTGTTTTTCAGGAGTTTCCGTCACAAGCTCTTTGTCTTTTTCGTCCAAGCTATCATCGAGTGACGTAGACGTCGGCTTTTCGTTCAGAATTTCGTCGATTTCGCGCAGAACCAAATCGTCATCAGCTTGGTTACTTATATCTGGTTGTTTCTCTACTGCGGGTTCGGTTTTCTCCTCACATTTTTCCATCAGCTCCTTAAAAAGGCTATGCGGTCGCTGTTACCAAGTTTAATAAAGCGGTACCAAAATGGAGAAAAGCCACCTACCTTCAACGGGGTTTTCTTCAGCAGCCGTCCTTTCTTAGGAGTACCTCCAGCTGGTGTCTTCTGATCTGCTTCCGCTAGCTTGGTGGATTCTCTCCTCTTCTGTGCGACATATTTAGATGGCGTAGTCTGCAATTCCCAAGAGTTAGACAGAGTGCCTTGTAACTTCTCCTTTGATTTTTTATCGTTCAAAGATCCAACACCCTCCCGACATAGGTTCTTACAGCTGATCAAGAACGGCTAGATTCTAGAATGTCGCTAAGAATCCAAAGAATCTCCAGAAGGAAACCCAGCAACAGCTCGGTTACGGCTTCCTAGCAAATCCGGCTACTAACCGCGCAAGTGGATTCGCAGTTTTTCCAGAACCGTGACCAAACCTTTTTCCTCGATCGGCGAGGCCGCTCTGGTCCAGTCGTTCCCACGTTCTCGCTTTCATCGCCGGTACTTTCGAGGGATCGCTCAACCGATTCTTCACTGCTGGACACCTCTTCCTCCATAAACATGTCACCAGGAGCAGGCTGCTCAACCTCCACCTTAAAGAGAAAACAATAAAAATGCCGATGAG
The DNA here is from genome assembly GCA_030553155.1 of Nippostrongylus brasiliensis. NCBI lineage: Eukaryota > Metazoa > Nematoda > Chromadorea > Rhabditida > Heligmosomidae > Nippostrongylus > Nippostrongylus brasiliensis. The sequence goes on along the minus strand of CP130735.1, from coordinate 49,057,928 downwards.
AATATGCGTAAAGGTAAAAGTGTCGGAGCTGATCAGTCCTCTAATCGTAAGGATGCGCCGTGCATTCAGAATCGTTTGGGCATGACGAATGCGTATTTGTCCTCTACAATGACTTGCGGGGGTTAGCCACTATACCTAGTTATTGTTCTCACCTTCCCAGATCTTCCCAGAGAATCTACCCGACCCCGGAGAGATGAAAGGGAAGGTCTGATTAGCCTAGGCGGAGTTCGACCGCTCGATCATGCGGGTGTTAGTAGTGCCTCTTGCTACAGTACTCGACAATATGAGTGCAATTTAATATCTAAAAAATACCAACCTGGGAATTGCGAGCACAATGGTTCTGTGACGGAACATCAACTTCTGAACTCACTGGCCCATTTTCACGATTTTCAACCTAGACATCAAAGAATAATATTCCCTTGTCGTATAAAAATGTAGTGAAAATACAAAAAAATCAAAAATAAAGGAATTTGAGAAAAAATAGGTAAAAAGAACAAGTGAACAACCAATACCTTGTCAAAGTTAAGCCTGACATTCGACTTCCGTCTCGACGAATCTTCAACTACCTTTTCCGGTTGGAGTTCTTCGAGAGACGAACGAATCTGATCATTTTGCTGATCGATTCCCTTCTTCTCTTCATGCAAGGGATCCTTCCTGCTCATCTGCGACTGCTGCACATTCAATCTTGAAAGTTGAAATTAAAGCTATAAATCGGATAAATCGGCAGCGATGGAACATACATGGACTGAGACGACTCGACATCGAACTCCGTAGCTATATGAGAAATTACAGCCGACGTCTGCGAATCTTCGTCCAGGAATGGCATTCGTTCTCTAGCAAACTTCCACATTAAGTACAGATCATTGATTCGACTACAGTTTTCAAATTCAAAAGCCAAATATACCTTTTCTCGCTGAATATCTCCCGCTGTCGATCGGTTAGCTTCATTTTCTTCGCTGATTCACTAGAGACGATCGGCACATAGTCCACCGAATCCTCATCGAGTAGTCCCAAGCACATCTTCCGCTTCGTCCTTGGTGTAGGGCCACGACGAGAAGGAGTCTTTTCCTCCGGTTTCGGGGTCTGCGCAAAATAAACATGATCAAAATAAAGTTGAAAATAACGTAGTAAAGTGATGAGCACTGTTCAGCCCCCTAAGGATACGTCACGCATTTGTCTTCCGCTTAAAATTGAGGTATAGTCAATGTGTATTCGGCCTATACAATGACTTGCTGGGACCATCCGCCTACAAACATGTAAGTGTCTTCTCCGTGTCAGAAAAGTCTGGTACCAATACACCCGACGGAGAGACGGGTTCACCCGAAATCTGAGCGACAACCGATCACTTTGCCGCGCGGATGTCAGCAACTGGTGTATTTTTACCAAGGAACCGTCACATTCAATGGTCACATTTACATTGATCAATAGACCTGCATACCTTCATGGCCTTTATGTCGCCAGCATTTGAATCTAACAGCGGTTTCGACTCGTCCTTTGTTAATTCTTCTGTTTCCTTTTTCGGAACCTTAGCCGAAGGTGGGGCAGAACCCTCGCCAACAAGCTTTTCGTTTCTAAAACAAAACATTCGCAAAACAGGTTCACAACAAAAATGAGAAATTCTCCAGGGCCCGGATTCACGACGGGTATCGGCTATACCCCAACGAAAATACAGATTGCGTTTAACATGGGAAAACTCGCGTCGGTGGCGTCGCACATTGCGAGGTGTCGGAAAATCGAAACCGTAGCGCGCGTTCACGAATGTCGGTTTGCTCGCCGTTCGGGGTATATATCGCCGATACCCGTCGTGAATCCGGGCCCAGAAAACGACCTTTAATGAAAACCATGAGAACATACCCTTTGACAACAATCGGTTTTTCCTCTATTTTTTCGGAAACACTGGAACAGCTTTGCTGTGAAGGCTCAGTTTGCGCGCCGGTCAGTTTCCTTGACCTCCTCGGACGAGAAGAAGACAACGAGGCGGTCGACGGTGACTATAAACCTTTCTATCGAAACAGCTGCTCAAACTCTAGTTTTCAAATTGTCTCATTTAAAGACGCATAAGATAAACAATAGAACCTTTCTCGAATTTGGTTAGTTTACTCCCTGAAACCTATAACTGTGGCCTTGGGCATCGTCTTACAAATCTTCAGGAAAGAAAGCAAAAGGTTTCGTGGGCCATTTCACGGCATTCGTTTTTCTATTTACTTTCATTTTTTTTTACTACGACATTGTTTTAAAGGTAAAGTCGGCGTTGATCAGCTTCAAGGACGCGGTCAGGTCATTGTCTTCCCTTTCTTGGACTAGTTTGGTACCAATCAACCCGACCTTAGAAGCATACAAGACTTGGTTAGTATAATCGAGGATCGATCGCTCCATCATTTAGGTGTCACTTGCCCCTCTACCCACTGTACCATGCACACCCTATCAGAGATTAATAGTTAACACAAGTACACAAAAGAAATGCACACATCCAACAATGTCTGAGGATGAAAAAAATTAAAAAAATAAAAATAGAGTGAAGATGAACGTAGTCTCACTGACCACTACTGACGACGTATCTTCATTATCGGAATCAATCATACCATCAGCGTTCGTCGATTTTGTCAGACCGGGAGCTGTGAGTACCCGCTTTTTCACGAGTGGTATCAGGACCTTTCTGAAACAAAAGCGCTGAAGATTATCATGCAAAGTTAAAACTGAAAAGAGAAAAAGCCATATTATTAATAAAAGATAGAAATATGAAAAAACATGGTGGAATAAGTAAGAGTCTAACCTCAACTCAGGGGGATAATGCAAGGACTGCGCCTTAGCAAAGGTGTCCTTCCAGAAACTGCACGTGGTTGTGAAGATCTTTGTGCGTTTGCCTCGACAGTTCAGTATTTTCGTCAGCAGAGGTGCGCATTCGGTGAGCAGATCATTATCGTAGGGACCAGAAATCTTACCGCGCACGCTTTCAATGATCTGAAAGGATCTGAGTCTCCTTAAAATCCATGAGAAACATCGGGCATCTCAGTATGGAACTTACCCCACAGAAGTGTTCCTGGGTAATTTCTCTTACACGGGTATCCAGAGCGCATATTTTCTCGTAAACGTCTTGCAACATATCACACAGCTGTACAAATGCAGCGCGGACCTGAATTTCAAAACTTACGAGGAGTCGCACGAATGTGTTTTGAAGAGCTGTTGAAGTTGAAAAAAATTTAAAAGATCTAAAACACTAGAGAACACTAGGAAACATCTATTATATTATGAGAAAATGTAAGTTATTCCTTTTAAATGTGATGCATTACAAGAATTATTTGACCAATAATTTTTTTCAATAAAAAACTCACCAAGGCAGGTCTTTCAATCGCGTGGAAGAATGTGTCACAAGCTTTGACAACACAATTAAATTCATTCAATAGAGAACGCGGAACCTTCTCGTCCTGTAAAGCATAAGCTTAACATTTCAATGCACATTTCATTGCACACACTTGTCAGATATATCTAAATAGTTGGCGAAAATCTTCCCAGAAAGGGCTTGACAAATAAGCAAAAGTGTGGATGGTCTCAGGAATGGTAGAGACTTACTGTGCTAGAGTACTATTCCATAAGAAAATTTAAAGTTATAAACACCTCATCACAGTTACTTGAGCATATCGCAGACCATTATTCGAAGAAGCGGGAAGAGATGGAATCCATCATTTGATTTGATATCAACGCTGAGTGAAGGATGAAGATAAGAAATAAGATGACGACACCTGCTCCGAATTCATCATTTCGAACACCTTCTTTCCCACCAAATGGAATAATTTGACAAACGTTCCCACTTCGCCACCTGCCTCTTTTGCATCCGAATAGGAGCCTTAATAATGAGTTGATAGGCTGAAGGCTAACTTTTAAGAATAAAAGTGATAGTTAAACAGAAGTAATAGTCCAACCTACGAGGGCTACTTACCAAAAAACAGCTCCTTGTCCGACAACAGATTTAACGGATAGATCCCAATAACGGAAGCCAGAGCGCCATTGTACAATTGTACCGCGCACATCTATAATGAATACGCTATAATCAAACGAGTAAACAAAAAATACGGTAAAAACGTTTTTCATATGAGAAAAAGAAGACATCAAGCTCACCGTCTTTGGCTCAGTAATTGATCCGAAAACTCCCAACAGAACGGTCTCAGCTGTGCAATCGACCTCATGCCTCACTGTTGATTGAACCTCCTCGTAAAGGGAAGCAAATGCCGCAGAACACCTCTTGATTATATCAGCTTCTACATCCTGTTGACAGAGGACAATTATTTCAGGATTATTTTAGAAATTTACAAAATTATTTCACTATACAAACTCTGTGAACTTAGAAACAGCTAAAATCAAGCTATGACTTAAAATAAATTGTAAGCTGTTGAACCTTTCCACTTAAAATGAATTCTCATACAAAACAGAAAAAGTGAAATCTCGTTACCTCGGCTCGAAAAAATAGCCATTTTTCTCCAGAGCAGAAGCTATAATAGAAAATCACCTGCTCAGCATAGTTGCCGGCTTCAAATACAAATTTGAGAACGTTGAACGCTGTGGAGAAGTCGGGCTTCAATAAATTTCCTTCATTAATGTCGTCAGTCTAAAACCAAACTACTTATAGAAAATCTTCCTGGTTTGCATAAAGCAGAAAGTCTCTGACCTTCCTCACGTATTCCGTTAGAATTTCCGCCACATGACTCCATGTCTTGAGAACTTTTTGGGAGTCGAACCTCTTCAAATGGATTTCCATCAGAAGGCAGAATTCTCCGACACGCTTCAGAACCACATTGTCCATCTCTGCGCCAGAAGCGATTGTTTCTGGGACCACAGTCAAGAATTCGCTGAAACAGTCGCTGTTCGTTGATACCAAAAAGATAGGAATTAAGATTAAATAAATAACAACAAATAACTACACCTTCGAAAAGAAAGAAAAGTGCTCGATACCGATTGATAGATTTTCCGAATTCCGATTAATATCAAACAGATAACAAGTAAATACACCTTTGAGAAGAGAGAAAAGTTTCCGAAACCGATTCATAGATTTCCCGTGCCTAATGAGATATATTAACCAATCAAAATGTTAAATTTCTGAATAAATGCATCCTAAAGAGCGAAAAAGGTAAGAAGATAGAATGTTCCACGCAAAAACTAGAACAGAATTACAACAGAACGATACTCAACAGAAATGAATCAACAAAATACCCGTAAGCCCACCTGATCTGAGCCGGTGATTTCTTAAGCAACGTCACCAGCAGATCCTTTGCAGGCCACTGCCCAATTGTGTTGGCATGTTTAGAGAGATCGCCTCCTTGGAACAACTGGCACAACGCAAACTGAATGGAAACATTTCAATTGATCTAATCAATAAATGGCTCTAAACGTTCACCAGCTCACTAATACCTCTAGGTTCTTCACGACGTCGGTGCTTTCGATGATCCAAGCCTGGACTTGCATGAACAAGAACTGCAATTCCTTATGGCGAAGTTCGGCGTCCTCAATACCTTCCAAACTTCGAGCCAGAGTGGCGAAGCAGGCACATACTGAACTGCTGTTGAAAGCTGTAAGGAAAAACATGGCTCTCCATGACTTTACTTTACTGAACGCTTTTTTTGGGTTATAAATGAGTTATAAATAGGTACAGCATTGTATCGTAGCTGACATCTCAGAAAAAATTCGGAAAGAACACAAAAAAGATCACATACTATGTATTTTGTTACTATTCTGTTTGAGTTGTTTATTGGATCGTCATGAATGAAGAATAAAGCAAAATGTGATTTACCGCCATTGTTTGCAGCAGCCAGTCGAATGACTTGAGTTAGAAACGTCGCAAACTTCCGCACTTGTACCAAAATCTCGTCTTGGTGAGCACGGCCTGTAAACCATTTGGGTGAATTTTATGGTAATTTTTCGCAGCCCAGTGAAATTTATCACCTTTTGCGGAAGACTCTGGATTAAGAAGTGAACAAAGCAGAGAAGTCGCGTGGCTCAAGGTGTCATTGAAAACCCGGTGTGGTCTCGGATCAACGAGGTATCTAAAAGATTAGGTTACTAGATCGAAGCTAGAAAAAGCATAAATCAGTAAACTAATATAAAGGGGGAGAAGACTCACTCTAAGTAATCTGTGCTGCTTCCTTCTAGCAAAAGCCGGAAATCATTTCGGTTCACTGGCCTGCTGATCTCGTCAGCAATCATTCTGGGATCATTCACTATCACCACAGGTCTACCAACGATGAAGCGAAGGAAACAGATGACCAACTAAAAATTGAACAAATTCCACACTCAATACATATATCTAGAAACAGCATTTTGATAGAAGAGGCTCACCTCTTCAAATCTACTTGCAACACTATCAGCATAAGAAGACATTAGAGTAGTATAAGCATTTATTATCGGAGTCGCATTGGAAATCTTATTTAAGACGGCGTGTGAACGAAGAGGCTTCGAGAAAGTCGATAGCAACTTTTCCCGCAAGTTACCTTGAAATAATTAATGAAGGGGACAAATTATTTTTTTACAATGGCAATTTGCTTACCGGCAGTTAATTTCGTAGCGGCGAAACCAATAAACGACGTCCACACACGAAGGCAGATGGTTACGGAATCACCATCGGACACTTTGAACCATTTCTCCATTGGAGCAAAGCAGTCGTTCCAATCCTTGCTCGCCATCTGGAATCATGTATATAAGAGAGAGGCCATCAAAAATTCTGAAGCAATTTAATGATTTTATGGTATCTTCAACAGAAAGCAAACTGTTACGGCTACGGTTTCCTCAGAGTCAACCGAAACAGCCCCTAGATTTAGTAGTTTAATATGAAGTCGCCATAAATTCCCAGCATAAAAACCTACTTTTGGAAGAGCACTACAATGTTCGAGCGTCCTCAAATTGCAGAATACAATTCTCTTATATTTGCCCGAATATTTTCAGAAAGAAGAAACAAATATAAGATACCGTACCCTTCCACCAAACGTGCACAACAGAAGTTTGCTGTAGGTCAGCCAGAGTGAAGCACCGTAGTAGAGGATTTCTCCTGTCGATAACTCGTTCAAGAAGTTGTAGAATGTGGATTTACCCGTCGCCAGTACCGCCTTCACACTATCTCGGAATAGTGTTGAGGACTCTAAAAAGGTTACCATCATGAATAAACTATATGAGGTAAGTAACGAAACAAAGACTGTACTCAATAAAGCTTCTGGACAAACCTGACACAGTCACGTCCACGATTTTCTCAAAGACCTTGCTGAGGAAGCGCAAATCGGCCAAAGAGGTCTTAGGATCGTTGATGACAGTGAAAACACACTGAATCCACTGCTCACTGATTATTTGGGAAACTACATCCTTCTTACTGAAAGCAGATACTTCGATCAACTAACCAAACCAAACCAAAATACTCACCTGCTCTCGTCCTTTCTTCTAATGTGTAATGTTAGTAGATCATCAGCTTTTCTTAATAAAACGAGCGATGCTGCTGACGTGAGCCGATTTTGCGGTAAAGAGCTCTCGGCACTCGTTTCAGTCTTCTTGCCAGCCATAGCGCTACAAACACCGGTTCGTTTTTAAGGTACATATAGGAACTGCGCGACACCACGAAAATAATATCACAAAGACCATGATTCTGAAGAAGCAAATGAGGTATGAAAGGTTGTAAATGAATCACCACTCGGTTTGTAGAAGGCTCCTAGGAAAATTTTCGCGCCGTTTCGGTTTAGCATTGGAGCGCGGAAACTAACGGCCGTCGCCGCTTTGGCCGCCAAACTAAGGGGGTAGCGGTTTAATAGGAACAATTAGGTGCATTTTCAAAATTCGTATGCTTCTTTTTTGCTTTCTTTGCGCTCAAATCAGTTGGAGTGCAATGTTTATCATATATACATCGAGATCTATCGCAACAAATGCCTTATATTCGTCTCCAAACCAGTGACAACAGCAACAATGCCAATAAAAAAGAAGAAGAAATTATTCAACAACAACACAACAGTGTCAAAATAGCGTCCCTCGTCCAAGTAAACGGGAAGGAACGTCGTCACGTCGACGATTGACGGTATGACCAGGGCGAGAAACATGCCTGAAGGTACGAAAGGTTGGGAAAAGGAACCGATATGTGCAATGCTTTTAATACTTTAATATCGATTTTACCTACCGTATTATTTTCTATTATTTTACTATACGGCTATAACAATTTGTGAGGATTCGAATTAAGGAATGTCGAAGTCTCACTGTAGTATAGTTGGCAAAATCGCTGGCCCAGTGCAACGTGCGTGACTGATTAATGCCCGTTCATAGTCTGCTGCGGCAGCGCAACAGTAATGCCTCGAAAATGGCAACAAAGTAATAAACCTATTCGCTTTTGCTGTGGCAGTGTGAACATTACTCCGCTGCAGTAGGGACAAGGTCCACAGCTCATCTTAAGTTGGTCCCAACGCGAATCACCAGTTGCACGTCGCAAGGCAAAAGATTCTGTTTCCTAGTGGCACTGTCGCTAGAGGCACAGCTACTGTAGCTACTGTAGAAGTGTGCCGTCTACTCGTTGCTGCTCGACTTTGGCTTTACTGCTACAGCCGACTATTAATTGGCTCTTAGTCTAACAATCGAACTAACCTGCCGTGACACCGACCAGCGGTATTAAGTCCTCGAGATTCGGTATGAGTACTGCCAGCAGAACTGAAAAGGAATAACGAACCGTTGAGAAAATCACTATTGAAATATCTGGAATGCTTCCACAGGGAGCGCATGGTACAGTACCGGATATGTCTTTCGAGCAGTTCGCGGAAAAGCCATTTAGGAGCGGTCCAAAGCGGCTTTTTTGAATATCTTTGTTGAAACTCAATAATTTGTAAAAAAATACACATATATTTAAGCTCAACAGCTCGAGCTCTATCGTTTGGTGTATAACTTATCCAAACCTGCAATTTTTTTTAAATATCGATTTTTTGCCAACCCCTTCATCCCAGAGAGGTCCAGACTTCTCTGGGAGGGTAAACACTCTGACTTGGGTCCACATTCATGATTGCAAAACCCGCGGTAAACCCCGCTTAAACCCCAAACCGCGCGCAAACTGAAATTCCTGAACGCGCATCGGGGTTTAGAGCGCGGTTTATCGCGGGTCTTCTACACCCCTCGGCGAGGCAGGGTTTGGGAGACCTCGACGGCAGAGCGATGTCTGCTCATCGCACATCCCCTATGGTCTCCGCAATCTCTCATCGACTCTGCCGTCTGACTCTGCCCAAGACCGCAACGCAGGTGCTCCCTCCTTTACCTGCGTCGCGGCTCTAAGCTAGTTATTGCATCGGCAGCAACTGTTTTTGTTTAAGTAGCTTCGTTCATTGCTCATATGTTAATCGTTTGCTAAAACCCACCTGATTTGTCAAAAAATACTGAAAAAAATGAAAAGAAAAATAAAAATGTAATATTAGGTTGAATATCGATCGATGACCGCGACGGCCGGTTGACGTAAGGGGTGCGATTGCGGCAATTGCGCAACAGCACGTCGCGGTCTCCGAAACCCCGACGTTCACGAATCGTAAACGGCCGCAAACCCGCGGTATCGGGGTTTCGGTGACCGCGAGCCCGTTGATGAATGTGGGCCTTGGTGTCGCCACGCAAGTCATTGCATATTCCGAATACGCAATCACCATGCCTCTACGATTATAAATGGAACACGATTGCGTGCGTCGTTATTAGCAAACTGGACGCCTTTACCTTTACCTTTAAAATGCTTCCACTCACAAGAAACAATCACGATACCGCTCCTCAGACCGTAGTCTACGATTAGATGAGCTTTTCGTTTGTCGTCGAATCGACCCTCGACCCTTCGCATCACCGATGCTCGCAGACTGGAGCTGAGGGTGTAGAGTTGCAGAAGGTAGCCAGTATAGACCACTAGCGCCAGCAATCCTTTGACGCTGAGGTTGAGGCTGCAAACGAAATCTGTGGTTTTTAAGTGAATAAGACGAAGAAACCGAAAATTGTTATTATTATTTATTACATGATAACACACGTGGTCCATGTGAAAGAATCTAGAACACACATCAATAAGCATTCAGTGATAACAAGAAGAAGATGTCATTGAGAGCTAAAACCAAAAATGGCGCAATAGAGCAACTATCCATCAGCTAGAAGCTGGCTAACTATAATAGTTTCTTGAACTGTGCGAGTTTGGTGGATATGGTGATATAAAATCTGTCTTGTTCGAGCTTTGTGAATTGAGTTCTAACAGCCTCATGAGAATTAAGTATGTAGATGACCAAATGAAGCTGAAGGATCTGATAATCGACCTACTAGCTGTCGTCCATATTCAGTGTGATACTTCCCTTCACATCGTTCCCGTAGGTGATGTAGCCGAAAAATCCGCATGCAGCATAGACAATAGTTACCTGAAGTCGATTTTCTTTCAAAATAGTAGTTTTTGGCGTAGTGGTTAGCGCACGGCCCCTGTTAGAGGTGCGGGTTCGAACCCCGCTTGAGATGCGATTTTTGCGGTGAACCAAGCACCACCACTTCAACATCATATCCTAGTATACATAATAGTAAGCGCAGAAAGCGATAATAAAATTAGAAATTCACTATTTCTTGGAAATATTGTACTTGACAAAGAATTAATTTAGCTGGAGAGGTCCTGCACAGGGCGATACTGTGTACGTAGAAGGAAACGTACCAGCGACATGCCGGTTGATAGTACGCCAGTCCAGCCGAGCATCTCAATAGGGTACTCCATTCTGTTTTCCAGCGGAAGTACCTGAATCAAGGAGTGAGTAAGAAAGTTTTCTCAGTGCTCAGAACTTCTGTTTCTGGTGTCTCTCTTTGGTCGACGCTTCAGAATTACTAGGAGAGCTATGACCTTCAGTGAAGGGTCAGGATGAAAGGTAAAGGTAAAGGTGTCGACGCTAATCGATCTCCTAAGGGGAGCCGCCTCATTAGTGTTTAATTCGGAATTGTAGAGACATGGTGAATGCGTATTTGGTCTATACAGTGACTTGCAGGGCTCCTTCCGCTATACCAAGCCAGTGTCCTCACCTTCCCAGACAGGAAGGCTTGGGGTTTAATTATCCAAGTTTGAAGTATCCATTGGATCTATCTTTTGGATTGTTTTGGATTCGAAGTGTATCCGGTGGATACTATACCGAATACAGGTTAGTTTGAATGCTTTTCCTATGAAGTCTTCTTTACCTTGCTGATGAGACCCGGGGGAAGACTTTACATAATATTTCCTTTTGTTTGCTCGTCCAAGATTGGGTCGAAATGAGCTAACATATTTTTTTCTTTTATTTGCTTCCTTATTTGGTTAGCCTGGATCAGGATCGATAGCTCCACCGTGCGGACCTAAAAGGTCGGGGTGCCTTCGTTTTTTATTTTATAGAATTTTGATAAGGTATCACTAACCAGTGCTTGTCCCTCGAAGGAGTATATTACAGCTCCGCTGGCCATTATAAGTCCTTGCAGATCAGTGTACCACGGTAGTTGGTCGATAACATGCTCAGCGGGAAGAAGATCCTAAAACGGTTTCCTTGAAAGCAGTTCATTAAAAAATGAGTAGTATTGACAGGAAGGTGCAACATTTTCAGCTGGTTTTAGAATAGAAAATTCTTAATTTTACAAATAAAATAGGACATAGAACCAAATTTTTCAACTTACAGAGAAAATTATAACACAAGACAGCAGCATGAAGACGTTTCCGGCCATACTCACATAAGACATCAGCCGAATACTCCTGAAGGTTTAAGATCACTTCAATGGAAAAGCTCAATGGAATACAGTGCTCTGAGAAGATCTAACTGAAAAGTAAAAGGTAAAGAAGCTGACAAATAAAAAAACAAAAAAGAAAATAAATGAGAAAATGTAACCCATGCCTCAGCCACTTACCTGACATAGGATAGCAGGAGGAATGGCAGTATAGCGATGAATAGGTATGAGAGTTTACTTAGTTGCACCTGAGGCCATAAGTAGCTTATCACCTAGGAAAGCAATTCACTTCCTTATATAGAACTGGACTAATTCTCATCACGTCTCATTATCAGGAACCGAATTTTGTAAAAATTTTTAGTCGGTTCGGTTTACCACTTACCTCTCTTGTGTGATCCACGACGAAAATGTAGAAAATGGAACAGATTCCGAGTACGAGACTTGAGAGGCAGAGATTCACGAATCGCCTGAAGCTTGCGACTGTACTGCTTTTCTTCTTAGGTCGAAGGCTCTTGGGTAGAATTTGATGTTTTTCATTAATTTAGATACAAATAATAGTAAATTGACATTTGGCCAATGGAAGAAAGAGGGATCATCATGTCTTCGGTATTGAAAGTTAAAGTTCGGAGGTGATATGGTATTTGGTAAGAGGCGCTGTTCTCACCCTTGGGTTGAGGGATCAACCACCATCAAGGTGGTCCCATTGCTCTTACTATTTGAGTCGGGTTAGATATTTCAACTGAAGAACATAAAAATAGGCAGAGGAACAAAACCGAACTCGCTCACCGAGCAATGTGTCCGTGACTTCGTAAACACTGAAAACTCTGTTTGAACGATTCGTCTGCCATTTCAGCGTAATTCAGCGACTTTACATTCTTGTTTCTAAAAATTTTTACATTCTTATTGTTCTATTTTTATGTGATTTTCAAAGACAATTCGAGAAGTTGCAAACGAGAGAAGTTTCTGGCCCAGCCTAACTTACCTCGAGCAAAGAAACTGACTGCAACGAACGATCTTCGCCATACAAATGCACGTGAGCAGCCCGATGATGAACACCAATGCGAAACCAGTCTATAAGCTAGCTTAAAACAAAAATAAGTGATAAAAGTGGGTGGAAACTCCCCGCCCTTACCCACAATCCAGACTGCCGAAACGCTAGCGGAAGGGAGAAGCATCCGGGCCCGATCATTCCTTTGGTGAAGTTGATAAGCGTCATGTGGGCCCTAAATCGTAGCTTTCACATTACAACAACGTTTCTTATTGAAATATTCACCTTATCAGTTCCTAATATTGCTACGGTCAGGTAACAGAAATGTTATCAGTATCGAACTGATTTTAATTGTTATTTTGTATTATTTTGGATTTGAAATTTCGAATAAATCACTGATCTGGAAAACTTCGTCGCCAAAAAGGGAAAGGTAAAACTAGAAGCGAGAAGTCAGTGCTCGAGATGAAGATCAGATTTCCATTGTAGATCCTTCGATCAAGAATAACGCAAAGTTCCAAAGGAATTCTAAAACTGGTCGCCTGGAATAATGTATTTTTGTATTTCCACTGAAGCTCAGTTGCTCACATGATTAGTTTGAGGCCCTTGTTATACGTTGGCTCACCCCCCAGCGTAACTCGTCCATTCAGTATCATACACCGTGGGGCCAGCCACGTTTGTACGAGTTATCATGGTGACGCTGGCGTGGTGAACTCGTACAAACGTGTCTGGCCCCACGGTGTCTGATACTGAATGGACGAGTTACGCTGGGGGGTGAGCGAACGTATAACAAGGGCCTGAGGTTTGGTTCGGAGTTACTATTTTGAGTCTAGTGTTACTTTGTTAATTTGTTTGTTTGTATCAACTGGCGCGCAGTATGGCGCATAAATAAATAAATAAATAAATAAATAAAAAATAGATAAATAAATAAACTCACGAAATACCCTTTTTCTTCTTCGTTTCGGTGGCCCCATTGTTTTGAACATCGCCAACCGCATTAGTATTGCGAGTGAAATCTACCATACTTATATGAGTCATTCTGAGATCAACTGAAAAAATGTAGCTGAGTATAACCTTAACTATGGACGGAAGATACGCCTATAACGACAATGACAGCGCAAGGTTATTCATTATGAAGTGAATAGAGCGGTAGAACGGCCGACGGTGATGACGTCATTTTGGAATGCGCCATGTACTTCAGTTACATCCGGAATCGCATTGTATGTGTTTTAAGTTTTAACAGAGAGTTAGAGGAGCGTCACTGAACAGAACAGCATTCTTCAATTTGAAAACAAGACTAGCACGAGGTCGCCAGATCTAATTAGGCATCGAATTATCTTGAATTGAAAACAATCGTTGGGTCACATCGAAGGAGGCAATTTTGTTCAAATTTCAAGTTTTTTAGGCATCAATTCAACTGGCGAGCCTTCGCTCAATTAGCCTAACGTAGTTTTGATAATTGACTTTTTCTTTCCCAGCAAGTCTCATAACTGTTCTTTTTTCGAAGGTCTGAATTCTCCCTAGGGGAAATGAGTAATGGAAAGGAGAAAATCAGCGAAATATCGAGTGGGCAGTGAGCCGAGGTTGTGCCAGGCAAAATGAAAGTAACACAAAAAGTACCTTTCTTTATAGACATTACACGTAAATATCTTCAGCAAAGTGGAGATAATGGAAGTTTGTTTGTACAATCCATTCCTGACATAAAGTCAATAAACAAGGACTTCCTATAGGGAACAACAGTGATGGGAAAGGGAAAGGGTTGAGAAATTCGACGCGCTGCCGTAAAATTCATTTGGGCGTCATCGTCAAACTTTTTTTGAAATAAAAATGTCATGAGAGAAATGACAATTGCCAAAAAACTGCGAAAGAGCAATGGACAATGAAAGAAGGAGAACAGTGGACTGGTTCCAGAACTACTGTTCCCTACTCTCCTTCTCATTCGCCTTTCTCTCTCGTTTCAATGGAAAGAATGGAAAGATGATAACGTGCGGTATGTACCTATTAGATACTTTTTGCTATATTTTCGACCCGATACACTGTCTGGGTATCTTACCGAGCCGAGTTACGGCACTTGAAAATGCTAGAGAGAAAGAGAAAGCAAAGAAAAAGAAAAAATAAAATGGAAGGGTAGGAGAGAAATTGTTAGCACAGAGATCCGCACCCCGTGATGACGCGAAATTCGCGCGACTGTAACAAGAAAGTGACAAATTACGGCCATCAGACAAGGAAACGTTAAGGTGACAAAACAACGGGAACGATCTGACTCGAACTTCCTGACCTTGAACTTCCCAAAAGGTTGATAAATAAAGTAACCTGCGCGTGAACAAACTAAACTCAGAAAGGGCTAGTACACCGTAAAGGGCAACCGAATTATATGCACTGTCCCGACAAATGTCAACGATTCCGCAGCAAAAGGGAGAGAAAAAGGTGAAAAATAGTGACATAGAACGTAGGTTGAAAATCGTTCGGAAATAATGGCGATCCAGAGCAATTTCGCTCAACAGGCGAAGTTTTTGGAGATTGACGAATCCCAAGTTTTCTTGCCTCTAAACCCATGGCATTGATGTGTATACATAGATTAAGAAATTGCGGGAATTTAAGGAATATATACAATTTTATTTTAAAGGACTCTTTTTCAACCAAAAAGGACGTTTTTCATATCAAAATGGACGTTTCTCATATCAAAAAGGACATCTTCAACTTTTGAATTGTAATTCATTTTCATTTTTTGCTACATACATATGTTTACCATAAATTATGCCACAAGTAGTATATTCTAGCGATACAAGTATGTAGGCGGCACTGATGATAGAGATAATCCGAAATAAAATATGAAACATCAAAATGAGGCTACAAATAAGAAACTATAAATAATATAGCATCTATAAACATTCAATATCTACCACATCGTCGCCCTGTGGCTGCAGTTGTCCTATTCATCAATACGTCATGTTCATTGTTTGAACAATTTCGAAACAATATTTTTGTATTGCTGGTAAACTTCGCTTGTTGCATATATTTGTTGTATAATAAACGTATGTAACAAAAAAAGAAAATTGATTTATGTCATTTGTAATTTGAAAGTTGAGGGTTTCCTTTTTGATATGAAAAACGTTTATTTTGATTTGAAAAACGCCCATTTCGGTGTGAAAAACCTCCATTTCGGTTTGAAAAGTCACCATTCCAAAATGGAAATGGTCTAACTAATAAGTCCCGCGGACTGTTTATTTTTATCCCTTATAGATGTCCGTATCGCAGTGGTAAGAGTCGCTACTTCTACACGCCCGGTGAAGAGATTGATCCTTTCACTGGCTAACCACCCCTTCTATCGGGCATATCCAGGTAGGGTAAATTGGTGCCAGACTTTTTTTGGACGATGAAGACTGAATTGTACAGTGACTGGTTCTAGCTAGTTATCGTATAGGTCAACCGTACCGCTCGTTTCTGAACGGAACGCCAATGCGTGGCGCGCACTTGGAGGGCTGCGCCTTACTTTGTCATATTCCTCATATTTCCTACCATTCCCTTTCTCTATCGATGTGAGCGATTGCTGTTTTGAATTCCCATTATCAATGCTGTAAGGCAGAACTCTGTTCTGGCGATCTGTTTCATACGCTCCATCTTAGCACCTCAAGAGACAATATTTAAAATCATCAACATTTTTTTAGAGAATTACGTTTCATGTAACTGCGGGAATAAATCTAGAGATACCATCTCCACGAACAGCAGAAGATCAAACCTGATCACATTATAGGGTATAGGGTGGGTTAGGCATGGCAGTAGGCGACCGGCCCAAACTGTCTGGGAAGAAGCAGCCGCCCTGAATGGAATAACAACCATTTATTTAGTACGATAAACACCTAAGAAGAACGAAAACAGATGAAATAGCTGACGTATTCGAACCGTCACTGGAAATCAGTGGAGTGAGGAAGGTATTAAAAAACCGACACAAATGATAATCTGCTGGCTAGAAATGTCGTATCCAAGGAAGTGAGGAACAGAAGAAGGAAAAAGCAAAAAACGTCATCCATCCCTGGGTTCTAGCTCAGAATCAATGGAAAAGATTTCTTTGCTTTTCAAAAAGTCTTCGTTGAAGGCAGAAAGGCCATCTTTTTTAGTTCACAGAAGTGAAAATTTTCGAAGAACTGAAAGCATTCACCAATGTTCTCAAGCTTTGGTAAGAATCTGGAAAAAGAGCTTCGATAAAGTGATCCTTTGCAGGTTGTTTGCATGAAGTACCTTACTCTGAATCTTCCGGAGCAGAAAGAGTCAGCATCAACCCAGAATTTCGTCACGGAGAACTACAACACCAAACCTCTCTCGACCTGCAAAATGGAGGCACAAACAACTGGCGTCATCGCACGGTAAACGATGTGATTATGATAATGATTGTAGGCGTATGATCGATAGATGTTTTTCGGATTCAATCATACGTCAGTTTCGTCCCTGACGACGATCGATATCTATGTGCAGTGTAAATGACTGCGCATGAATGGAATGAATGGATGGTTACACCCCGGTAGCTATTGACGTTGGCTGGGTAAGTTGGGCTGGTCAAGGACCTTCAGGGGACAAACAAGTCATCAAACACCGCCGAAAGCCGGATTGTCATGATCGGTGTTGAATGACACCTTGCTGGAGTAATTCTCTGGGATACCGGTCCTGATCCGAGAAAATCGACGGGTTATGGATCAGAACGGAAACATGGATTACAGTACTAACCGATGATTAGCAGCCGTTGAGATGTTTGCCGACCAAAAACCATCCTTCCAAACAAAAAATTTCAAAGGTTCTATTCATAGACGGAGCTCTTTGGTTTTCCGCTAAATATTTTAGGACCACCGTGGTACAGTAGTCGGAGGCGTTGCCGATACTCGCACTATCGAGCGATCGAATTTGCCTAAGGGTAAGCAAGAGCTCACTCCTTTCCGGGTTGGTTTAACTGGCACCAGACTTGTCTGGGAAGGTAAGGACACTGGCTTGTATAGTGGCTGGCTCCACAAGTCGCTGTATAAGCCAACTCCGCGTTCGCCATGAATCTACAATTCTGGATAGAACACAAATGCGTGGCGCGTCCTTTGGGGACTGATTAACGCCGACACCTTTACCTCTCACCCTTTACCTTCATAAAGAGACATTAAGCACATCTTTCTGTCAATAGTTCAAATGCTTGTGTGAGCGGAAAGACAAGCAGAACATTCGTTTCAATTATTTATACAGAGGAGTTTTAATAATGTTATCACATTCAATTCTGTACAAAAAATGCTCTACCGCAACAAGATTCTTATATTCGTATCTAAACCAACAACAACGGCAACAACGCCGATAGTAAAGTAGAATATATTATTTGACAACAAAGTAACAATGTCAAAGTATCGTCTGTTCTGCAAAAATCCCGGCAGAAACGTCGTTATGTCGCATACCGAAGGAATGATGAAAGCGAGGAACATGCCTGAGGCAAAAATTACAATAAATGTGATAATTCCTGCAACACATATTAACTCACATACGACCGTTTCGAGCTATAGAACATTTATCAAATCATAAATAGAGGGGTAATTTGCATCACCGTAAGGGTCATTCATACTTGACAGCAATGCAGAGCAGCAATTTACAAGAATAACGCGGGAGAATGAACAATCTTGAGCGGAAATATTCGACTGAGAGACTGGGAATGGAAAAACGCCTAGCAAGACTACACACAACCGTTTCGAACTATAGACCATTTTTTCTTTTTTTTTTGGTTGAAATGCTCCTACGATTGACCACGTAAGGATTTTCAAGATTTCCAAACTAATTTCCGTGGCGAATTTAAAGTTATTTCGGTGTTGTGCGTCGTATTTTTCCTGCCATAGAGGTCTTACTCATACTGGTACGATCCATCAGTGTATACTTTTTTTTTATTCCGAGACGTGGTATCAAATCATAAATAGAGAGGTAAATTGCATCACCGTAAGGGCCATTCATACTTGACAGCAATGCAGAGCAGCAATCAACAAGAATAACGCGGGAGAATGAACAATCTTGAGCGGAAATATTCGACTGAGAGACTGGGAATGGAAAAACGCCTAGCAATCCTACGAAAAAGCGAGGAGAATTCGAAGACGACATTTTGAGGGGGACGGACATCTTCACTTTTCTTGGTTCATATCATAAAAAGCCCAGGTGGTGTGCAACAGGAGGGAAGGGGAGAAAATGTGAAAGGAGATTGTTTATTTTCGGATCAAGTTTCAGCCTCGACTGTTTTTCTTTCATCGTCTTCTATCAAATAAAACTAAAAGTTCTGGACCCACCTGAGGTGACTCCGACCAGCGGTATCAACTCCTCAAGATTCGGAACAAGAGCTGCGAAGAGAACTGCAAAACGAAATTCTTGAGAACGGCCTTCTTTATAGGAATTGAACGATATGAAATTGGGAAAGATAGAGATGGTAGAACAGGTAGCTACAGTACCACACGTGCCGCGACGATAAAAAGACGGCAGAGGCGCTTTGTTGCTCCGAAACGCGCCGTTTTTGGCGTCCGCGCGTGATGACCCGGACGGAGTCTACTTTAGCTCATTTACGCCGACGCGCGATGAGTCACGAGCTGAGGAATCGAAGGGGCAAAGGAACGAAAATCAAATGGGTCAAAAAATCGCTTGTTGTTGTTGTTTATTACATGGAAGTACCATGTGCAGTACAATGCAAACCGACAATAACGCAACATCGAACAAGGAGCTGATAGGGACCTGAGTAACACAGATCTTAAAGGATCATTTGACTAAAACAAGCAAGGCAATGTGTAAAAAAAACAATTAAGAAACTATTTAAAAGACAATTGGAATAAACGGGAATGAGGAAGAGGGAACAGGGATGAAAAAAGCATTAAAAGCTGACAAGGAAGACCAAATAATAAGTGAAGGAAGAAAGATTAAAGGATAAACAAAAAAAAACCAGAACACCGTCATGTCTAAAGCAAAAGTTTATCTATCATTGTTGAGAATTCTCATGAATATGAAAAATTTGTTTAAGAAAAGATAGGCCTCCATCTACCAAATTCAAATGTGAACTTATTTCTACTAATAGACCAATTTGAAGAAAAATATAGAAAAAAGGCGATTTCAGCGCAAGAAAGTGCGGCTGGCGCCGTTTTATCAGTGCGGCACGTCCGATACAGCAGTTGTTGTGAAAATGAACAATGAAACTTACACGAGACAAAGACGATGGCGCTCCGGATGCCGTAGTCGACAAGCAGCTCGGCTTTCCGCCGATCGCCGCATCGTCCGTCAATCAGCCGCATCACCGACGGTTGAAGACTTGTGCTAAGCGTGTAGAACTGTATCAGTGAGCCGGTGAACACCACAACGGTCAGCATGCCTTTCACCAAGAGACTGACACTGGAAACAGGCTTCAATAAGAGTTTATCACTCGGTTATTTTTTGTTTGCTTTTAATGCAATGCTGTATCACTTTCTTTTTCTCCGAGAGAGAAGACAATCAGTACATCAAGGGACCACTGTTCAGCCGGCATGACCAATTGGAAGCTCTCCAGACCTTAGAACCAAAAACGGAAGTGGCCACATTTTGAGCTATCCAGCTCGAAAAGGTCTGTGCTCTGCAGAACGCTCAAAAACGACCATTTGAGTGAAGAATGATGCTCACTGACAATGAGAGCTCCTTTTGTTATAGTATAAAGGTAGATCAGTCCTCTAAGGACGCGCCGCCGCATTGGCGTTCAATTCAGAATCGTAGAGCCTTGGGGAATTCGTGTTTGGCCTATACAATGACATGCGGGGACGAGCCGCTCCACAAAGTCAGTGCTTTGACCTTCCTAGAAAAGGACTGGTACCAATTTACCGACCCCGGAGGGATGGAAGGCTTGGTTGGCCGGGGCGAGGATCGATTGACCGTGAATCAAATCGAACAAAATGGTCGTAGGAATCAAATTGAACTACTGCTCTTCGTTGAGCTTGTCGCTCCTGAAAAATGGAGCACTATTATGATCTCGGTGAACCTCTCAACGATCTATATTGTAACATGCATATTATATTATTATTTTATATTTTTATTATAATTACAAATATAAAATAATATAATAATATATAATGTAAAATATAAATATAAATATGATATATAATGAATATATAATAAAAATATAAAATAGTAATACAGGGTGTCTCAAAAAACGTACCTCCTGTTTGAAATGCCATAACTTTGAAGAAAGTGAACCAATCGAAACGAGTCATAGCTTGAATAAAAGCTAAGGAAAAAGTAAATTTTCCGGTATGTATTCGGTGAGGATTGCCCCATGTACTCGACCGAGGTATCGGATTTTGTACCTGATTGATAGTGCATGGGTTATATGCTTGCTCTATTTTGGTCGTAAACAGGTGATATCACTGCTATGGGTTACTCATGGGGCACTGAAGATATCGACTTGCCGCAGCTTTTCGTTAAGCATGGAACAACATCAACATCGATCAATAATTGTAACCACTGTTTGAGAACCTAAAACTCTTGCAACCGTGATGCAGTCATAAGAAAAGAATTAAGAGGAACGTGAAATGTATGAACCATAGAGATTGCGTCTTGCACCTGTCCGAATCGTCGTATTCAGCCCGTCATTGAAAGTTCACAGATAACATGCTTGTTCTACTTTGGTCGCAAACAGGTCACATCATTGCGTTACACTTGGGGCAGCGGACAAAACCACTCAGCTTTCAGTTAGAGACGGATTAGCATCATTATCAATCACTGAGTGTTGATTTTGATCTGAATAAAAAACATTGTAGTATTGTGCAAGTGCATCTCAAAGTGCATGTCAAACTTGTTATGTCTTGATGTTTTCATGTTTACTGCATCAAGAGAAACGCACATCAGCGATATCACCTGTTTGCGACCAAAATGGAACGAGCCTGTTATCCGTGAACTTTCAATCAGGTCTAGAATCCGACGATTCGGACAGGTGCATGGCGCGATCTTCACGATTCATGCATTTTACATTCCTCTAAACTCTCTCCTTATGATTGCATCATTGTTGGAAGAGTTTTAGCTTTTCAAACAGTGGTTACAATTATTGATCGATATTGATGTTGTTCCATGCTTAACCAAAAGCTGCGGCAAGTAAATATGTTTACTGCCTTAGGAATAACTCATAGCAGCAATATCACCTGTATAGGACCAAAGTAGAGCAAGCATATAACCCAAACACTATCAATCACGTCCAAAATCTGAGGCCTCGATCGAGTACATGACGCAATCCTCACCAAATACATACTGGAAAAATAACTTTTTCCTTAGCTTTCATTCAAGCTATGACTCGTTTCGATTGGTTCACTTTCTCCAAAGTTATGGCATTTCAAACAGGAGGTACATTTTTTGAGACACCCTGTATAATAGTTGTTACAATATAGATCGTTGACAGGTTCAGCGAGATCATAAAAGTGCTCCAATTTTCAGGAACAACATTCTGAAAGCTTTGCGGCGATCGCTATGTAGTTCAGTTTGATTCTTCTGTCCTACGAGCATTCTGTTCGCTTTGATTCACGATCAGTTAGGCGTGAATCGAGAAATTAGTTTAGATGGTTTTTCAGCGTCTCAGTCACGCTTCAGTACCCGATCTTACGTCTCGAAGAGCAATGTTCTACTGCTTAGGCAAAAAACTTGTTCTAGCAGAAAAAATATCCGCAAAAGTTTGCTGCACCTCCGGTGCAACGATTTCAGCTGCTTGT
Source organism: Nippostrongylus brasiliensis (assembly GCA_030553155.1). Lineage (NCBI taxonomy): Eukaryota > Metazoa > Nematoda > Chromadorea > Rhabditida > Heligmosomidae > Nippostrongylus > Nippostrongylus brasiliensis. Next base: position 49,035,554 of record CP130735.1, on the reverse strand, counting down.
TTCTCTGAGATGATTTGAGTTTCTGTTACCTGCTTAGATCGTCATCATGGAACATTTGGGTGCGATACATGGCGAGAGTAAGAATTAAAAGTAAGAATAGAAAGAAGAATGTTATAGAGAGTGAGTAAGAATCCTCATTCATACGCCAAGTACCGTATCGTTTTTCTTTGAATGCTGAAAACAGATATGGACATGTTGTTAGGTGGATAAAATGAGGAACGAAGGGTACTAAAAACGTGGAGTAGTTAAGAAAATAAATTAAACCCAGAAAATTTTTCCGCTAAAACAAGTTTTTTCTTCAATCCGTTCCGTATATAAATAAAAAGTAATCAACCTACTAGCTGTCGTCCATATTCAGTGTGATACTCGCCTTAACATCGTTGCCGTATGTGATGTAACCGAAGAATCCGCATCCCGCATACAGGATGGTAACCTGAAATGTGATTATTTTATATTAGTTATAGAATGTAATCTATATGTTCCTGTCTGGTCCAATTCCCTTATTCCGCATTCAGTTGCACTGAGAGCTCTACTAGGTTTTTTTTTTCGTTTTTTCAAAATTTACAGTGCCCCTTGAATTCTGCAGGTTCCATACTACTACACAAAATATATCAGGCATCAAACATTTCCGATCATAAAAACGATGGAAATGGTTCTTCTTGGCAATTCTCAACACTTCGAGTTTCTCAAGAGAACTGTATCGCCAAGTAAGTTAGTGAAAAATTGTCTCAATGAACTAAACGCTTTATGAAGCTAGACATCTTATCTATGAATTCATTTTCGTTTGAAGAATACGCAAAAAAAACATACCAGTGCCATACCAGTTGATAGAACTCCCGTCAATCCAAGCATTTCACTCGGGTGTTTCATCTTGTTCTCCAGTGGGAGGATCTGAAAATCGCTTTTAAATTCGAATGTAAAAATGCAGAATTCAACCAGTTTGGAATCGATGCCACTGCTTAACATAATCTATGATTGGAGAGATGTATGGTAAGGATTATATGTTAAACAGTTATGATAGCGATTCATTACCTTTATGGACGAAAGTTCGAAATAATCTCCACGTCTATTTAATGATTAATATAATTACACTAATGATTTGATGTGATTATTAAATATTCATTACGTTAAACCAATCAATAATAACGTTAGTAATTTGATTGCTCTATCCTTTTTCGAGTTTTGATGATTATTGTTGTAATATTGAATGTTAATAAAGCTTCATGAAAAGCTATAAACCACCCGCTAAGTCTATTCCCAGCTCGCCTATTTCTCTGGCTACTAACTACATCATTTTCCTCCACTTTAGCCTTTATCGGCTTTTGGAAATTCCTGATGAGAATTCTTAAATGCATACTAAAATGAATAGAAAGAGTGGTGGAAACAAATTTTTATTTCGGAACGGGAGAATGGGTGTGCATCCATGAACATTATTGGTAGCCAATTCTATAATAGTATCTTCAAGATTTTGTTGAGTTTTACAATTTAATATTGATTTCATCAACTTTATGACTTCATTTTATCAGTATTATCATTTGAATTCATTTAAATTTAAGTGATTTCAATAGCATTCCAATACACACATATTATATACAACGTGCATATCAAGGTTAACTGCACATCAATGAGTATACGTATTGACGTTAATTTGATTATATTTTAATTTTATTAGCATTGGCAAAAGTTCATATCCAAAAATAAGCTCATTTCATACAAGGATATAATAATGGGGACATATCTATTACCATTGTTTGAGTTTTCGGTGAAACATTAAGCTTTTATGGATCATTATTTCATTGAGTAAGAATTACCCTTTAAGAAGCAAAACATATGAGGAGCAATATATGTTGGTATGTCGAGGAGATTTTATCGTGAATTTTCTACGTCTCCGTTTTTAATTATTTTGTGTAAGATTGAAAATTAGCTTTTTCACCAGAACTTGTCCTCCAAAGGCGTAGATTATGGCTGGTGTGGTCAGTATCAATCCGTGCAGGTTCGTAAACCATGGCACTTTATCGGTGACGTGTTCGGAACTGAACAGATGCTGAAATTGTTAGCTGATCGATGAGTAATCAGAAAAGGTAAAGGTAAAGTTGCCAGTGTTGTCTATACCGCCAAAACCCGGTCGGCGACGGTGAAACTGTCTTAGGCCCTTGTTATACGTTCGCTCACACCCCAGCGTAACTCGTCCATTCAGCATCAGACACCGTGGGGCCAGACACGTTTGTACGAGTTATCATGGTGACGCTGGCGTGGGTGGTGACGCTCACGGGCTATTATGCACACGCTAGCGAACCTTCCACGCTATCGTCGTTGCGCATTGCACTGCGATGGACCCTTTCGCTGGGGGTGGGTCGATCACCTCGCGCATTGCTCTGTATGCTTCGAGCGCGTGCGCGCGTGCGTCGCGTGCTCAGCGTCTGAGGTTAGCGGCGCACGCGATCACCGCTCGCAAGTCGCAGACGCTCACCGCGAGCGAATGTATAACAAGGGTCTAAGTGTCGTTTCGCCATAACTCCTTTCAAATCTAACCAATTTCAAAATTTTCAGAATTCCCAAGTGTCTTCTGATACACAGCCTAGATCGCGCTATTCTGATTCTAACCATGTATTTTATATCTGAAATGGTTAGATTTGAAAGGAGTTATGCGAAGACAGTTTCATCTGTTGCCAATCGCGTTTTGGCGGAGAATTAGCGACGGTACTGCACGCGGGACGCGCATGCATTCGTCTTTCATTTAGGATCCAAGAGGTATGGTGAATGGGTATTCAGTACCATACTCATTCATTTAGTTAAATGACATTCAAGGACAAGCCACTGTACCGAACCAGTATTTTCACTTTTATAGACAGATTTGGCACCAACTTTCCCGACCCTATAGGTTGGTACCGGACTGGTCCTCCTCTCGGAGGAGGGGTCATTTAACCTGGGTGAGTACTTATCCAGGGTAAACAAGGGTGAATGTAGCGTCGTCTTGATTTTTGACCTCTGGTGTTCAAAAAGCGGCTGAAACCTAAGGGGAACCTCCGTCGAGAAAGTGCTTTTTATCATCTACTATCTCCTTGTTGCAGGTATTAAGTTAATATCTACGCCTACATATCTTTATTATGACGTTATTATTATCACTATGCGCTATTGTCTGTTACTATCTGTTTGGTGAAACACACGAAGAGATGAGTTACAAAGGAAAAACTCAACTTTAGAAATTTTTTGGAACTCGAGGACCAGTAATCTTCAAAAGTTTTAGAAACGAGTCAATTTATCAGATTTGATCAAAAGTTGAGACGCTCAACTCACATAGAATATTGTCACCGTGGAGAACAACATGAAGACGTTGCCAGCCATACTCACGTAAGACATCAGCACCAAATTTCTAAACGGCAATTTTTCTACTGATGAAATTTTTTTTTCAGATAAAAGTTTACTCACCTTACAAATGACAAAATTAAAAACGGTATTATTAACATCACTAGGTAAGAAAGCTTGCTAATGTGCACTTCCGGCCAGATATGGTTGACAATCTAAAAAAGGAACAAAATTCATATTCAAATCTATTGATTCATAGTTAGCTTAGGATTCCCCAAACTAGTCAGACGGGAAAATCGTGAAATTTGTTTTTGCGTACTCACCAGATATCCTCCTACGGAATTCAATTAGGAATCCCATCTTCACGCTTAGTTAAGCGTAAAGTTCACTACATCCAGATTCTACCTCGCCGTCTGCTTTTGGGAGTTCTTCTGCTTTACTACGGAGTTTTCTAACTTTCGAAAAAATTTTCGGAGTGCGCGTGGTTCCAAGTATAGGTAGGAAGAGTAATTTTTGCAGTGACGACAAAGGTTTTATTTGCTTCCTTATTTTTTCCATACTTCGATACACCCAAAACTCTTTTTGTACCCTCTAAGCTGATTTCTATTTTACCAGAGGAGGATTCAGTAAGGGTAAAAATAAATGATGGCTTTGATCAATTCCAATGTAATGCGCCACGCGTTCGTGTTGCATTTAGAATCGTAGAGGCATAGTGATTGCGTATTTGACCTACACAATGATCTGCGTGAGCCGAACGATGTACTACGTGAATGTTTTTACCATCCCAGACGAGTTCGGTACCAATTTTCCCCCTCCTGGAGCGACGGAGGGCTTGATCAGCTTATGCGGGATCGATCGCTCGAACGTGGGGGTGCCAGTAGCGCCTCTTATCACTCTACCACGCGGGCGCTGTTAGATCATTAAATACTTAAAATCCCCGAAAGACATGAAGATAAATAGAAACCCCAGAACATACCTCCATTATGTGATCAACAGTAAAAACATAGTGAACGGAACAAATGCCAATGATCAAACTAGCGATGCAGAGGTTGACGAAGCGCCTAAACAGAGCAATTCCTTCACTTTTCTTTTCTTTTTTCTTTTTTTTCATAAGGTATTGGAGCTAGATACTTTGTTTGTCTAGAAGCCTTTATTTAACGTTTCAGTGAAATTTGCGAGCTCTGCGTTTTTGAAATCTAGGAAACAATTTAAATGGCGTAACATAAATTCAACGAACAGACGTCAATAGTTTTTTTCCAAAACATTTTTGCATACGTCTATCTACTGAAAAATCACAGGCGGTCACATCACAATTACCCCTCACAAAATATCCGAATATTTCCGAAATGGTTGTCTGTAGGAAGTAATTTCACTTCTGTATGAATGAAAAGCAATTATCTTGAATGCGCCGTGAGCTATTCACAAGAATGAAATCAGAAAAAACCAAAAGAGTTTGTCACATGGTTTTCAGTCCATTCTAAAGTCTCGTCTAAGTTCAGGATAGAACGATTATATAAACAGTTCCAACCTTTGTTATAATTTCACTTGTTCTGCTGCCAACGTGTTCATTTTTCTCATTTTTCTTATTTTTATCGCCTATTCTTACTGATTATAGAACGTGAAATGCGACCTCCATAGGGTCTGCGGACCATTTGCTCAAAACCGTGAGCTTTGGACAAATCTCGCGAAATTAAAGTTTTTCCTTTCGGTTATGGCCAGTCTTTGTACTAAGTCATTGGCTAGTTCTTTCCGCGGTTCACCTTGGAGCTCTATGAGTCCTTATGAATCTTTGTGGTAGGGTAACTCAAGCTCTTCCTTCTTCATTTCCTTGGTGCAGCGATGTGACGAATAGGGAAGAGGGGTGAAATATCAACTATTAGGCTGTCGCAAAATTAATTTTGGAAATGGACCGCTCAGTTCAAACTGCAGTAACTCAGCTCAAACGCAATCACATGCACATGGATCATAGCGAAAACCGTCAGCATCTACGTACACATCTCTGCCAGTTAAGGGGTGATAAATCCGAACCTATAGAGAAGTAACTAGGATTACGGGAATTAACGAAGGCAAGAAAGACATTTTCAACATCGGTCAAATCAGCGAATTTTTTCTGATGCATATAGGAATCAAATGCTTGAAAAAAGTGATAGTCTGTTGGCGGGCAGAACTTCAATGCCTAACTGGGTCAATTTTTGCCGGGTCATCTTCGCGGTGTGTGCACTTGCGTTGTCCAATAGGATTGCACCGCTTCTGTTCGCTAGTGCCGGGCACAATTTTTGCAATTTCGGGTACATTTCGTCTAGATCACAACACTATGACTCTGCTGCACTGAACCACCAGGTAGCATGAAGCTATGATGGTTAACTCGGCTACTAAACCACTACACAGTAGCCACAACCATTTTAGGATAAAGTTTCCGTTTAGGAAAAGGTTTTGGTGGAGCACCCTCATCAATTCAAGCGAATCCCCCTTTACTTATATCATGAAGATCCCATTTTTCATCTACAGCTATAATAGTGAGTGACAAACGGATCATATTTATAACGAATTAGGAGATTCAGACAGATGTCGTAGTACGCTGGTCATCGGCCAATTCATAAGGAATCCATTTTGATATTTTTTCACCTCGCCGATTTGTTCCAGATGACTCGCGACTGTAGAGTAAAGTACACCCAAGTCTTCTGCTAGCTTACGAGTATTGGTCTCTGGATTTGCTTCAACGGCTGTCCTAAAACCTCTTCATCAAGGGAACTTTGGCGACCGCGATCAGCTTTTCTTTCGAGATCAAAATCGTCAGAAGCAAATTTTCTAAACCAGAGCTGCACTGTCCGTTCGCAAGGACAATTCGTCCCAAAAGCTCTGCTAGGGTTAAGTGCTGCGTCCACCGCGGGATGTCCCAAATTATAATCATAAAGCATGAGCACTCGAAAGTCGCGACGGTTCATGCTCAAATAAAGCTCTGGAAAAAATCGGCTGCACAAGCCAGAGAGACAGTAATGTTCGCTTTCGATAGTGCGGATAGCCTCCTACCTGAGAGTATGCTTGGCTCTCCTTGAGACGAGAAAATACGGCGTAAAAAAGTTTTCGTCTGAACACACTCAGAAAGCGAAATTAATTTCGCGACAGCCTAATATATTTGGAAACGTGCTGGAGAAGTTAATGACCTCTAAAGAGATCACCTACCTTGCAATATTTTCGTAGTGTCGCAAGCAGGGAAAACTTTGTCTGAAGGATTCCTGCGCCATTTCTGCGTAGTTCAGCGTCTTTATCTTCGGATTCCTAGAAAAGGCTTTCGAATTGTTCATCGTTTTCTGATATATTGTACACTTCATATGTGAGAAAGCTCTCACGTCTGCCCTATAGTCGGCACATTCTATTTTAAACCCTGAGGGTTACGGTAAGTGTATGGATTCATATAGCAAGCTTATATAGTCAATATTCCTTGGAGCCGAGTCAGAATCCCTATGATACACGTGATGATCTAGACTTTGATCTAGACGTTATAGAGTCAACGAATTAGTCCGCTAAGATCCTCTGCATCGGTGTCTGGCGGCTAGGAAATTGGTGGCCACGCCCATGCAGGGTAAGGCGATTTCCGAGTGTTCAGCCGTATATTAATGCGCTATATTCCTATAACTCCGAAATTTATCCTCAATATCTGCTATAAGTTTTCATTTTTATAAGGAGCATAATTTAGGCCCACATTTTCTCCAAATGACAAAGTCATCGACATAGGTATTATTCTCGTGGTGTTTCTCACAGCACATACAATGCATACATCAACTACTATCCAACCTTCCAAACACTCATTCGATTTTCCACTGCAACTCGAATCCGTGGCGCGATCACCAAAAGCGATCACGAAACGGAATTTCCTCTTTGAGTGCCAGCTTAATCTTAGGCGCTATTGCTATAATCTTCAAATTTGTTTATTTTAAACGAAAGGAAATTATAGTTGCGAGTTGGGTCACTCGCAGGCTGTCATTAAGGGTGTAGATAACTTGACCGTCGATGCGACGTCGAGAATAGATCATCGTGAATGAAAATATTTTTGTATCCTTATCATTTTTTAGCAGTACTGGTGCTCACTTCAACCTAGTAGGTTTTATTGTTCGAATTCTTGCTTGTAAGTTGAGAAAATCAGAAAAACCTTTACACCAGAATATCGAATATTTTCAAAGTTTTCGAGCGCCTCGTAAACAAAAAGATAGACTATTCTTTTTCGATACCAACCATATCTTATTTGATTGAAATACTTGAATTTAAGAAAAGTCATGAGCAAGTGGCAAAAACGACGATTTAATCTGACTCCCTTGGCATCGTTCACGGAGCCAAGCATCCTTGAAATATTATAATTATTTGCCCTTCAAGAATTCTAGTATTTGTTGAAGCAGTTGTGATTTGTAAGAGCCCTATATACATTTCCTGTAGCCCCTGGCACTCTTTTATACTAATGAAAGGATTCGCTACCCTCTGAAATTGCGACGAGTCGACCTTTTCGTAATTGCCATTGTCTGTTGCAGATGTTTGTACCGCATTAGGGTCTGAACTTAATTGAAGCTTGTACTTATGAGGGTAAGCTGGGTGACGGGCCTTCCGGCATTCCATTTCCGAATCTGAGTAGTTAGAGAAGTTGATCGGAGAAAAGGGCACAACACATCACGTAAATTCATGACGGGTATCGGAACAATAAACCCGAGAATAAACCCCGGTCGGCGCGATTTTTCGCATTCATGAACGCGCCGCGGACTTTATTTGGGGGGATATCGCGGGTCTATTCTACTCTGCGGCGCGTTCATGAATGCGAAGTCACTCGCGCCGACCGGGGTTTATTCTCGGGTATATTCTGCCGATACCCGTCATGGATTTAGGCCCACGTGTTAATTTGACTTCACCCGTAGCTTGCGTAGTACTGAAAATCTTAAGCAACATTTTTTTGGACAAGTAATATTGATTTTACACAAACTAGGCGCATCTTTTGAGTCTGCACAGTCTCGTGTCACTTTTTCACAAAGTTTACACATCAAAAAATCTAAGTTCCAATCATTTTTCATTTCATTGAATGTTTTCAACCATATTGCGGTCGTTTTTGCCGAATCGCGGATTTGAATTGGAATAGTATGTTGATTTTCTACGCCTTCTACTCGTATGATATTCTCTTCACATCGAATTTTATGAATTATTGCAGTTCAAGTGGTTAGTGGAGGAGAATCGGATAATTTCCCCTTACTCCATTATCCACCACAAAAACAATTGAAACGATTCAATGATTAAAAATAATTGAAAACTGCGTAGCAAAACTACCATACTGGACCACCTCTATGAATGTATTGAATTTGAAAAAACTTTGAACACTGATCTGAACTCGATTTCTGGAATTTCGTTGTTTATTTTATAATAAAAATTTGTAGCAACAATTAAGCATTTTTGTACCGAGACTACGGTAGTGGCGCAAACACATCAGAAATCCTTCTGCTGAGCAGTTAAAGGGCTCCGCCTACATATTATAGTTAATTTATCAAACCCACCATTTGAATCCGCCTTCTCGTACAGTTTTTCTGAAGGGCTGATTTTATTTTTATGATAATCATTTGCTCAGGAGAAATTCCCATTTAAGAACACAGTTAAGGTCTAGGAGCATATCAAGGTTCACTATGAGGTCTTCTGTGCTCCTATTTTCCGTATTCCTCTATTTTTTTATATCCTCTCAAAAGCGGATCAGGTTTTTAAAACTACATCTTGAGGTTGTCATTATTTGTTATTGGCTTCTATTTACAAAGATATACTACATAGGTGGGTTAGCTGAATTCCAACGTTTGCCTGCTCCGGCCTACATATTAATGCACTTAAGTTTTTTTCTCTTTTTAGTTTTAAGTTTTTTTCTCTTTTTCTGTGGTTTTTTGATAGCATAGTAACGGCAGAACTACAGTAAACTTTGACGTTATAACGCCGAGAATAAAATGAGCTCTAAATATAAAAAATAATTTGAAAATTTTCAACTTCTCACTCACCGCGATGTTAAAACCTGGCTGCAACGGACAATTTTCAGCATGCAGAGACATGTGAGCACACCGATGAAGAACACCAGTGCGAATCCCGTCTGAAATTACGTTCAATTAGAAATAATCAGCTGATCCTATCAATCAATTTCTACTGATTCGTTATAAAAGAAGAAGCAAAAGCTGCCTATCCTATTCCTCACCCATAAGCCGGACTGTCGAAAGGCCATCGGCAACGACATGCAACCGGGTCCGATCAGTCCTTTGAGGAAGTTAATCAGCGCCATATGAGCCCTGAAGCAACACAGTCACATTACTAAGATATTAAAAAGCTGAATTGGCATTTAGTAGGTTTTGAAACCGCCTAGATGAAGGGCGCGCGTGGTACAGTGGTCGGAGGCGCTACTGACACCCGCGTGATCGAGTGATCGACTTTGCCTGAGGCTATCTCAGCCCATAATCCCTTCCGAGTTGGTTTAATTGGAACAAGACTGGTCTAGCGGCTGTCGCCCGCAAGTCATTGTTTAGGTCATAAAGGCATTTTCCAGGTTTCTATGATTCTGAATGAGAGACGAATGCGTGGCGGCTCCTTAGGGGAGTGATTAAAGTCGACACCTTTACCATTACCTTCACCTAATTTACCATCCGGGTTAATTACGGCAAATAAACCTATTCCTCAGTGTCCTCCAGCAAGTCTCCGTTCCCACTAATTCCATGGGAAACAGGAGCTAATATGATCAGGGGGAAGCCGAAACGTGTAGTGTAAAGTTTCTTTAAAATTATCTAATGATGTCGCTTCCGCTTAGTTTGGTTCCACTCATGATGGCATCGCTTGCCATCATTGATAAGGTGATGGTGATAATCAGTTCACTAACTATGTGAAAATGATGAAATATCCTATTGAGTCTCGGGGGGGGGGGGTGGAAAATGCGATACTGTCATCCGCACAGGCGAGTGATGCGCATTGTATAGGGCAAATAAGCAATCACCATGCCTCTACAATTTTGAATGTAAGGCGTGTGCCTGGCGCGTCCTTAGTCGACTTATCACCACGAACCACTTAACCACTACCTTTCATTTTGCTTACATTGAGGTGATCCACATAAATTTATACGAAGGCGCCATTATAAGAGTGGAAATGGGAAACAGAATCGCCTTTTTCCGCAACATTTTATCTTCAGCCTTAAGTAGTTAGGTAGTACGAACACCTGTGTTTAGAAATGAGTAGCTATTGATTTTGGCCCAATGCAAGTGCTGGCACTGTAGTTCTACAAGTTGACAAATTTTTATTCGAAAAATTCTAAAGCAGTTTGAGCTTAGAGAATCTCCTGAATTCTCACAGATCCTTTTCATTTGCGATGTGAGACGCTGATAGCTCTGCTGTTAGGAGAAATAAACACCTTATCAGATGGAAAATTGCAGTCTCCAATTAAAGAGTGTTTTCATTGTCGAGCGCTGACAAGATTTGTGGATGTTGCAGAAGGGAGCTAGCTGCTTTTTTCTTTAATGGAAGGACTTCTGCTATTGAATCGACACTTTCCCTTCTCAAAAAAGTTTTTCATAAAAATTTTACAGTTCAGAATTTCCAACGATTCGACAGCTTACTACTGTAGTTTGCAAAGGACATTAAAATTGTCCTACTCACGTCATCACTCTCTTCTCCTCTTTTGCAACTGTGTTGTTCTTGCGAACTTCGCCGTTTGAATTCTCCGTGAAGTCCGTTATGCTTATTTGTACCATGGCGTTATCACCACCTCCTGATAATAGAGAACTTTTTATTCTTTATTTTTTACAACTTATTAAGAAGACATTGAGCATGAATAGCAGCCAAACTTTGAAATGTATGGAGTGCTGTGTTATTCTTGCGAACTTCGCCGTTTGAATTCTCTGTGAAGTCCGTTATGCTTATTTGTACCATGGCGTTATCACCACCTCCTGATAATAGAGAACTTTTTATTATTTATTTTTTACAACTTATTAAGAAGACATTGAGCATGAAAAGCAGCCAAACTTCGAAATGTATGGAGTCTATGCACCGAATAGTTAGGATTTAGACAATGACATAGGAACACGGATAACGGAGGATTTTGCAGAATTGACTTCCTTAAGTCATTTTGCCCTATGTAAAATTGTTCAGAGAATTGAAAGTTTACCGGGTTGAGATCGAAGGTATACTGGGTAACCCGTAGTAGGAGCTAGATCTCTCTATAGTACAAAATGAACGGTTTCCGATCATTTTTTCTCCTACTAGTTTAAGAGGGTACGCCGGATGCAATGGCAAGAAGCGCTGCTAACAAGCGCACGAACCAGTGATCGTTCTTCGCCTGGGTTAACAAGGCCTTCTATACCTCTTTGGTAAAGTAACTTGGTACCAGTCTTGTCTGGGAAGGTAAAGACACCGAATTGTCATAGCGACTGACTCCAGCCACCTTCATCATTGGTAAACCCCGATAAACCCCGAGATATAGTAACGGCGCGCAACGTATCCTAAACTTCCTATGTTAAACGCAATCTCTCATCTACTCTGCCTTCAGCATCGACCATTTCCGTTCGTGAATTTGGGCCCAGGAAGCCATTGCATTGGTTTTAATAACATCGACCATTTTACCTTCATTTCTTTAAATAACGGAGCTGCGCCTTTCAGCCGATATGAATTAAAAAGACCAGAGATTAAACGCCAAACAGCATTTCAAAATAATCCACTCACTACAGAAAGTTTCGCTTTTGAAGTCGGTTTTTCGTAAGATCTGAACAGCAAAATACAAAGCGAATAAGGCAGAAACAAGCAGAAAAAATTAAAACATGAGATTGTGGCTATTGGCATGAGGATTTAACATTTGAATAAGGTATTATCACAATTTACCGAGGCCTGTGTGGTGCGGCGGTATTCGACACCCGCATGGTACATTCAGTGATCGATCCCAACTAGGCTAACCAAGCCTTTCTTCCCTTCGGGGTTGAGTAATTGGTACCAGATTTGTCTAGTAATGTAAAGCATTGACTTTGTATAGCGGCTAGCCCGCAAGTCATTGTATAGGCCAAATTCACTACGCGTCTATGCTTCAGAATAGAACAGGAATGCATGGCGCGTCCTTAGAAGACTGATCGACGCCTTTACCTTTACATTTACCTTTACTGGTCGAAATCTTTCGACATTTTTAGCACGAAAAGATTTGGAACTTCTACTCCTATTGAGATTGGCAGCACAGTTTCTCGAATGGGTATATTAACCATGACGTATTATATTCCGAATCTGTTCTGATGACACTTGAATAATAAACAACTTCGAAAGAATATCAATATTAAACGAGCCGTCGCACTAAATATTTGTGCGAATAAGGAAAATGTTTGTGGACCAGAAAAATGAATGAGAGATGAGAAATTTGGAGAGTACGCACAGAAGAAACGAATATTAGAGGTATGACCGTCACAAGGGTAGAAAAGTGGCTATAAAGGAGAAACGGATCGGCTCTTGAAGTACGTAACTAATTCGATTAGTTTTCCATAGAATGGAATTTTCATAAAGGCAAAATACGCATCATAATGGTCAAATACGCACTTCACAATGCCTCTACAATTCTGAATGCAACACGAACGCGTGGCGCATCCTAATAGGACTGATCAACGCCGACCGTTCACGCTTCACCTTTACCGTTACTGGATCTTGTTCTGGTAACTAGCGATCAGCATGGAGGGTACAAAACGAGTTTTGAGTGTATCAAAGCATCCAGAAATAAGGAAACAAGCGACCAACGCCGATACCTTTACCGTTACCTTTACCTTCACACTCCTCAGTTAGAGGTAGAAGTAAATAGCTGAATGTTTCTCTGGGAAATAAAAGGCGATTGGCTTCTCACTATTTCACATGAGACATCATTTTCCACAGAAGTAAGAAGAGTTAGATAAGACAAATGGTACTATACTTGACTAATGATAGCACTAATGATTGCCTGCTGAGCTACAAAAAAAACATAGAACAGGGCGAATGTAGGGACACAGAAAGAAGAACATTTTTCAAAAAAAAAACAAAAAATACGACAAATCCGTCGGATGTATTTCCTGCTCAAAATTAAGGAGCGATAGTAATGCGGACAAGCCGGGTGCTGTCCCAGGTGTAGCGTACAGCCAGAAGGAAGTACGAAAACTAATGATAAAGACGCTCGTTCACCGTTGACAACACTGGTTGACAACAAAAACGTCGGGTGGGACGACGATTTGTGGGAGGTTGAGAGGCGACCGGGGCTGCCCCGATAGTGAGACGTCGCGCCCGGAAATCATCAGACCCCGTGGAAAAAATTCATCGGCGAACGCGAAAAACCGGGTCAGACCAGAGGGACTGCCCATTGTTTTCTATTTTTGTCGTTCATTTATCGTGTCAAAAAGAAAATACGACAAAGTAAAACCGACAACAGCACTATTTCGTCAAGGGCATCCGCATCAGCGGTTTCGGTGAACAATGAAGATGGAAGACGACGAGCCGTCGGAAAAAGTGGACGATCGGTTCGTTTCACGAAGTGGCTAATGGCTTCCGACACTCATACCCATTTCCAATTCCATTTTCCCCAGCAAGAAACTCACCACGGCAATGGAACATTGAAATTCGACGCCTTCACCGATATTCCACTCCAAACTCCACTTACATTATTCCACCGTTTTCTTGCAGCGGTCAGATTCCGAACATGCTGATTTTCTCCGAGATATCCGACCGGAAGACGCCCAAATCTAGCCCTGAGGAAAACCTGTTCCTCTATGCACTTTACAAAGGGTGTTCCGTCTGGAAATCATTCGTGGGTATGGGTTTAAGACGAGCTTCCCCTACAAAGTCTTTCTAGGAGAGTTCCAAGAACAACGTTTTCACTTCTGTGAAGAAAAATGTGAAATTTACAAGGCAGAGGAAGGAGCCTAAAAGTGTCTAAAAATAGGCCCAAATTCTCCGTAATTCTCAAAGGAGTGCCGGCGCTGATTTTTGGAGTTTAAGCCACCAGAAGGAAGCCTTGTTTGATTTCTGTTGGTTTGATCTTTAGGTGATTATCAATATCATCGATGAACTTCATGTTGTCGGCTGGCGAGTCGACCGGCAGGAAGAACATCGACGATATTGAAAACGAGTACTATTGGATGGAATTTGCGGTGATAGATCGTACATCGAACTGCCTGTCACAACACCTCGTGGTGTGATATTTTGGCCACTCTTAAGGCGCCTCTGTTGACCGCAATGTATAAGGCGCCGGCGTTGATCACTGACCCATTCAAGTCGTAGAGGCATAGTGAATGCGTATTTGGCCTATAAAGACCTGCGTGACCGCTATACCAGGTCACGTCTTTACCTTCCCAGACAAGTCTGGTACCAAATTAAAATCATCAGACCGTGCTCATTGACCACGCGGGCCCTTGTATAAAGTTAGTGTCCAGCGAAATATCTCATTGACTTGTTCTGTCTCAGAGAAATTTAATTGAAGTAAAACGGCGACTTACTTACTAGGGACCGCGATGTACAGTGGTAACAGGCACTGCTGACACTTGGACGGTCGAGCGATCGATCCCCGTTGGGGCTTACCAAGCCTTCCATGTCTCTGAGGTTGAGTGAATTTGTACCAGAGTTGCCAGGAAGGCAAAAATTACTGGCCTGGTATAAGGGCTGGCTCTCGTAAGTCCTTTAATAGGTCAAACAGGCATTCACCATGCTTCTACGATTCTGAATGGAACACGAGTGCGCGGCGCGTACTTAAGAGACGGAGCAACGCACAAGCGGTGCTGATAGAAAAATGAAATGGGCTTCTGGAAAAGGACCGAGAAAAGGATCACACTATGTGAAGCTAGCGAATTCGTCCCCTATCACATGATCCGGTGACTGGAAAGTTCAGTACTTGAAGCAAAACCAAGATTGATATAATAGCTTATTCGGGCTAACGTTTCAGCGTCCTCGCCTTCTTCAGAGACTGGAACAAGCCGAGTACTGACATCGGACGGGAATTGAACCCGCGTCTTTGTTTCCGAGAGAACGCACTAACCACTGTGCTACCGATGTACTACGTTGCAAATCTCCTCGCATCTCTTTCTTAAGCCCGGTCGGGCTGTTGCTATCAGCACTAACCCGTAATCACGATTCACGATAACTATAGTTCGTGTATATAAACCGCTAAACACCGTCGAGCAAATGCAAAGGGTCAGAAAAGGTTAACCTCTACCAACTGGACCAGTGAGCTCCACTACACCCGTAGCTGGTAGGATACGTGGTTGACTGACGGTTCACGCCTAGGCACCACCCGCCTAGAAAACTTCTGGGGCATGACCTGGTAGATCGAGACCGACTTTTGTGACCCTTTACATTTACTCAATGGTCATTCAGTTTTCTCTTATTTTTTCGAAGAATTTGATGCGGTGTTGCGCAGGTAGTTTCTCAAGTTGAACCCGTCGACTTGCGACTCGTACAAACGTGTCTGGCCCCACGCTGTCTGATGCTGAATTAATCTGGGTTTTGGCTTCAAGTACCAGACTTTCCACACCGACAATAGTGCCAAGATTCATCGAGATACGAACGTGGTGTGTGATCCGATGATTCTCCTGTCTAGGATGACCTCATTATGAAAAGTTCTCAGACATGTTTTCGGGGTAAGGTATAGTTTATAGGCAAAGTCAATCAATAATGGACGACCTTTCAAACTTTTTCAGACTTTACCAACAGAATCGTGCACAATAGAGTAACATGACTAATTTAATTAAATTAATTAATTAATTAACTAATTTGCCAAAATCTTGCCGGCGACACAACCGGCTGCCGCTTTCTATCTATAATATTTTGACTAAAACCATTCCATAAACTACCTATTTTGACTGAAACCATATGTCAGGATAGCGTGATTTAGCTTCTGTCCTGCAAAGATGGGGTAAAGGTAAAGGTGTCGGCGTTAATCAGTACCCTTGGGACGCGCCACGTATTCGTGTTCAATTTGGAACCGTAGAGGACGGTGAACGCGTGCTTGGCATATACAATGACTTGCGTTGGCGAAACGCTATATCATGTTATGTTTTTCCTTTTACCAATTTACCACTAATTTACCCGACACCGGATGGATGTAAGGCTTACAATTAATTAAGGATCGCTCGGCCGTTTGGGTGTCAGTAGCGCCTCTTACCACTGTTCCACGCGAGACCTCTGCTTTCCAAAACGCTGGGCAATGCTAAAATATCAAAATGTGAAAATTTCAAAGTGAATACTTCTTGACCTCGCTGGACTGGCCAATACACATTGCACCTACAAAGTACCATTACTGGTTAATGACGTCGAGCTCATTGTGCCGTCCTAATTACAGCCTGTGGGTAATTACGGAACTGAGTCAAAGCCAATTATAAGCCATAACTATAACGTCAGCAAAATTGAATTCCGAAAGGACACTCAGCACTTTTTTATTGTAAATCAGTGATGACCACCTGTGCTAACATTCCCTTGCAAGTAGCATTCTCAGCTAGCCCCTTTACAGCATTTTTACCAAGGGTAAAAAATGTTCTCGACTTTTTTGACAGACAATAATTAAGGGTAAGTCTGAACTCTCATAGCATGAGTAGTAAGGTGATCCATCTAAAGCCTTTGTTATACCGACGCTCACCCCCAGCGTCTGCCAGCGCAACTCGTCCCATTCAGTATCAGACACCGTGGGGCCAGACACGTTTGTGCGAGTTATCACGTAGACGCTGGCGTGGTGACGCTCACGGGCTGTTACGTAGACGCTCGCGTACCTTCCACGCTCTAGTCGCTGCGCATTGCACTGCGATTGACCCTTTCGCTGGAGGTCGGTCGATCACCTCGCGCATTGCTCAGTATGCTTCGGGCGCGTGCGTGCGTGCGTCGCGTGCTCAGCGTCTGAGGTTAACGGCTGGGCGCTCACCGCTCGCAAGCAGCTGACGCTCGGTATAACAAAGGCCTAAGTATCTGAGAAAGTGCTCAGTCGCTCCTACCATGACGACACTTTACCCCTAACGATAAAGGCTCGTTTAGACGCCGCACGGCGAAAATGCAAAATCGAAGCGCAATCAATAATTAACGTCATTGATCGAATTTGCTCCTTTGCGTTAGTGGCGGAGTCCGGTGGCGCCGCGTCTAAGCAAAAACTTAGGCATATAATCACATATGGACGAAATTAAACGAAAAAAATGAATTTCGTCAAAATATCCTTTAATAAGGAATAGCAGCCTTCTAAAAAACCCCTAACGACCAGTAATTTTACCTACATCAGGCGCCACCGGACCGCGCCACTTATGCAAAGGAGCAAATTTGATCAAGGACGTTAATTATTGATTGCGCTTCAATTTTGCATTTTCGCCGCGCGGCGTCTAAACGAGCGCATAGAGGTTAGCTACCGCTCCGTGGATCTCATCACTATGGGCCATTCAAAATAGTACTTCTGTAAAAAAAAATGCGTCAATCTTAAAAACCTGCTAAAAAGAATACACGATACCATACTCATCCTCAGCGATCGTTCGTCATGGAAACCTCTGATTTCATTTGTGTCGGGATTTCTTTGCAAACGTGAAAAATAGGTTCATCAGACCGCACCACGGCTTCCAGATTAGTGTCATTTTTCATGACAGCAGATGGAATTCGCCTTTTTCGCGCGACTTCATCGCAAGGAGGCATTATGCTGCTCAGGAAAGAACGAGGCTGTTTGGACCACCAGAACCATCCCTTTAATGGCGTAGACACCAGCTGCTAGTTCTGCGTTTCGGTTCATCTCTTTATGAGCTTAATTGTTGTTTAGCTGGGGCTTCTGTTCTTTTTTCTTCTGTTTTTTCTGAGTCGTAGTTCCTCGGTTTATTATTTGTCATTGCGTTCGCTACATCCAATTCTAGATATTTTTTCAGGACCTGTGTACTGATTTCAATCACTCTGATTGGATGTGTCTGACATTTTAACCATTTTAGTGGTTGTATGTGGTAGTTTTTAGCTTTTTTTGGAATTTATAATTAGGAGTTGAACCGTGGAGGAAGAGGATTTCGGGGCTTTCATTTGTCTGGCAACCATTGTTTGTCGGCTTTATTGACCTGAACAAACAACTTAATATGAAATAAATTCAAATAAAAATAAATTCTATCGCGCATTACATCTTCGGAGATACTGAATACGACTACATTCACAGCTGTGTGCGGACATTCCTAACAAAATACGACCCATTCGCTTGTCGTTTTCTTCAGATTAATTGCAACCACGCCCTAGGCGTTCGTCAAGGTATATAGTCCAGCACAACCCTTGCCACCCTTCATTTTGATTGCCAAACCTGGTAATGGGTGTATGTGTAATATTAGGTTGTAAACCTTCCATTTGATTATTTGTCACATCTTAAATTTTCAAATTTATTTCTTTGAAAAGAACCCAATTGAGATATATATGGGACATTGTTGGACTACTATGTGTCGCCTTCCTGTTGGTAGGTAATGTATTTCATACGCCTGGAAGCCTGCCAGTTTATTCCCGAAACTTTTTTAGACTCCTGTTTTGAGATGGTCTTACTTGTTGAAGTTTTCCTCTTCCATGAGATTGGGAAGCAACAGGAGTAAATGGTATTCAGTAGGTTCAATGTATATGAAAAATATCAACTCAAAAGATTTACAACCTAGTTTTAGAGAGCAGAGACTACTGTATGCATACACTAAATTTTCTTTAGCTTTATTTGAGTATGAATATACCAGTGTAATATTTGTATTTTGGTTTTGTACAAAATATAGTCGTCGTTACCTGTAGTACTGCCATGTGGAACTTATTCGAACTGAAAACTGAGAAAATGCCTTTTATCAGGGCGCATGTGGCGTAGTGGTAAGAGGCGCAGTTGAGATCCGCACGGTCGAGCGATCGACTTTGTCTGAGGCTAAGCAAGTCCTTAGTCTTATCGGGGTTGCTTAACTGGTACCTGAATTGTCTGGCAAGGTAAAGACACTGACTTGGTATTGCGGCTGGTCCCGCAAACCATTGTATAGGCCAAGTACGCGTTCACCATGCCTCCATGACTCTAAATGGAAGACGAATGCGTGGCGCGCCTTTGTGGACCGATCAACACAGATCTACCTTTATCTTTACCTTTTTTTATTAGTAATTCTGCGAAAAACGTAGCCAGAATGTTGCCTCCAATGCAAATTTGTGAAATTTTGGAAGTTTTTTCGAGTTGTGCGCACTTTGGCGCATTTTAAATAAATAAATAAATAAATTTTTACTCTAAACTACCCGTACCTGCTGCTGTGTTCGTATATAACGGAACATTTGGATGTGCTTGACTCATCAGCAACCAATACCCTGGGGATCAATTTAACGCCTTGATGACCAGTCTATTTCCATACCTTTGAGAGCACAAAGGTGACTTGATGCTGTGTCATAAGGTGTCACAGCGAGTAGCGAGATTTTTCCTTCAAAAGATAATATCTTTATTCATTTTCCCTTTGCCGAACCTATGTTAAAGGTAAGTAAACAAAAGAGTCATGAATTAATGATGCGTCCCTCGCGGCTAGGTCCAATAATCCACAAATCCGCCCACACCCGTTTCGGTGCCTTCAAAGAATGATTGTTCGTCGTTGCTTCTCCTTGGTAGGATTCCTCCAGGCATTCTTTCTTATTCTTTTTCTTTTTTCCACATCGTCTGTCTCCTCTCCAATGCCTATTGGAGGAGTTCCTCTGAGAATTCCTGGTGAAAACGCTAAGCTGAAAGAGATATTGCAATGGTAGCCCTAGGATCATCGCAAAAATCGCGGCTCAGGCGGGATTCAAACCCACGTCTTGGGCCTATCCGGTGCTTTTGCAGGACTGGGCCATTTTATCGTTGAGTGAATACTTGACTGAGCGGCTCTAGTTGTCTGATCACTTTGACTGCATGACAGCCACTCAGAATGTTTAATAAAAACCCTCTTTCTAGAAAATGAAAGGTTTTTAGACGAGAACTAGTTGAAAGACTTATATATTTAGACTTAGTGCAGTCTGCCGGAGTCGGAGAGACGCGGGTTCAATTCCCGTCCGATGTCAGTGTTTTGCGAATAACCTAGCATCTCCAAATATATGAAAGGCTTTGAATTTTTGAAAAAGAATCAGGATTTAATTACATATATTCGAAAAAGACTTTTTTATCAGCGATATCTACTCCTTGTTCAGTTTTCAGCATTCTTGTTGTGTTTCGTTGTTTTCGAGCACTCACCGATTGACTTGACTGCTTTGACTCATTCAGTATTGCCCACTTTACCATTAGGTGTTAATGTGATATAATGTTGCTGAGTATACTGGCACCTTCGACAAATATCAGTCACATTTGTCGTCATGTGTACTATTCCACGAATGATGATTGTAGTTTGAAGAGTTTGTACCCATCAAAATCTATTCATTGAGATATATTTGAGGTTTTCATTTGCTATCAGCGTAATTAGGTTTACGTTCTGAAGAGTTCGCCTTTTTTAAATGCTCTATAGGTAATAAACCTTGCCAATCGGTTGGACTTTCCAAATCCCAATCAGAATCTGAAACTGGGTGAATTTCGACAGAAAGGGAATAAAGGCAGAGATCAGTATCGCAAACGGGTAAAAAAATGGTCACCACCATTCTATTAGGGATGCACCCTTCTTCTTGAGGAGGACATGGTGAACGAGTATTTGGTCTATACAGTGACCTGCAGGAAGAGTAGTTTACTCATCCAATTAAAAAAAAACCTAAGACGTTGAAGAACGGTTCAATAACGTCACTCGTTGGTTAATACTTGTTCTCGCATCATTTATGGGACGAAATGACGCTATTAAATACGTAATTAGTTAAGTGACTAATCGACAAGAAATTCTAATTACTGCTTAGCAGCTACACTCCTTTTTTAGCTCGTACATCTGTGTATTTATATAACTATTTAATTGCACCGAGGTTTATCAGAATCATTTTCGTTCTACGCGAGTTAAAAATAAATTCATTAATCACGGTGTTGCAAAATTTGTTGTGTTCCGTCCTGTCGATTGTCCTTATGGTTTAAGAAAGTTGATCTGATCTTCAATACGTCGATCATGGTGACATCTCTCGGGGTTTTTCGCTTTCTGGTTCTTGCCTCCATCAAAAAACCGCAACATTGCAGTGAAATTTTACTAGACTAAACTTAGAAGCTCTAGGGATGAGATGGATCCCATCCAGGTTGTGGACTGCTCCGCAAAGAAAAGGAAGAGCCTATGCTCGAAGCGGTTGCAGTTCCAGCAGAAGATCAGTGTAGATGATGTGCCATTTTGCTGCAGAGTATGAATGGTTCTGAAGAGCATCCCATTCACTAAAGGAGCAGCCTCACTCCATCTCCAGGCTCTTTTTCTACGCCCTGCCGAGCATTGTCGACCTGGTGATGTCTCGAAATGTCTTGATTTTGAGAATCCTCTGCCGAATCCTGTCAAATAGAATTCTCTCGGTCGTTCTTCATTCTATGAAAAGCTTATTATCGCTCATGTTTTTTGTATAACCTCAGTCGCTAGAGTTATTACAAAAATAGCGGAGCCGTCCGCACCTTCTATTGCCTTCCATTACCGAGTAGGATTGCGTGTTAATCTTTATTTCATTTATTTTTCCCATTGATTCAAAACAAAGGTACATCTTCATTATCCTCTTACATTCTCCCTGAGCGAAGCAATAAAATAATTCTTCAAAGAAAACAGCCTATAATTATACATTGTATATTTATTTATTTACTACTGTCATAGACTTTATAACGATGGTGAATAGAAGCACAGCACTATACAGAAGTACCAAATAATTATAATCGAAAGACGATTTCTAAAAATCGGAAAAGAAACAAAACGATCTAAAGGAATTAAATAACGAAACTGCTCCACATAATTCAGGTTACAGGTATGTCATGGTTTTAAATACAGTAGAGATTTTTGGTAGCTGAAAAAAAAAACGTTGTGATACAGTTTTTCTCGAATCGAAAACTTTTGGTACCGAATATTGGCTCTCCATTGGCTATTCTCCTTCACTGGTTTATTTGATCATTTATTTATTATTCATGCTATCAGCTCATGCGGGTTGCTGTAGATTGTATAGCCTCAACGGATAAACTTTCCCAATTAAAAAAGGCAAACGATCGGAAGAAAGCTAACTGGGAAATCAGTTTTCTAATTGAAACCTTTTTTTGGATGAGAGAAAAAGAATATAATGGTGGGTACCTTATTTCTTTACTTTACCATTGGTCCCTCATTTTACTTATTTATTTATTTATTGTTACGTCCTAAGACATGGATGTGCTACTGAATAAGAAAAATGTGTGCTTTTCTTTGCTTTGCTTCATTTTGTGGCTTGAAACATGCCAGAATTCTAAGTCGATTAGAAAATAGGTACTGACCGAAAGATGTGAAGTACGGCTCGTCGATACTTTTGCAGGACGAAAAATTGTCCATAAAAACGGTGTGAAATGGTAGCAAGTCTCAAAAGGGTCCGGGTGGTCCAGTATTAAGGGGTGCTACAAATATCCCCACATTCGAGCGATCGATCCCGGACCGGGTTAACCAAACCTTCCATCCCTCCGGGGTTGGTAAATTGGTAACAGACTTTTCTGGGAAGGTAAAAAACACTGACTTGGTATAGCGGCTGGGCTGGGCAAGTTACTGCATAGGCCAAATACGCATTCACCACGACTCTACAATTCTGAATGGAACACGAACACATGGCGCCTCCTATGGGGACTGATCAACGCGGACATCTTTACTTTTCATCTTTACCCGTCGAAAATCCAGTTGAACTCGATTTTGTTTTTTCCAAAAATGTCGATAGCTGATAAACCAAAATTCTTTCGATAGGGTGGCAGAAA
Source organism: Nippostrongylus brasiliensis (assembly GCA_030553155.1). Taxonomy (NCBI): domain Eukaryota; kingdom Metazoa; phylum Nematoda; class Chromadorea; order Rhabditida; family Heligmosomidae; genus Nippostrongylus; species Nippostrongylus brasiliensis. The sequence goes on along the minus strand of CP130735.1, from coordinate 49,012,453 downwards.
ATTTTTCCAAGACCTTCTTGTTGACTATGTGTTCCACTAATGCATCAGTCATTGGCGGCAACCACGACCACTATTTTTATGAATCCCGGCTATTCTGGGTAGGATTTCATTAATATCCGTGCGGACAGACAGATTTAGCTCGAATGCATTTTGAATAATCTGATGATATTGTTGTTTTCGACTTTACCACCACCACCACTACGCAGGCGAGCAGATCTTTTGGCCAACCAATTGCCTGCAGCGAAGGGTTCAATTTCCTCAGCGGTTCGTATTACTTATAGTTGTACCTTTGGTGAGGACCTGCTGGACTCGATCACGACAATTTTGGATTTTAGTTAGAAAGTTCACTTCAGGAATTTCAAAACAGCTGTCAAGTTCCGTCCCTTCAGCTACCCCTTTCTGCTATTTAGATGAAAACGAGAGTATTAAGTTGTGTACAAACAAATTGCTTGTTGACGCAACTTCAAACGTTCAGAACTCGGCTCAAACGGAACAATAATAAGTAAGTCAATAATCAATAGAATCGCTGCTGTATTGTCATCAATTCCTTGAATCACCGTTACCCTTGGGTTAGAAATCCAAACTTCTGGAAGCGAAAAATTTATTGAAGTAATTTTCAGCGTATGTTTGACTCTTGAGCATCCTGCCCTTGACGAAGTTTTTGAGGTTGTTGAAAATACTGTTTATGTTCAGAGGAAAACTTTTCATAAAGAATACATAGTTTATGGAAATTATGTATTGCCTACTAACTTCACAACAAGCTTCAACTGTTTTTCCTTATGTTCAAGTGGGCGAAGTTTTCATGGACTCACGTTTTGACGGCTAAATTTGGCATCCTCCCTCGATTCAAGCCCCAAGGGCAAAAACTGACTTCCCTTGAAAGTCCGTGTAACTGCGAAAACGTCAGCCAACATTTCTATCACATCTGTGGTTCTTTTTTGTAGTGTATTACTGTTGTAGAAAATGTCTCCAAAATGTCACTGTCGTAACGTTGCCCTTTAAGTTGAGTCTTAATTGGAATTTGAGCGCGTAGTCGCGTTTCCTCTTTCGTTCAGATGCTGCTCATTTGCAATTCCTAGAAACTCCACGGTTCTCCTCTCACCGTTCAGAAAAAAATTCTACCTGATCTGATTCTGTTTTCCCTTTCATTATTAGCTTCTTACAAAAATACAGGGCAGGAGGAATTAATACTGATTACATTTATTTTACATTACTGATTTTATTTCATTAATACTTAATGCATTTGTGCCGAAAGTTTGAAGGTTCTACCTGCCTTTCGTACGCTACCTGCTCCTACTTTTATTTTTCATTTTAATTTCATCGAATACCTCTTAGTATCCGACCTCGTCAAAACACCAAACAACCAAATCGATGGAACTCTCTTTTCCTCTTTTCTTCATTTTGTGTTCGTACATACGTACTCGTCTTTCTTCGTTTTCTTCTTTATCTTTTCTTACTTTTCCCTTCGTCCTCTCCTTCCTCTTCTTCTTCCCCTTTTCTTCTTTTTTATTCTGCTCCTTTCTAATCGTCTAAATCTTCCACTCTCCTCTTTTCTTCTTCTCATTCTTCTCTTCCTTCCTTTTCGTATTCTTCCCTCTTGTATCACTCTTTTTGTTTCTTGCACCCCTGCGTTTCTGCCCGATACCCTGCACTTTGCTGCCAAGCATAAACGGGAGCAACAACTGCCACGGCTCAATCGTTCGGTCTCCTTGAGCTGTTTTTTGGCATGCGCTACGTTAATAAAATTTCGTTAAATTCCATTGAAAAGAAACGTTTCATTTTTCTCAAGCAAAGCTACATCACTTAAATGTAGCTACAATACGGAAAGCGATAAATTCAGCTTCATTGGGGATTGGTTTCTTTTGTACAGGGATCAACCCGAATCACAATAAGCCATGTAGTTTTCCTGTTATTTGAGATGCCCAATACCGTATAACCAAACAAATCAGGAAAGATTGGCTTCCAAGAGCGCTGCCAGTACAAAGACGGAAATGAAAGAACCCCTGGCTGCACTGCTTATCCATTCGGGAAACAATAAACACGCTGCGGTGCCTCCTTTTCTCGTCATTCGCTCTCGGTGCTCACATTTTCAATAGCTCTCAGGACGTCGCATACATAGCTTTTAGAGATTTTCCTCCACAAATAGTCAAATAAGTAACCAATCTTTGCTTCTTCTACGGAGAATAATGATTTGGAGAAAAAGAAAAAATCTAACTTCTGGTGAATTCATCAGCTTATTTGTTAATATATCACAAAGACCTACAGTGCCGTCGCTAATTTTCCGCCCAAACGCTGTCGGCGACGAATGAAACCGTCTAAGTGTCGTTTCGCCATGACTCCTTTCAAACCTAACCATTTCAGATATAAAATACATGGAAAGGATCACAATAGCACGATCTAGGCTGTGGTCCACAAGACACTTGGAAATTTTGAATGTTGAGCGTTTTTTGACCTCTCTGTAACGATGAGTTAATGTGGTCGACCACATTGTCTCGCCCTAGATAACTACACTGGTCACGTGTACCCTGAAGGAAATCGCAACAACAATTTTCAATACTGTAATAGAATCAAATTTGAACAGCACATTTGAAGAGCAAAGATGAAGACGATCATTTTAACACCGAACACGATTTGAAAATTTGTAAATTCGACTGCAACAGAAAAATGGTGAAGGAGAGATGTCACGATGCTTCAAACTAGAATAAAAATTTAATGGTTGTGATATCAAAGATGGCAGCACCAGATACTACGCCAAGAACATTTTCGTAGCCTCCATCGAATAGAGGCTTAGTCCACAAGTTTTTTGAAAGGTTTTGCACCCCCAAAAATGCAACTCATTACATGTGTACTAGCATAAAGTAACGATTTCGAGATTTCAACAGCATGAAATCAGACATTTAAACCTAAGCTACGCAAAAGTATAGCCCATTAGAAAGCTGTGCTCTTCGTGAACACTGCTTTGTCTGACGCCTTCGGCAACTTCTGAAATACGGAAGCCTCTTCAGTATCACTCATTTTTGTGCGAATCCAACTGGATCGAAGCTTTCCGGGAAATGGAAGCACTTTTCGACTTATTCGAGAAGACCTGCATGTCATGTGGGTGTAATCTGTCAACCGATGCTAAGTGCATGTTAGTCACTCGAACTGGCAGCGATTTGATCGGGCTTTGGTTGGTTAGATCCGCTCTCGGCGATGCTTTTATGGAAATTGGCCGATGTATCCATTTTTAGCTCGTGCGTCATACGGTCATGATTTTATTTCCTGTTTACATGTGTCTTATACCGTCACGATTTAAGTTCCAGTCTCATGAAAAAGGTCTTTTCTTTTCTTACGCCTTTTTCTCTTTCAGACTTTATTTATCACTGACAATGATTAGTGACTATTCTGAACTGGTACTGAATTTTTGCCTAAGTATAGCTAATCCACAAAGACCCCACAAGGTGATAGAGTACAAGTGGCAGTCCAGGATCTAATTTTTAGTAACGGTGAAATGCTCGGCATTGATCAGTCACCATAAGGATGCGCCACGCCTTCGCTTCCATTCAGAATCGTAGAGACATCGTGAATGCGTTTTTGGCCTACACAACGACTTGCAGTGGGGCAGCCGCTATACCAAGTCAGTGTCCTTACCTTCCCAGACAAGTCTGCTACCAATTTACCTGACCCCGGAGGGTTGGAATACTAGGTTAGCTCAGGCGGAGATCGATCGCTCAACCGCGCGGGTGTCCTTCACCACAGGACCGTACGTTTAAGAAAACCGGAATACTCGCTGAAATGGCCGCCTGTTCATGATTAGAACCGCTGCATCAAATCTTTAGTACCTTTGTGAGGCGAATCTGTTTCTTTCTTTTCTTTGTTTCTTTTTTTTTTAAATAAAAAAAAATTCTGATCCCAATCGGTTTTGTCGTCGGTTAGCCAGCCTATATGACACGTACAAAACCGGACGTCCCGCAACAATAAAACGACGGCTGCGGCGTTCTTATGCTCCGAAATGTGTCGTTTTTGTGATCCATACGTGGAGACCCGATCAGAACCAACCTCATTGAGGGATCAGAAAAAAATCGCTTGCTAATAAGCTTCACAGATATGGAAAAGTTGCATATGAGAAGAAAGAGCTCGCCCTGCTAAGATCAAATACAATTTTCTCGAATACAACAATATCAAAATATAGAAAAACGGTGGTCTCTGCACAAGAAAGCGCTGTTTTGTCGTTGCGTCACGTCCGGTCCTGCTGTCCCACCTAGAGCAAGGGATTACGGTGACCTGAACATTCCTTCGGCAAAGGATTAATTACAATTTCGACGAAACTCTTGCATAAACTGAGTTTCGACATGAATCTACCCGTTTTGTAAGGCTAAATGCGCAAATACAGGATTAAATCGTTAAGCTAAGGCCATTTCTGTTCTGAGTCGTATGGGTTTAAGAAAAATATTTTTCTCTAAATAGTCGTTGGAACGTCGCCAGTTATTACATTTATCTTACCCAGTTGTTAGATGTTAGGCTAAAGGAGACCAAACCCCAAGACGCAACGGTTTTAAAACAAATGGTCACACAAACACTGCAATGAAGGTAAAAAAATGAATTGTGTTTGGTAACACTTAGAAACATCAGAAACTGTTTCGCAATAGAACAGAAAAAGTTCTTCTGGAATGAAACTCATGAAAAATTTACATGTTATTTTACACCGAACATCGTAACTGGCGCAGGTGAATTGTTTCGCTTGCAGGATGATAACAAACAATGACAAAACCGCAGGTGTTTCAAATGAAAATGTTCGCTTTTTGTCTCATTGCCGTTTCCGTTTTCACTCGTTTCTATCCACCACTACCGTAAAGAACTCGCTTTGCTATTATTCCTGCTTTTTTATCATTAGCGTTTTATCCCGTTAAGTTACGTGGTGCAGTGATAAGAGGCGCTACTGACACCGGCACGGTCGGGAGATCCATCTCCGTACGGGCCGACGGAGCCTTCCGTCTCTCCGCGGCCGGGTAAATTGTTACCAGTCTTTTCTGAGAGGGTAAAGACAATGATAAGGTATAGCGGCTGGCCTTCCCAGTCATTGTGTAGGGCCACATCAAAAACAAGATAGCAAGCTGTCACGATATTGGATGGAAACCAATCCATTGAGCGCACTTGGGAGACTTACCAACCACTTCACCTTTACCTTTACCCCACCGCTTATGATAGTCACTTCGTCTTGCTCATTCTTGGTGCCTCTCCTGGTTCGTTGAAGTACATCACACTACCATCTGGCTTTGAACCTTGGGCATTGACCTTTATACGCCCTGATTAGGAGGATCGATCGCACGACCGTACGGGTGTCAGCAGCGCCTCTTAGCGCTGCACCACCTCCTTTCTTTATAATACAAAATGTAATTTAGCTAGTTTCAAGATTTGCGTTACTATCACGCACTGTAAAACTCATGAGAAGAGATGTTGGAAGCTGGAAGCAACCTTGTCTCCCGAATTTCTTTGTTTTTCGTTGTTCTCATTATTTCTCACTGCTCACCTTACCGCCATCTTTTTCGTTTCTATTCCTATAATTATATAGGTTATAGTTAATCAATTTTCCAGGAACGAGGCATGCATCTGCTCATGGTGTTGTTGATTGTCGCCTTAGCCTGCGGTGTATGTAAGTTTTCCACTTCCTTTTCTATTATGTGGCTAGCAATCTCCTTCACATCCTGCTCTGTCCTTTCTTCGACTTTCTAAAGGCCCCGTGTGGGCGTAAATTTCGACAACCCGTCTTTTATTGAAATCAGAAACGTTCGTTAATATTAGAAAATTTAATTTTTTTTAGAATCTGAAATTATATTCTACTATGACCGACTATCGTTGAACCCTGGCATGTCGAACTTGATTTATTTTATTTATTTTTTGATTTATTTTATTCGAATTATAGCCAAGTTGTTGATAGCTTATTTCGGCTGACGTTACGGCGAGTCTGCCTTCTTCAGAGTCTCAAACTTGGGTAATTAAACCTGAAATGTCGAACTTGGGTAATTGAATCTGAACTTATAGTCTGAAATTAGAGAAATTAGAGTTGGAGAACGATTTCCGGTCCTACCTTACTACTCCTTGGTTTTAGAATCACTGAAAATTTATATAAATCAAAGAATGAAGATGGACGATAAACAAATGTCGTATGCTCACTTCCACCGCGAAAACCTGTTGAGCTTTTTCTAACTGTCCTTTAAATGTTTCTCAGGTTTCCGCAGGTAACACATAGGAAGAAAATTTTCATTCCCTTTCCTGTCCTTCAGAAGTCTTCTCACAGATCGAAGGTCTTTTTGAGTTTAGAGCTCCTTTACCTTAGGTGTTGAGCGATAATAAGCCACAGTGCTTGTTTTTAATTTGTAGTTGCAGATGTCTAGGCAGCTGACGCAATGTTAAAATGAGCCTTTGCGAGAGAAAAAGTAGTGGATTTTGAGATTTGAAAACACGTTGAGAATATGTCGCATTCTGGCTCAAGCACACTCATCCTGTAGAATTTATAAAACATATGTGAATCACCAGGTTCTTCACGTCACGAGTATAACTACTACAGGGTGCAGCAAAAGTTCTTGGACAAAGATTCTTGCCCGTCTAAACGGCCTCAGACAAATGAGGTGAAATTTATAACATTTTTTGCCTTTGACCACACACATATGACAAAGCATCTAAGTTTCAAAATGACCTCCTTTCGCACGAATACAGACCCTAAGTCTCTTGAGAAACGCGTCTACGGCGGCACGCAGGACATCTTCATCAATTTCCTCCCAGGCTTTCTTCAAGACTTCTTCAAGATCAACGCTAAAAACAACGCTCGCGTGGGATGTTGCGCAGACTTTGCTCTTCAATATGGACCAGATTGAATAATCCATCGGATTAAGGTCCGGGCTATTCGATGACCATTTTTTGATGAGATGAAATCAGGAAAATTGTCGGCGCACCACTTCTGTACGACTTCGGCACTATGGGCAGGTGTAGAGTCCTGCTGATAGGTCCGAGTGGTGTTTTCGAAGTGCTAAGAAGCCCATAGAGGCATTTCTTTCTCCAAAACATCATCCAGAACTTGTGGCTGTCGATTTTCCCGCACGCGACGGTGAACCTGCATGCCGTCGTAGACTCGTTCCTCAAGAGACTTAGGGCCTGTATTCGTGCGAAAGGAGGTCATCTCAAAACTTAGATGCTTTTTATATGTGTGTGGTCAAAGGCAATAAATTTTATGACTTTCATCTCATTCGCCTGAGATCTGCTGTTTAGACGGTCAAGAATCTGGGTCCAAGAACCTTTGCCGCACCTTGTATACTATTAGAGCAAATTAATCGTCGTTATACACTTTTGTTTCCGCTTGACGACCTAAAAGGGCATTGGAGTTTTCAAAAAGTCATTCACTTCGACGGTCTGAGTTAAAAGTCAGAGTATTTAGTGATAATGACACTCGATCGATCCTCGCTTGGGTTTACTAAACCTCCAATCCCTCCGGGGTAGTGTAAATTAGTACCAGACTCGACTGGAAAGTTAAAGGCGCTGATATTGTATAGTGGCTGGCCTCAGGAAGTCTTGCTTAGATCAAATGTCCATTCACCAGGTTTCTATGATTTGCTTATATATTTATTTATCCTTACGTCCACATGGGGGTGCAATGCAACCAAAATTAGTAACGAAACTCACAAAATCAAAAAGAAAAGGGCTGCTACACTCTGGAATGATGAAGAAACAGAAACTTCAATCAAGAGCACTCAATGCAGCAACCAAAGAAGCACTTGTTAAACTAATTTCATGAAACCTTCAATCACCATATGTAGATGGGTTTATTATTTTCGAATTCCGAACTGAAGACCAGTGCATGGCGCGTCCTTGGGGTACTGATCGACTCGGACACTTTACCTTTGTCTTTAATACAATATCGCATTCAATTGAATAATTTGATGGTCCACTAGCGTGCTGGTTCAGGTTTGTTATATTTTCAGCATCAATGGCTCTGTTCAAGCGGAACTTGGAACTATTAGACATGATGAAGACCCCATTATTGATGACATATCGAGCACATGTTCCGGTGAGATTTTCGCAAGTTTCCCATTTATCTGTAAACTTTCTCCTTCTGGTGTGTTTGCCATAGAAGCGGCAAAGGCAAGTACCTCCAAACGTCCATTTATACTCGGCAGCAAATAGCAATACATCATCTGAGTGGATCATCCGCACTGTGTAAATTGTGGCTTTCTCCACTGCTTCGTCAACCATTGCAGCAGGACTCAGTTCATTTCTAGATATTGTAACGGTGATGCTAATATACCGTTGTAATCGTCATACGAAGATCTACAAAACCATATAGGTCTCGTTGAGAATCTGTGGGGCACGCTGACTGACTTCCCTTCTGAGACGACAGCTTTCCTCCCCAATTGACACGGTCATTTGCGCTCTTCTAGCAGAATTTCTCATTTCTGGGATAGTTTTTCATTTCTACTAATATGCATTCTCTGCGTCTAAGCCCTGTGGTTGGTCACTACTACGCTGTTTTGCTGCCAAGTATGATTGGGCCTTTCCAGTGATTAGTATGCTTTGAGCGAGGCATGCCATGGTAGAGAAAAAGAATCTAAAGATCAAGACGAAGTGTCAAGTGAAGGGTAAACTGTGTTAAAAATCCGCTGATTAATGTCGAATATCTGTTTGATTTTTATCGATTAATACTCCAGACTCGTCCTAAGCACCAAATCATGGGCTATTGAATAAATAAATAAATAAGTAAATAATTGTAAATATATAATAAATAAATATTTTAGGAGAATCAACTGTATTACCTCACCCAGCTGCACAACGTTCCCCCGTCCAACAACTACTTTCGAGCTGATGGAGTTGTGCCGGCCTTTTAAACGATCACTACGATCAGACATAATAACCGCTGCTGAAGACCTCCGTGGGATAGTATTATTCCGACAATTGTCACCATTTCTATTTTGTGAATAAATTTCCTGTTATTGTTACGTTATTGATTATTGTATAATTCTACAGAAATTTTTTCTGACTGTTTTACCTTACAATAATTTATCGTAGTGAGGACAGGGGTCAGAGCCGAACACAAACATATTGAACTACATTTTCATAATTTTCACTATTTGTTTTATTTATTTGATTTTTGTTCTCGTGCACTTAACGTGCGCCATACATTATCAACGAAACCACAAAAAGTGAAGGAGACAGCAAAAACGAGGAATATGCGCGAAAAAGTAAGCAAATAAGCCAATACAGAAACCATACCATCATTGTCGAAAGTCTGGGCTTTATTTAGTTTATTAGTTTATTATGAAGATCTAGTTGATCTTTGTTTATTCAAGTAGCACTCATTCGAGTAGTCTTCTGTAGCGAACTGTTTGCGGTTTGTGGTCTTGACTTTCGACATTGACCACAATGCCATGATTCATCGAGAGCCGGACGTGGAATATACCATCATTATTTCATTAGCAGTCCCTCTCTGACAAGAACAATGAACTCGAATGGAAATCGATTTCAGTGCAATTTTCATTGGAGCAGGAGAAAAAAATCAATAGCAACGGTAAACCCCCGGGCCGAAAGAGTCAGTTGTAAATATAGGGTGGTAAGAAAGTCTTGAGCCACCTTGCTTGAAAGATTCAGAACTTCCGACTTCTGAATTGTATCCATAACCTAACATGTGGTAGTTGTTAGTCATTCACGAAGCAGCGTTACCATAGGTATAAACAACCTTAACTTCTTTAACTTCAGATACGATGTTATTTCCACAAGAGCATATTTGAGCCCTCATCTTTAACGGACGGTGGCACAGCGCTGGAACGAAGGAAGCCATTCGCAACATCAGCGTTGTATTCGCAGAAGACACCACAATCTTCAGCATCACGGAGCTCTGGTTATCTCGCTTTATAACTTGAGGCTTTTGCTTCGAAGACAAGCCGTGGTTGGGACAGGCTCCTGTGGTAGAAAATTCTGTCTTTCTCGAAGCTGTCGCAGCGGATACAGAAAAAAGCGCTCCTGCTCTTGCAAGGAGACTATGACACACTCATACTACAGTTACCAGTTGACGCCATTCCTTCGTTACAGAGAAACACTGAGTGGAATGAGCTCGGGCGTCCAGACTGACAGCACGTGGTTTACCCGGGCATTCACTGGTCAGTCACCCCTTCTCCGCTCCCTTAAAAACAACTTTGAAAACGTATAGGTAGGTAATATGAGAGGCGGGAAACCTTGTTACTACAAATCATGCAGTGTTGTCCTGCTGCCCTTTGCAGAAGCGCTTTTACGGAGGCAAAACCGGAAGTACATGTTAAGAAGGTTCTCCAATGGTGCTTCTGGCACAGGGCTGGAATGATGTACAAGAAGAAGGTAACGAAAGAGAACATGGTCTCTACTGTCGTTATAGCAATTCCGCTTTGGAAACCCGCGGAAGCAGTTCGAGAAAAACGGCCAAGAGTGCAATCGGTGCAAATTCGCAATGACGCAGCAGGACCCTATGTCGATAAAGAGACTAGTAAAAATTTAATGAAATGAGGTTGGCACCCGGTTTTCCAATCATCGCATTACGCTTATATTGTCCCCTATAGCTATCAATTATCATCCTTCCACGATGCTTTTTAGCTGAGAAAAGAGACACCAAAGTCGATGATGTCGTACGGGCAGTCAGCGACTTCTTTGACTTCCAGCCCGCTCAGTTCTGCAAGTATAAGATGGCTGGCCTGCCTATCAGGGACATCATGGTTCCGACTAACAGTGGTGATAAGTCCGTGGAGTAAAATGCACTGTACACTGGACAAGAAAACCAAGAAAAAGTAGGCGTCAAACGGCTCAAGACTTTTTTACCACCCTGTGGATTCACTTGTGAATAAATGGAGTTGATGGTCTAAAAGGAGCCTGGAACGCTGGACTTGTCGCATTGTGACACTTGCAAAACATTCCAACATTCCATTATAAAAGCCCTGAGGCGAGATGCCTGAATGCGAGCCGAATATACCGCCTGGCTTAAGCTGCTCTTTTTGCTTGGTGGCCGTCGACTAGACTCTTTTGCTTTTTCTTTTCATGAACGAGCTCATTTTACAAATTTCACCAACAATTCTCGAATATCAGGCTCTTCCTTCCGAAGGGAAGGAAGTAAAAGGTTTGAAGTTGTGTTATTTCTATATCTCAAAATTTTCGGTACACCCCTGTAATGCTTTCGCTCATATTAGAAATTTTAGTGAATGTCAGAGCCGATTTAAGCTTGCATTGAAAATAATACCTTGCATGAAAAAGAAAACCCGATCGTTCTTCAAACTCACTTAGTATTCCATTGTTTGAAAATTAGAATTTCTATGAAAGAGCCTCTAATTGAAAAGTTTTCAAGCAGCCAATTATCTCTCTTTATGGGTCCTTCTCTAATAGAGTGACGAAGCATAAATCAAGTTTTTGTGTGCCTGTAGTTTCGCTAATTTGTAGGAGCGCACAGTACGTTTAAAAAAATCTATCGTCCGAAAATTTCCTCTCGTCCAATTTTGGAACTAGACAATTGTTCTGCGCGTTTGATAATGAAATGATGGTCTCCGCATCCTATCTTATGGAGTAAATATGAAGTTCAGTTCTATTTCAATGCGTAAATTCATTATTATTTGTAATTTAGTTAAGTTTTGCCGCAGGATGTAATTAACGAAGGCGGCCTAATGAGGTTCAGCTTGCATGGTAGTTATCCTTATAAGGTCAAAGATCGCTCACGTGAAAATAAAAATTTCCATAATTTCACTAGACTTCTTTTACCTCTTTCGATTCCAGTCATGTATTTTCTATTCAAGACGTGCTGCAACGATGAAACGGCAGCAGCAGCGCTTTTTTCGCCGGAAGGTGCCGTTCTTGGGGTCCACGCGTAAGGACCCCGAAAACGGCACCTTTCGGTCCTCACGCATGGACCCCGAGTACGGTAAAGCGATAGAGCGCGAGCTGTTGTGTTCAAATGCATACTTATTTTACGAATTAGGGAAATTTAATGAAAATATAGAAAAAACTGCGGTTTCTGCACAAAAAAAGCGCCGCTGGCGCCGTTTTATCGTTGCGGCACGTCGGGTACTGTTATATCGCGTTTTGACGTGGTTTTTCAACGATACTGTGAGCGATTCATTTCATGCATTTTCAATGCTCTTAAATTTGAACTCATAGAGAGCAAAAATATGAGTGGACTAGCGTTCCCAAGAAAAAATACAGTTAGAAGTTGCGTTCAAAGAATCATAAATGTGATGGAAAGGATCATTCCGACTAATCAACTAGGCAACTAACGACATGTTTCGAGGATAATGAATAAAACCTAAACTTATCTCGACAACAGTCTAATGGTATTTAGAAGAACGGTAATTATAAAGTCTTTTGAAAGAGGAAAGGGTACTTTCCTAGGACTCAGTCCGTTCCTCTCATATCATCACATAATATCATCTATAGCTGGGCATATCATATCTGCAGCCGACATTCGTTTCCTCGTTTTGTTGTGATCCGGTCGAATATGGATATGTTCAATCTCCCAAGAAGTGACGAAGATGCGGTGCACTTTTTGCAAAAAAAAGGAGTGCTTCCGATGAGGAAGAAGGGCCGATTTGGGCATGATATGAAGCTGACTACACGAAGTGGAAACTTTTCTCAGCAGCGATTCTGTTCCCGAAGTCACCCGCGAGCTCTTTCTCCAACATTTTTCTCGCTTAACATTAAAGTTTTAATTTTGCTTATTATTATTTGAAACTACTTCTGCAAATTCCAGATGACCACATATTCTCTCAGGATAGCACTGGATCCCTAACTCTTCAGTTGATTTTTGTTTTCTGCTAGGACAGGTGGACTGGGAGACACTCCGTCACAAGGGAACGTTGGTGTTAAAGGGGATTCATTAGCATGTGCCTCATCAATAGAGGCAATTAAAATCACGAGATCGAGCTGTTTTTGTGGTTTAATAAAGTGTATTGTAAAGAATAGTCCACTTGTAATGAGTATATTATAAAACTTAATAATACGTAATGAGAGCATATTACAATACTTTTACTTTATTTTAGTTTTTAGTGTGATTTGTCTGTGCGATTATTCAGGATTATTCACGTCTGTTTCACTTGGCGCAGATATCAGTGCAAAGTAAGTAAATAAATAAATAAATAAATAAATAATAGGGCAAGCACACTGCTCCACAGACAATTTGGTGTCCTTCACATCTTTTCCTAGACACGACTCACTACATACTTTTGAAAAACAGCTACTTTTTAGAATATTCGAGTAATGGTGAATGGTCTGATTAATGCAAGAAACCTGAGCCAGTCTCTTTATAATTCGTTTGAAATCTATGAAATTCTTTTCGGAAAAACTGCTGCATATTGTCTTTCGCGACATTTTGTGAGGGGGCCTGAATTAATGAAGAAAGTTGGAATTAATTTGGGGAATTTCGGGAAAAACCGAATGAATTAAAGCGAAACGAAGATCGACGACGTGTTCCACTTTCAGAACGAAAGACTTCGCATAATCTATCAGAATTTGAAGAAGCTCCAATGGGCTCAACAACAGAAGTAGGACTTCCGTAGCGGAGAACTACGGTATCGATAGCATGTGGGGGCTTTAAAGTCCTTTGAATTCTGTACATTTTTGTATTATAGGTCGACCTTAGAATAGCGTGAATCAACCTTCCCCCCTCCCCAAAATCATGCCCATATTGGGCCCCTCGCTTGTACCTTAAAATGGTACTGCTCAGTACAAATGTCTGCATGTTGCAAGCTGCAAGCCACCCAGTAGCATACTTTTTCCTCCAAGCCATCTAACAAAGGGCTATTCCGTTTCATTCTCGAGTCGAGCCAGTTCTCTTTCATAACGTTTTTAATGGGAAACGAAAAAAAGAAAATAGAATTCCACAAAAACGTTTCCAACGTTCACTTCAATGCACTCTCTGCCGGTCATTATGGCTAAATGGTTAACACCTGGTACCCAAATGCGGGTCGCCCAGTTATTCCTCAGACCACATGTTACTATCGTCAACCTGATCTACCCAGGTTTATGTACATATGTATAAAAGATGGTAAAGGTCTGGTCCGATGTACATATGTATCTATGAATTATTGATTTTGGAATTTTGGTTTTAGGAATGGCCACTATCCACGGGAAGGATAGGACTATTTTCACACTAACAAAACCTATGCGGAATATACGTCACTTATTAGTTGCCAGGAAATTTTAAAATCTTTCATAGTTTGTTTTATCCTCATGGTTTGAGCGGTAGATTTTCTCTTAGATGGTTCTTCCGAGCGATTGTTGAAATTCTGACGTATGCCCTCGAGAGGTGCAAGTTCGGTTATTCTGCTTGCCCCCGGCAGGATCAGTAGCTATCAGGTCAAGAGTTTTGGCTTGGATACAAAAAGTTAGTGTTTTCTCTAAACGAAAACGAGCTAATCGTAGCGACTACCACGTGAAAATGTGACGTAAAGCTCCCCATACCAGGAACTTCGATGAATTCTAGGCTACGCGGCTGTAGTTGCAGATTCTATAAGAGGATAGTCGTGTCTGCTTATCCACTTTAAGCTGTTTACTAATTTGTACAGTAAAATCGCTCGTGCCATGATTTTGCTCGTCTCATAAATTGAAAACATTTTCAAAACTTGTGTCAACGTATTTAAAAAGTGACACGCAGGTTCCCGTCTATTTGAAGCCAAATTTGGATATTTTTGAGGTTTAATGTAATGTTTTGTTTCTCTAACTAATCCCGAAATCTCGTCCAATTGTTCTCGTTAGCACGTTGGAGTTTTGTGTTGTTGGTTACTTTGCTTTTCAACACCACTTGTGGAATTACCGCATGTAATAGAAAATTATTTATGTTGTCTAAATTATTATATATCTTCTTCTTCCCGCCTAACTGAACAAACTTTGCTGAATACGCCTCTGCGGTTTTGAAAAGTTACCAGGTTTTCGTTTGGGGGGGGGGTGGAGCTGAACCTAGCCAGCCGCAGGGACATTCAGAAGCGGTCAAAAAGATATGTCACTTTTTATTTTTATGCACAAATAGCTCAAATCGAAAAGAGTCTGATATCAATCGATAGTTTTGACGAGTCTATTTTGATGTATGTTGAAACATACCGTTGCTGCGAACTCTGTGTTTTTAATATTTTATAGTGATTTTCATACTATTTTGAACGAAAATCTTTCAAAAATCGCTGAACGAAGGGTCAATCTGAGATAATGTTCTGATAGAGCATGGTCTAGTTTTATAATGTGTTACAAACATTTGATTCAGATCTCCGCTAAATTATAGATTGTATGTAATAGGGATCGACTTTGTTTTTTGTAAAGAATTGGTTGACCAGAGGATGATCTTTCCAGCGGTCAATGAAGTGTAGCGAACTTATGAAATTTCTGGTTTTCATGTGAGTGTCCCTTTATCTCTCTAGGATCACGATTACACAATGTTAACCTCATTATGCCGCCCAGGTTAATTATACCTTGTGGCAATACTTAACTAAGCTACAAAGAATAGTTTTTGTTCTAAATTAAAATAAAAATGAATTCCGTGTGTTGTGAATTGGCTGACGATGATTAATACGCGTGGAACATCAACAAAAGGATTCTTAGAAAATTCAGCTTCTCCAGACCCTCTAGGCATTTTCTAAGAATTATTTGCAGGTAGATGTAGAAGCATTGAAAATTATTACATAGTCTGCACCACATGTACCTGATAAAAATTTGATATTTTTAATGTATTTAATATTTTTATTGTTAATTTGTTCAATTACGAGTTTATGCTCTAAATAAATAGGAATCAAGCGATAGAAACAGGTAGTGACTGACCAAGCCATGCTTATTTTCTATCCATATAAAGTGATTTTCTTTAAACTCTACATTCGAAAAAGATGTTCAATTGTTCAAGTTAGTGCTCGAGCCAGCTGTTTCCACGTTTGTTTTTAGATTGTCGTATTTCACGGAAGACCAGCTGCAACTAATCGTTAGGCAATTGAAATCTGCATTCGAATTCAGTGAAATTTATTTACCACTGCAGTTTATCGGTTGCACATGGACCAAATTGTAGTGACTAGTTGGCGCTGTTCAACTGTGTTTACCACTCTTTTGTAGTTTCTTCGAACTTGTCAACAACACTTGGCACGAGATTTTACGAGTACGAGATTCCGTTTATACGAGTTAGGCCTCGAAATGGCTTTGAGTTTAATTTATTTGAACGGATTTGCGATTTCCATCGCTTTAGATCTGTCGCTATTCCTGCCAGAACAAACAAGCTAGCTCTGACTCCTAAGATCGGACTCAACCAAGGCAATTAGTGATCTGCCATGCATAATTAAACGAGTCCACCCTTCTTTTTTCTCTTTCCTTGATTGATTAAAGACCGCTGTGTGGAAGCGGGCTATCCGTGATAAATCTTGATGTCCTATCTATCTGTTTTTGTCGGTTTTAATGATTTTCGGGTTTTCTCGCTTTCTTAGAGGAGCACGTCTGACCAGTTTCTTCAGTTATTTTGAGATCAATAGTGAGATTCGTTATGTTTGAAACTCTCAGGACGTCAGGCGTTGGACACCTCATCTAACACATACTGAATGACGTTAGTCGATGCAATAGCTGGTTTATAGCGTTATCAGCGGACCGAACTTAGTTCTGTGTTTGATCCATTTCAACCGCCTCATGTGGTTGGCTAATTCCCTGTTTCGAAAAGAATTGTGATGATGACGTAACCTGATTGTAGTCTCCTGTATTTGGGCTTTCTGAGTTCTCAGAGAGGTTAAAACTTGCTCCAAAAACTTCAAGTTAGCGCCGTTCCATTTCATCTGTCGGCCTTTAGAGACTTCGAACCCGCTATTTGAGTTAGTAAAAGTTCCACTCTCGAGTGCTTTCGTTTTTCGCCTTATAGTTTTCATATTCCCTGCTCGATGTTGTTCAACCGTTGTTCAGTTCCGTTCGGTTATTTTGGTACATTGAGGATTTCGGATTTTAGGTTCGATAAAACACCCAAGCACTTGTGCAGGAAATTATAATGAACTGTATTGGCTGCGGCTAGGGCGCCTGCAATGATAAAAGGCTCTACCGACACCCGCACGGTCGAGAGATCGATCCCGGCTCAGGGTAACCAAGCTTTCTATCCATTCGGGGTCGCGTAAATTGGTATCAGACCTGTCTGGGAAGGTGAAAGCGCTAACTTGTTACAACGGCTGGCCTCTATGGCCCTTGTTATACGTTCGCTCACCCCCCAGCGTAACTCGTCCATTGGGAAGGTGAAAGCGCTAACTTGTTACAACGTTCACCACGCCGGCGTCACCATAATAACTCGTACAAACGTGTCTGGCCTCGAGTTACGCTGGGGGGGTGAACTAACAATGCATAGGCCAACTACGCATACACCATGCCTCTACCATTCTGAATGGCAAATGAATGGCGTTTTCCTAGGGGACCGATCAACGGCGACCCATTATCTTTTGCCTTTTATCAGTTTTTTATCAGTTGAAACCCATAGTCAATAGTCGCACTACGTTTACGTAAGTGGGACAGTAGTACTGTAGTGTGACGTTTTTCGAGCCTTTCTCGTTTCCATTTCAAAATCACGTTTGAAAAGATTCACTTGAAAAGAACAATGTTTCGCTAATTTCATCTTTCAACACGTTACTTGTTAAATAGAGTGAATTAGCGCGTCTAGAAAGAACCTCAGCCCTTTCCGATAATGAGAAATATTCATAAGTCCACGTCTCCTTCCACGTACCACTGATGCGTAAGGTGCCGCAACGTTACGAAGCCATACTCATTTTATTGCTAGTAATCCCCTGGTTCTTTGCTCATTTAGTAGTAGTTCTCCTTAGGACCAGTTGTTGTTATTTTAATATTATCATTTACTTCTCTAACGAACTCGTTAACTTGTTCAATTTGGTTGGTCATTATGTTGGAGTTGTGTGGTTAGTTCTGTTTTTTAACAGCACATGTGGTATTACCGCATGTAATAAATTTGAATTTTGAAATCTGTGATGACGTCATCAATATATTTTCCCATTTTTAGGGAGTGTTCAGCTCGATATGTAACCAAGTGATCAGCCACCGATTGTGATAACAAAAAGTGCTGATCTCTGACCTAGTTTTCACTGTTTGTAATCCATTTTTCTTTGCGTCCTGCTATCTTACATCATGTGTACCGAGATTTATACATCTAAACCCATAGGAGTTTCACAAAATAGGAGTAGAAAAAGAGTTGCAAACGATCCTACCCGTGGGCTAGATGACACGATAAATAAATAAATGGTAAATATCTGGCCGAGCAACAAATGACGAAAAACGAACGTCACTTTGTCCCCAGTTGGCTATTTTCGCCATTCTTTTTACGACCGAATGATGATAGAAAAATGAGGAGTGGGCGAAACAGGCAACCCATGAAAAGCTCTGAGGTTCATTAATTACTGCAACGAATTTCCGACGACATCAAGGAAGAGCTCATCAGGAGAAAAAGAGCTGTGCGGCCATCCTTCGTGTAGCTCAAAGAGGCCACCGATCAACTCCTGGATGCTGACCTCCGCGCTTGGTCGTTCGACTGGACGGTTGTTCCTGCTCTGTGTTACGCAGCTGAGACGTGATCTGATACCTCATCACCTCAGGCGATATCTTCGCAATTCACACACAGAGCGATGAAGAGGTGTCTTCTGAAGTTCGCCCGGCTTTCTCAACATCGAGCAGCTCCGATCTGAGGAAGATGTTCCGTCTGCAAGATGCTGGAAAGTCGAAAGGTGATGGTCCGATGGCTTCGTCGAGTGTGATAATAAAGTGGGTATTTTAAGAAGAACACATTGCTGGCTTCTCCACAGTCGACTTCAACCAGGTAGCTAGAAGGCGATAGCGAGACAACGATGTAAAGATGTCTGAAGTTTTCCCGACTATTCCGACCCTCAGGCTTTCTTGCCATTTTCGGACCACACATCCATTCATCAAAAATGAAATGCACTTTGGTGACCTTTCCGCACAGGTCACGTTGAGAATTGTCGGGGGGAGTTCACGGACCTCTCTTGTGATATGTGAGACTACCCCAACTGCCACCACATGCCATTTTTGGGCTCAATGGTCTCCAGGGATGGCGGAGAATGGGTTCACAGAAGGTTTCGTTGGTTAAGCGATTCCGGCAACAAAAACTCTTTTTCTTGCCTCTATTATTGCCCATTAAGAAATTAGATATTTCTGTCAATAACTCGAAGCCTACTCCATTTACAAATTCTGCGAGATCTTTTCTCAGAAACCGTTGCTTCGTTGTGCTCGAATTTTCTATCACGCCTATTATAACTTCTGATTAAATGCTAGAGTTTGACCATGAGATGTTTGCGAAGGCTTTCTACACATGAAAAATCGCTTGATGATCTAAAATGGTGCTGATAATTTCTGTGGATGGAAACCTTCTATCAATGCCGAAATCGTTGTCATGTCGATGAAATACACAATGGCTTACGGACAGTGTCGGACGTGCCGCAGCGATAACACGGAGGCAATGGCCCTATTTTGCGCCTAAAAGCTCCATTTTTGGGGTCCACGCGTGGTTGCCCGGCCAAAGGTGAAGCTTCGTCGAGCGATGGGACACCAGCCGAGAAAACAATGGGGTAAAGGACTGGAAATTGAGGGGTCAAAAATCACTTGCGGACAAGAAAAAGTTGTATACGAAATGGTAGAGCTTGAGCTGCTGAGTTCAAATACATACTTACTTTTTGCGAATTAATAGGAATATCGAAAAACGGCCGTATCTGCGTAAGAAAGCGCCACTGGCGCCGTCTTGTCGTTGCGGCACGTCCGATACTGTAGGTCTGGTTGGGGATCATTCATGTGAGAGTTCTGATTGCGAAAAAATGTTCGCGTACTTAATTGAGGATTACAGAACGATAATCTTCCACATGGCTTCACGTGATCTCAACGGATTATTCTTGATCTGTATCATATCGTTGGATTATAACCAGGGTTTTCGTTATTCATAGGCTTATTCCCTTATTAGCCATCCTGGTGCGTATGGGTGGTTCTTAAACTGTTTATTTATTTAGGCTCAAGATTAGCATATTTGCAAACAATATAATAGGATTTCCTTATAGATAGAACAATCTTGCTTCATATGCTGGATTTATACTACAATTATTATCCTCTCCACTCTCTTCGATGTATTTCCCGTTCATTACTAGAGCATGAATTAGTACTTTTTAGACACTATACGAATCGTTTCAATGAGCTCTGACATGTACCATCCATTTCGAGACGTCGCTCAGCACGTCCAAGGAATTTCTAGGAAAGAAAGAGGGGCATTGCAGGCAATTACCCTTTAAGAGCTAAACACCTCATCGAATTATACATCTTTCCATTTGTAGTACAGTATAGTCGGTAAACCTCCACTAAAATGCTAAAATGGCATGACTTGAATCGGAACAGCGTGATCCATCCAATGGTGAAGAATTTGTTATAAAAGTTCTGATTTTACAATCGAGCAGGCTTCACATAGAATCATCTAGGTGTTCTCAGTGTCGCATCTCCTTTATAATAGGTACAGGATTGGAGCATGCTAAGTTAGATAAAAAAAGGTTCAGTTTCCAAAAAACTCGAATAGTTTCAAGAAAGCGCTTAGAAAGCATTTGACCTTATAATTGTCCCCGAGTCAGACGATTGCACAAGGCCTGATAGTTAAGTTCTCTGTTAGCCTGTTGCTCTTCCCTTATCCTATATTTAGTAGTGTCGTGGTTATCAAGTTAAGCCGTTTTAGATTTTAGCTGTTAATGTTATTTCCTCATTTCATTTTTTTGCGTTTTGTTACGTTATGTTGTTCCCCCTGTTTTTAAGGCTGCTCGAATATCCACGATAGAATTTGTTCCAGATTCTATCCCCTTCTTACACTCTAAGGCGTGTAATAAATGTTATGTGATTTTCATTTGAGGGTTCTGTGATCTATCCAATGTGATGACTACGCAAGGTCAATCTCATTAGGCCGTCCTCGTTAATTACAACCTGTGGCAACAATTGACTAAATAGCGAATAATAATGTTATCCATTCTGCATTACAATGAGAACCTAAAAAAAATTAAAAAAGTCCTGTTCAACTTGAGTAAAAAAGCCAGCTAGAGCATTCATGCCGTTCGAGCGACTGCCGTGTCCGGCCGTCGTAACCACATTCAGCCGGGAAGTTAAACGCGCATTTTTGATTGACCACTGTGGATCAGACCTCTGCTGCTTCTCTAGTTGAGCAGTCGTTGAAGCTGAAATTCTGAACCCCATCTGGTTCTGGTGTCCCTCGCTCAGCTAAGGTTAAGGATACCGTACTGTTTTCCAATTATATACACAGCCGTTACTAATGTGTTTGTAGCTGTGTGTCTTATCGGTGTGTCTGCTGTTTGTCATCGTATTGCCGATTAAACAAGGCCACATCTCTACTTTTTACATCTTTTTGAGGGTTTTCTCACTTTTTTGGAAGGATCACTTTGATGTTTTGGTATTTTTGACCAAAGAGAATCATAGATTCCATGGAAAGAGAATATCACGACCTTCCTGTACGTCCCCTTGCAGTTCTACCACTGAGCAGCCAATCGGCCGACAATCTTTCGCTGAAAAGATCAGGTTCACCTCTCGAAGACGTTTCAGTAGGTTTCGTAGAGGTTTCAGGATGAAAGAGCTTAAGTTTTCGCACTTTGGCGCTGATCCAGACTAAATTAGCTACAAGTCTAGCGCAACGCTTAGAATTTTTCAATTTTCCTCCGGTACCTGGGTCGGTAGCTAGTAATTAGTCTCATTACAATAATGAAAGGAGAGCTTTGGCAAGAAAAAACTATTTCTTAACCTTAAAAGCACAACCCTCAGAACATCGGGCTTGTCCTACAAATTTGGTGTTTAATGATATCAAGAAGATAAGGAACACAGATTCGAGAAACAAAAAATAAAAGTAAATTAGAATAAAGCGAGAGATCTAGGAGAAATAGATATTAGATGAGACTTAATATGTCTTTAATTGCGCTATAGATAATTTTATCCGAAAAAATCATAATATATATTTATTATATTCATTATATTATTATATTTATATGTATATTTATATATATATTTATTATATTTATTATACTAAAGTAAGTAAAATATATATTCAAAGGTGAAGAATTTGATAAGGTCATAAAGAACTATCTTGACAACCTGATACTACCGCTCTGCAGCTCCTTGCTAAACTCAGCAACTTCCATCGCTCCAAGAATATGTAATATGGGTGTAGATGGCCAAGCTCTTAGCGGTTCACTTAGTCATTTACGGCACCGAGGCCGTTCGATCTCACGATAACCAGCAATAATTCCTCGCAAGCGTGCAAAACAAAGTAGGTCTGAATATTTTTTGCATTTCGAAGGAACCTCTCATCGCTGAATTGTACATTTGCAAAATAGACCTTCGAGACCGATCTACGTCCTCGAAGACGCCCCAGAGAGATATATAACTCGCCCTGAGGCGTTCTCAGCGTTTCGAACATCTCTAAAGAGTCATGTCATCTCTTCAATGGATCAAAGTTGGGTCTTCTTTGTCAAGGATAGTTTTTGCATCCTCGTTTTGAACGCGAACATATTATTATTATCGCTATCTTCTATTATCACATTATTCCCCCTATGAAACTCGAACTATTAACAGTGATCGGGGTAAACAAAGGAGTCGCTTAGGTTGAAGTTGTGAGAAGGAATTTCCTTATAAAGTCAGATTTCCAGATGACATAAGTTTAGTATACGGTAGAGTCCTTCTTACTCACCAAAAACACATCTTATTCTGAAACGATTTTCTTCTAAAATCTAGATTTCCATAAGCCCGACTAACGTAAGTTTAGTTTTAAGTAGAGTTTATCCTACTCGCCAAGAAATTAACGAAACGAAAATAAAACATAAAGGAAAAGAAAGAAATGAAAGGATCAGACTGTGTTACATACTGCAACATTACATCACATTATTGTGTATTGTATTGCTGCATAATTGCGTTATTGTAATATTAAATATCACGATGAACGGCTTTCTCTTGAATCAAGCAAAAGCTGAAAGCATAGATCAAAGAATATTTAGAAGAACAAACAAATAAAGAATGTTACAATTAATTAAAACTGAAAATTGCAGAATTTATCAACTTACGATTTTATTGGAAACTTCAAGTGTATTTCCAGAGGTTATCATTTTACTCTTCTTGCGGAACTCTTGAAAAGCAATTAACCTGAGACTTTTGCTATAGAACGTGGTGAAAAAAATTCGTGTTTCACCAAATTTTTTTCTTCAGTGTTCAGCAGGTCGTTATTTTGTCGCTACGAAAGCAATGATCCACAAAAAAAGAGAATAAAAAACGAAAACAAAGGGTTCTTATTTTGGATTTGGATTCAGATTTTTATTTTATTTTCAGAAAAGGTTGCTCTGCTGCTTGCCATAACTCTCACAGAGTATAGACCAGGAACAAACCTCGGTGGAACTTCGGACCCAGCTCTTGCTACAAAATCGAACTATTACTTGTTTTAGTCATTTATGGAGTAGATTTCTTTTTGTTTTTTGATATCGGCAAAGGACAAGTGGGACCTTCGCAATTCCCAATGTCTAATTAACTTATGTTTTGTTCATCAGCTACGCGTAATTGGGTATGCGTACCCCGGGGGAATCACACCTCGTACCCATGTTTTTCGACATTTTCGTGACGGACCACTGGAACCAATCTAGTCCAATCTACTACAACGAAAGAGCTGTGTAACTTACCAAAAAGCAGCATACGTCTTCGTTCCTCTTTCTTTTTTTCGTTGTCATCTTTTTCGACTCTTTGTACAGTCAGCGCAATGACTGCGGCTCTTTTTTGATTACTGTATATCTGGAGATCGGAAAAAAACGCGATATAAGCTAATCAAACTAAAGTTTCTACAGTTTCCTTGTCGAAACTCGCTCGAACACTATTTTTATTGACTAAAACAGGTACGATTGGAATCGGACGAGCGTGACCGTATCCAGTGGTAAATAATCTGAAGTAAAATTGTTTGATTTTCATGTGAGTGTTCTTTGGCCTCGTCAGGATGAGGCCCTCTCAAGCTCCACCTCATTACGCCGTCCTCGTTAATTACACCTTACGACCACACTTAACTAAGCTGCAAAGAATCGTTATTGTTTCCTCATTAAAATGACATTGGAGTTCGTGCTCGAAGAGAGACAATTGTTTCAACAGCACCCATGCAGAAAAAATGTTTAGCTCTAAAAATGTCGGCTACAAAATCTTCCAACGATAGAGACTTTCAATGAAGAACTGAGGCGCTGTTTATTGCGGATTCTCTGACGGAAACATTTTCGTGTAGAGCATCAAAGAAAAGAGTCTTAGGAATTTCAGCTTCATCATATTCTAAAAAAATTCGATAATATCGATATCAAAATTTTCAATCAATAACTGGCTACCCGCTGGTAAAACTGGTCACAAAGTAGTGAACAGATGTTGAAAATTACAGGTGTTCAACCAATATGTAAAAGGTAGAAGGAGAAGGTACCGGCGTTGATCAGATCCCTAAGGACGATCAGTCCCCTTCGTGTTCCATTCAGAACTGTAGAAGAATGGTGAATGCGTATTTGGCTTATACAATGACTTGCTGTGACCAGCCGCTGTACCAATTCAGTGTCTTTACCTTGCCAGACAAGGGTGGTACCAATTTACCCAACACCGGAGAGAAGGAAGGCTTGATTAGCACGGTCCGGGATCGGCCGTGCTGGTGTAAGTGGCGCCCCCCTCGTCATGAAAAATCTCCTGGCCCGGGTTTATCAAGCCTTCCATCCCTTCGGGGCCGGGTAAATCGGTGTCCGGGAAGGTAAGGACACTGACTTGGCATAGCGGTTCGCCCCGGATGTCGTTGTAATCACCAAGCCTCTACGGTTCTGAATTGACCACGAATGCGGTGGCGCATCCTTAGGTGACTGATGAGCGCCGACGCCTTTACCTTTATCTTCTTCTTCAAAAACAACCTTTCTCTTGATTTTTCTCAAATTTCGCTCACCGTTGAACTCTCTCGGTCATCTATCTCACTAATGTAAGCCCTAGTCTTTAAACCAGTCGGTGTGGCGCTGATATTTCATGAGCAGAGCCTCAGTCAAAATTTTCCCACCTGCCAGCTTACGGGAGGCTTTCATTGCAAACAAGGAGTAAATACCATTACGGCTGTGGGAAGGGCGGCTCCTCTGTCTGGCACGGCCACATTGCTCTCCTCTACTACTCGACCACCGTACGGTGACCAAACAGCGGGTAAGCCAGTGGCTTCAGGTAAATTCCTCCCAAAATCCCATCTCAAATGATTTCTATAGTCCCTGTCTGTTCTCCTCATCCCATTACAGTTTCGTTGTGAGTTTCTCTATGGGAGACTTCTAGTAGAGCTTTTCTACGAGGATTTATGAACAATTGCAACGATTTGGTCAGGATTCAGCCTGTGTGAGGAAAAGGTATATGATTGTCAACCACAAGGTAAAGGTAAAGGGTCAACGTTGATCAGCCTCCTATGATGCGCATTCGTGTTCCGTTCAGATTCGTAGAAGCATCGTGAAGGCGTTTTTATTTCCATACAATGACTTGAGGAGATCAGCAGCTATACCATGCCACTGTATTTACCTTCCAAGGCTAGTCTGGTACTAATTTACCCGACCACGGAGGGATGGAAGTCTTGGTTACCCCAATCAGTGATCGATCGCTCGACCGTGCGGGTGTCAGTAGAGCTTCTAACCACTTTACCGCGCGCGTATTGGTAAACCGCGAAGAAGATATCCATTAAAGTCCGCAGTAAACCCCTCAGGGACTCGTTTTCTTATAGGAGGAAATTCACCGCTTCTCAAAGTATCCGCTGAAATTTTACCATGGTGATCAAAATATTTCGATGGCTGATTTTCCGATGAGACATCATAGACAGAAGGACCTGTGTGACTCATGAATCGCCTTAGTAAGGCTAGTACAAGTGAACTCTGTCAGATTCGAAGTTCATTTAATGAAGAAACAAAAAGAAAAGAAGAAAAAGGGCTCGCTACGTCGAACGGCACTCGTGACTGGGATTGAGTGCCGATGATAGCGCGAAAAGTACGTCTGGCTTAGGTTTCTTCTTCACCCCGCCGTTCCAGTTTATGCCGCTTTCCGATGTTTTTCACTTACTCCTCTAAATTGCCTTTTCATAGAGGGTTTATGGGAATCGCCTTATTGCGCAAGAGTCATCAGTGACAACGAAATAGAAAAATTTTTAGCGATCCGTAGAAGAAAAGAGCCGTCGGAGACATCACGTGGAGGATCTCGACTAGAATCGTATTTCAGATGAAACCTTAATTCTTTGCATCAGACAAAGATCATTACGTCGATGTGTCGGACACATTCTTTTATAATACATATCACGCAGCACTGCTCAAAAAATATGGCTTATTGCTGACACGGTTGTAGGATGACTCACCCTATGAAGTGTAGGGCCTGAGGGTTGTGATGCTTAGTCCCTTAGAACACTAATCTTTCATGTGGATGGTATCATAAATCTCACCTATTAATACAATAATAATATAATACATTAATATTAATACATAGTAATAATTAATACAAAATAATAATTAATCATACATATTAATACACAAGCCCTATTTCTACTTACCCAGTCTTCATCGTTAAGTCTTCTGAGCTTCATCATAGGTCTACATCGCCTTCTATTCATGAATCGTGGTGGGCTTTACTGGATAAGTACGAATTGAAACAGTCAGGCGTCCACCTCACTACTATTAATATTAATATGAGATTAGTACTCCACTAAGTACTCCAATTATGGTGATAATTTGCCTCCTTACCTTATTAAAGTCCGACGATTGGCACTACCCTACATGCTCGTTTCAGGTCCTTCCCACTACAAACCAGCACCATGAGCCAAAATGAGAGCTCCTCCTTCGGTATTTAGTTTTGTTGTGCGACACTCGAGATTGATATAAAACTTTTCATTTTTCATTGATTTTTTCAGGATCTGATGAAGGTGCTATCACGTTCATCAGTGCCTGAAAAATCAATGACCGTCTAACCGCTCAAGCACTCTTACCATCCGATACCCAGATTCATCGGAAGTCGAACCTGAGAAGAGAGCTACATCTTTTCAGAATATAAAATGATGGCACGTGGTAAATTTCTCCATGCCCGCTACGGTATAATCAGGGGCAACCTGTGTGCTCACTTCGAGAACTGGTTGCTGAGGTTCTTACAGAACCCATTAACTATAAACCCCAGGGCGCGGTGCACTTTCAGACCTTTGGTAAACTCGTCAAACCTTGAAAACTCACTACACCTTTTACCTTACCGAAGTTCCTCCTGCAAACCCCAGAAGGCAACTACTTCTAAGTCAGTCGCTCGTGCTTCACTTCTTCATGTATAGCTCGTATCTTCGGAGAAAATGGCGTCAGGGGTCCTGTAGCGGGGAGATTATTTTATTTTATTCAACACTTTGACGACAATCGCTGTTTTGCGCTGGACGCGGCGTGGGACACGCGCTTGCGACCGCGCGCATGCGGCATGAGCCACCGGTGGCTCATAATGTCCCACGTGGCAGACATTTTTCCCTACCCCCTTTATTCAGCACTTTTTGTGGATTATTTTGTTTACTAGGATCATTTTAACACTGAGAATGAGGTGCATAATTCCAGGAATGGATGATAGTGTAGAAATGAGCGAATTTTTTGACTAGTTATTGTTAGAGAGTGACTCAGGTGAAGTTCATGATTTTGAGATGGAGGGCAGCAAGAGGCAGAGAACATTCTGTACACAATGCTTAGGTATAAAACATAAGCGTTATTCATAAGATGTAAATATTTTAAAAGATGTTTATTTTGTTCTATCGGGGTTTATATTCACTGCCGTATCTGAAGTATGATCTCCTTGCTTCGATTGTAACATTGTTTTCGTGATTTTGTAACTCTTCAAAGTCGACATAGTGCCATGCGAAGTCTTGGAACAACGCTGGATTCGTGACCAGCACCAAAAGATGATCCGTATTTTGATTATTGGATGTATTATTCGGACAAGCTTTACTTTCATGTTTCCAAAACTCCGACAAACTCCGGCAAACTGAATTAAATGAAGGAAAGGGAAATATATAACACTGAAGATACTGTTCTACAGCATATTTGGAAAAAAGGTATTTTTTCGTTACTACTTAACTTTTCATGTACTCAGAAGATAAACGTTTTTCTTGCTGTTGAATATCAATATCAATGATAACCACCAAAAATGAAGGAGTTTAGCAAAAAAGGTTCGCAACATCAAATATGGATTTGAATGTTATGAGCAGCTCATAATGTCCCACGCGGACGTTAATTTTCATATACATGTACTGTACTTAACGTTACTACTTAATTTTCATGTACTTAACGTGTGCCATACAATATCAATGTAACCACCAAAAATGAAGGAGACAGCAGCAGCGAGGAATGTACACGCAACTAAACCAATACAGAAACTGCCCGTTTATGATATAAAATCAGCTACACTTACTGCCTACCCGATCACGGATAGAAATAGTGATTTGATATTATTGCGGAATATCATATGAGTTAATCTTAAGAATGTTTCAAAATCCGTTGACAATACATCAAGTATGCAGTATAACAGGGAGTCACAGCAGGGATTATAAAACATTATGCGGCAGGATTACCTAGATTTTACCTTTATGACAAGGTTTTGTGGTATAAGCAATAGGTTCGCGGGCTATTAAAAATGAGGTCATGACCATTAACTGCAGCTCACATTTCGAAATGCTTGAGTTTCTCGAAATTCCATGATTCACCAGCTTCACAACATCGAATTCTTGACAAACAAGCACTTGAATTGGTAATCAGCCGCCATCCCAGAGCCGTTTGCCCTTTTGTGAGCACTGCGGTACAAACACCATTAATTTTCCATTTGTCCCGTGGATATTATCATAATCTTGGTGTCTTGGTAATTCACTAATGCTCCCTGCATTTCTTGTAGAGTCAAATCACTAATTTCAAAGCCTCCCCCTCATCATGCAGCTTGAAAAAGGGTCTAATCCCTGTACATTTTAAAAATTAACAAGAAATCTAAAGCACCTTAGATTTGTCACAATCGGACTTGAGGCCGATGAGCAACACTAATTCCGCTTATTTGCTCAGTGGTGTTCAATCCTACATACATATATCTTGCCGATGACAAATCCGGCTCTTCAACTGATGACAATGAGATGCGATCTTCGAAATCATCAGTTTCAGCTGTTAATCTTTAAGAGTTTCAGCAAGCTACTCTGAGTAAAAGCGAGATAATCTAGGTAGACGCAAGCTAAGGCTTAACCGAGGGCTTGTTCTTGTTCTAAGACGCGCGAATCTGGCTCTATTAGGAAACAGTCGCCTAAAGCGAAACCTGAGCCTCCCGATTAATGGTGATTATAAACTGATGAGTCACCAGTCTACTTATTCATGAGTTCCCATTTTACTATTGCGCTATTCGAGAACACAATTTCCTCAAACGTATCTTTTTGGAAACATGCAGCTGGAGCTCTGGAAAATTCATTAAACGCCCACAGAAGTAAACTATGTGGCTAAAAAGGCGAAGATTGTCGTTCGCCGGAAGCTGATCCATAAGGTTTTAATATTTAAGTCCCTCAGCTTTTTGTTGCGAATTCACCTTTTTATTATATGATACGAAACTATTCTGCTACTTGCCGCTTTTTGTTTAGCGGTTTATAGACGAGAACTAGTTGAAGGACTTATATATTTGGAGAAGCTAGGTTATTCGCAAAACACTGACATCGGACGGGAATTGAACCCGCGTCTTTCTGTTTCCGGCAGACTGCACTAACCGCTGTTCTACCGATGTAGGTGCAGTCTGAAAGACAGAACAGAAAGACGCGGGTTCAATTCCCGTCCGATGTCAGTGTTTTGCGAATAGCCTAGCTTCTCCAAATATATAAATCACCTTTTTATTTTCCTTTATGGGCAAACATCATCTAGTATTTGTTCGAGATACCAAGTAGCAATAAATTTGCATTCTTGTCGGAACCCTGATAATTTGGTTAATTACATCAAGGGAACATCTATGCCCAACCTTAACGAATGTGCATTCCCCAAAAAAACGACCTCTAAGCGAATCCCGAGATTGTATGAATCATTTTATTAAGCTACTTTTAAGGAGAAGCTCTTCTTGCATTGCTTGTCCCAGACCTAGAAAGGCAGCCCTTAAAGATATGGTAATCATTACTGAAGTTCCTCCTGCTAGCCTTCGAGCTTCTTCAGTCCTTCCTCAAATCACCGATGATGCCACACATCGATATCAGCTACGTAAGACCAAACCCATCAATTGGGAAGCGTTTACCCAAACCCTGACTCATCCATCGCTGTAGCCTTTCGCCACAGTCTGTACCTTCTCAGGCAAATCTTATATCAATTTACCCAACCCCACCCCGGAGGGATGGAGGGCTTGGTCTGCCGGGGCGGAGATCGATCGCTCGACTGTGCTGATGTCAGTATCGTCTCTTACCACTGCTCCACACGGGCCCTCAACTTTATCCTGTCGATGCTACTGGTTACTTCATTTGATGTTTGTGTATGTAAGTCTGGATGTGGTTCCTTTACCCGCTGACCTCTTCGTTTTTCATTGATGCCTTCCTCCCCACTCTTCCGGTCCTCAGATTTATCTTTGTCTAATGAAATGGTGTTTGGGCGCGGAGGTTTCAAATGTTTTTCACTTTCGACGCTTTGACGATGGCAACATCGATGAAATGTTGGTCTAATAGAAGGCTTTGTAACAATCTCGTCGTACTTTGCATCGATTAATGTTGGGGCAATGTTCTGTTTCTCGACGACAAGACAAGCCAATATAAGCAGATGGCTTATATTGGCTTGTCTTATAAATACAGTCTTATATATTAGTTGCTTAGCTAATTCGTGATGAATCAATCCCGCTTGGCCAGTTTATCTGATAGGCGACCTACCACATGGGAGGAGTTAGATACGCTTATCTGTATTTGGCGATTGAAGCGGCTTATATCAGAAAGTATGGAAAAACTGCAAGGTTTAAAAAGCTGGGAGGAGCATCTTTCTCTCCAATGTTCTTACTTCGTTGCTTTGGAACTGACGACCTAACTACGGAGAACGAATCTTTCCACCAACAGTCGCATTCTGCAACGTTAATTAAGTTCTCTTGGCAATTTTCCAATCGTTCTCGCTTTCTCTCCGACTTACGAGCACTGTCTGCAGTTTCTGACTTGTTTTTCGGATTCTCTCGGAACATCCACTCTTCCATTAATTTGTGGTACGTGCCATCTCGTTTGTCTCGATTGCCCGGTTTGGTGCCGTTTTTCTTAGCCTTCTCCTACTTTTATTTTTGTTATTCTTTTCCTTGAAGATCGACTGAAGTTGTACATCTCTCGCTATAAGATTAAATTCAAAGATGAAAGATTTCTGAAATATGAATTTTTTAGGAAAAAATATGGATTTTCCACTGTATCAAAAGTATGGGTCCACCTCAGAGTCGACTATACATTATTACATAGTGAAGTTGTGTAGTAAACTTCCTTTTTATCGTTTTTGCGCCGATTCGCAGCTGATGGTTCCGTTTACTTCGATACTTAAACTGCAACTTTATAGGGATGATCTCGACGAGGAGCGTTATTTTGCTGACTGTCTTCATAACTAGTGGATGTGAGTTTCTAAAAATGGTGGCATATAAATAGTTTAATTCAAGCAATCTTGAACTAAAACAAAAAATAAAAGAGAACATTCGCAGAAAACAAAATAAAAACGTTCCAAGACGGAAGTGATCACCGAAAACTAGGAAAACTATGCGCCTACTGACTAATTAGCTATTAAAAAGGAACGCCGAAATGACGTGGTGAGCAGATACTTATTTATTTACTTGAAGTGATACCAAATAACCAGCTCTAAGACAAATAAAAATAGAAACTACAACGAAAGAATCACTCCTAAAACCTAAGGGAGTGTCTTGCTGTTCTAGATCTCGATGTCCGGCGTGCCAAGATCCCCTTTAGGAGGGGTGGTTAATATCGTCCTCTTGGGAGCACGTCCTTCAATGTGGCAAAAACGGGTTGCAAAATGACTTCTACGATTCCGAATCACAGTTCAGAACGGAAGTGTTAAGACGAGCTTTATCGAATATATAGGATATTGACGTACTTTTACTAGACTTTTGAGGTCAAATACTGTTTTCTGCGGTAGTTAGGACCTTTTAGAATGTAGTCACAAATTATTCATCAACACCTTTTTCCAACTGAGGTTTCATCCTGAAGTGACCATTACGTTTTAACCCGAAGTGACCTAAGTCTGAACGAATAAATCGCCACTCTTATTGAAATATGTGTTGTAAGAATATACCACTCACTGGTCTAATTACCCAAGTTTGAGGCTCTAACGAAGATGGGTTTCCGTTATGAACGTGTGTCAACCTTAACTTATCGGCTTGCGATCGGCGCCACAAATTCCTACGAATGTCAAATAATTGTAAACAGATAAATTAATGAATAGATAAATGGTTGTATGTTTCTTTCAGTTACGTTGCCGATTCTCAAGCGAGAAGTCGATCTGCTCGACATGATGCGTACACCACTTGTGCTTAGCTTCAACAGGAATAACGCCTTCTTTTCGGTGAGTGGTAATTTGTTCCGAAAATATCCATTGAAATACATAAATATTAGTCTTCATGGCTGACGTAGATAGGTAAGCAATCAGAAAAGCCTGATCTATCTATTGGTGAAGGAACTGTAATGTAATTTTCGCTATTAGTAACTACAGTTCCGTCGGTAAACATCCGCTAATGCGCGATATAAACTAAACAAAAATTTTTACTCTTTCCCCCGCTATAACTTTCTCCAATATTTTGTTTTTATTGACTAAAAAAGAAGAAAGTATAATCAAATTTGAAATTATTACAATTCTGATAAATTGTAACTCACCTGAGTAAAAAACTAAAATGAAACGCAGTCAAGTCAACGCAGTACGAATTGAAAATGCAAATTGAATTGAATCAGAATTGAAATTTTTGTCATTTATGTCTGCGTTCGTGATGACCAGGATGATTACCACATAAGGTCAATCTCATCAAGCCTTCCTCGTTAATTACCCTGCGGCGACACTTCACTAAATGGATAGATCACGCTTTTCTGATTCCAGCCATATCTTTTGTAGCCGATAAAACTAATGTTGGAGAACTACAGCAGGGAAACTGTTCAGTACCGGACGTGCCGCCACGACAAAACGGCGGCAGCGGCGCTTTTGTGCGCCGCAAAAGTGCCCTTTGGGGTCCACGCGTGGTGACCCGGACAGAATTTACCTCAATTCATTTGCCCCGCACACCCAACAGGGCTCCCCGCGTGGTAGCCCGGCCGAAGGCGGAGCCTCGCCGAGCGATGAGTCACCTGACGAGGTATCGAAGGGGCAGGGACCGAAAATCGAGACGTCAAAAAGTCACTCGTTGACAAGTTCCATAAATATTGAAATTCTGTATAGGAAGAGATAGAGCTTGACCTGCTGAGTTCAAAAACATACGTATTTTCACGAATAAACCAATTTTAAATGAAATCTGTAAAAACGACGATTTCGGCGCAAGAAAGCGCCGCTTGCGCCGTTTTTCGTCGCGGCACGTCCGGTACTTTAGGAACTATTTTGTTTATACCACGTTCTGGCTAATGTTTACCGGCGGTAGTGTAGGTGAAATCTAATATATCACAATCAAATCAGAGTTCATTTTAGCCACGTGATCGACAAAACGACTTTGTGTCTCGTATGCTACGCATCCCAGGAGGACGACGGTTACTTCCGTCAACGTCCGAATAGAAACCGCCTAGTGGTCGTCCATCGTCCAACAGAAGAATTCGTTAAATTTTCGGCGGCGAACTCCTGAAAAATCTGCTCTGCTCATCATCAGCAGCGGCAGCAACAACAGCACTACAGCAGCAATGGTAGCGGTCTCAGTTGTAATGTGATATCTGAGAATGATCTCAAAACATTTTCTATTGAACAGTGTGTATGCATAAAATGTTTCCTTTTTTACGTTGTGTGCCTCTTTCGACCAAGAAATTTTCAATACTACTCAGCTGGTCTTATAGTTCCAGCTGTGTACTAAAATAACGACGAAATTAGCAGATCATATCGTATTAATCAATCAATTAGTTAATTCATCTATTTATTCACTCGGTGAAGACCCATTCACGTATACAACACAAGGGTTCTTGAAACTGATCATCTAAAGTAAAAAATACCTTAGGTTCACCAATTAAGTGTTGTAGCATTCGTTACGGAAACCACGAAGGAGAAGGTCCAAGATCTCTTGATTTGATTCCAAAATATGGTTGAATTCTACAGGGATCCTGTAGGTAAAGAAACTATTATAGTTTGTCCAGTTATTAAGAGCGCAAAAATTGGGAAAAAATTGCTCGACTTATATGAGCACGAGGAGTTTTATCAACAGCCGACCATAATAAATCAAATATACCTTGAAAAGGTAATTGCTGGCAACACTCAAGATTCCTTACTAACTACTCTATGGTTTGTATAATAGTGAATTACAAATAAATAAATAACTGATCACAGAGGCCAAATCCGCCTTCAAGAAGATAACCCGCGATGAGAAGTGGGGGTCTTTGTGTAAGGAGTGTCCTTATCTGAATGAATATTCTCGGATATAATTACATATTTATACAAGTAAACGAAACTAAATCAGCAGAAATTGGGATATGACACAATGGACGTTTCTTGGAAATTATCAGTGACCAAGTCGTTTTCTTTTGTATTGTTACTAATATCAATTGTTCTGAGAATTTGTGCTGTTTTCTCACCTGAACTGCATTTTAGTTCAACTAACACATTTTTCTAATTCAGCAGCACATTATTGTTTTGAAGATGTAATGATAAATTAATAGAGATCTACAGGTGGATAGAAAAACAGAAAACAGTTTTCCGGAATGCTCAGACAGAACTATGGAGTGAACAATAAATTCAAAGGTAAAGTTAAATTGCCGAGAAACTGTGAGGAATTCCGTCTCATCCGTCCTTCGCTGAGGTCATCGATGGATCAGAAGGAAGCGCTTCCTGAAATCAGCTTCAGTAGAGGTCTGACAAATGTAGAAGCGTAAAATGGAACTAACAAAAACAGTAATAGTGCTCTCAACAGCCGCAATCCAAAGCTGACACATCGGCTGTTGGAATTCAAACTCTAACGTTATTCTACCCTAAGGCTATAATTTTAGGACTTTTGACGAAATCCACGCTGACCGTGCCAAAGGAAGGATATTCCTAATCAAAATGTGGCGTCTATTCGCCGTCGCTGGATTGAATTTGATAAAAGTTTAAAAATGAGGAAACGCCTGAAAAAAGAATAATCAATCCATTCGCCAATGCGCCGATATTACAATACAATTGTAACCGATGCATCTATAGTGGTAAGAGACGCTACTGCCACCCGAACGGTGAAGCGATCGATCCTCACGCAGGCAAATCAAGCCTCCATCCCTCCGGTTTAGGTAAACTGGAACTGTACTTGTCTGGGATGGCATGTACATAGAGACACTGACTTGGTATAGCAGCTGGCCCCGCAAGTCATTGTATAGGCCAAATACGAATTCACCAAGTCTCAACGATTCTCAATTGAAAACGAATTGGCGGCGCGTCCTTCGGGTACTGATGAACGCCCGTACCTCAACCCTTACCATTCAGATACGTAGTGCATTAGAGGCGAGACAATCTAGCTTTGGTCCTGGGTTCCTACTAATCTTCCTTTTCGCTCTTTTTATTCCTCTTTTGGAAGAGAAGGAGGATTTTTTCTGAGGACAAGGAGAATCACCTCTATCTTCAGCTTAATTTCGCGCAGAACCATTCGCCACAACATGACCGTCCGGTCGAGAATCTCTACGTCTTTGAAGGCCTCGTCCTGAATAAAGAAAATAGCTTTACTAGAAAGAAAAAGAAGAAAACGAGAACTGATAGCGGAACAGGAACTTAGTTTCGTTTCATTCAAATCCAACAGGCTCTCCAAGACCATAACAGTTGACTGCGTTTCATTTTAGCCTTTCTTTCAGGCCAGTTAGAATTTATCAGAATTGTAACAAACCAACGAGCCGCGTGCACAAGATTCTTCAAAAAAATGGGTGGAGATTTCAAACATTAAGGTGGTCAATGTGGATAAGAAAATACAACGCCGTAATGAACCAACATCTTCAACAAACTTCCGGAAGAAGAATATAGTGCTTTCAGTGAAAACAGCCCAACGGTTTTGAAGTTGAAACTGGTCAATCGTAAGATGTCGTTGAACTGAAACGAAATCAATGTGGATCAAGGCATGAAGAAAGCTGTCTCTCCGCAAAACCATTTATTTATTGTTTAGTTATCGAATAGGGTGTGTGTGGTACAATGGTAAGGTCCAATACTGCCACCCGCACGGCCGAGCAATCGATACTTGCCCAGGCTAACTAAAGGGGACTGATCAGCCCGAACAGAACCCTTTACCTTTACCATTACCTTGACGATCAATTGGCCACTTGTTATAAAACTTCATTAAAGGGAGTTCGGGTAATTAAACTAAAAATTAAGATGTTGTAGTTCTGTTCTCACTGATCGGCACTGGCCAACGAGCCAACATCTTTGGTGTGGTCCTTTTACGGTTTCAAAGAATTAGCGCATACCCAAACAAATTACCCACTGTTTTCTTTCAAATTTCTAGCGAATTTATAAAATCATCAATGAAATTGTCAACACTCTGAGTTGGAAATTAGACTTACCTATGTCATCACTAATCTTTTCATTTCTTTCGGTGTCGTCCACGGTCATCACATAGGAAGCTAACGCCTGTAAAACAGATATAATTTGACTGGACTCCAATTCACAAATGCCAATTTGGTGATTTCTCGAGAGGCGAACTCAAAGGACGATACTCTTTCGAGTAAAGTGTCTGAACGGAAGTCAGATCGAACTCCTGACTTTTCTATTTCCTTTTAATTTTGCTATGTTCTTTTATTTTGTGGACGCTCAAGGCTGTACTCAAGATAGTCATACCATATCTCTAGCAAAACTGTAGTTTCTGCACAGCTTTGGCATTCCGAAAAGGGAGGTTTAATTGAAAAAAGTGAAAAGAAGGATTTCGTAGTTGTGACGAACAGTTCATTGAGATGGAGGAGAGCGCTATTAAGGGGGCAGAATCTTCAAGTAGGAATTAATTGCAGAAAATATAAAGTGACTCACCTGCACGTATTTCTTTGCAAATATGTTCATTTTTTCGCGTTGTTTCGTCTCGTCAGATGACTGCATGAAAGAGAACAGCTGAAATCGCGTCGTTCAACGGTTTTTGGTTTAAAGGTCGTTTAAAGATTAACAATTCATATTCTAAGGATACCGATAAAGTTTTAAACAGGTGAGTCTCGGCCGATTTTATTGTTCTTAATATTAGAAGCGCTTAGATATTTCTTTTTCGATGATCAGGGCGGGAAAAGGAACGTAGCAAGAATGAGATGCACCTAAGCCGTTGCGCTTAGCTGTGGGTGATGGGACTCTCCTCGGTAGCCACAAATTTCGAATTCATCGAGAAATGAAAGCCTTGTGAGCACGTTCCTCAGAATTCATTTCATTTTCCTGCAGAAATAACAATTATTCGTAATTTTGCTAAGTATAGTCATAGGGTGCAATTAACGAGAAAATGAGGTTGATGATGTTGACCTTGTGCGATTGTCATCCTGCTGGCGAGCTCAAAAAACACACATATTCTAGTCAAAACTTTCAGAGCTTTACAATATTTTTCTTCAGCATCCGATAGAGCACGCTCTTCCGATACCAGCCATTTTTTTATTCAATGAAAATAGCCTTGGAGAGAGTTACAGCAAGGAAAAGAGTGAAAACAATTTGTTTAGTTTATATCGCGCATTGGCGTATGTTTGCCGTCGTAACTGTAGTTATTAACGACGAAAATGTTTATGCAAAGCGAATTTTTCACCTGTTTGACGTGAGGGTCTTGGTTGAAAATCATTTCAACAATCTGGACGCCAATCTCCTCAGCATGACGATTGAGAAGCGTTGCTGAATTCTTTAGGAGTTGTACGTCCTCGCTGGTCAGCGGCTTTTCTTCCTTCTCTGGACTGGCAAGCGCTGAACTAACGGGGTGGTCCATATTCTGCAGAGACGAGTGGCTTATCCTATTCAGCACCTAATAAACGATTTTTGTCCCGAAAAATGACAGGCTACATAGAGTGAATTGCCTATTTTTATTTATTAATAACATTATTATATTACATGAAAAATTCTAAAATTAATAATGCTCCACGAAAAATGGCGTATTAACATTGATAATATTTTGTCGACCAGCAAATTAAGGAATACTAAATGTAGTTCTTTTTTGAGTTGTTGTCAGTGTCTGTAATGTTCTCATTCGTTCTTCGATTCACTTTTTACATCGTTTTCGCGCACTGTTATGTCCCGCGCGAATATTTCGTGCTTTAAAATGAAAAATAATAAAAAATAATAATGATCATATTATTAATAATATAATTCACTCTTGTAGGCATGCTGCCTAACATGCAGCTGTACCTTTCGTTTTACCAAATACCGAATTCGAGTCCTTTCCTCATTTCTACCAAAAACTCATTCATAGTAACGAGATGGGTGTTTGGCATTGCAGAGTTCCTTATAGGGAGTTTAAATATCACTTGATATTGTGATAAATATTTTTGCATTAGAACTTTGCTTAAACCTCTATAGCATGGTAATGAAAAGTTGCATATCAATAGTCCTTTCATTTGAGCACTCCTATCCCTGAAAATTCACAAAAATGTTATTTACAAGGAAGAGTTAGGAAGAGCTTTACGAAAGGTAGATGGTAGGAAGGAAAGCCATAGAAAATGGGCTGTAATTAGGCTAGTGGAGAAGAGAAGCGTAGGTGCTTTCCGTTCAGTAGAATTGGACAAATTGAATAAATTAGAAAAAAAGAATTAAGTCAGAACGCCTATGGGAATTGAGAAGAAGTGATACGAAAAAAAGAGAATGACATTCGACGCGCTGAGACAATGAAATGTGAGAATTGAGATGATGTAAGCTGGCGAAAAACAGAAAGGCACAAGCAGTAATGCTTTCAGCGGAAATGAGATCATTTGGCGTTTGTCAGAGGCTGGTTGCCGGCTAGATGGCAACGACGACATTTTGAACAGAGATTTTGGGTCCTTTAGCAGATCGAATTTGCTTCGTTTCAGTCACCGTCTAAATCACATAGGAAAGAAATTGAACGAAAAAAGTGAATTTTGTCAAAATTTCCATTATTAAGCACCTTAAAAAACCCGAGCGAGGGTATATGAATGAAAAGGTAAAGGGCGTTAATTATCGATTGAGTGGTAATAGCGTTGACCAGTCCTCTACGGACGCGCAGCGCACTCGTGTTCCATTCAAAATCGAAGAGGCATGGTGAGTGCGTATTTGCCCTATACAAAGACTTGCGGGGGCCAGCCGCTACACCAAGTTAGTGTTTTACCTTCTCGGACCAGTCCGGTTCCAATTTACCCGATCCTCGAAAGATGAAGTACTTGCTAAGCCCGCGCTGGCATCGATCGCTCGACCGTGCGGGTGTCAGCAGAGTCCCCTATGACTAAAGACTTTTACCTTACCCCTGAAAAAGGCAGCACAAAGTAAAATTTGGGAGAGAGGCGTCTATGTGTGAAGCTTCGTTTGCAATACTT
Organism: Nippostrongylus brasiliensis; assembly: GCA_030553155.1. Lineage (NCBI taxonomy): Eukaryota > Metazoa > Nematoda > Chromadorea > Rhabditida > Heligmosomidae > Nippostrongylus > Nippostrongylus brasiliensis. The sequence goes on along the minus strand of CP130735.1, from coordinate 48,972,825 downwards.
CACTAGCCGCTCAGTCATGCAGACGACCGCCCTGTATAGACTCGATTATTACGGCTCAAAAGACTTATTCTGAAAGTACGGCCAATTAGAATTTTCCAAGACGTTTTCTACTCGTTCGAGGAGATGGTGAATAAGTATGGGAGTGACGTATGAGTAGAAGGCTCCGTAGGCGATACAGAAATAGACATTATGAGCAATAGCAGGGAAATTTAAAAAGGAATCATGTTTCAAAAAGAAACATAATAAAGAAGTCAGCTGTTGGAGTAACAAAGGAAATCTAGACACCAAGACGGTAACGTCAAGAGAAAGGTAAAGGTTAGGTATCAGCGTTGATCAGGACAAGCCGCATTCGTGTTCCATTCAGAATCGTAGAGGCAAGGTGAATGCATTTTCGGCCCGTAACATGGCTTGCGAGGGGTTAGCCGTTATACCATGGCAGTATTTTTACCTTCCCAGATAGGTCTGGTACCAATTCATCCGACCCCGGAGAGATAGAAGGCTTGCATAGCAGAGGCAAGGTATTGGTTAACAAATGACCAAACGGAGATGGGTAGTGATGAGGACTAGGTTGGAACAAAAGAGAATTTAAGAAAGAATTTCCTCGGCAAAGAATGACAGTTAGGGTAGTCATTCAGCGTAAGCATCAACGGGAAAAAGAATAAACATGATGAACAGAAATTAAACTGAGGCAATCGAGAGCTATACTTGGCTCTTGGCTGTCAGGAAATCTGGATTGTGCTTATTTGTCAGCCTACATATTTGTGATGAGCTACCTATTCATTTTTAATTAAACAGGCTGAAGTCTCAGAGGTGGAACAAAGAAAACTGAATCTCTTGGTAAAAATTTTTGAGAAGAAATTCCAAGCAGATTTTTTGAAAAGTCAGGAATGCTACAGGGGATGAATGGTAGGTGATTAGAAATGGACAGCAAGGAGAGAAGGCGTCATGCCATGTAGCTACACTAAAAAAACAGTGGATTGACATAGTAATCCATCAAAAAGACAAAATTTTTTGTTGAAGAAGAGCTAAAATATCATTATGTAACATTCGTTACGAAACTTTAGCAAAGCTGTCCTTCTGCCCGATGTTCAAAACTTCGAATTCGTTTAAAGCGAGCGAGTTGCACTGAGCATCGATCGTCGTCCTCATTGCCGTTGAGGCGACCAGCATTAAAGAGCACAGTTAGACGTTAACAAGCATGAGTAGAGTCCTAGAAGCAAATTTAAATTCCTTAAAAAGACAAAAATGAAACAGAAAAAAAATCAAAAACAAGAATTAAAGAAAAAAGTTCAAACAACACTCGCTATGTGGTAGGCGCTCCATATCAGCTGATCGGATGAAATTGCAGAAACAAAATTCCTCGGAGGACCATACGCGATACAACTAAGCGGTCGATACTCATATATGCGTAGCCTTAGAACACTTTTCCAAGGTAAAGCGAGAAAATAGTGAAAAAACCGTTTCTCCTCGCGGTAATATAACCCATACACCCGCAAAAAATCACCTAGGATGGCCAACCATCGATTTTCTTCTTCACCAGGCTACGTGCCGATCATCACTTACCCATAGCAGCGAATCGGTTCGGGACACTTTTGAGCCTTTTCAACTAACAACCAATTGGTATAGATCTGAAGTAGATGGAAACGACGAGCAAATACGGAAATTCTCTGAAGACCCATTTGTTCTTACTGTATAATTAGCGGAACTGCTGCTATCTTGCCTAGTAGTAGGAGTACACCCTAACTAGTCCAGAAGTCCTCCGCTATGCGAACTTTCCAGAAATTTTTTAAGAATTTTCCAATTGGCGAGGTGCAGTAGTATCCCAATCATTTGATGAAGTCGTTTACGCTCACGTTTGTTCAGTACTTTTACTACAAAAATACACTTCCCATTCTATTATAAAATCGCATAGCCTATCCTGAGATATTTTTCAAAGACTATGTTCTCCGATTTAAGAATTACTCCTCATCATAACGCGACCTTTCTTTTTTTCCTAGTCTCCTTTCACTTTCTCATAATCGAAAGCTTACCCATTATGCAAACTTACCCATATTTTCCATCACTCTTCTTTCGTCGACGTGATTTTCATAGATTTAGTCACAATGTGCTGCATTGGCTCACATTCGTGTTTTCGTGCGGTATTTATGTGCTATGCCAAATTTTGAACTACTGTTAAAAGTCGTCATACGGGGCAGAACTCTGTAAGTCAAGAACCCGGGCTTTTTTATGGGCTTGCAATTTGTTGGAAGCAAGGAAGGTTTACTTACAACGTGCTACACAATTTGGTTGCTCTTGTTCAATGGGTTTCGTTTCTACGTGCAGCCCACAACGAAGGGCTTCATGATGGTCAGACGAATGTTTCAAATGTGTTCCATCCACTGCTTTTCTTTCCCTAAGGGCTTGTTCAGACGACGCGCGTCGAAAATGCAAAATCGAAGCTCAATCGATAATTAACGTCATTGATCGAATTTGCTCCTTTGCGTTAGTGGTGCAGTCCGGTTGCGCCTCATATAGGCAAAAAATTAGGCATATAATCACATAGGAAAGAAATTGAACGAAAAAAACGAATTTTGTCAAAATTTCCATTAATAAGGAATAGCAGCCTGTAAGTTTGCCTATATGAGGCGCAACCGTACTGCGCCACTAATGCAAAAGAGCAAATTCGATCAAGGGCGTTAATTATCGATTGAGCTTCGATTTTGCATTTTCGACGCGCGTCGTCTGAACAAGCCCTAACACGATTTTTTTTTGTTATTTTTCCAACGTTCGTATTCGTGTGCAGTTCAACGTGTCTTTACTCATTTTTCGCTGGTTACTCCATATGAGGCATCAAGTCATTTCGCCCTTTCGGATAATATTAGTTTGTGAAGTTTCCGATCGAACATTTTCCACTGGCTACTTCATTTTGGGTGTATTGAGGTTTACATAGCAGCACACTTTATCTTTTCGAATGAAAATAGATTGTAATCCTTTCTATCGGAGTTTTTCACATTTCAGTTTCTTTAAATGTATCCGTTCAAATAGAACGCTGTTGAGCTACAGAATATTGAGAGTTGTTGTACCACTATGATTTGCACCTTGCGCGCAGCGATTTGTGCCGTTAACGTGGAAGCCTACCGGTTTATTAGTGAAAATCTTTTTCACAATTGTTATGAGATGTTCTGGTTTGCTGGAAATTTTTCTTGCGTGCGATTCTGTAGAACGGGCATCAAATGAGATTCTGTGAAAAATTGTCTGTAGAATAGGATGGACGGGATTCTGAAGTACAAGCTGTATCGGATAGATAACACCTGTCTGGTTTAGTATCAGGTCGGATCAGGCAGCATCTTTCCTTTGAAATACCGCTCCTCTTCAGCCCTTTCACGTATATTTCAACCTTCTCGACAAGTAGAACTCGAATATACCATTTTTTCCGTTAATCGCGGCATGATCAGGTCGGATCAGCCAGCATTTTTCCTTTAAAATACCGTTTCTCTTCAGCCCTTTCACGTATGTTCCAACCTTCTCGGCAAGTAGAATCCGAGTATACCATTTTTTACCGTTAATATTGGCATCTTTACATAGTCAATTTCCAAAAATTTGCCGCATTTGTACAATCGCGGAGTATCAAGTCGGATCAGGCAGCATCTTTCCTTTAAAATACCGTTCCTCTTCAGCCCTTTCACGTATATTTCAACCTTCTCGACAAGTAGAATTCGAATATACCATTTTTTCCGTTAATCGCGGCAGGATCAGGTCGGATCAGCCAACATCTTTCCTTTAAAATACCGTTCCTCTTCAGCCCTTTCACGTATATTTCAACCACTCCGACAAGTAGAATCCGAATATACCATTTTTTACCGTTAATATTGGCATCTTTACATAGTCAATTTCCAAAAAGTTTCCGTCTTATTCGTCTTATTCGTCTTATTCGCCTTATTCGTATTATTCGTATTATTCGTCTTATTCTTCTTATTCTCCTTATTCGTCTTATCCTCCTTCTTCTTATTCTCCTTATTCTTCTTATTCTTCTTTTTCGTCTTATTCGTCTTATTCGTCTTATCCGTCTTATTCGTCTTATTCGCCTTGTTCGCCTAATTCGTCTAATTCATCTTATTCGTCTTATTCGTCTTATTCGCCTTATTCGTCTTATTCATCTTGTTCATCTGCATGTTATGCAGGTGCATGGCGTGTTCTATAAGGACAAATGTCGAAATGCTCATAAACATAATTCGTGGTCATCACAAAGAGTTTAAAAACTCTTTACTCGTCGTTCACTCCGTAATAAATCAAATGATTGTGTTGCAGATTCTAACATGAGCGTATTCAAATCGGTTTCAAAATTTCACGACCGAAAACTTGACTCCACATAGTGCGAAGGGATAAAGCCGGCTGAAAATAGGCAGCGGTAGATAAGTTTCACTCTGAGCTGATTTTCAAAAAGTCGTAGCTGATTTTCAAAAAGCCAAATAAACAAACATTGGCGGTCATCCTTTGCTGCTGGGCCGGGTGGCGTCTGGGTACCATCACTAAAGCTAGATAATGTTCGAAGAGCTGAACATCTGTGATGCTAAACTATAATAATAGAGAATGAAGTGATGACTGAAAAATCTTGTTGGTTATGAAAGTTCCGTCAGAATTCATAAGGCGCTGGAGCCTATCACGCCTGATCGTCGATGGAGAAAAATGCCTATTTCATCTTTTCTATCATGTTCAGAGCTGATTCGGATTCCGGCAGGTTTATGGCTTTTTCTGCTTTTTTTTCCTTAGTGAGGTTTCACTAAGAACTGGAGTTGTACCTGTCTCTCCCTGCAGGTGCACCACAGCGTTGTCTATGCTGTTCCTCCTGAATTATTTTGCTATTTTTTTTTATTTTTTTTAATTAAAATCGGCTGATTTTGAAGCTTTGCACGGTTTGAGGCACACTGGATAATACCCTGATAAGCTTCAAAAAACCGACGAATCTGGTTTATGAGGCAATTTTTAGTATTATCAATATGAAACTTTCGTGCTTTCAACCTGGAACTATTCAAAAATACCTGTAAATTTTGTTCGCTCCTTCCAGTGTTCGTCAGATCTATCTCAAACAGACAATGAGGACAGCGAACAGATGCACTGGAATCGGGAGATGTGTGTATAAAGTTAACAAAATAGTGAATTATTCAAGAAATTTTTCGACTGCAACCTACTGTAACCCACGGTATAATACCGCCATTCACCAATGATAAACAATCATAGATAAAGAATTATTATAATCGATTCTCGTGATAAGCACTTCGTAATACTTCGATTAAGGCGGCTTTTTTTCTGCAACATCGGCTACCCACCGACTGTAGCCTACCGTAATACATTGCAGCCAATCACAGCCTCTGTAGTGTACTGTCATCTACAGTAACCCGATAGCGCAGGCGGGAATTTCAAACTGGAATAGCAGCGCCGCCTGAGTCGTGATGGGTGCCTTTGTTTCTTTTCTTGCTCTTTTTGTGGTATATTTTTTGCATGCAATTAATTTCATGTCGAATAAAAGTCAACATGCCATGAAGTTTTCCTCCTACATGGTACAGGGAATCTACAATCACCTATGCTGTAAGTGTCCTTAAAGGTAAACGTGCCTCTTATCGAGAATTGATGAGCTGATGAATCAATGAGTATATAGGTAAATAAAAACACCGCTGTACTATACGGACTTGGGTAAACTGGTATCAGACCTACCTGGGAAGGTGAAGTTGGCAAGGTACCCAACAACATACCATTTGTTGAAAGTGTTCGCCGGATAGTTATGCAGTTCTTCAATCTCGCTCCTTGTGTAGAGCCGTCTTCGATCGCGATTCGATAAAAATCTGAGTTCATAGGGAAAAATCAGAAGAATCAAAAATTCAAAAAAAAACTGAAGGTGCAAATGTGACGGACATGAGAGAAAAGACTTTTTTCTTAGATTTAAACACCAAACTACCCACCTCTCCGTGGTTTGAGGACTTTGAGCAGTCCTCGTCAAGCCTTCCTTGCCTTCGAGATCTCTGAATCAAGTATTTAACATTAAGACATTGAGGTAGACGGTGTGTTGTGCAGTCTAAAGAAGCTCTACTGACACCCGCACGATCGAGCGATTGATCCCCGCACGAGCTAATCAAGCCTTCAATCGATTTGGGGATGGGTAAATTGGTGATAGGCCGTCCGCGATCTAATCAGCACCGACCGCTTTACCTTAACCTTATCGAGCCTTACCGTCTCGTAAAAGTGACTGCCGGGTAGTTGTGAAGCTCGTCGATCTCGCTTTTTGTGTAGTGCAGTCTTCGAGCGCGATTTGTCGGGAATCTCAAATTGTAAAAGCGTTCAAGACTGACTTGATCACATTCGGAACTGAACTATAAACACCTACTTTTCCGTGGCTTCGGGACTATTACCGGTCTTCGTCGAACTTTCCCTGTCTCTAATATTTCTGAATCAAATAAGATGAAAGTGCATCAACAAATATAAACGAATTAAAATACATGTGAAAGCATGTGAAAGCGCAGCTCGTTTCGTCTCTTAAGTTTAGACCAGCAAAGGAATCAAAAAAAAAAATGTAAAACTGTAAGAAATACGGAGCTACTCTGAGGAGCACGCCTAGCCGCAAGAAGTTGAAGAAAATTCCAGAAAAAAAAACTGGACTATCATTGGGAGTGGTGAATAAATACACAAATAAAGGTTTTACGAACGTACACTCGGCCTTTTTCACTAGGCGGCTCATCGAATCGTATACGCCGTGAAGGTGAGGAAATTTCGTACGAAGGCAGATCGTTGGGAGACTGTAAAAATCGGTAATTTTCGCGAAAATTCACCCCGTTCAAAGTAAAAGGTAAATGGTTGGCGTTGATTTGTCAACTGAGAGTGAGCCATGCACACGTTTTCTGTGTGCATTTAGCCTACACAGTGAATTGCGGGAGCAAGCCGTTGTTCAAGTTAATATCTTCACCCCCTCAGAGGAGTACTGTACAAACTCGCCCGACTCCGAGGAGATGAAGTCTTGGTTAGCCCGGGGAACGATCGATCGCTCGACTGTGCGGGTGTCAGTGACGCGGTTTACCACCGCACCACGCCCTCCATACTGTTGAAGACATTCCGAAAATCATCAGAAAGACAACAATGAAGCGCGGAAGTGAAGTCTGACGAAGTGAAGTTCTCGCAGTTCGATACCTTCAGTAGGCAGCAGCGGTTGGTCCCCGCAAGTCGCTGTGAAGGCCAAATTCGTATTTATTTATCTTTATGTACGTCAGTACTTAACAGAAACACAACAACAGAATTGGTGATGCCTAGCGAAACTGACCACGGAAATAAAATAAAAATAGAAAAGTAATGATTAAGGAGCGGATGACTGCGAGTGCTCATAGGTAATTTTAGTTGAAAGGAAATAGCTTGGCCTCAGTACTGGTTAAAAAAAAGCATTCTGAGTGGAAGATGAGTGCGTGGCGCGTCCTTAGGACGACTGACAACTGCCGACCTTTTCAACTCCGCCTATTCTAGAATTTTTAGATAAGAGCAGAGTCGGTTTAAAGACACTACAAACCCGAACAAATGAATTGTTGACAGGCTCTTCCTGTTGGGTAAGTGATTTAAATGGGCTCCTGTCATCTGCGACATTTGCACTTTCAGTCAAGTCCACTCCATCAGCGGTAGCTCTACAATGGAAATGAATATGTGGAGTTGCATATTTGACGTATTATCAACGGATTTCAATACATTCCTGAGATTAACTGATTTTATATCGTTTCCGGCATAACATTAAACAAACATTCGGCACTATTCAACTTAACGGACACTAGTACTCGATTTGTTTTCAGTCGTCAAAATTCCCTGAATCTTCGCCTATGGGGGTTTCTCGGGGTCCAGAACGCGAATCTGCCGTCTGTTTTTCACGTGGGTAGTCTCGGACAACCCAAATCGCTACTTGGGTGGTACAGTCAGGATCACCGATTCCGCTGAAAGTTTTGCACGGGGCTTCTCTGGTGTCCTGAATACGAAGGTGAAGTTCGTTTTCCAAATGGCGGCTGAATCAGGTGGTTATAGGTGGGTATCTACCGACCTTATCTGGTGTGACTCCTCCATAACTACCCGATTCGGTCGCGATTTGGAAAACGAACTTCACCTTCTTATTCAGGACACCAGAGAACCCCCACGGACAAAGTTCCAGCGGAATTGGTGATCCTGACCGTACCACCCAAGTAGTCGATATGGGTGGTCCGAGACCACCCACGTGAAAAACGGACAGCAGATTTGTGTTCTGGACCCCAAATAACCACCCCAAGTGAAGTTCCAGAGAGTATCCACGACTGAAAAAAATCGAGTACTGGTGTCCGTTTAGTTGAATAGTGCCCAGTCTTTCTATCCGTGATGGAATGGGCAGTAAATGTAACCGACTTTATTAATCTTATTAACAAAAATATGAAAGTGATGACGCCAAGGGGGTTAGGCCCCGTCAAGGGAGTCGACGTGGTGATATCAACAGTGATATCATAAATGCCAGTTTCTCTATTTGGTGTTGGTGTACTCTTTCGTGCATAACCCTCTTTTTGCTGTCTCATTCACTTTTTGTGGTTTCTTTCTTGATATTGTATGGCGCACGTCAGATGCATGAGAATAAAATAAATATACAGTAGCGGTCAAAAAGACATGTCACTTTCCATTTTTATACACAAATTGCTCAAATCAAGAAGAATCTGATACCATTCGATAGTGCTGGCGATACTATCTTAAAATATGTCGAAACATACCGTTGTTGCAAATTCTGTATGTTTTAAAAATATTTTGTAGTGACTTTCACATATTTTAAGCGAAAATTAGGCTATTTTAAGCGAAAATACCCCAATAATCGCTGAATGAAGGATAAATCTGAGATGAAATTCTGGTAGAACGCCGTCTATTTATTATAATGTGATACAAACATTTGATTCAGATTGCCGCGAAATTATAGATTTTTCGGAGCAAACATTTTGGTGGTCAAAAACTGGTCAAATTTTAGGACCATGTTTCAAACAAAACTCTATATCTTTCTAACTGCGGAACGAAATTTTACGAAATTCAAGAATATGATAGAGAATGATTTTCTTTTTGGAGACGTTGTTTTCATTTATAGGCTTTTCTCTTAGTTTGTGAGAAAATTCCGTTTAAAATTGAGATTGCGTGAACTCCTATATTCAAAAAAGTTTGAGAGGAATCGACTTCAATTTCTCTCAGTTGATAGTACATTTACGGTACTCTTAATTCTGTATGTATGCTGAAATAAATCAAAGTTCTTCAAAAAATATATCGCTTCGACTAACACACGCTGTGCGCACCTTTGCCCGCCCCCGCACAATGTACTGGTAGTGACGACGCCCTCAGCGTGTGTTAGTCAAAGCGATATATTTTTTGAAGAACTTTGATTTATTTCAGCGTACATACAGAATTAAGAGTACCGTAAATGTACTATCAACTGAGAGAAATTGAAGTCGATTCCTCTCAAACTTTTCTGAATATAGGAGTTCACGCAATCTTAACTTTAAACGGAATTTTCTCACAAACTAAGAGAAAAGTCTATAAACAAAAACAAAATCTTGAAAGATAAAATCATTCTCTATCATAATCTTGAGTTTGGTACAATTTCGTTCTGCGGTTAGAAAGATATAGAATTTTGTTTAAAACATGGTCCTAAAATTTGACCAGTTTTTGACCACCAAAAGGTTTGCTCCGAAAAATCTATAATTTAGCGGCGATTTGAATCAAATGTTTGTATCATATTACAATAACTAGACTATGCTCTATCAAAATATCATCTCAGATTGATCCTTCATTCAGCGATTTTTGAGATCTTTTCGTTTAAAATAGCATATGAAAGTCACTACAAAATATTTTTAAAAAACACAGAATTTGCAACAACGGCATGTTTCAACATATTTTAAGATAGAATCGTCAGCACTATCGAATGGTATCAGATTCGTCTCGATTTGAGCTGTTTGTGTATAAAAATGAAAAGTGACATATCTTTTTGACCGCTACTGTATGTTCCCGTCATCTCAACAGCTCTAATGACCGCAGTCTTACCTCCGAACGTTTACCTGACGGTCAGATCTCGACTTATCCATATTAATCGTAATGATTCCGGCGTTATCGATGACGACCGAGACCAACTCACGGGTGGTTGGATTGAGAAGAAGCTGAAGTGCTCCGAATAGAAGTACTTCAAAAAGAAGCGCCTGAGCTTACCGTTCTCAGCGTTCTCTGGAATGCTTCAACTTCTCTAATATTCATATCATCTATGGCAATATTCGACACAATAATGTCCACGTAGCGAATGTTTTCTGGTTGCCTTAGCCTAGAATCGAGCGCCGTTTCTGCTCGTGATAACGGAGGACTAAAGTCTTAACCTTGTTGGTCTTTCGTCAGTAATTATAATTAGTTCAAGATCAAACCTCTGCTGATCAAAGTAACCCAAAGGGCAATAAAACCAACGACTCCGCCGTTGGATCCTACCGCAGTCTTACTGAACGGTTTTTTCAATGTGAAGTTACCGCGGCTTCCAATTCACAAAGAACCTGACAACCGAGACCGTTCTGGAACGCTAGGTAGAACGAGTTCCCGGTAACTTCAAGAAGATGCTAATTGCGTCCCAATACGACATCGTGCGCCCTGTCTGGCTCAGGGTAACACCAGTTGGGTATTCATCTCAGGAAGCTACCCACGCAAGTGTACTTTTCGCAATTTACCGTAACTCAGTATTAAAAGGTTCAATTAATAATGATGGATAACTATGTTTCTGATCTGCTCAAAAATGCTAAGATAAAGTTGCCGGCGCTGATCAGTCACATAAGAATGCGCCATGCATTCGTCTTCCAACCAGGATTCCATAGGCACGGTGAATGCGTATTTGGCCTATACAGCAGCTTGCAGCTACCAGTCGCAGTGTTTTCACCTTTCCGGCCAGGTCTGGCACCAGTTTCCCCGACCCCAAAGGGATGGCGATCTTGATTGGATGGGACTCTTGTGCGGGCCGATCGCTCGACCGTGCTGGCGGAACTAGCGACTCGTGCTAGTGCACCACATGGGCCCATAATCTAGTTACCAGCACCCTTTCGAATCTAACCTAAATGTCCTATTTTTACAAGTTAGATTTAAAAGTGCCTACCATTGAAGAGCGGAATTGATTAGCGCAACTTTCTTGGATGTTTTCACCGAAGCAGCTACCAGTGCTCTGATCGCCCACGGTTGCAAGCGCTGTAATTGTGGTTTAAACTTACCTCCATTTGCGTCAACGATTACTGTAACATACCGTAATCTCTTGTCTGGAAATTGTTTCATGTTCATCGCACATACTACGTACTATGAACGTGATCGTCTCCGATGATACCTGATGTTTCATGGTGATTACCGTTTAGACTTTTCCGCAGAAAAATATGACCTACTCCAGTTCTCGGATGGGTAGCAATGTTCAGAACATCTATACGAGAGTTACTTTCTTTAACCATAGTTCTTAAAGCGTTCTCGAAAAGGTGATGAAGCACGCTGGCACCAAGATTGTTAGTAATCGACATCATCTCCACCATGTCCTTCATCAACACGTTGATCTAAAATAATTCAAATAGACTTCTATATTTATATTATATATTACTTAGTTGCAGGACGAGCCTGCGGCGTTCATCTCCTTCCATCGGTGCTGTTCTATGTTGATTAGCGATTAGCGTGTTTGATTTTTTGGTGATTATTTTTTTAGCGCGTCATTGGACGTAGTTAAATAAATAAATATTGGGAGATACTAGATTATTCGCAAAACGCTGACATCGGACGGGAATTGAACCCGTGTCTTTCTGTTTCCGGCAACCTATAAACCGCTAAACAAAAAGCTGCAAATAACAGAATAATTCAAATATAAACGATCAGATAGACATAATTTTTATTCTTTTGATTCTTCAATTGAATTTCAAAATGTCTCCTCGATCTCAAATAGACAAGGTGAATGCGTTTTCGGCCTATACAATGACCTGCGGGGGTCAGTCTCTATAACAAATCAGTGTCCTGACCTTCCCAAACAAAACTCGTACCAACTTAGCCGACCCGGGAGGAATGGTTGGAAGCCTTGGTTAGGCCGGGCGAGGATCAAACCCTCGACAATGTGGATGTCAGTTGCGTCTCTTACCACTGCACTACGCAAGCCGTATTGTAATAATTACCTATTAGTGTTACATTCTGATTGCAAAGTGTAACAAACTCACGTCACCGCTGTACATCCAGTGAACAACACTCATCACTAGATCGGGTTTGAATCCGCGTACATCAAATCGGAACGGTGGATTTCGGGTTTGCATAAACTAAACCAATAAAGGTAAAGGTAAAGTGGAAAACGTTGATCAGTCCTCCTTAGGACGCGCCATGCACTCGTCTTCCATTCAGAATCTTATTAGAGGCTTGGTGAGTGCGTATTTGGCCTCGAGGATAAGCCGCTGTTCAAGCTAAAGTCTCCCTTCCGACAGGTTTGACAATATTTCATTCAACTCCGGATCAATCGCTCGACCGCGTGGGTAGAAGTAGCGTCTCTTACCACGACACCACAGGCTTCTACACAAAAATCTTCAGAAGTATGATTTCGAAAAACGCGAGAGAATTCTATGAAGTTTACCAATGTTACTACTATTATGATTTTTAATAACGTCATTATTCACGTGCAAGAGCCACATGTTACATACTACTCTATTTCAATTATGTTGTTAGGACAATCGTGAATAAATAAATCAAGATTAGTGAAATACTAAAGCTACACCTCCGAACGGGTAATTTCAGCAGAAATTGACGATATGCAGCGGAACACCCAAGCCAACAGAGACTCATGGGACCCTTACCAAAAACAAATTTTTAACCAAGTCATATTGACTGAGCTCTTACTCTGGCAATATTCCGACAGTGAGCGGCAGCGACCGCCGAATGAACATATTCATTTCCAAGATCCGTCAAGAGTCCCACATCGCACAAGCTATAAAAATATAACAATATTCTAGGAATATTTTTGAGCGAACGTGTCCTAAGTGACAATTTCTCACCGGCAGTCTCCTCTCTCGCGAAGCTGCTTCAGATATAAGGCGGGCTGCTTGAAATGTGCCGGACTGTCTTCCGACTTCAACGACACTCTTGTACTGAAAAAGGGAGGCATGAGGGAACAATTTCGTCTACAGAAAATTGACCTGAAAATAAGCGAATGAAAAATCAAAAAGGAGACTAGTCGACGACAGGTTATGTAGTTCATTCGACCTTGGACGAATGGAAGGTTCAAATAGCGCAGACGAGGATCGATCGCTCGACCGTACGGGTGGATATGGCTCCTGTTACCCCTACCATTATCAGAGATCCAGCGAACGAATTCTATACTTTTACTACCAGGGTCCGTATGCTCGTCTCACCCAACTTTTGAGTGGGCGGGACAAGGGGGAGGAACCAGCGAGTAAGAGCGGAGGCTGCATGGGCCGACACCAATCATGCGGCATCGCGGGGACAAGTCCCCATCCCCCAGCAATCTCGGGTGAGACGAGCATACGGCCCCAGAAATAGTGGGGACGCTAGAAGACCGGTGTAAAGTGAAAAATGTTGTCCCACTGTTAATAAGCCATAGTTTATGTGATTTCCGTGATCTGAGCGGTGGTTAGCGTGCATGATAAGCACTTATCATATACAGGGTGTCCCAAAAAGATGTATACACTGTTTAAAATGCTATAACTTTGAAGAAAGTGAACCAATCGAAAAGAGTCATAGCTCGGATGAAAGCTAAGGAAAAAGAAAATTTTCTGGTATGTGTTTGGTGAGGATTGCGCCATGTGCTCGATCGTGGACTCGGATTTTGTACCTGATTGATAGTGCATGGGGTATATGCTTGCTCTACTTTGGTCGTAAATAAGTGATATTGCTAATATGAGTTACTTCTGAGGCAGTGAACACATCGTCTTGTAGTAGCTTTTGGTTTAGCGTGAAACAGCATCAATATCGATCAATAATTGTAACCACTGTTTGAGAAGCTAAAACTCTTCCAACAGCGATACAATCATATGAAACGAATCTAGAGGAATGTAAAATGTATGCACCATAAAGATCGCGCCATGCGCCTGTCTGAACCGTCGGATTCTAGACTTGATTGAAAGGTCACGGATAACATGATTGTTCTACTTTGGTCGCCAACAAGTGATATCACTGTTACGCGTTTCTCTCGATGCACTAGACATAGGAACATCAAAACGTAACAACTTTAACATGTACTTTAGGATGATTTTGCACAATACTGCTTACTCTGTTCAAAACCCAAGACTCTTGTAATCAGCATGTAATAGCAACTGTTATGTTGTTAAACTTGTTATACTTCGAGGTTTTTTATGTTTTCTGCATCACGAGAAACGCGTAACAGCGATATCACCTGTTGGCGACCAAAGTAGAACAAGCATGTTATCCGTGACCTTTCAATCAAGTCTAGAATCCGACGGCTCGGACAGGTGCATGGCACGATCTTTATGGTTCATAGATTTTACATCCCTCTAAACTCTCTCCTTATGATTGTATCGCTGCTGGAAGAGTTTCAGCTTCGCAAACAGTGGTTACAATTATTGATCGATATTGATGCTGTTTCACGCTAAACCAAAAGCTACCACAAGACGATATGTTCACTGCCTCAGAAGTAACTCATATTAGCGATATCACTTATTTACGACCAAAGTAGAGCAAGCATATACCCCATGCACTATCAATCAGGTACAAAATCCGAGTCCACGATCGAGCACATGGCGCAATCCTCACCAAACACGTACCATAGAATATCGTTTTTCTTAGCTTTCATTCAAGCTCTGACTCGTTTTGATTGGTTCAGTTTCGCCAAAGTTACGGCATTTCAAACAGGTTATACATCTTTTTGGGACACCCTGTACGTCAACTTTATTTCATCATTTTATTGATGCCTAACGTTTATGGTGGTTGATCCGACGAGCGTAGGAAATGGAAATAAACAAAGGTAGAAAGTGCGGGTAAAGAGATCGGGTTGCTGCTTCTACCTTTCTAAACGGAACACGAATGCGTGGCTCTGTGAACAACGTCTTCCATTTAGAATCGTAGTAGCATGGTGAATGTGTATCCGGCCTAAACGATGACCTGCTTGTGCTAGCCACTATACCCAGTCAGTGTGTTCATATTTCCATGCAAGTTTGCTATCAATTAAACCAACCCGGAATGGATTAAGGGCTTGTTTAGCCTCAAGCAAACTCATTCGCTTGACGGTACCGGTGTCAGTTGCGCCTATTACCACTGTGCCAGACTAGCCCAGGTCTTACGAGGGAGGTTGCTCAGCGTGCTCCGAAGATTCACAACGAGACCCATACTGTTTTGTAGAGCATCGAATGACGATGACAACGGTATAGTTTGTTTTTGCTACCTGCAAATGGGTAGCCCGAAAAAAAGCAAGAAATCTTGACCACTAACTAGTGGCGAGAAACTAGTGGCGAGAGCACTTCTAGGTGTTAACTGACAGCTATCGTATCATTGTGGCTCAGTGGGTAGCATGCAGGACTCTCAATCTGATGGTCGGTGGATCGGTCCCTTTGCTGTCCTTTTGTTTCGCCTTCCTACACTGGATACCAAAATACGCTCCTTTTGTAATTTTGTTGCAGTTGCGGGATAGAATCGCGTTTGGGAGGAGTATGGCCAACGAAGTACGCACAAACGACGATGTCTTCTAGTGCATATGTATGTGACCCATATCTACCGTAACCAACCCAAATCGACCCCAAATTCAGAAACAAATATCAGATTCGTGATCAGCGCTCCAAATAACCCCCGTAGACAAAGTTGGGGCTGAATCGGTGATTTATACCCAACTACCCAATTTTGTTACCACGGACCCTAGCAAGCTCACGCCAGACACAATGGGAAAAGCCGATGTTAGATTTGTGAATTGCGGATTTGTCAACAGCCCAAGTGATCTATCCTGATGAAAATTAAACAAAAACTCATTCAAATGGGAGTCTCTGTGTTGATTAGAGTCCAAAAAGTGGAACAATAGGAAGAAAGATATTCTCGGTTAGTGGACCTTGGTACAACTACCCAACACTCGTAAGACTGATTAGGTCAAAATCACCGATTTAGCTCAAACTTTGTGTACAGGGGTTATTCGGGCGCTGATCACGAATCTTACATTTGTTTTTGAATTGGTCGATTCTGGTGTTATCTCTGGTGTTTGCGATCTAGAAGCCCATTTGCCACTGGTTAGTTTTCAAGGTTTTTCACCTTTTTTGGGCCACCCATTTGCAGGTAGCAAAAACAAACCATACCTTTGTAATCGTCATTCGATACTCTACAAAACAGTATGGGTCTTGTTGTGAATCTTCGGAGCACGCTGAGCAACCTCCCTTGTTAGTGTAGTTAAACTACTTCCAAAGAATCTTTTTCGGCCAAGAGTGTTATGGGTATCAATTCAAGTTCAGTGTCGCAATCCGCGACCCCTCGGTTGGCATATGTGAGGGCGGACCCTCTTCGGGGAGGTCCGCCCGCCGACTGTCGGAGGCTTGTCCTCAGTGTTCTCAAATACTCGTCTTGATTTGGTGGACCAGCGAGGCTGGCCACCCCAATAAACATATAATACCACTGAACCACCTTGTTCGCACAGAAGCGAAACCCTAACGTGGTGAGGAATAGCCCACCACAATTTCTGGTGCATCGGCCGGGAAAAGGCCTGCACAATATTTTTGAGGTCTGCACAAATTTTGTGCATTGACCAATAGTCCCGTCTCATCAAAGAGGCCTGGACTAGCCAACGAGCAGTTGCTCGCGCGTATAATAATTACGCAGGCATAGACGCACACCAGCGTCAACTTTTGGCACATCGGATAATCCGATTGTAGTCCCGTCTCATTAAAGAGACCTGGACGAGCCAAACGAGCAGTTGCTCACGCGTACAAGAGTTACGCAGGTATAAACGCACACCAGCGTGAAAGAAAAGTTGAGTCATAGTTACTCTAAAGTGATAAATAATGTCGCTAACTTTTCATAAAAAGCCAATAAAGTACAGCGCAGAGAGCCTTCAAAAGCTGATAGCCAAGTATCAACCTTATACAGAAGGATTGAGCCCTACTGGAGAAGACTGTAAAAAATACGAAGAGTTCTGTACGGCTATTAATTTGATATCAGGCGGTATACGAATAATAATATCTAGTAGAGATCGTCTCCAGCAATTGGTAGACAAACTGGAAAACACCTTCGAAGAGTCCAAAAAGAACAGAAAGGAACTCATAAGTGAAGTCGAAGAAATCGAGAACGACAGCCAATTTAGCGAAGCAATAGCTAAAGCGAATGACACTATATTCGCACTCGAAGCCCTAGTGAATGAATATCGCAATGAAGCCGGAAAATTGGCTTCTATGTTGAACATTCACCCCAAAAAGTTGGGGCATACCATTAAAATCAATGGCAAGCAACCCGAACAAAGCAGCAGCCAAGATAGTCAGGAATTTGACCCCGAATTGGCTCAGAGGCTATCAGATGATGCCACGGAAGGTCAGTATGACCGGGAGAGTATCATATGTCGTACACTCAAACCCAAACAAATGGATTTACCTCGATTCTATGGGGATGATGAAGAATTTCCCGAATTTTGGGCGGTCTTTGAGACACTTGTTCATGAAAACAAAGTGTTGAGCACTGTAGAGAAAATGCTCCTGCTTAAAGACGCACTTAGAGGTAGAGCCGAAATGGCCATAAAAGGCATACAACTCATACCACAGAATTACAAGTGGATGACGGAAGAACTAAGGCGAAAGTTCGGGAATAAACCCGTGAACAGAGCAAAAATAGTTCAGAAGTTAATTGATATGCGATCGGCGAATAACACTGCCGAAAATTGTATTGTAGTGTTCGATAAAATTCGAATGCTAATCAACCAAATGGTTTCTGCGGGGCATGATGTCCGCTCCATCCAAGATGCACTGTGGACGGAGAAAATCCTGCAGAAATTTCCTTACAACGTTGTGAAAAACGTCCTAATATCCATTCAAGACCGAGAAGAAGTCTCCGTCAATGATGTAATGAAGGAGATCGAGAAGGAAATAACTGCCAAGAAGTTCCTTGAAGCCCGACTCAAGAATAGATCTCGGCCAGAAGAGGCAAAAAGAGGGAATTATCAATTTACTGATGATTCAAGGCAAAATTCGAGTTCTTGCATATTTTGCAGCCAAACCAACCACACTGCTCCATATTGCAGGATGGTTTCTGACATTCAGAAAAGAAGTAATATTGTAAAAGAGAAAAAACTGTGCTGGAAATGCTTTACCGAAGCTCATAATAGTTTCGAATGTTCCCAGCCCAATTGTTCTCAGTGCGGACGAGCACACAATAAGAGTTTGTGCTTGGGATCCTCTGATCCCCCGCAACAAAAGGATGCCAGCCGGGTAAACCGTCCATTTACTGGCAATAAATCTGCGCCACGGCGGCCAACAACAGAACAACGGCCAGACAGAGAGAATGGCCGCAATTATCAAAGCGATCTTCGCCATAATGCTCATCAGGCGAATACACACTCGTCAAAAGCTGACGATGCCGACTTGGAAATATACAGCCAAGAAAATATGCACCCAAATCGCGAACAGATAGTGCTTATGACCGCACTAGGGAGCATTTGGAATCACAATTCAAAGCAATTTGAACAAGTGCTCTTCTTCTTTGACACAGGAGCACAGAAGACAATTATCAAAGAAGAAACAGCCAAATTCTTCGGATTACCGTCCCACAAAACTGCACAATTCACAATGTCAGGTCTGGGAGGACACACCGAAAAGTTCGAAAGCAAATGTGTGAGCATAAAAATAAGCGATGCTTACGGAACAGTATTTGACCTGCAAGTCTATACTAAGCCAGTGATCACTAATGCCTTTCCATCAGTCAAACTTATTAACGTTGACAAGGCATTTTTGAGAGAAAATGAGATTCACATATGTAACCCGAAGCTTCGTGGTGAATACCAAATTCCACATATTCTGGTGGGTTTGGACTATTACTACAACCTGGTACTCGACCACAAGAGTACGGTATTGCCGTCAGGTTTACGAATGGCGAAAACCATTTTCGGACCGACAATATATGGTCGAGGTTGCTTAGAAGCTGAGACCATAAAACCGATTTTATACGGTATGACGGCTGTCACTGACTTAAGTGAAAACGAAATGCTGAAAAATCTCTTCGAACTCGAAGGTCTAGGTATATCTTCAGAGGAGAACTCTCAAGACGAAAAAGCAAATAATTACCTAGAACAGTATGCCAAGTCAATATCATTCGAGAGTGGTTATGTTGTCGCACCGTTTCCGCTTAAGGAAAACGTAGCCGACCTTAGCGATAACTATCCAGTCGCGGCCAGACGGCTAATGGCACTCCAGGTCCAATTATCGACCAACTCCGAGCTAAGATCGTGGTACTGTAAGATTATCAACGACTACATAGCTAGTGATGTAATAGAAGTCGTGACAACCGACAATACGTCACTTTCGAAATACTATATGCCACATTCAGGAGTCTGGCGCCCCGAAAAAGCGAAACCGCTACGTATAGTATTCGATGCCTCCTCGAAAAAGAAAGGAGAACTATCTTTGAATGACGTAGTATTCAAAGGAGAGTCGTTTGTCAAGAAGATTCACGACATTCTCATTACAAGTAGATCAAGTAATATTATACTTATATGCGATATCGAAGCGGCATTTACGCAAATTCGACTTGACGAATCGCACAAAGATCTCTGCCGCTTTTTGTGGCTCAACGACGTTGATCGTCCAGCTGTCAGGAGCAACGTAACCGAATATCGTTTCAAAAGGTTACCCTTCGGAATAAATGCCTCTCCAAGCATTCTTAATATGGCGATTGTAACTTATTTAAAGTCGCAAAACGATCAACTGGCCGACGAAATTGTCGATAATCTGTACGTAGACAACATATTGCTGACAGCTTCAACACCTGAAGAAGCTCTGGCCAAGTACAGAAAATCAAAAGAAATGTTCGCCAAAATTGGAATGAACCTCAGAGAGTATGTCTCAAACAGTGAAGCTGTAAATAGACGAATACCACCGTGTGACAGAGCTCCAGATGGAAAAATAAAACTGCTGGGAGTACGGTATGATACAGTGAAGGATGAGTTTTCCATTCAAACCGATGTGAAGATCAAAGAAAGGTTGACGAAAAGAGACGTGGTCAGTCAACTTAATTCTATCTATGATCCGTTAGGACTAGCTGCTCCACTGCTAGTAAAGCTGAAGCATCTAATGAGAGAAATCTACTCCTGTGATGCGAACTGGAACGAGATGATACCAGAAGAACTTAGCGTTCGCTGGATAAGGACATGCAGCGCCATAAGCAAGGTCGCCGCGAGCGTACCTCGCGCCCTGGTAAGCGGTCCGGTTCACACCTCACAATGCAGCCTATGGGCATTCTGTGACGCCAGTGAAATAGCGATGGCGACATCCTGCTACTTGAGGCATGATGACACATCAAAAGTTAGCTCTTTAGTGAGCGGAAAGACTAAACTAACTCCTAAGAAGAGTAAACAGACGATACCGAGGCTAGAATTACTAGCAATTCTTATGGGAGTACGCCTCTGTAATAATATCTGTAATAACACTTTGAGTCTTATCAAAGAGGTGAATATTATTACAGATTCAAAGGTTGCCCTAGCGTGGATAAAATCTTCACGCAAATTGCCAGTATTTGTGGCCAACCAAAAGGAGAGAATTGATAATGTGGTGAAATTTCTCCGAAAGAAACACATTAAAGTGAATTTCTACCACGTCCCTACCGCAGAAAATCCTGCGGATGCGGGGACGAGAGGACTTTCGGCAACGAATTGGTCGAACCACAGTTGGTTACGCGGACCAAGATGGTTAGAAAAAATACCAGAAAACTGGCCGCTGACACGTATAGACTGCATCACGGAACAACAAGCCGATGAGTCAGATATGGAAGCACCTATAGCAGTTGTTGAAATAAATGAAAACTGCCCAGCAAACAAAATCGAGAAAATAATCGATTTGAAAAGAATATCTCGATTGACAGTTGCCAAGAGAGTAGTAGCTCTCGTAGGAAAGGGTCTGCATAAATGGGTGCAGAGCACTAACAATAACAGGTCGATGAATATACAGACGACACTATTGCGCAAGTTCTCCGTTGGTTCTCCAATTACCGCATCAGACATTGCGACAGCCGAGAGCGTAATAATTATCCAAGAACAGAGCGGATATAAAATAAACGACTTGCAAAAGCGTTATCCCCAGAAGAAACTAAAAATGGACGACCTAGGCATAATACGGTACGTCTCCAGGCTACAAAACGCCTGCATTCCTGAGGATACAAAATCACCTATTTTCATACCGTACAAATCGGATCTGGCCAAGTTGATTGTGGCTGACACTCATATAAAAAACGCGCATTGCGGCAAGGAACAGATTTTGACCTTAATCCGGCAAAGATTCTGGATACCGCGCCCATCAGCCATAATAAAGGCCTATACAAGGCAATGCGTGGTCTGTCGTAGATGTCATGGTTTACCCTTTGCACTACCAGAAATGGCGCCATTGCCCAAGGATCGCGTGATTGTATCAAAAACATTCGAAAACGTCGGATGTGATTTCATGGGACCGATCGAGAGCGTTACCCGTGAAAAAATGTACGTTTGTTTATACACGTGCTTAACGACTAGAGCAGTACATCTTGAAGTCGTTGAAGACCTGACAACAGGCGCGTTTTTAAGCAGCTTTATTCGCTTCATTTCAAGAAGAGGCGTTCCCAAATACGTCAGATCAGACTGTGGAACCAATTTCAAACTTGGCCAAAAAGTTATACAGAAGCTGTTCGAAGACGATGAAAACAGAGAGAATACAGTAATGTCTTACTGTGCCACAGAAGGCATAAAATGGGTGTTTAACCCACCTGGAGCCCCCTGGATGGGAGGTGTATGGGAGAGACTGGTAGGCTCGGTAAAAAGAGCGCTACAAAAGACTTTTGGCAGAAAAAGGTTGAATTTCGTACAACTTTGTACTGCAATGGCCAGAATAGAGGCAATTCTAAATACAAGGCCGATAACGAAGATTCACAACAGTGATCTGAGTGAAATTCCGCTAAGACCGATTGATTTTCTACGCGGAAACGCTCGATTTTCGATTCCAAGTGATCAACTGGAGTCAGAAAAATTGGATCCATCCTATGATCCCGAGCTTATTCAAACTGCGGCTCAAGTGAAAGAAGCACTGATGTTTTCGGAGACAACGTCTTCCAAATTTTGGACAAAATGGAGCCTCGATTACCTAACAGCACTAAGAGATTCGCAGACGAACAAAAGAGCGCAGAGACGAAGCGTGCCTCGTCAGTTTCCACAAATAGGCGAAATAGTTCTCATAGAACAAGAACTCATACCGCGAGGAAATTGGTCATATGGCAGAATTGAAAATATTGTTCGAAGTGCAGACGGTCAAATACGAACTGTCAGAGTGCGGATGCCTAATCAGCATGTCCTGCAAAAGCCAATAAGCAAGTTATATCCTCTGGAGCTACGCAGTATGCCTGACACTCAATATCCTATTTCCGGCGCTGATGAAACCAGCCAATTGCCGACACCTCCACCGCGAACTGGTCCTCAGCGGCAAGCGAAAACGCGAGCGTATGAGGTCATAAAGACGTTCGAACGCGGCCTAGAAGAGGATCATATGGAAGAAACGTCGAGTTCGACACAAAACCATATCCACCACTGTAAAGATATGAAAAATTATCTTCCTCAGTATCATGGCCGAAATTCAAATTTCGTTGCTTTAATGTTTGTAATTTCATGCGTCATCAATTCAGCAATGGCGTATACAAGCTCTGGTGGCCGTATACAGTGTATCAACGGAGTAGTGAGCGAAGAACACGCATTTTCCCTAGAATGCGACAACTCAAATAAAACTAGAGTTGTGAGCCTCCATTTTGCAAACGCTTTGGTACACAAACAATGCCTAACAATTTGCGGTGGCAAATCGGAAAGATTTTCGATCACTGGAACGCTGTTGTTCCATGAAAGGATGGAGAATGTAGATACATTAAACAGCAAGCAAATCTGTATATCAGAACCTCTACATTGGTTAAAGGATTTGAAATTCCCAGATGTGAAACCAATTCTGAATGTAATCAGAGAAAAGTGGAGAATAGCGGCCGCGTCAGCAGTCGTGCTAACACTAATAATGGGCATAACCTACCTATGCAGCCCTTTTGCGGTCGCCGCCCTTGTGAGGTCACTGACAATTAGCACCCTGTGGGTAGGCAGAGGTGTGAACTACTTGCTACAAGCAGTGTGGGTGATCTTGACCTTTGTCGTGTCACTTATACGACGCGCGTGATAAATTACCACCAGGCCACCTATAGAGCTTGAGCCAGCTATAGAACAGGGCACCCATTAGCAAGAAGATGATAAATGTGAAACAGAGGCAAACGAAGAACCAAGAAACAGCGAGACAAGAAAGAGTCCTGTGAAAAAAAACGATAAAGGAAAAGTTTATGAAGAAGAAAGAACGAAAATAGCATCAACTACAGAAGTATTTGTTTCTAAGACCAGCATCAACAGCAGAAAGGCGATCAAACCCAATTCGAAGTGCAGGAAATACATCAGAGGTAGTAACATAACTATGGTAGGATAATGATGAAAATTAAAGGTAAATATAAAGAATAATTGTGAAAAATAGCTGAGCAAAATGTATTGCGGAAACAGAACGGCCGAGCGACCGCCGCTGTGGTGGCTAAATTGATCAGTTGGGTGGCCCAAGAATTATTGATCAGACGGGTGGCCAAAGACCCATAGGTCACGACTGTATAAGATGGCGATTTCGCAGGAGAAAATAAATAAAAAATAAAATGAAAAGTACATGAAACGTTATTGAAGCTGAGCACTTCAAAAGTTTGTGAAGAGCATAACAAAAGTGGGAAAGCAAGCTAAGAAAGAGAGAAGAATATAGAGAAAAGAGGGAAATTTTTATTTAAAAAAGTGATGGAAAAGTGGTGATGGAAAAGAGAAGCGAAATCAGAAAGGACTTAAATGTTTTGCTCGGTGGCCTATGGAGTGTTTCAGAAGTAAATAATAGTTGACCCTAGGTAAAACGGTAAATTTTTCCTCTTATTTAGGACGATCTACTCCAAGGATCCAAGTCTTCTGATTAGGGCCTACAAGGTATACGTTAGACCAATAATGGAATATGGCACTAGTATCTTTTTTCCTAGAAAGAAATCCTCTGAGGACATACTTGAAAAAGTCCAGAGTAGTTTTACCAGGAAAGTGTTCATAAGAGCCCTTGGCTTTACGTATCAAAGTATTCCTCGAGGTCTAATAAGAAGAAGCATGCTCAATATTGAGCCATTGAAGCTGAGAAGGAGAAGGAATGATCTTTTGATGGTCTACAAGATTATATTCGGACTGGTCGAACTGAGATGCTCTGGTTTTTTTCAACTAAATAATTGGTTCCTCTACACGAGGATAGCGATTTACGCTTAACTTGCAAGGTCCAACAACCTCATTAGGACGACACCGTTTTGCACATAGAGCAGGTATGGAGTTTGTCAAACTGAGCAAAACGAAGGCAATTCCTAGCAGCTTTCACAAATTTAGAATTCTTGCCAAGAAACACCTGAGAGGATAGAGCAGCTTAAGGATGATGATTATATTCAACTTGTTAAACTTCAGCTCGCTCTCAATCGCCCTCTTCCACGTTTTATCCTATGGTAGACTAATTGTTGTAGTGCTTTTATCTGGTGATGTTGTGTTGTTGCTTTCTTGTTATGTTAGTTCTGAATGTGTTAATGTTCTATTTATTTATTTTTTATATTCACCACTGCCTCTGCATGCTTCGCGCATGTAATAAATTGAAATTGAAAAGGTAAAGGTAAAGGTATCGGCGGTGATTAGTCCTCTAAGGACGGGCCACGCATTCGTGTTCCATCCATAATCGTAGAATCATAATAAAAGCGTATTTGACCTATACAATGAGTTTCGGGAGCCAATAGCTGCATCATCTCAGTGTTTTACCTTCCTAGACAAGTCTGGTAGCAATTTACCCGGCCCGGAGGGATGGAAATCTTGAAGCGTGCTGGTGTCAGTGGCGCATTTTACCCCTACACCACACGGGCTCGAGGTTACCATGATTAAACCATTAATTTCCGCACCAGATTTATTTTACCGGTTTTAAATTACCCAACTTTGGAGTCGACAAAGACTCGTTCGACTCGGTATTCTGAATCGCAGTAATGGCTATGAAGATAGTCAGCTGTTTCTTGCTACGTATCGGAAGAAAATAAACATACCGAAAAGGTGTCATTGACTATTGTTGATGTGTTTATATATTATACATTTTGAGCCTCAATACAAGCAGTTTTATTACTTTTAATGAATGAATAAAACCTGAGCCTCAACCTCATCATCATCATCCATGTCTGAACAACAAACATCATAAGGTAAAATCTTAACATTTCTAAATGAATAGCTACTAGGGTACAATTGTTTCTCGACGATTGGAAACTTTGCTGCATCACATCCATTCCCAGCCTTTGACCACTGGCTTTTTTGATGGTTTCTTTCTAGGAAATCGATAATATTCAGGATCTGGATACGAGTCACGCTGCACACTCTGAACGGCCGACGACGGCCCGGCGAGTGGGAAGGTTCGATCACCTCGAACGGCAAATTTTGCGCTCTTCGTTGGTGCCTCTGGCGTTTTCTGAGCTTCCGGCGAGAAGAAATCACTCGGATCGGATTGAGTTGGCATTGTGTCCGTCTGGGTAGATTTCGGTGCTTCTCGGACTTTACTCAGAATACTACTGATCGCCGATTGCAGACTTTGCTGAGATTTCCGATCTGCAGAGAGGGTCGCATCAGACGGAGGAGTGAACGAATGTGAGGCTACCGAATGCTGTCGCCTTCGTAGGTAACGAATCAGAATCAGCTGAATAATCATCAACACGCATATCGCCCCGAAGAGCCAGAACAGCTTCATGTAGAGTGACATCCTGCAACAAGTAGCTTAGAATTTTTTTTCAAAAATGCCATGTTCTTTGATTTTTTTTCGAAATTTCAGGAAGGGTATGTAGAACTCCATTACCGGCAAACTTTACTGACCTTCCTTTCCATCAGCTTTAAGCTCCTCTTCCTTTGACAGTCTACTTTTACTAGTCTCTGCTAGGTACTGTAGAAATGCTACCACGCAAAAATAAGCCGGAGACGCTGGTTCGAATCCACCATAAGTCGCGGTTTTTGTTATGGGCTCAGCGTCATCAGAACACCGTAGTTCTCCCCTGGCTCGCCATTGACTAAGTGTCCGCGAAAAACACCCAAACTTTTCATAAGTCACAAAAATCAGGGGACATTAACTGGTGTGAAATTCTGTAATAATTAGCGGGATTAAGTGAATCATTCAACTCACAATAATTCTCTTTCGGCTTTTGGATCGTTCTGCAAGAAGAATATACACTCACCATCAAATATCGTGACAAACATTCTCTTGTTGTTTGGAAAAGTGATTTAGGTGTGTGTCCCGGATGATGGGAGCGCGCGTGGCACAGTGGTAAGAGGCGCTACTGACACCTGCAAGGCTGTGCGATCGATCCCCGCTCGGACTAACCAAGCTTTCCATCCCACCGGGGTCGGATAAATTTGTACCAGACTTGATCGAGAAGGTGAAGACTCTGACTTGGTATATGGTCCGGCAAGTCATTGAGTAGGCCAAATACGCATTCACCATGACTCTGCGATTGGAATGGAAGACGAGTGCATGGCGCGTCCATAGAGGACATATCAACGCCGGCACCTCTACCTCTACCTCTACCCAGATGATAGCGGAAATTACTATTGAGAACTGCTTTTTGAAGATCTATCACCACACTCAGGCGCATTTATTGAAATAAAAAGTTACTTACATACACCATGGGCGAAGTCGTATTGCGATCATCTGCAACGATGGATGTTTCACAATTTTCCAAAGTTTCAATACAAATGTAAATATTAAAGTTTACCTATAATAGGGCGGTCCGGTTGGGATCCGCTAATGTTTCTCTGGCGGCGGGGTGGAGATTCTGGCGAGCTCGGCATAGGCGGATTATTTGAGGATAATGAGCTCATAGAGCCGATGGATTTGGACATGCGGATGGTTTTGGTGACCTTTTTCTTTGCGGCAACTTTTTTTAGAGTTTTAGTTTTAGTTTTTGACATTGTTGTAGTTGTTGATGCTCTAGTGCCCTTATGTGTAGACCTTTGATTTGAGTTCCAAATCGATTCGCCATGTTTTCCCCAATAATAAATCACATTGCGAAGGCAGTCTTTCTCTCTAGTTCTTTCCAGAGATGGCTTCGTATTTGTCATTGCTGCCTGAAAATGTAAAATCATTAAAGTTTTTATTTCCATTCTATAAAAATCAAGAGTTCTCGCTCACTTCCATAAGGCTACCATCATCCTCTGAGCATTTGGTGCAGTGACATATGATCGATCCCCCTTCCAAGTCGCAAACACTCTGCAAATACCCATGATTGGATGGGCCGGTGGTAGAGTGGTAAGAGGTGCCACTGACACCCGCAAGGTCGAGCGATCGATCCGCATCCGCCTATACAATGACCTGCGGGGGCCAGTCGCTATACCAGGGCAGTATCTCTACCTTCCCAGACAAGTCTGGTACCAATTTACCCGATCCCGGAGGTATGGAAGGCTTGGTTAGTCCGGGCCGGGATCGATCGCTCGAACGTGCGGGTGTCAGCAGCGCTTCCTACCACTGTACCACGGGCCCGTCTAGAACGTACTACTATAAAGAAACCGGCTTGGTATAGCAGCTGGACCTCGCCTGATTTGATCAACACCGTGCCTTTACCTTTACCTTTACCTTTATCGGATCTTTCGACGATAGGCTCCTTGCAAAAATGGTGACCCAGGCGGGATTCGAACCTTTGTCTGACACATATCCGGCCATTATAGTAGTAAAATACTGCACCTCGCCAACCGAAGAGACTCCCTTGGAAACCGCTGTGACTGAACACTTTGCTACCGTTCCCAGCTTGAACTTTACGCAGTACGTGTGTGGACGCCGTTTCTTCACCTATAAAAATTATAGTTAAGGGTTAAAAAATACCCTCGGGGTACCTTACTTACGTCTTCTCGGTAAACTTCACTTCCGGTGAAACAGGTCCTGTCATTGTCTGATCGAACAGCCACAATAGGAAGCACCAGCAGAAGACACCACCTCATCTCGCATGAGCCATATGGACGACGGGCACGAACTGCATCGGAAAATGGCCAGAGATCATTCTTATATACCCAAGCGATTCGGTATGCTATGATAACATCTTATCAGCATTCGTTCAAAACCACCATAATATCGAGCAGCTGGTATGCCGTGCCCTACCTCATACCAGCCCTGTAACCATTTCTTCCACTTCGTCCCGTTTTCGACGGTACCAGGGCGAATTTTTGAACGCTACTTCGGAAACCTTAAGAACAGATTTTGACTCAACATAGTACACCAGTTTTCTATCAATATTCTGTATAAAATACATCATAAGAGGTGGAAAAGTGATGGTTCCCCTTAAAACTCCGGTGCCATGCGGCCCAGATTGGTTGACGCGCTCCAATGCTGCAGGCGCTCGCAGCCGCTTGCATAATCGCGTTAGCCTTTTTACCGACGTTTTCGTTGTGGTATCCACCGTCTACACGGTGTTAATACTGTTAGTTATCTAATACTATGCGTAGTATGGTGTCTAGTAGTCAGAAGGTCAGAACAGAGCCTCTAGGCGCCAATTGAGCCCCATTTGATATTCGTTCTTCGTATTCGCGCTTTCTTGTTCATCTATTTTAACTATTTTTCGTTTTTATCTTTTATGCGCAGCCTTATCGTACTTTCATTTTTGTAGATTATAATGGTTTTTGGTTACCGTCCTCATTGGAAGATTGTAATCTTGTCCAGGTAGGCCAGTCTGGGAACGATTGCTGAACTTCGTTTTTCTTTCGTTTCGTCAATCTATCTTGTAAAATCTGCATAAGTATTTTCAAATCAGCTGTAGAGAATGTTGGGACTTTGTGCCAAACCATGCTCGGGAACCTCCGCTGAGCTGATTTTAAAGGTTTTCTGCTTCAAGCTCTGCGAGGCTATTCGTTAGTTTCCATTGAGTTCGACGAGAAGGTGAAAGATCTGAAAAGCTCATTTTTCTTTTCAGTGATCTTCCCTGCTCCATTTTTTTATTTGAAACCTACCTAGCTTTCTGTAGAAATCCGTAAATGTAAATCCAATTGGTGCTTGCAAGGTTTATTAGCTTATTTACGCCCCAGCAAGTATGCTTCTTTAGTTGGGGGAATTTTTGAGCAATCAAAATATCCGACGAAGTACTGCATAATCTAGTAATAGATGCATAATGAGAATAGTACAATTATAAGTTTTATGTAACGTTCTAGCGTTTCAAGCTCGTAAGACAGGGAAAAATTCAAAAATACTGCTATCAATACAAACGTTTAAATATGAAAGAACTTGTAGATTGTTGAATAATAAGAATACATGCGTTGAGTACGCTTTCAAATAAAAGGGAGGAGCTTTATTCCAGCCTCAATCTTCGCACTGAAGGCTATTTTTTCTTTATTTTTCGCTTGATCAATCCGCGTTTGTTTGGATTTTCCTATGATTGGCATACACTGAACGATAGTAAGCGAACTATTTCTATGTCTATTCACTATTTGCATTTATTTTCTATTTTGTCGATCAATTTCAGAGGATATTTCCGAACGGAAATATCAATTGCCAATGCTGACACAGCGCGTCTCACTCACACGAAGCACCTCTTATTGTTAGTCACCGCGAGGGCTTTCATTAGTGGGATCGATAGCGAGAAGTTAATTTGTAGTTCTAATCGCACCGAAATAGCTGGTTATTTGATTGATTTCGCATAATAGAGGTCTGGCTACCGTCACTTGAACACTATAGCTAAAGTATTCTACCAATCATTCATTTTCCGCCGATATTATTCGTTTGCTTCTAGCATCTCGTCTGGAACTAAGCGGTTACAAATTCATAAAAATTTCAAAAATTGTGTCTCGGGCGGAGTTTGAATCCGCGTATCGGACCTATCCGAGGTACCTTGATGCTAGAGCGCTTCTACAGCATATCTTTAAATTTCAGGCTTGATTCTATTTTTAGCGCTTGTCTTTTACAAGAATATGACCGATGTCTGTATTTTTGTGGCCGGGTCTTCTTTACAGATTTTGATTTAAAGTGTTCCCAAATTAGCCGCCTAAGGACGCGCCATGCCTTCGTTTTCCATTCAGGTGGCTGTTTTGGTTGTTGTTCTGTTGAACATCCGACGCTGAAGTAGTGATTCGGGGGCTCCTTCAGCTGCATATTGTTCGATTGTTTTGGCTGGTGCCCCCAGCGAGCATGCGGAGAAGAATTTGAGAAGCAACAGCTTCGTCAGCTGATTCGGGCGCCCTTCACTCGTTTCGACGTTTCTCTTACTTTTTTTGTCTCCGATATTGGCAGTAATTTAGACCGTACTCTTCGAAAAGGGGGTATAATAACCTGGAAGAAACACTGGAGTGGGTTAAAAGAAAACTCGAAGGCTATGCAGTGATGTTGGAATTAAATTAAGTGTTCTACTCGGAAGTAGAAATCGCGTAATCCTCATCGTTGACGTTCGATATGCTCATCGTTTTTCATTTCGAATGATTCTCAAACTTGGTGTTGAACAGAATTGAAAGTAGATTTTCTTCAAATTTGGTCTTATTTCAGGTTCTACGGTGTAAACGTTCTTCAGGTAAGAATCAAGGAAACCGCGTTTCGAAAGCGTCTCTCTAGCCTCGTTTTTGAGGTAAGACGTTTGCCAATTGTTTCTTGAAGTTGGTCGCTTTGGACTCTGCAGACTGACGTTGGTTGGCCGAGTTCAACGAGATCCGCTTTTTCTTCTTGCGCCCTAGATAAAGTACATTTCCTTT
Organism: Nippostrongylus brasiliensis; assembly: GCA_030553155.1. Lineage (NCBI taxonomy): Eukaryota > Metazoa > Nematoda > Chromadorea > Rhabditida > Heligmosomidae > Nippostrongylus > Nippostrongylus brasiliensis. Next base: position 48,941,873 of record CP130735.1, on the reverse strand, counting down.
TTTCTGTGTCGTTCTCCTATCTGTACGTTCAAAACGTCTATTGAGATACTCCTTTACTTGAGGAGTTTCATGTTCATTTTTGTTTTTCTAGGTTTCGACGGACAGTTATTCCTGTTCATTTGCTGTTTGTATAATTCTACTGTTTTGTTATGTTCACTTGTTGATCAGCTCAAAGGGAATACCATTTGGCTCTTTATAAGTGAAGATATGTGTGAATAAGACTGCTGTTTGCAGGTGTAAATATGCAACATGTCAAACCGGCGACGGATTCCGATAGTTTTCTCGGTATCGGTGGCATTATAGACCAGATAATCCACGACAGTATTACTGATGATCGTCACCTTGATAGGATCCTCTTCCCATCCAGCGCCGCAGGTATAGTCGACCTCGGTTTAAGTGCTTTTTTTCAAGTTTTTGTTTTCGGGATTTAGTGATTTCTTGTTTTGTTTGGAGATGAAGACTCTCTCGTGTGATCGATCAGTGTCATGATAGCTTCGTTTCTCCTGATGGCCAGCATTCTCGAATCCTTGGGCATATTCATACTCAGCAGTTAAGCAACGCTGTAGGTGGAAGGAACCTCTGATGGAAACACCTTTCAGCCAAATTGAATCCGTTGTCTTCTCAGCGACAGTCTCGGGCTGGCTGTTCTGCGTTCCCTACGTCCCTGCCCCTCATTATTACCGCTTTGCTTTGCTTCCGAGTATGAATGAGCCTTTAGACACTGGTAGCCCCGGCCAAATGAGTGGTATTCTCTGACGACGTTCTGTCATGTTTTAGGTGCCGTTTTCGTATCATTCATCCTCCCTGACCTTCTATCGTCTCTTTCATTAACAGATATTTGGGCAAATCCACAGAAAGCCGTAGTACCTCAAGAATGAAGCCATTAGCTTCGTCCACCGCGCCTAGTTGAGTACGTCTTCTCAGTATCGATTTAGTAGTCATGTTTTCGATGCGTTGTTTTGCGGCTTCCAAATGGCACCCGCTCCCCTTCCTTCTGTTCGGCTATATGGAGCTGTTTGTCGGAATGTGCTGACTTGGATTCGATAAAGTAGGTGGATGAAGGAGAGGAGAGGAGGAAAATAAGGGGTAAATCCAGTGAGCTGGAGTAATTAACCTGATTTAGTGGTTCGGAGCACAGGCTCGAGAAAAAGTTCATCATCTGTAAGTGTTGAAGCCCACCGGGTAAAAATTTAATGTCTGTCTTACACTGGCACTGTCTACTATGCTTTCCCTTCATCAGTGGGATTGTTAGGTTTTCACCCAGATTCATGAATGCCATAACTAAGGTAAACCCTGATTGGCGAGCGGACGGTGACACGGCGCAGAGGGGTTTATTCAGAATTATTTGCGCTCTATACGACGTTACTATGCTTCAAACCCTTGTCCCTGCCATTAAAGTGTGTTAGACTTCGTAGAAATCCCGATTAAGCCGTGAATAAACCTTAAATAAGCCCCAGGGCGCGTCGGTGAGTCAGTGTTTCTGTACTACTCGGTTTTGTTTGACTGTGAAATTCATTTGGCGCCCTGCTGAGACTACTAACTAATCTTGATCTCAACAGTGGCCCATAATGAATGGATAGGTGAATTCTTGTTCTTGTGAAGGACATACAACTGGTTGGACTGCACCAGCGCCATCGGACCCCTCCTCAAGGCCACCTCCAGTACCGCACGACAACCGCTGGATAGCCGATGCTCCTCTTCCTCCCGATGAGGATCAGTACCGATCGATTCCTCCGACGAACTTCGTCAATCATCGCCCAGCCCCGCCTGCATATAATCGGGAGGTCTGTGATTTTTCGTTAATTTTTCTTTCTTCCTTTGCTTGTTTCCTTTCTCCCTTCTTATATCTCTCAGCTACACTTTTCCAGCAACAGCAACCGGGACATTGTCGGTTTGGCGCCGGACATCCAAACCAGAATCCCTTCCAGCAATATCCTTCCCAACGTTTTCCACCGTTACCCCCTAATGGTGTCGGATTTGGTGAGAACGTTGGCATTTGTCTCAACACTAATCCTACTGTGGCCATGGAAACTGGTTCTCCTCCATCTGAGGCTCGTACGTATATCCAATTGGAGGTAGTTATTTTTCTTCCTTTTCTTTTTTCTTCTTCGTATTTCAATTATTACTGACATTTGTGGATATTTCAGCCACGGCAGTCCTCGGTGATTTGTCCGTCCACTTCGACAGCTACCACTATTCCAAACCCTTACACAAGAACTGAAGCCGATGTGCAATCTGAAGCAAGTGTTTTACTGTTTTGATTTTATTTTGGGTTTTATTTGGTTTTTTACCCTTGCTTCAAGGGGCTGTACTCGATAGACCATGTCTCTTTGTTGTTCAAGCAGCAAATATTCAGAAGTTGCCCATTGCTCAGACAAGCGTTTCAAATGGTGAAGATGATCAACTTTCTCCGACAACTGCAGAAGCTTGTTCCGCATCAGCGTCAGTTTTTCTTTTGTTTACTTCATGTGTATTATATTGACTATTTATATTAAGTTCCCATATTTACCTATACTTCTCTTTCATTATCACAATCTTGCGTGATGTAGTGCTAAGGGGCGCTACTGACACCCGCACGGTCGAGCGATTGATCATTGCTCGTCCTAAACAAGCCTTCCATCCATCTGTGGTCGGATAAATTGGTGCCAGATTTGTCTGGGGAAGTAAAGACACTGACTGATTTGGTGAAGTGTGCAACAAGTCATTGTTGAGGCCGAATACGCATTAGTTGTGTCCCCACGAGCTTGAATGAAACACGAATTCGTGGCGCGTTCTTATGGGGCCGATCAACGCCACAATCTTTATGTCACAATCTCGGGATGCGTTTACCATTTATATACCATTCAAGTGCCTCAAAGCTCTTTGTGAGTGTAGACAGTCCGCCACTTCAATTTGCTATTTTATTCAGTGTTTATTTTATTTCAATCAGTGGTTTCTGAAACCAGTTTGTCTAGAAATCGTAACAACCTACAAGAGAGTATATTAAACGGTCAGTTATTTCTTAAGTATTGATCTAATTCTTTCCAGAACCTCTACCGAAGAAGACAGTACTACAGTGCACGTAATGCCGGTTTCGGAAACGGAGATCGAAAGGCCATCACGTAGTAAGGAACGAACCTCAGATGATACGACTGTTGTCAACATTCTTCACTATGAGTTTAAAGATCGCGTAAGTCTACCATTCTCTGAGAAAGTTGAAGCGCATTTAATTTGATATATTTAATTTTTTTTTACTTCATTTGTCCTCATTCTATTCAGGTAGGACATCCGTTCAGTTGTCATACACTGAATTTGTGGGTGGACGGATTCTGTGGCTCTGGCGATCCGACCAGATTCAGTCTCGGTTCGCTCGGCAATAGCAGTCGACAAGTTGGGGTGATTCCGGTCCGAGGACAGATAGGTAAGCATTTTCATTTTCGTTTATTTTTTTTTAATTTTGTAGGCCTACTAAGTGATCTATACCTATACTTGTTACTTGTTTTGATATACTTTTACTTGCACTCAATTAGGTTGTTCCCTTTTCTCCAGGAAAGGGTATGCAAATGCAATACGAGGCCGGTAAAACGACCATCACTTGCCTAAGCGAGTCTCCGCTCTTTGTCCAAGCACCGCTCCATGCTAAGCGCTTGGGCGATGATACATCAACGGTTTATCGGCTGTCCGGTGTGGCAGAGGCTGAAGACGTCGAAAGTAAGTCAATAATAGTGATGAAATGTCTTCCTTCTCCTTTTTTCCTTTCTTTCCCTTTTTTCTTTCCACGTCTGCTTTTTTAATCGATATATATTTTGAATGAATTATGTTCTGCTTTTCTTGGTTTTCACGAGTAGTTTGGTTGCTGTTGCTTAGAATGAGTCATTGTAGTTGGCAGATTCAAGTTGGAAATATAACTTCAAACGAAGCTATTTAGGTCGAACGATCGATATTTTCGATGAAAGTATGTTCGGCAATCTTCTTGAAGAGGCTCGGCAACAGGGGTACCTTCACGTATACGCACTTCAGGTCAGTCGTCGCTCTATTTTCAGTTTTACGTCCGCTTTCCAAGTTTTCGTGTGAATTTATGTATTTTTATAACCTATTAAAAGGGAGATTTACGAAAGTTTTGGAAGGTAATAGATTTTGCAATTTTGATGTGGCTTAACAGTAAGGCTTTCATCTATGTTTCGCTACTATTTTCGAGTAATCATCGAGAAATGTGAGATTTTTGAATTCCTATTGAAACCTTTTTTAAGTGAAACGTTGAAAATCATTATCAAAAGTCATTCAACTACTTCTTGTAGAATTTATGTATTTGTCGAGTATCCTTTGTGAAAGGATTTGGCAAAAGCTACCGACGTATGACCATTCTCGATACACCATGTTGGATAGAGATTCACTTCATCAACTATCTCCAAAGGTTGGACGAGGTGGGTATTCTTCTGATCTTGTGAGACTAATTGATTGATTTATTGATTTGCTGAATTCTTATTTTTGACTGTATCACGCAGAAAAGGGTTGGTGGGGAGAGATTTCTAAAATGGTACAGAATGACAAAAAATAAGCACGATTTAATTTAGGTTCTATGTGCGCTGCCCACTCCTGCTTATGACATACCTAACCTTTCATGATGAACACGTTTTTTATCAAGAACTGTAATTACGAATTATTCTATTGAAGATTGCTATTCTTATCGATTGCTATCTTACCACATGGTATTCTTCTCATTTATATCACATCATTTTCTTCGATAGATCTGTATAGAATTTTTAGAGTTTATCTATTCGACTAATGTATAGCAGCATATTGTACAGTCATCATCATTTCATACATAGTTGTTTCATGTTGTATTACATACTTTTCGAGTGTGTCTGTTTGCTGTATTCTGCCACCAGCAGATTAGTTTATTTTGACACAAAAATCTTTCTTTACGAGGTGTAGACTAGTTGGAATTTGTGAGGTTATTGCGTAAATTTTGGAAATACAGACGATCCCTCATCTCTAAATGCTAACGCATGGTTGATCGATTTCGAAGTCGAAGAATAGCTTGACGGCGTTGTCTTTGGCGGCTTCTCTTCGACCAGCGTAGTGGATCTTGAACGTAAGAGGTAAATTGATCGGCGTTGATCTGACCATCAATGATGCGCTATGCTTTTGTTTTCCATTCAGAATCGTAGAGGCAGAGGCAAGTTGGAGTTCACCCAACCACAGAGGTAAGCTCCATATGGGAAGTTGCTGGACTTGTCTTATTAAGACTTGACCGTATCCGTCATGTCTCTATAAGGGTAACACCAGTGGGGTATTCATGCCAGTGAGGTCTCCGCAGTTTACCGTTCAAGGTTAAGAGATGATTCGATATGATGGGTGTTTATATGCTTCTAATATGTTTAAGCAGTTGAATGCTAAGGTAAAGTGGTCGCTGTTGACAAGTCATTTATGAACGCGCCATGCCCTCATCTTCCATTCGGAATCGTAGGAGCATGGTGAATAGGGTTTTGGCTTATACAATAGCTTGCGAGGGCCAACCACCACACAAGTCAGTGTCTTCACCTTCCCTAACAAGTCTGGTACCAATTTATCCCTGAGTAATATAAGGCTCGGTTAGCCCGGGCGAGGATCGATCGCTCGACCGTGCAGGTTTAAGTAGCGCCTCTTGCCAAAACATCACATAAATCATAGACAAGGTTTGGGTAAGAGGGTATATATTACCTCAACGTGGACATCGGTGGTGTCGCAGTTGAGGGGAACGCTGCCGAAGTGCACCCTATCGAATGACGCCGCCATCCGCTCGAAAGCCTCGCGTTCGTGTGGAGTTGCCTTCCATTCAACACCTGTAATTTGATTTGGTTCAATTTAATTTTATTAATAATATTTATCAGGACATGAGAGCTGGATAAGTCTTCCTTCAAAGTTACTAGATCGAAATTTCATTCAATCAGCCTAAGATTTCTCCCGTTCCTTTCGAAGACCCTTGGTCCCCACCGCTGAGCTTACCGCTAAAAAGAAATAATAAAAACATAACTTCAAAGGTTTACGGGTACCATATAGAAAATATGAGGTCACTGGGCAAGGGAGACGGTATACCTTCCTCTGGTTCGGTGATCTGTGCAGTGTCCATGTCTTCGTCGGCAGTGCTGATGTTCTTGCCGGCCGTCAATCTTCGTTCAAGATTTGGCACCGTTTCACTGAAGCGCATTGTTACCGTAGATTTGGTCTAGGTTAATTTTATACCAAAGTTGGTAAAATTTGGGTTTTAGATATTATCAGCCATCATATCTGACCGTACTGCATTCTGTTCATCGACGAAGTTGGTTTGTGGTTCGGCGTTCTCGCGGAACAGTTGTCGAACTTCAGGCCTTAAGGTTGACTGATAGAAGTTACGCAAAACAAACCCAGAGAGCTAGGTATGCGGTGGGTATGAGGGACTTACGTGGGTGTCATTCCGTGGTAGCGACTGAAAATCGCCGCCGCCATCGTCTCCAGTCCTGCTTCCATGGCCATTCGATGAAGAGCATGAGCATCAGCGTTGGTGAGCTTCGCCATTGAGATCGGTTGGAGGAGCGACATTGTGAGCTGCAAATAAAGGGGAAGGTAAAGTGGTCGTCGGTGATCTGCTTCTGAGTACGCGCCATGCACTCGTCTTCCATTTAGAATCGTAGAGGCGTGGTGAATGCGTGTTTGGCCTATACACTAACTCACGAGGTTCAGTGACTATACCACGTCAGTGTCTTTACCTTCCTAGATAAGCCTAGTATCAACTCACCCGACCCCGGGAGATGGGAAGCTTGTTTAGCCCGGGCGGGGATTGATCGCTGAACCAAGCGATTGTCAGTAGCGCCTCTTTTCATTGTACCCTTCTCAGCCGAAAATATCCGCTATTAAATTTTTGCCACTGAACGATAACAACTGTTAAATTTTTGCCACTGAACGATAACAACTGTGAAATTCAAAGAAATGTTTTTTTACAGATGACGTTTAAACTATTTGAAACAACTCGATAGTTATCTAAGGATCTATTACGATTTCTATCGTATTTATCATTTTTTCTCGGCAGTGGTGTGCAGTTTTATGTTTGTACTGAAATGAGCGATCGAGCGAGGCGAAGATGTGAGGGGTAGAGACGCAGAGGAAGCGGCGCCGATGTTTCGAGGAGCTGCCTTTGTGATTTTTTCCTGAAAAGATTAGCAGATAGGACGTAGAGCTCACATCACGATGGTGGTTCTCCGCGGCCCAGATGATTATCGCACGGATCACCTCGAATTTATTCTCCAATTCCTCTACGTTGAGAACGGCGATCTGAATCGTACCTATTGTTACATCCAAGAATCTGTAATTTTGCTCTTGTTGATAGCAATAGGATTATGATCGATGTCCGAAAAGGTAGAATTAAACCCACCTTCATCACTCGTTTAAAGATGGACGGCGATAGGCCGACAAATGGCTCGAGCAGCGAAATTTCATCAATTTGAGCTGCTGCGGCCTAAATGAAGGGCTGTTAGGGATGTAAGTTACATAAGGTATAAGTAAAGTGGTCGGCGTTGTTCCTTTTCATAGGGTGCGCCATGCAGTCGACAACTATTCACGATCGTTGAAGCATGGTGAATGCGTTTTTGGCCTATACATTGGCTTGCGGGGCCAGCCGTTACACCATGTCAATGTTTCTACTTTCCCAAAAACATGTGGTTCCAATTTACTCGACCCTTGATGGATGAAATGCTTGGTTATCTCGGGCGAGGGATGATCTCTTGACGGTGCAGGTGGAAACGGCGCCTCTTACCATTGCACCAGTTGCGAATAGTGCATTTGGATACTCTTGTGTTTTTACTTTTACATTTTTCAATATGAAGGTGTAAGAGAAAGGATACAAAATTTGATACCATCAAAAGTTGCTGCTTAGTCTCAGGTGTGAAATTGTCGATGTGATAGAGAAGTATCACCATTGCCTCAGGATAACCTGAACGAGGCGGTACACTACCATACTCTCATTGTGAAAACTACAACTCAGGAGTAGAGCCACGACTTTAGGTCTAACTGGAGAGAAAACGAAGAACAGAAAAAGTAGAAAAAAAAAGTTATGGAAATGAACGCTCACACTGGACATTCAACACCGCCTCTTCGATGGCACATACCATGTCATACATTTCGAGAACAAAGGACGCAGCCAAAGCATCGGTCAGCTGAATAATAACAATAAGAATATTGGGCGCTATGTGGGTTGGGGGGTGCAGGGTGGTGGTCCGCAACTTTACGTGGACTTTAACGTGTTATCATCGTTATATCTGCCATTGTTTACGATCAACTCGGTCGGTTTTGACATGTTTGACATGTAAACTCTTCAGAACTGTTCACACCTTAACATGTTAACCAGCATAGAATCGACGCAATATTACAGACCAACCACTCTGCACCCCCCAACCCACATAGCACCGAATATTGATGTGAAGTTTTGGGTGAGATGATGAGGATTGATCGATTAGCCACATGATTCGTTGAGAATTCGATCGGTGTGCCATACATCCAATCCACCGCCATATTGAGCCCGACAGCTGTGAAATGCTTTTGGTCGGACTTTAAGTGGTCCAAGTTGAGCATCGTGCGGCTTTCTGAAACAAACATTTCACAGACGATTCTAGTCTGCTACAAAGGTAAAGGTAAAGGTAAAAATGTCATCGCTGATCACCCCCCCCCCTTAGGACGTGCAAGTCTAGTACCAAATTACATGGTCCAGTAGGGATGGAAGGCTTGATTAGCCCGGGTGGGATCGATCGCTCAACAGTGCGGATGTCAGTAGCGCCTCTTACCACTGCACAACGAGCACTTGTAGGTAAGGGTAAATTATACCCTGAATATTACACGGAAATGGACTAAACACCTCTCTGCAACAATCTCTCCAAAACTGGCGAAAGGCGCATCAACTCGCGATGTACTCTGAACACACTCTCGTCCAGTTTGAGACTTCGATCGGCGTTGAGATTGCGGCGCAAAGGTGACTGAAAGATTTCAATTTTTCATCATTTTCTTTTTTTCTTTTCTCTTTTTTCACCTTCTTCGTCATCTCTTTCTCCTTCTACTCCTCCTTTTTCGCCCTGACGCGGACGACTTGGAAACTGAGGAAAAGGAGAGGGGGAAGAAGGAGAAGAGAGTGGGATGGGAAAAAGATAAGAAGTATAAAACTCAGAACGCTTACCCTATGCGGGTTTTCTACTTCTAGGCGTATTTCCATCGCAGAAGAATAAGATGACCACCTCTAGGGAAAACGATATTAACAATGAGGCGCTCCTTACCGATTGGGATTCATGGCTGATAAGGATACTATCACATGTCAGAAACTTGATTAATCCTTGATTTTTATCAATTCACCACTGGTACAAACATTTTCTACAGTATCTATTCATGCATACTAAATTACTTCAGAAGTAGAGCATTGACAAGAGGCGCTGCCAGCACTTGCGCGGTCAAGCGATCGATCCCGGCCCAAGCTAACCAGTCATTCCATCTCTCCAAGGTCTGGGAAATTGGTACCAGAATTGTCTGAGTAGGTGAAGACTCTGACTTGGAATGCGGTCCCGGAAGTCATCAGGTGGGCCAAATACGCATCCATCATGCCTTCGCGATTCTGAATGGAACACGAATGCGTGGCACATTCTTGGGGACTGATCAACGCCGTAGGAACTGCAGTGGATAGCGTTTTTGAGCTATAAAGTCTATCAGAGTTCAATTCATCGTCATTCGATTGAGGGCATCAATCAAAATAGAAACCAGATTCACTCTTTTGTTAGGTTCACAGATGGTGAATTGTGGCTGGACGTGACTGGAACCCGTTTAATTGATATGCATGGAAACGAGTCGCTATTGTTCAATATAAATGAATCAGTTTCAAGTGAATCGCTCTGAACTTGAATATTTTTCTTGCTACTGCTACTTTAATCCATTTTAGAAACTGTCTCATCCGTCTTCTTGGTAAATTCACTGCAAGTGGCTCCTATTTGAGTATTAGTCGAACTGATTTCAGTTGTAACTTACCTCTGCATATGAGTTTTGGTAAAAACTAACTCAATGCCTTAAACACCCGTAGTTTAGATGAAGACGGCTGTCGTGTTCTTGGCATTCAGTGTTCCTTTCTTGTACGCTAAACTGCAGACGATCACCGTCAAAGGAGTCGTTACCTGCAACAAATTGCGAGTGGCAAATGCAAAAGTTGAACTGTGGGAAAGAGATCCTTGTAAGTGATATTCTACTTTATAATAGACCATTTGCAAGTTTTAACATTATATCTCAGAAGCAGAAGTATTTATTTCATGGGGCCACGTGAGTTGAGGACCCGCGTTGTGCAGTGGTAAGAGGCGCTACTGACATTCGCACGGTCGAGCGATCGATCCCGAGAGCCCGGACTAAGCAAGCCTTCCATCCCTCCGGGTCGAGTAAATTGGTACCGGACCTGTCTGGGAATGTGAAGACACTGACTTGGTATAGCCACTGTTCCCCGCAAGTCATTGTTTAGGCCAAATACCAATGCCTCCACTATGCTGAATGGAAGTACGTTCCCAGGATAGCACTGTTATAATTTTACCTACTTCACTAATTTAAGTAGCTGAGGTTCAGTTTTCTGATAGAGATCCTTCGCTGGACGGTGTAAGTGCAAGTTATGACATCTCTCAACTCTTCGGTACTTACCCTTTTACCAGAATGCCCTGCTGCCTACTAGATTTCCCTTTTTCTGGGTATTCCTTACCCCACTAGATTAAGGAGTGTATGACTTAATCTCATTTGTCTCCTGCAAAAGGTAATTCCATTTACAAAAGTCGAATTTCAGTGAATCCAGACGATCTCCTTCAGTCAACTAAGACATCGCTTACCGGCCATTTTGAGGTGAAAGGCGAGCAGGACGAAATTGGCAAAATCGACCCCTACATAGTAATCACTCATGCCTGTGACGTGAAGAAACCGGTAAGCAACAAGCTTGTGGGTTTGCTAACCATTTCATCAGATACAGAATATTCGACGCAAGTATTTCTGTCCGTGATTTAGCCCTTGATGAATTTCTCTCCATTTTCATAGTATCACAACCGCTCTATGATCGCTGAAGGCTACTTTTTTCCGTCTCATGGACGTCGCCGTAACTTTAACCGGTTCCGTTGAAACATCAAAACTGGACAACTGTGTCTTGGAAAAACCATAAAGAATGCAATATCAAGCATTTTCCGCGACACTTCATCGAATTAAACCGAGACTTATCTGTGTTCTAGGGTTGTAAACGCATTTCCCAGTACGAAGTGCCGCCGTCAAAGATCGGTTCCGTCTATGACATGACGACTGTATCGTTGGACATCCTGACCGCTAAGGACAAGGAGAAGTGCTGAATGCAAGAAATTTAGCCGTGACAGTTGCGCGTTGAATAAAAGTTTTGTTATTTTTATTATATCTCGTACGTTTGAACAGCTTGAAGAGGCAGCTCATCAGATAAACGAGTAAGAGTATCGGAACAGTTTCTCCAACGTTATGAATCGGGCAGGAAAAATGGAAAGAAAGAAATAAATAGGAAAAGAACAAGTAGAAGTTAGAAGTAAAATAGGAACTATCTGATTGTCGATTGAACATTATTGAGTTATCGGTGTTAAGAAGGACATTGTTGTGAGCACCTGAAGTGAAAAATCGTTTTTGAATGGCTCATATGTAGAATGAGCAACAACGACTTGTAAAATGTTCTACTTGGGAGTTTAAAATTTTCTTTTCTCTCTTTCTTTTTTATTTCTTGCCACTAAAGGTTTCGTAAGGAGTGCCTTCGTTAAAGTGATAGAAGACGCTACTCCAATGCGCGCTATTATTATATGCCATTATCATTATTGTTATTATTATTATATTTATTATTGTTATAATAATAATTATTATATTATCATTATTAAATGCCGTTATTATTATATTATATGCCATTATTATATGCCAAATCAGGGATCGATCGCATAAGGCGATCAATCCCTGATTGGGTAAACCAAGCCTTCTACTCCTCTGAGGTCGGGTAAATTAGTACCAGACTTGCTAAGGAAGGAAAAGACAGGAAGGAAAAGACGGACTTGGACAGCGAGTAGGCTTAGGTGATTGCAGACGCCAAATACGGAGCTTGTGTAAATTGAAACCGGTTTATGGGGCCATGTCAATGAGTAGCCCGCGTGGTGCAGTGGTAAGAGGCGCTACTGGCACTCGCACGGTAGAGCGATCGATCCCGGTCCGGCCGAACCAAGCTTTCCATCCCTTGGGGGTCAGGTGAATTGATAGCAGTTTTGTCTGGGATGGTAAAGACACTGACATGGTACATCGGCTGGCCCCGCAAGTCAGCGAATAGCTCAATCACGCATACAACACGCCTCTTTGTTTTGAATTGAAGACGATTGCGTCGCGCATCCCCATGGGGCATTCAATATGTACCACATTACCCTTTTTCTTTTATCTGGAAGTTGGCACATACTAAAAACATTGTAGGTAGATCATTGGATATATCCTACCAACAAAGAAGCGAAACCACGATATCTGTTTGTCAACTCTAGGGTCCCGCCGCGATTGCCTGTAGCTGTACTCCCAGTGACGTATTTCATCGGTTCCCAGTTCATCAGTTTGCTGCATGGCTTTTGCTCTTCGTTTTATTTGTTATTATAAATGTTTGATATGTATTTCCTACTATCCATTGGTACTTTTGGCGGCCTGCAGGTTCCTCTACTGGAGGTGCTGCGATGACGCACTAGTTTTTTCCGGGCAAAATATACAAAAGGGCATTTGGTTTAGTACCGGATACGGCAGATAATTGCTGTGATATATGGTAGTTCGATGGAACTAAATCCCATAGCTGGTCTCATCTATTCAAATGAGCTCGGTTCCGAGGTTCAGTGTCATTAGTACATCACCCCACGAGTACTCTTTTCCACTTTTAGGCCAACAACAAACATAACTCCTTGGACTCTTTTGCGGACAGTTCTTCTAGCACGTACAAATAGCTTAAATTTCTACCGATATTCTTGTTTACTCCTCTGACCTACCGTGAATACCACGTATTCTCTGGTTCATGTGATAGTTCTCACATCTTTGTTCACTAGAAGTTCTGTTCCGCCTCAAATCAAATCAATGCAGTCGGCAACTGAATCCCGACAAATTTTACGTGCAGAAAACTGACGATAAAATTCATAAACTTGAAAATTTCGACACGAAAGACCAATGGCGCGTCGAAAGCAGAAACTCGAAGCAGAAGTTGAAGAACGAACGCTATCCACTGATCTAACAATAAGTTGTAGTTTAGAGTTAGTATATGAATAATTGTTTGCAGTATAAAGTTTGTGACGACACATAACTTGCTGATAATTTTCTGATTTGTAGCAGCTGTGTGGTACCGCAAATGTGTAGCACTTTTTACAGAAGACGACTGTTCGAATGACGGAAGCCGTTTTAATCAGAAACCTTTCTTACGCATTTGTGTAGCAGCCATTCAGCGACCTGCACACCGCCAAATGAACTAATGAATAGTAGGAAACATACATAAAACATTTGGAATAGCAAATATAACGAAGAACAAAAAGCATGCAGCAAAAGACGGCGAGGAACTGATGAAACACGTCGTTGGGAGTACGGTAACGGGCAATCGCCGCGGGACCCTAGAGTTGACAAACAGACGTCGTGGTTTGGCTTATTTATTAGTAGGATTTTCTGACTTGCTCGGAAGTATGAAACAGTTCAATTGCGATTAAATTAGCCTGCGCCAGGCTACATATAATTTATCCACGACTGTAAAATGAAGTCGATCTGGTCTGCCCTCCGGCGAGGTAAGGGAACGTTCAGCTACAGTTCAGTTGCTCAGCGTCTGTGAGCAAATTGGGAGGTAGACCGTTTTGTTCTGATTCTATAATAACCTTACTCTTTATAGCTAAAACAGTTGTGCTTAGAGACGGTTGCGACGAAGCGGCAAAAAACAATAGATAAATTTGCCGCAAGAAGTGCTTCGAAGAAGGAGTACCAGTAGACGTGGGGCTCCCTCGGGAAGCTTATCTCCACATGTATGTAAGGATCCTACAGCCCTGGTCTAATTTCTCACTCAGCAAATGCAGTTTTCATTTTTATTCTCACTTTTTCTCCCTTTGTGCCGCTACTCGTTTCTAGTTCTGTTTATTCTGTTCTTGTGCTGTATCTAAAGTTGTACCATAAATAAATTAACAATACCTCCACCTTAATCCGCCACCTTCGTTTGTGCCTATATATATATCAATATTATTTTATCGCGTTCAGATGAAAACCGCCTGTGTCGTGGCTGCTTTGCTGTTCGTGGCAGCGGACGCAAAAATGCAGAACATAACCGTGGAAGGTATAGTGTTGTGCAACACGAAGCCAATGAAAGGAGTGGGAGTGGAACTATGGGAGAGAGATCAGTGTGAGTTCATTCGAAACAGATTAATCAGTTATCTGACCAATCAATCGATCAAACAACCGCTCCCTTCCGTCTCTTTTCGCAAGGGAAACTTGTGGAGACTTCAAAGTCAACGATTACGGCTCATTATGAGAAAGAGAAACTGGTATTGTGACATTATTGAAAAGTTTTCCTCAAAAATGTACCTGAATGGTATATTACTACCTTTACCTCTCTTTGTGGAAAACTGAAGCTATCTGCATTCAGTCAGCCCGGACGATCTTCTGATGTCCTCGACGACGAAATCCGATGGTAGTTTTGCGGTAAGAGGCGGGCAGGACGAAATGGGAACAATCGAGCCGTATATTGTCCTCACTCACAGCTGTAACTTGGAGCCGGTAGGTGTCTATGCGTTTTCTACCTTTATTAGTGTAACGTTGTCTTAAACTCAATGTTCAGTGTGTTAGAGGAAATTGAATTTTGAAAGCATGGTGAGGAAAATTGGTGAGGCACCTCGGAAAAAATATTACTGGGATGGTAGGACTAAAGAATTAAAAAGAAAACGAAAAACTTTTGAAAGAGGAGGAATTTCGCTAAAATTTGCAATTGAAAAGTTTACCCGTTCGAAAACGAAACCTTATAGATGTACTTACTATTCCTTTCAGAACTGCAGAAGAGCGACACGATACCGTGTTCCTAAAGAGCTAGTCGACAGCGAGTACAACATGACACTTATTTCGTTGAACATTTTCACGGATCGCGATAGTCCGAAGTGCTAAATCGATATAATAAACCCAAGTCAAGTGCAGCTACAGTGCAGCTGTTGTGTACAATAAAAATGTGATTATTTTGATAATTAGCAACAGTTATAGTTCACAAGCTAAAATGTAAAACAGGAACTTGGATAATTTGCGAGAAGTCGTTCACTATTTCACAGAGTAATCCCTGCTGGCGGCAAACATTTTGTGGTGACCTACAACGACTCAACACGAACCCATGAACATGTTCCATGATGGAAAAGTCCTGCACACATTTCTAGACTACTTTTTGAATGAACGCATGATAGCGACCACAGCCGCCATAGCTCAGTCGGTTAGAGCGTGGGTCTAATAAGCCCAAGGTCGCAGGTTCGACCCCTGCTGGCGGCAAACGTTTTGTGGTGACCTACAACGACTCAACACGAACCCGTGAACTTGTTCCATGATGGAAAAGTCCTGCACACATTTCTAGACTACTTTTTGAATGAACGCATGATAGCGACCACAGCCGCCATAGCTCAGTCGGTTAGAGCGTGGGTCTAATAAGCCCAAGGTCGCAGGTTCGACCCCTGCTGGCGGCAAACATTTTGTGGTGACCTACAACGACTCAACACGAACCCGTGAACTTGTTCCATGATTCAAAAGTCCTGCAAACATTTCTAGACTACTTTTTGAATGAACGCATGATAGCGACCACAGCCGCCATAGCTCAGTCGGTTAGAGCGTGGGTCTAATAAGCCCAAGGTCGCAGGTTCGACCCCTGCTGGCGGCAAACGTTTTGTGGTGACCTACAACGACTCAACACGAACCCGTGAACTTGTTCCATGATTCAAAAGTCCTGCAAACATTTCTAGACTACTTTTTGAATGAACGCATGATAGCGACCACAGCCGCCATAGCTCAGTCGGTTAGAGCGTGGGTCTAATAAGCCCAAGGTCGCAGGTTCGACCCCTGCTGGCGGCAAACATTTTGTGGTGACCTACAACGACTCAACACGAACCCAGAACTTGTTCCATGATTCAAAAGTCCTGCAAACATTTCTAGACTACTTTTTGAATGAACGCATGATAGCGACCACAGCCGCCATAGCTCAGTCGGTTAGAGCGTGGGTCTAATAAGCCCAAGGTCGCAGGTTCGACCCCTGCTGGCGGCAAACATTTTGTGGTGACCTACAACGACTCAACACGAACCCATGAACATGTTCCATGATGGAAAAGTCCTGCACACATTTCTAGACTACTTTTTGAATGAACGCATGATAGCGACCACAGCCGCCATAGCTCAGTCGGTTAGAGCGTGGGTCTAATAAGCCCAAGGTCGCAGGTTCGACCCCTGCTGGCGGCAAACGTTTTGTGGTGACCTACAACGACTCAACACGAACCCGTGAACTTGTTCCATGATTCAAAAGTCCTGCAAACATTTCTAGACTACTTTTTGAATGAACGCATGATAGCGACCACAGCCGCCATAGCTCAGTCGGTTAGAGCGTGGGTCTAATAAGCCCAAGGTCGCAGGTTCGACCCCTGCTGGCGGCAAACATTTTGTGGTGACCTACAACGACTCAACACGAACCCATGAACATGTTCCATGATGGAAAAGTCCTGCACACATTTCTAGACTACTTTTTGAATGAACGCATGATAGCGACCACAGCCGCCATAGCTCAGTCGGTTAGAGCGTGGGTCTAATAAGCCCAAGGTCGCAGATTCGACCCTTGCTGGCGGCAATCATTTTGTGGTGACCTACAACGACTCAACACGAACCCACGAACATGTTCCATGATGGAAAAGTCCTGCACACATTTCTAGACTACTTTTTGAATGAACGCATGGTAGCGACCACAGCCGCCATAGCTCAGTCGGTTAGAGCGTGGGTCTAATAAGCCCAAGGTCGCAGGTTCGACCCCTGCTGGCGGCAATCATTTTGTGGTGACCTACAACGACTCAACACGAACCCACGAACATGTTCCATGATGGAAAAGTCCTGCACCCATTTCTAGACTACTTTTTGAATGAACGCATGGTAGCGACCACAGCCGCCATAGCTCAGTCGGTTAGAGCGTGGGTCTAATAAGCCCAAGGTCGCAGGTTCGACCCCTGCTGGCGGCAAACATTTTGTGGTGACCTACAACGACTCAACACGAACCCGTGAACATGTTCCATGATGGAAAAGTCCTGCACACATTTCAGACTACTTTTTGAATGAACGTATGGTAGCGACCACAGCCGCCATAGCTCAGTCGGTTAGAGCGTGGGTCTAATGAAGGTCGCAGGTTCGACCCCTGCTGGCGGCAAACATTTTGTGGTGACCTACAACGACTCAACACGAACCCGTGAACATGTTCCATGATGGAAAAGTCACACATTTCTAGACTACTTTTTGAATGAACGTATGGTAGCGACCACGAGCTGCCATAGCTCAGTCGGTTAGAGCGTGGGTCTAAGCCCAAGGTCGCAGGTTCGACCCCCTGCTGGCGGCAAACATTTTGTGGTGACCTACAACGACTCAACACGAACCCACGAACATGTTCCATGATGGAAAAGTCCTGCACACATTTCTAGACTACTTTTTGAATGAACGCATGGTAGCGACCACAGCCGCCATAGCTCAGTCGGTTAGAGCGTGGGTCTAATAAGCCCAAGGTCGCAGGTTCGACCCCTGCTGGCGGCAAACATTTTGTGGTGACCTACAACGACTCAACACGAACCCGTGAACATGTTCCATGATGGAAAAGTCCTGCACACATTTCTAGACTACTTTTTGAATGAACGTATGGTAGCGACAACAGCCGCCATAGCTCAGTCGTTAGGAGCGTGGGTCTAATAAGCCCAAGGTCGCAGGTTCGACCCCTGCTGGCGGCAAACATTTTGTGGTGACCTACAACGACTCCAACACGAACCCGTGAACATGTTCCATGATGGAAAAGTCCTGCACACATTTCTAGACTACTTTTGAATGAACGCATGGTAGCGACCACAGCCGCCATAGCTCAGTCGGTTAGAGCGTGGGTCTAATAAGCCCAAGGTCGCAGGTTCGACCCCTGCTGGCGCAAACGTTTTGTGGTGACCTACAACGACTCAACACGAACCCGTGAACTTGTTCCATGATTCAAAAGTCCTGCAAACATTTCTAGACTACTTTTTGAATGAACGCATGATAGCGACCACAGCCGCCATAGCTCAGTCGGTTAGAGCGTGGGTCTAATAAACCCAAGGTCGCAGGTTCGACCCCTGCTGGCGGCAAACGTTTTGTGGTGACCTACAACGACTCAACACGAACCCGTGAACTTGTTCCATGATTCAAAGTCCTGCAAACATTTCTAGACTACTTTTTGAATAGTGCATGGTAGCGACCACAGCCGCCATAGCTCAGTCGGTTAGAGCGTGGGTCTAATAAGCCCAAGGTCGCAGGTTCGACCCCTGCTGGCGGCAAACATTTTGTGGTGACCTACAACGACTCAACACGAACCCACGAACATATTCCATGATGGAAAAGTCCTGCACACATTTCTAGACTACTTTTTGAATGAACGTATGGTAGCGACCACAGCCGCCATAGCTCAGTCGGTTAGAGCGTGGGTCTAATAAGCCCAAGGTCGCAGGTTCGACCCTTGCTGGCGGCAAACATTTTGTGGTGACCTACAACGACTCAACACGAACCCACGAACATGTTCCATGATGGAAAAGTCCTGCACCCATTTCTAGACTACTTTTTGAATGAACGCATGGAAGCGACCACAGCCGCCATAGCTCAGTCGGTTAGAGCGTGGGTCTAATAAGCCCAAGGTCGCAGGTTCGACCCCTGCTGGCGGCAAACATTTTGTGGTGACCTACAACGACTCAACACGAACCCACGAACATGTTCCATGATGGAAAAGTCCTGCACACATTTCTAGACTACTTTTTGAATGAACGTATGGTAGCGACCACAGCCGCCATAGCTCAGTCGGTTAGAGCGTGGGTCTAATAAGCCCAAGGTCGCAGGTTCGACCCCTGCTGGCGGCAAACATTTTGTGGTGACCTACAACGACTCAACACGAACCCGTGAACATGTTCCATGATGGAAAAGTCCTGCACACATTTCTAGACTACTTTTTGAATGAACGTATGGTAGCGACCACAGCCGCCATAGCTCAGTCGGTTAGAGCGTGGGTCTAATAAGCCCAAGGTCGCAGGTTCGACCCCTGCTGGCGGCAATCATTTTGTGGTGACCTACAACGACTCAACACGAACCCACGAACATGTTCCATGATGGAAAAGTCCTGCACACATTTCTAGACTACTTTTTGAATGAACGCATGGTAGCGACCACAGCCGCCATAGCTCAGTCGGTTAGAGCGTGGGTCTAATAAGCCCAAGGTCGCAGGTTCGACCCCTGCTGGCGGCAAACATTTTGTGGTGACCTACAACGACTCAACACGAACCCGTGAACATGTTCCATGATGGAAAAGTCCTGCACATATTTCTAGACTACTTTTTGAATGAACGTATGGTAGCGACC
The DNA here is from genome assembly GCA_030553155.1 of Nippostrongylus brasiliensis. NCBI lineage: Eukaryota > Metazoa > Nematoda > Chromadorea > Rhabditida > Heligmosomidae > Nippostrongylus > Nippostrongylus brasiliensis. Next base: position 48,922,259 of record CP130735.1, on the reverse strand, counting down.
ACAGCCGCCATAGCTCAGTCGGTTAGAGCGTGGGTCTAATAAAACCAAGGTCGCAGGTTCGACCCCTGCTGGCGGCAAACATTTTGTGGTGACCTACAACGACTCAACACGAACCCGTACATGTTCATGGGTTCGTGTTGAATCGTTGTAGGTCACCACAAAACGTTTGCCGCCAGCAGGGGTCGAACCTGCGACCTTGGGCTTATTAGACCCACGCTCTAACCGACTGAGCTATGGCGGCTGTGGTCGCTATCATGTGTTCATTCAAAAAGTAGTCTAGAAATGTGTGCAGGACTTTTCCTTCATGGAACATGTTCATGGGTTCGTGTTGAATCGTTGTAGGTCACCACAAAACGTTTGCCGCCAGCAGGGGTCGAACCTGCGACCTTGGGCTTATTAGACCCACGCTCTAACCGACTGAGCTATGGCGGCTGTGGTCGCTATCATGTGTTCATTCAAAAAGTAGTCTAGAAATGTGTGCAGGACTTTTCCTTCATGGAACATGTTCATGGGTTCGTGTTGAATCGTTGTAGGTCACCACAAAACGTTTGCCGCCAGCAGGGGTCGAACCTGCGACCTTGGGCTTATTAGACCCACGCTCTAACCGACTGAGCTATGGCGGCTGTGGTCGCTATCATGTGTTCATTCAAAAAGTAGTCTAGAAATGTGTGCAGGACTTTTCCTTCATGGAACATGTTCATGGGTTCGTGTTGAATCGTTGTAGGTCACCACAAAACGTTTGCCGCCAGCAGGGGTCGAACCTGCGACCTTGGGCTTATTAGACCCACGCTCTAACCGACTGAGCTATGGGCTATGGTCGCTATCATGTGTTCATTCAAAAAGTAGTCTAGAAATGTGTGCAGGACTTTTCCTTCATGGAACATGTTCATGGGTTCGTGTTGAATCGTTGTAGGTCACCACAAAACGTTTGCCGCCAGCAGGGGTCGAACCTGCGACCTTGGGCTTATTAGACCCACGCTATACGACTGAGCTATGGCATGTGTTCATTCAAAAAGTAGTCTAGAAATGTGTGCAGGACTTTTCCTTCATGGAACATGTTCATGGGTTCGTGTTGAATCGTTGTAGGTCACCACAAAACGTTTGCCGCCAGCAGGGGTCGAACCTGCGACCTTGGGCTTATTAGACCCACGCTCTAACCGACTGAGCTATGGCGGCTGTGGTCGCTATCATGTGTTCATTCAAAAAGTAGTCTAGAAATGTGTGCAGGACTTTTCCTTCATGGAACATGTTCATGGGTTCGTGTTGAATCGTTGTAGGTCACCACAAAACGTTTGCCGCCAGCAGGGGTCGAACCTGCGACCTTGGGCTTATTAGACCCACGCTCTAACCGACTGAGCTATGGCGGCTGTGGTCGCTATCATGTGTTCATTCAAAAAGTAGTCTAGAAATGTGTGCAGGACTTTTCCTTCATGGAACATGTTCATGGGTTCGTGTTGAATCGTTGTAGGTCACCACAAAACGTTTGCCGCCAGCAGGGGTCGAACCTGCGACCTTGGGCTTATTAGACCCACGCTCTAACCGACTGAGCTATGGCGGCTGTGGTCGCTATCATGTGTTCATTCAAAAAGTAGTCTAGAAATGTGTGCAGGACTTTTCCTTCATGGAACATGTTCATGGGTTCGTGTTGAATCGTTGTAGGTCACCACAAAACGTTTGCCGCCAGCAGGGGTCGAACCTGCGACCTTGGGCTTATTAGACCCACGCTCTAACCGACTGAGCTATGGCGGCTGTGGTCGCTATCATGTGTTCATTCAAAAAGTAGTCTAGAAATGTGTGCAGGACTTTTCCTTCATGGAACATGTTCATGGGTTCGTGTTGAATCGTTGTAGGTCACCACAAAACGTTTGCCGCCAGCAGGGGTCGAACCTGCGACCTTGGGCTTATTAGACCCACGCTCTAACCGACTGAGCTATGGCGGCTGTGGTCGCTATCATGTGTTCATTCAAAAAGTAGTCTAGAAATGTGTGCAGGACTTTTCCTTCATGGAACATGTTCATGGGTTCGTGTTGAATCGTTGTAGGTCACCACAAAACGTTTGCCGCCAGCAGGGGTCGAACCTGCGACCTTGGGCTTATTAGACCCACGCTCTAACCGACTGAGCTATGGCGGCTGTGGTCGCTATCATGTGTTCATTCAAAAAGTAGTCTAGAAATGTGTGCAGGACTTTTCCTTCATGGAACATGTTCATGGGTTCGTGTTGAATCGTTGTAGGTCACCACAAAACGTTTGCCGCCAGCAGGGGTCGAACCTGCGACCTTGGGCTTATTAGACCCACGCTCTAACCGACTGAGCTATGGCGGCTGTGGTCGCTATCATGTGTTCATTCAAAAAGTAGTCTAGAAATGTGTGCAGGACTTTTCCTTCATGGAACATGTTCATGGGTTCGTGTTGAATCGTTGTAGGTCACCACAAAACGTTTGCCGCCAGCAGGGGTCGAACCTGCGACCTTGGGCTTATTAGACCCACGCTCTAACCGACTGAGCTATGGCGGCTGTGGTCGCTATCATGTGTTCATTCAAAAAGTAGTCTAGAAATGTGTGCAGGACTTTTCCTTCATGGAACATGTTCATGGGTTCGTGTTGAATCGTTGTAGGTCACCACAAAACGTTTGCCGCCAGCAGGGGTCGAACCTGCGACCTTGGGCTTATTAGACCCACGCTCTAACCGACTGAGCTATGGCGGCTGTGGTCGCTATCATGTGTTCATTCAAAAAGTAGTCTAGAAATGTGTGCAGGACTTTTCCTTCATGGAACATGTTCATGGGTTCGTGTTGAATCGTTGTAGGTCACCACAAAACGTTTGCCGCCAGCAGGGGTCGAACCTGCGACCTTGGGCTTATTAGACCCACGCTCTAACCGACTGAGCTATGGCGGCTGTGGTCGCTATCATGTGTTCATTCAAAAAGTAGTCTAGAAATGTGTGCAGGACTTTTCCTTCATGGAACATGTTCATGGGTTCGTGTTGAATCGTTGTAGGTCACCACAAAACGTTTGCCGCCAGCAGGGGTCGAACCTGCGACCTTGGGCTTATTAGACCCACGCTCTAACCGACTGAGCTATGGCGGCTGTGTTCGCTATCATGCGTTCGTTCAAAAAGTAGTCTAGAAATGTTTGCAGGACTTTTCCGTCATGGAACATGTTCATGGGTTCGTGTTGAATCGTTGTAGGTGACCACAAAACGTTTGCCGCCAGCAGGGGTCGAACCTGCGACCTTGGGCTTATTAGACCCACGCTCTAACCGACTGAGCTATGGCGGCTGTGGTCGCTATCATGTGTTCATTCAAAAAGTAGTCTAGAAATGTGTGCAGGACTTTTCCTTCATGGAACATGTTCATGGGTTCGTGTTGAATCGTTGTAGGTCACCACAAAACGTTTGCCGCCAGCAGGGGTCGAACCTGCGACCTTGGGCTTATTAGACCCACGCTCTAACCGACTGAGCTATGGCGGCTGTGGTCGCTATCATGTGTTCATTCAAAAAGTAGTCTAGAAATGTGTGCAGGACTTTTCCTTCATGGAACATGTTCATGGGTTCGTGTTGAATCGTTGTAGGTCACCACAAAACGTTTGCCGCCAGCAGGGGTCGAACCTGCGACCTTGGGCTTATTAGACCCACGCTCTAACCGACTGAGCTATGGCGGCTGTGTTCGCTATCATGCGTTCGTTCAAAAAGTAGTCTAGAAATGTTTGCAGGACTTTTCCGTCATGGAACATGTTCATGGGTTCGTGTTGAATCGTTGTAGGTGACCACAAAACGTTTGCCGCCAGCAGGGGTCGAACCTGCGACCTTGGGCTTATTAGACCCACGCTCTAACCGACTGAGCTATGGCGGCTGTGGTCGCTATCATGTGTTCATTCAAAAAGTAGTCTAGAAATGTGTGCAGGACTTTTCCTTCATGGAACATGTTCATGGGTTCGTGTTGAATCGTTGTAGGTCACCACAAAACGTTTGCCGCCAGCAGGGGTCGAACCTGCGACCTTGGGCTTATTAGACCCACGCTCTAACCGACTGAGCTATGGCGGCTGTGGTCGCTATCATGTGTTCATTCAAAAAGTAGTCTAGAAATGTGTGCAGGACTTTTCCTTCATGGAACATGTTCATGGGTTCGTGTTGAATCGTTGTAGGTCACCACAAAACGTTTGCCGCCAGCAGGGGTCGAACCTGCGACCTTGGGCTTATTAGACCCACGCTCTAACCGACTGAGCTATGGCGGCTGTGGTCGCTATCATGTGTTCATTCAAAAAGTAGTCTAGAAATGTGTGCAGGACTTTTCCTTCATGGAACATGTTCATGGGTTCGTGTTGAATCGTTGTAGGTCACCACAAAACGTTTGCCGCCAGCAGGGGTCGAACCTGCGACCTTGGGCTTATTAGACCCACGCTCTAACCGACTGAGCTATGGCGGCTGTGGTCGCTATCATGTGTTCATTCAAAAAGTAGTCTAGAAATGTGTGCAGGACTTTTCCTTCATGGAACATGTTCATGGGTTCGTGTTGAATCGTTGTAGGTCACCACAAAACGTTTGCCGCCAGCAGGGGTCGAACCTGCGACCTTGGGCTTATTAGACCCACGCTCTAACCGACTGAGCTATGGCGGCTGTGGTCGCTATCATGTGTTCATTCAAAAAGTAGTCTAGAAATGTGTGCAGGACTTTTCCTTCATGGAACATGTTCATGGGTTCGTGTTGAATCGTTGTAGGTCACCACAAAACGTTTGCCGCCAGCAGGGGTCGAACCTGCGACCTTGGGCTTATTAGACCCACGCTCTAACCGACTGAGCTATGGCGGCTGTGGTCGCTATCATGTGTTCATTCAAAAAGTAGTCTAGAAATGTGTGCAGGACTTTTCCTTCATGGAACATGTTCATGGGTTCGTGTTGAATCGTTGTAGGTCACCACAAAACGTTTGCCGCCAGCAGGGGTCGAACCTGCGACCTTGGGCTTATTAGACCCACGCTCTAACCGACTGAGCTATGGCGGCTGTGGTCGCTATCATGTGTTCATTCAAAAAGTAGTCTAGAAATGTGTGCAGGACTTTTCCTTCATGGAACATGTTCATGGGTTCGTGTTGAATCGTTGTAGGTCACCACAAAACGTTTGCCGCCAGCAGGGGTCGAACCTGCGACCTTGGGCTTATTAGACCCACGCTCTAACCGACTGAGCTATGGCGGCTGTGGTCGCTATCATGTGTTCATTCAAAAAGTAGTCTAGAAATGTGTGCAGGACTTTTCCTTCATGGAACATGTTCATGGGTTCGTGTTGAATCGTTGTAGGTCACCACAAAACGTTTGCCGCCAGCAGGGGTCGAACCTGCGACCTTGGGCTTATTAGACCCACGCTCTAACCGACTGAGCTATGGCGGCTGTGGTCGCTATCATGTGTTCATTCAAAAAGTAGTCTAGAAATGTGTGCAGGACTTTTCCTTCATGGAACATGTTCATGGGTTCGTGTTGAATCGTTGTAGGTCACCACAAAACGTTTGCCGCCAGCAGGGGTCGAACCTGCGACCTTGGGCTTATTAGACCCACGCTCTAACCGACTGAGCTATGGCGGCTATGGTCGCTATCATGTGTTCATTCAAAAAGTAGTCTAGAAATGTGTGCAGGACTTTTCCTTCATGGAACATGTTCATGGGTTCGTGTTGAATCGTTGTAGGTCACCACAAAACGTTTGCCGCCAGCAGGGGTCGAACCTGCGACCTTGGGCTTATTAGACCCACGCTCTAACCGACTGAGCTATGGCGGCTGTGGTCGCTATCATGTGTTCATTCAAAAAGTAGTCTAGAAATGTGTGCAGGACTTTTCCTTCATGGAACATGTTCATGGGTTCGTGTTGAATCGTTGTAGGTCACCACAAAACGTTTGCCGCCAGCAGGGGTCGAACCTGCGACCTTGGGCTTATTAGACCCACGCTCTAACCGACTGAGCTATGGCGGCTGTGGTCGCTATCATGTGTTCATTCAAAAAGTAGTCTAGAAATGTGTGCAGGACTTTTCCTTCATGGAACATGTTCATGGGTTCGTGTTGAATCGTTGTAGGTCACCACAAAACGTTTGCCGCCAGCAGGGGTCGAACCTGCGACCTTGGGCTTATTAGACCCACGCTCTAACCGACTGAGCTATGGCGGCTGTGGTCGCTATCATGTGTTCATTCAAAAAGTAGTCTAGAAATGTGTGCAGGACTTTTCCTTCATGGAACATGTTCATGGGTTCGTGTTGAATCGTTGTAGGTCACCACAAAACGTTTGCCGCCAGCAGGGGTCGAACCTGCGACCTTGGGCTTATTAGACCCACGCTCTAACCGACTGAGCTATGGCGGCTGTGGTCGCTATCATGTGTTCATTCAAAAAGTAGTCTAGAAATGTGTGCAGGACTTTTCCTTCATGGAACATGTTCATGGGTTCGTGTTGAATCGTTGTAGGTCACCACAAAACGTTTGCCGCCAGCAGGGGTCGAACCTGCGACCTTGGGCTTATTAGACCCACGCTCTAACCGACTGAGCTATGGCGGCTGTGGTCGCTATCATGTGTTCATTCAAAAAGTAGTCTAGAAATGTGTGCAGGACTTTTCCTTCATGGAACATGTTCATGGGTTCGTGTTGAATCGTTGTAGGTCACCACAAAACGTTTGCCGCCAGCAGGGGTCGAACCTGCGACCTTGGGCTTATTAGACCCACGCTCTAACCGACTGAGCTATGGCGGCTGTGGTCGCTATCATGTGTTCATTCAAAAAGTAGTCTAGAAATGTGTGCAGGACTTTTCCTTCATGGAACATGTTCATGGGTTCGTGTTGAATCGTTGTAGGTCACCACAAAACGTTTGCCGCCAGCAGGGGTCGAACCTGCGACCTTGGGCTTATTAGACCCACGCTCTAACCGACTGAGCTATGGCGGCTGTGGTCGCTATCATGTGTTCATTCAAAAAGTAGTCTAGAAATGTGTGCAGGACTTTTCCTTCATGGAACATGTTCATGGGTTCGTGTTGAATCGTTGTAGGTCACCACAAAACGTTTGCCGCCAGCAGGGGTCGAACCTGCGACCTTGGGCTTATTAGACCCACGCTCTAACCGACTGAGCTATGGCGGCTGTGGTCGCTATCATGTGTTCATTCAAAAAGTAGTCTAGAAATGTGTGCAGGACTTTTCCTTCATGGAACATGTTCATGGGTTCGTGTTGAATCGTTGTAGGTCACCACAAAACGTTTGCCGCCAGCAGGGGTCGAACCTGCGACCTTGGGCTTATTAGACCCACGCTCTAACCGACTGAGCTATGGCGGCTGTGGTCGCTATCATGCGTTCATTCAAAAAGTAGTCTAGAAATGTGTGCAGGACTTTTCCTTCATGGAACATGTTCATGGGTTCGTGTTGAATCGTTGTAGGTCACCACAAAACGTTTGCCGCCAGCAGGGGTCGAACCTGCGACCTTGGGCTTATTAGACCCACGCTCTAACCGACTGAGCTATGGCGGCTGTGGTCGCTATCATGTGTTCATTCAAAAAGTAGTCTAGAAATGTGTGCAGGACTTTTCCTTCATGGAACATGTTCATGGGTTCGTGTTGAATCGTTGTAGGTCACCACAAAACGTTTGCCGCCAGCAGGGGTCGAACCTGCGACCTTGGGCTTATTAGACCCACGCTCTAACCGACTGAGCTATGGCGGCTGTGGTCGCTATCATGTGTTCATTCAAAAAGTAGTCTAGAAATGTGTGCAGGACTTTTCCTTCATGGAACATGTTCATGGGTTCGTGTTGAATCGTTGTAGGTGACCACAAAACGTTTGCCGCCAGCAAGGGTCGAACCTGCGACCTTGGGCTTATTAGACCCACGCTCTAACCGACTGAGCTATGACGGCTGTGTTCGCTATCATGCGTTCATTCAAAAAGTAGTCTAGAAATGTTTGCAGGACTTTTCCGTCATGGAACATGTTCATGGGTTCGTGTTGAATCGTTGTAGGTGACCACAAAACGTTTGCCGCCAGCAGGGGTCGAACCTGCGACCTTGGGCTTATTAGACCCACGCTCTAACCGACTGAGCTATGGCGGCTGTGGTCGCTATCATGTGTTCATTCAAAAAGTAGTCTAGAAATGTGTGCAGGACTTTTCCTTCATGGAACATGTTCATGGGTTCGTGTTGAATCGTTGTAGGTCACCACAAAACGTTTGCCGCCAGCAGGGGTCGAACCTGCGACCTTGGGCTTATTAGACCCACGCTCTAACCGACTGAGCTATGGCGGCTGTGGTCGCTATCATGTGTTCATTCAAAAAGTAGTCTAGAAATGTGTGCAGGACTTTTCCTTCATGGAACATGTTCATGGGTTCGTGTTGAATCGTTGTAGGTCACCACAAAACGTTTGCCGCCAGCAGGGGTCGAACCTGCGACCTTGGGCTTATTAGACCCACGCTCTAACCGACTGAGCTATGGCGGCTGTGGTCGCTATCATGTGTTCATTCAAAAAGTAGTCTAGAAATGTGTGCAGGACTTTTCCTTCATGGAACATGTTCATGGGTTCGTGTTGAATCGTTGTAGGTCACCACAAAACGTTTGCCGCCAGCAGGGGTCGAACCTGCGACCTTGGGCTTATTAGACCCACGCTCTAACCGACTGAGCTATGGCGGCTGTGGTCGCTATCATGTGTTCATTCAAAAAGTAGTCTAGAAATGTGTGCAGGACTTTTCCTTCATGGAACATGTTCATGGGTTCGTGTTGAATCGTTGTAGGTCACCACAAAACGTTTGCCGCCAGCAGGGGTCGAACCTGCGACCTTGGGCTTATTAGACCCACGCTCTAACCGACTGAGCTATGGCGGCTGTGGTTCGCTATCATGTGTTCATTCAAAAAGTAGTCTAGAAATGTGTGCAGGACTTTTCCTTCATGGAACATGTTCATGGGTTCGTGTTGAATCGTTGTAGGTCACCACAAAACGTTTGCCGCCAGCAGGGGTCGAACCTGCGACCTTGGGCTTATTAGACCCACGCTCTAACCGACTGAGCTATGGCGGCTGTGGTCGCTATCATGTGTTCATTCAAAAAGTAGTCTAGAAATGTGTGCAGGACTTTTCCTTCATGGAACATGTTCATGGGTTCGTGTTGAATCGTTGTAGGTCACCACAAAACGTTTGCCGCCAGCAGGGGTCGAACCTGCGACCTTGGGCTTATTAGACCCACGCTCTAACCGACTGAGCTATGGCGGCTGTGGTCGCTATCATGTGTTCATTCAAAAAGTAGTCTAGAAATGTGTGCAGGACTTTTCCTTCATGGAACATGTTCATGGGTTCGTGTTGAATCGTTGTAGGTCACCACAAAACGTTTGCCGCCAGCAGGGGTCGAACCTGCGACCTTGGGCTTATTAGACCCACGCTCTAACCGACTGAGCTATGGCGGCTGTGGTCGCTATCATGTGTTCATTCAAAAAGTAGTCTAGAAATGTGTGCAGGACTTTTCCTTCATGGAACATGTTCATGGGTTCGTGTTGAATCGTTGTAGGTCACCACAAAACGTTTGCCGCCAGCAGGGGTCGAACCTGCGACCTTGGGCTTATTAGACCCACGCTCTAACCGACTGAGCTATGGCGGCTGTGGTCGCTATCATGTGTTCATTCAAAAAGTAGTCTAGAAATGTGTGCAGGACTTTTCCTTCATGGAACATGTTCATGGGTTCGTGTTGAATCGTTGTAGGTCACCACAAAACGTTTGCCGCCAGCAGGGGGTCGAACCTGCGACCTTGGGCGAACCTGCGACCTTGGGCTTATTAGACCCACGCTCTAACCGACTGAGCTATGGCGGCTGTGGTCGCTATCATGTGTTCATTCAAAAAGTAGTCTAGAAATGTGTGCAGGACTTTTCCTTCATGGAACATGTTCATGGGTTCGTGTTGAATCGTTGTAGGTCACCACAAAACGTTTGCCGCCAGCAGGGGTCGAACCTGCGACCTTGGGCTTATTAGACCCACGCTCTAACCGACTGAGCTATGGCGGCTGTGGTCGCTATCATGTGTTCATTCAAAAAGTAGTCTAGAAATGTGTGCAGGACTTTTCCTTCATGGAACATGTTCATGGGTTCGTGTTGAATCGTTGTAGGTCACCACAAAACGTTTGCCGCCAGCAGGGGTCGAACCTGCGACCTTGGGCTTATTAGACCCACGCTCTAACCGACTGAGCTATGGCGGCTATGGTCGCTATCATGTGTTCATTCAAAAAGTAGTCTAGAAATGTGTGCAGGACTTTTCCTTCATGGAACATGTTCATGGGTTCGTGTTGAATCGTTGTAGGTCACCACAAAACGTTTGCCGCCAGCAGGGGTCGAACCTGCGACCTTGGGCTTATTAGACCCACGCTCTAACCGACTGAGCTATGGCGGCTGTGGTCGCTATCATGTGTTCATTCAAAAAGTAGTCTAGAAATGTGTGCAGGACTTTTCCTTCATGGAACATGTTCATGGGTTCGTGTTGAATCGTTGTAGGTCACCACAAAACGTTTGCCGCCAGCAGGGGTCGAACCTGCGACCTTGGGCTTATTAGACCCACGCTCTAACCGACTGAGCTATGGCGGCTGTGGTCGCTATCATGCGTTCATTCAAAAAGTAGTCTAGAAATGTGTGCAGGACTTTTCCTTCATGGAACATGTTCATGGGTTCGTGTTGAATCGTTGTAGGTCACCACAAAACGTTTGCCGCCAGCAGGGGTCGAACCTGCGACCTTGGGCTTATTAGACCCACGCTCTAACCGACTGAGCTATGGCGGCTGTGGTCGCTATCATGCGTTCATTCAAAAAGTAGTCTAGAAATGTTTGCAGGACTTTTCCTTCATGGAACATGTTCATGGGTTCGTGTTGAATCGTTGTAGGTCACCACAAAACGTTTGCCGCCAGCAGGGGTCGAACCTGCGACCTTGGGCTTATTAGACCCACGCTCTAACCGACTGAGCTATGGCGGCTGTGGTCGCTATCATGTGTTCATTCAAAAAGTAGTCTAGAAATGTGTGCAGGACTTTTCCTTCATGGAACATGTTCATGGGTTCGTGTTGAATCGTTGTAGGTCACCACAAAACGTTTGCCGCCAGCAGGGGTCGAACCTGCGACCTTGGGCTTATTAGACCCACGCTCTAACCGACTGAGCTATGGCGGCTGTGGTCGCTATCATGTGTTCATTCAAAAAGTAGTCTAGAAATGTGTGCAGGACTTTTCCTTCATGGAACATGTTCATGGGTTCGTGTTGAATCGTTGTAGGTCACCACAAAACGTTTGCCGCCAGCAGGGGTCGAACCTGCGACCTTGGGCTTATTAGACCCACGCTCTAACCGACTGAGCTATGGCGGCTGTGGTCGCTATCATGTGTTCATTCAAAAAGTAGTCTAGAAATGTGTGCAGGACTTTTCCTTCATGGAACATGTTCATGGGTTCGTGTTGAATCGTTGTAGGTCACCACAAAACGTTTGCCGCCAGCAGGGGTCGAACCTGCGACCTTGGGCTTATTAGACCCACGCTCTAACCGACTGAGCTATGGCGGCTGTGGTCGCTATCATGCGTTCATTCAAAAAGTAGTCTAGAAATGTGTGCAGGACTTTTCCTTCATGGAACATGTTCATGGGTTCGTGTTGAATCGTTGTAGGTCACCACAAAACGTTTGCCGCCAGCAGGGGTCGAACCTGCGACCTTGGGCTTATTAGACCCACGCTCTAACCGACTGAGCTATGGCGGCTGTGGTCGCTATCATGTGTTCATTCAAAAAGTAGTCTAGAAATGTGTGCAGGACTTTTCCTTCATGGAACATGTTCATGGGTTCGTGTTGAATCGTTGTAGGTCACCACAAAACGTTTGCCGCCAGCAGGGGTCGAACCTGCGACCTTGGGCTTATTAGACCCACGCTCTAACCGACTGAGCTATGGCGGCTATGGTCGCTATCATGTGTTCATTCAAAAAGTAGTCTAGAAATGTGTGCAGGACTTTTCCTTCATGGAACATGTTCATGGGTTCGTGTTGAATCGTTGTAGGTCACCACAAAACGTTTGCCGCCAGCAGGGGTCGAACCTGCGACCTTGGGCTTATTAGACCCACGCTCTAACCGACTGAGCTATGGCGGCTGTGTTCGCTATCATGCGTTCGTTCAAAAAGTAGTCTAGAAATGTTTGCAGGACTTTTCCGTCATGGAACATGTTCATGGGTTCGTGTTGAATCGTTGTAGGTCACCACAAAACGTTTGCCGCCAGCAGGGGTCGAACCTGCGACCTTGGGCTTATTAGACCCACGCTCTAACCGACTGAGCTATGGCGGCTGTGGTCGCTATCATGTGTTCATTCAAAAAGTAGTCTAGAAATGTGTGCAGGACTTTTCCTTCATGGAACATGTTCATGGGTTCGTGTTGAATCGTTGTAGGTCACCACAAAACGTTTGCCGCCAGCAGGGGTCGAACCTGCGACCTTGGGCTTATTAGACCCACGCTCTAACCGACTGAGCTATGGCGGCTATGGTCGCTATCATGTGTTCATTCAAAAAGTAGTCTAGAAATGTGTGCAGGACTTTTCCTTCATGGAACATGTTCATGGGTTCGTGTTGAATCGTTGTAGGTCACCACAAAACGTTTGCCGCCAGCAGGGGTCGAACCTGCGACCTTGGGCTTATTAGACCCACGCTCTAACCGACTGAGCTATGGCGGCTGTGTTCGCTATCATGCGTTCGTTCAAAAAGTAGTCTAGAAATGTTTGCAGGACTTTTCCGTCATGGAACATGTTCATGGGTTCGTGTTGAATCGTTGTAGGTCACCACAAAACGTTTGCCGCCAGCAGGGGTCGAACCTGCGACCTTGGGCTTATTAGACCCACGCTCTAACCGACTGAGCTATGGCGGCTGTGGTCGCTATCATGTGTTCATTCAAAAAGTAGTCTAGAAATGTGTGCAGGACTTTTCCTTCATGGAACATGTTCATGGGTTCGTGTTGAATCGTTGTAGGTCACCACAAAACGTTTGCCGCCAGCAGGGGTCGAACCTGCGACCTTGGGCTTATTAGACCCACGCTCTAACCGACTGAGCTATGGCGGCTGTGGTCGCTATCATGTGTTCATTCAAAAAGTAGTCTAGAAATGTGTGCAGGACTTTTCCTTCATGGAACATGTTCATGGGTTCGTGTTGAATCGTTGTAGGTCACCACAAAACGTTTGCCGCCAGCAGGGGTCGAACCTGCGACCTTGGGCTTATTAGACCCACGCTCTAACCGACTGAGCTATGGCGGCTGTGGTCGCTATCATGTGTTCATTCAAAAAGTAGTCTAGAAATGTGTGCAGGACTTTTCCTTCATGGAACATGTTCATGGGTTCGTGTTGAATCGTTGTAGGTCACCACAAAACGTTTGCCGCCAGCAGGGGTCGAACCTGCGACCTTGGGCTTATTAGACCCACGCTCTAACCGACTGAGCTATGGCGGCTGTGGTCGCTATCATGTGTTCATTCAAAAAGTAGTCTAGAAATGTGTGCAGGACTTTTCCTTCATGGAACATGTTCATGGGTTCGTGTTGAATCGTTGTAGGTCACCACAAAACGTTTGCCGCCAGCAGGGGTCGAACCTGCGACCTTGGGCTTATTAGACCCACGCTCTAACCGACTGAGCTATGGCGGCTGTGGTCGCTATCATGTGTTCATTCAAAAAGTAGTCTAGAAATGTGTGCAGGACTTTTCCTTCATGGAACATGTTCATGGGTTCGTGTTGAATCGTTGTAGGTCACCACAAAACGTTTGCCGCCAGCAGGGGTCGAACCTGCGACCTTGGGCTTATTAGACCCACGCTCTAACCGACTGAGCTATGGCGGCTGTGGTCGCTATCATGTGTTCATTCAAAAAGTAGTCTAGAAATGTGTGCAGGACTTTTCCTTCATGGAACATGTTCATGGGTTCGTGTTGAATCGTTGTAGGTCACCACAAAACGTTTGCCGCCAGCAGGGGTCGAACCTGCGACCTTGGGCTTATTAGACCCACGCTCTAACCGACTGAGCTATGGCGGCTGTGGTCGCTATCATGTGTTCATTCAAAAAGTAGTCTAGAAATGTGTGCAGGACTTTTCCTTCATGGAACATGTTCATGGGTTCGTGTTGAATCGTTGTAGGTCACCACAAAACGTTTGCCGCCAGCAGGGGTCGAACCTGCGACCTTGGGCTTATTAGACCCACGCTCTAACCGACTGAGCTATGGCGGCTGTGGTCGCTATCATGTGTTCATTCAAAAAGTAGTCTAGAAATGTGTGCAGGACTTTTCCTTCATGGAACATGTTCATGGGTTCGTGTTGAATCGTTGTAGGTCACCACAAAACGTTTGCCGCCAGCAGGGGTCGAACCTGCGACCTTGGGCTTATTAGACCCACGCTCTAACCGACTGAGCTATGGCGGCTGTGGTCGCTATCATGTGTTCATTCAAAAAGTAGTCTAGAAATGTGTGCAGGACTTTTCCTTCATGGAACATGTTCATGGGTTCGTGTTGAATCGTTGTAGGTCACCACAAAACGTTTGCCGCCAGCAGGGGTCGAACCTGCGACCTTGGGCTTATTAGACCCACGCTCTAACCGACTGAGCTATGGCGGCTGTGTTCGCTATCATGCGTTCATTCAAAAAGTAGTCTAGAAATGTGTGCAGGACTTTTCCGTCATGGAACATGTTCATGGGTTCGTGTTGAATCGTTGTAGGTCACCACAAAACGTTTGCCGCCAGCAGGGGTCGAACCTGCGACCTTGGGCTTATTAGACCCACGCTCTAACCGACTGAGCTATGGCGGCTGTGGTCGCTATCATGTGTTCATTCAAAAAGTAGTCTAGAAATGTGTGCAGGACTTTTCCTTCATGGAACATGTTCATGGGTTCGTGTTGAATCGTTGTAGGTCACCACAAAACGTTTGCCGCCAGCAGGGGTCGAACCTGCGACCTTGGGCTTATTAGACCCACGCTCTAACCGACTGAGCTATGGCGGCTGTGGTCGCTATCATGTGTTCATTCAAAAAGTAGTCTAGAAATGTGTGCAGGACTTTTCCTTCATGGAACATGTTCATGGGTTCGTGTTGAATCGTTGTAGGTCACCACAAAACGTTTGCCGCCAGCAGGGGTCGAACCTGCGACCTTGGGCTTATTAGACCCACGCTCTAACCGACTGAGCTATGGCGGCTGTGGTCGCTATCATGTGTTCATTCAAAAAGTAGTCTAGAAATGTGTGCAGGACTTTTCCTTCATGGAACATGTTCATGGGTTCGTGTTGAATCGTTGTAGGTCACCACAAAACGTTTGCCGCCAGCAGGGGTCGAACCTGCGACCTTGGGCTTATTAGACCCACGCTCTAACCGACTGAGCTATGGCGGCTGTGGTCGCTATCATGCGTTCATTCAAAAAGTAGTCTAGAAATGTGTGCAGGACTTTTCCTTCATGGAACATGTTCATGGGTTCGTGTTGAATCGTTGTAGGTCACCACAAAACGTTTGCCGCCAGCAGGGGTCGAACCTGCGACCTTGGGCTTATTAGACCCACGCTCTAACCGACTGAGCTATGGCGGCTGTGTTCGCTATCATGCGTTCGTTCAAAAAGTAGTCTAGAAATGTTTGCAGGACTTTTCCGTCATGGAACATGTTCATGGGTTCGTGTTGAATCGTTGTAGGTCACCACAAAACGTTTGCCGCCAGCAGGGGTCGAACCTGCGACCTTGGGCTTATTAGACCCACGCTCTAACCGACTGAGCTATGGCGGCTATGGTCGCTATCATGTGTTCATTCAAAAAGTAGTCTAGAAATGTGTGCAGGACTTTTCCTTCATGGAACATGTTCATGGGTTCGTGTTGAATCGTTGTAGGTCACCACAAAACGTTTGCCGCCAGCAGGGGTCGAACCTGCGACCTTGGGCTTATTAGACCCACGCTCTAACCGACTGAGCTATGGCGGCTGTGTTCGCTATCATGCGTTCGTTCAAAAAGTAGTCTAGAAATGTTTGCAGGACTTTTCCGTCATGGAACATGTTCATGGGTTCGTGTTGAATCGTTGTAGGTCACCACAAAACGTTTGCCGCCAGCAGGGGTCGAACCTGCGACCTTGGGCTTATTAGACCCACGCTCTAACCGACTGAGCTATGGCGGCTGTGGTCGCTATCATGCGTTCATTCAAAAAGTAGTCTAGAAATGTGTGCAGGACTTTTCCTTCATGGAACATGTTCATGGGTTCGTGTTGAATCGTTGTAGGTCACCACAAAACGTTTGCCGCCAGCAGGGGTCGAACCTGCGACCTTGGGCTTATTAGACCCACGCTCTAACCGACTGAGCTATGGCGGCTATGGTCGCTATCATGTGTTCATTCAAAAAGTAGTCTAGAAATGTGTGCAGGACTTTTCCTTCATGGAACATGTTCATGGGTTCGTGTTGAATCGTTGTAGGTCACCACAAAACGTTTGCCGCCAGCAGGGGTCGAACCTGCGACCTTGGGCTTATTAGACCCACGCTCTAACCGACTGAGCTATGGCGGCTGTGTTCGCTATCATGCGTTCGTTCAAAAAGTAGTCTAGAAATGTTTGCAGGACTTTTCCGTCATGGAACATGTTCATGGGTTCGTGTTGAATCGTTGTAGGTGACCACAAAACGTTTGCCGCCAGCAGGGGTCGAACCTGCGACCTTGGGCTTATTAGACCCACGCTCTAACCGACTGAGCTATGGCGGCTGTGGTCGCTATCATGTGTTCATTCAAAAAGTAGTCTAGAAATGTGTGCAGGACTTTTCCTTCATGGAACATGTTCATGGGTTCGTGTTGAATCGTTGTAGGTCACCACAAAACGTTTGCCGCCAGCAGGGGTCGAACCTGCGACCTTGGGCTTATTAGACCCACGCTCTAACCGACTGAGCTATGGCGGCTGTGGTCGCTATCATGCGTTCATTCAAAAAGTAGTCTAGAAATGTGTGCAGGACTTTTCCTTCATGGAACATGTTCATGGGTTCGTGTTGAATCGTTGTAGGTCACCACAAAACGTTTGCCGCCAGCAGGGGTCGAACCTGCGACCTTGGGCTTATTAGACCCACGCTCTAACCGACTGAGCTATGGCGGCTGTGGTCGCTATCATGCGTTCATTCAAAAAGTAGTCTAGAAATGTTTGCAGGACTTTTCCGTCATGGAACATGTTCATGGGTTCGTGTTGAATCGTTGTAGGTCACCACAAAACGTTTGCCGCCAGCAGGGGTCGAACCTGCGACCTTGGGCTTATTAGACCCACGCTCTAACCGACTGAGCTATGGCGGCTGTGGTCGCTATCATGTGTTCATTCAAAAAGTAGTCTAGAAATGTGTGCAGGACTTTTCCTTCATGGAACATGTTCATGGGTTCGTGTTGAATCGTTGTAGGTCACCACAAAACGTTTGCCGCCAGCAGGGGTCGAACCTGCGACCTTGGGCTTATTAGACCCACGCTCTAACCGACTGAGCTATGGCGGCTGTGGTCGCTATCATGTGTTCATTCAAAAAGTAGTCTAGAAATGTGTGCAGGACTTTTCCTTCATGGAACATGTTCATGGGTTCGTGTTGAATCGTTGTAGGTCACCACAAAACGTTTGCCGCCAGCAGGGGTCGAACCTGCGACCTTGGGCTTATTAGACCCACGCTCTAACCGACTGAGCTATGGCGGCTGTGGTCGCTATCATGTGTTCATTCAAAAAGTAGTCTAGAAATGTGTGCAGGACTTTTCCTTCATGGAACATGTTCATGGGTTCGTGTTGAATCGTTGTAGGTCACCACAAAACGTTTGCCGCCAGCAGGGGTCGAACCTGCGACCTTGGGCTTATTAGACCCACGCTCTAACCGACTGAGCTATGGCGGCTGTGGTCGCTATCATGTGTTCATTCAAAAAGTAGTCTAGAAATGTGTGCAGGACTTTTCCTTCATGGAACATGTTCATGGGTTCGTGTTGAATCGTTGTAGGTCACCACAAAACGTTTGCCGCCAGCAGGGGTCGAACCTGCGACCTTGGGCTTATTAGACCCACGCTCTAACCGACTGAGCTATGGCGGCTGTGGTCGCTATCATGTGTTCATTCAAAAAGTAGTCTAGAAATGTGTGCAGGACTTTTCCTTCATGGAACATGTTCATGGGTTCGTGTTGAATCGTTGTAGGTCACCACAAAACGTTTGCCGCCAGCAGGGGTCGAACCTGCGACCTTGGGCTTATTAGACCCACGCTCTAACCGACTGAGCTATGGCGGCTGTGGTCGCTATCATGCGTTCATTCAAAAAGTAGTCTAGAAATGTGTGCAGGACTTTTCCTTCATGGAACATGTTCATGGGTTCGTGTTGAATCGTTGTAGGTCACCACAAAACGTTTGCCGCCAGCAGGGGTCGAACCTGCGACCTTGGGCTTATTAGACCCACGCTCTAACCGACTGAGCTATGGCGGCTGTGTTCGCTATCATGCGTTCATTCAAAAAGTAGTCTAGAAATGTTTGCAGGACTTTTCCTTCATGGAACATGTTCATGGGTTCGTGTTGAATCGTTGTAGGTCACCACAAAACGTTTGCCGCCAGCAGGGGTCGAACCTGCGACCTTGGGCTTATTAGACCCACGCTCTAACCGACTGAGCTATGGCGGCTGTGGTCGCTATCATGTGTTCATTCAAAAAGTAGTCTAGAAATGTGTGCAGGACTTTTCCTTCATGGAACATGTTCATGGGTTCGTGTTGAATCGTTGTAGGTCACCACAAAACGTTTGCCGCCAGCAGGGGTCGAACCTGCGACCTTGGGCTTATTAGACCCACGCTCTAACCGACTGAGCTATGGCGGCTATGGTCGCTATCATGTGTTCATTCAAAAAGTAGTCTAGAAATGTGTGCAGGACTTTTCCTTCATGGAACATGTTCATGGGTTCGTGTTGAATCGTTGTAGGTCACCACAAAACGTTTGCCGCCAGCAGGGGTCGAACCTGCGACCTTGGGCTTATTAGACCCACGCTCTAACCGACTGAGCTATGGCGGCTGTGGTCGCTATCATGCGTTCATTCAAAAAGTAGTCTAGAAATGTGTGCAGGACTTTTCCTTCATGGAACATGTTCATGGGTTCGTGTTGAATCGTTGTAGGTCACCACAAAACGTTTGCCGCCAGCAGGGGTCGAACCTGCGACCTTGGGCTTATTAGACCCACGCTCTAACCGACTGAGCTATGGCGGCTGTGGTCGCTATCATGCGTTCATTCAAAAAGTAGTCTAGAAATGTGTGCAGGACTTTTCCTTCATGGAACATGTTCATGGGTTCGTGTTGAATCGTTGTAGGTCACCACAAAACGTTTGCCGCCAGCAGGGGTCGAACCTGCGACCTTGGGCTTATTAGACCCACGCTCTAACCGACTGAGCTATGGCGGCTGTGGTCGCTATCATGTGTTCATTCAAAAAGTAGTCTAGAAATGTGTGCAGGACTTTTCCTTCATGGAACATGTTCATGGGTTCGTGTTGAATCGTTGTAGGTCACCACAAAACGTTTGCCGCCAGCAGGGGTCGAACCTGCGACCTTGGGCTTATTAGACCCACGCTCTAACCGACTGAGCTATGGCGGCTGTGGTCGCTATCATGTGTTCATTCAAAAAGTAGTCTAGAAATGTGTGCAGGACTTTTCCTTCATGGAACATGTTCATGGGTTCGTGTTGAATCGTTGTAGGTCACCACAAAATGTTTGCCGCCAGCAGGGGTCGAACCTGCGACCTTGGGCTTATTAGACCCACGCTCTAACCGACTGAGCTATGGCGGCTGTGTTCGCTATCATGAGTTCATTCAAAAAGTAGTCTAGAAATGTTTGCAGGACTTTTCCGTCATGGAACATGTTCATGGGTTCGTGTTGAATCGTTGTAGGTGACCACAAAACGTTTGCCGCCAGCAGGGGTCGAACCTGCGACCTTGGGCTTATTAGACCCACGCTCTAACCGACTGAGCTATGGCGGCTGTGGTAGCTACCATGTGTTCATTCAAAAAGTAGTCTAGAAATGTGTGCAGGACTTTTCCTTCATGGAACATGTTCATGGGTTCGTGTTGAATCGTTGTAGGTCACCACAAAACGTTTGCCGCCAGCAGGGGTCGAACCTGCGACCTTGGGCTTATTAGACCCACGCTCTAACCGACTGAGCTATGGCGGCTGTGTTCGCTATCATGAGTTCATTCAAAAAGTAGTCTAGAAATGTTTGCAGGACTTTTCCGTCATGGAACATGTTCATGGGTTCGTGTTGAATCGTTGTAGGTGACCACAAAACGTTTGCCGCCAGCAGGGGTCGAACCTGCGACCTTGGGCTTATTAGACCCACGCTCTAACCGACTGAGCTATGGCGGCTGTGGTCGCTATCATGTGTTCATTCAAAAAGTAGTCTAGAAATGTGTGCAGGACTTTTCCCTCATGGAACATGTTCATGGGTTCGTGTTGAATCGTTGTAGGTCACCACAAAATGTTTGCCGCCAGCAGGGATTACTCTGTGTGAAATAGTGGACGACTTCTCGTAAATTATCCACGTTGCTGTTTTACATTCTAACTTGAGATCTATAATTGTTGTTAATTATCGAAATAATCACATTTTTATTGTACACAACAGCTGCACTGTAGCTGCACTTGACTTGCGTTTATTATATCGATTTAGCACTTCGGACTGTCGCGATCCGTGAAAATGTTTAACGAAATAAGAGTCATGTTGTACTCGCCGTCGACTAGCTCCTTAGGAACACGGTATCGTGTCGATCTTCTGCAGTTCTGAAAGGAATAGTAAATACATCTATAAGGTTTCGTTTTCGAACGGGTAAACTTTTCTAATGCAAATTTCAGCGAAATTCCTCCTCTTTCAAAAGTTTTTCGTTTTTTTGAATTCTTTAGTCCTACCATCCCAGTAATATTTTTCCGAGGTGCCTCCCCAATTTTCCTCACCATATTTCCAGAATTCAATTTCTTTTAACGCACTGAACATTGATGTCAGCGGAGAGAGCTTCGTAAGGGTTCTGTTTGAGCTCTATCCTTGCGCAAAAGTATTCTTCTACTAGTTTAAGACAGCGTTACACTCATAAAGGTAGAAAACGCATAGAAACCAACCGGTTCCAGGTTACAGCTGTGAGTGAGGACAATATACGGCTCGATTGTTCCCATTTCGTCCTGCCCCCCTCTTACCGCAAAACTACCATCGGATTTCGTCGTCGAGGACATCAGAAGATCGTCCGGGCTGACTGAATGCAGATCGCTTCAATATTGCACAAAATTGAGAGGTAAAGGTACTAATATACCATACAGGTACATTTTTGAGGAAAACTTTTCAATAATGTCACAATACCAGTTTCTCTTTCTCATAATGAGCCGTAATCGTTGATTTTGAAGTCTCCACAAGCTTTCCTTGCGAAAAGAGACGAAAGGGAGCGGTTGTTTGATCGATTGAGTGGTCAGATAACTGATTAATCTGTTTCGAATAAACTCACACTGATCTCTCTCCCATAGTTCCACTCCCACTCCTTTCATCGGCTTCGTGTTGCACAACACTATACCTTCCACGGTGATGTTCTGCATTTTCGCGTCCGCTGCCACGAACAGCAAAGCAGCTACGACACAAGCGGTTTTCATCTGAACGCGATAAAATAATATTAATGTTATTAGGCACAAACGAAGGTGGCGGACTAAGGTGAAAATCTGCTACATCTGAGCTTGCTGCTTCATCAAACGGTGGACGAGAAATGTTGGCTTTAGAGATTTATTGTTAATTTATTTACGGTCTAACTTCAGATACAGCACAAGGTGAAGTTTGGAGGACAGCATTAACAGAACTAGGAACGAGAAGCCGCACAAGGCAGAAAAAATAGAAATAAAAATTGCATTTGCTGAGCGAGGAATTAAATAAGGGCTATAGGAACTTAATATCCATGTAGAGAAAGACTTTCGGAGGAGGCACAGCCCTACTGGTATTCGTTTTTTTGAAGCACTTCTTTCGGCAAATTTATGTAGTTTTTCGCCGCTTCGTCACAGCTGTCTCTAAACACAACTATTTTAGCTAAAAAAAAAAGTAAGGGTATTATAGAATCAGAACAAAGCGGTCTAACAAAGGGCGCAGGCTAATTTAATCGCAATTAAATTGTTGCATTCTTTCGAGCAAATCAGAAAATCCTACTAATAAATAAGCAAAACTATCGATGTCTGTGTGTCAACTCTGGGGTCCCGCCGCGATTGCCCGTTACTGTACCCCCTGTGACGTACGTATTTCATCAGTTCCTCGCCGACATTTGCTGTATGCTTTTTGTTCTTCGTTTTATTTGCTATTACAAATGTTTTATATATGTTTCCTACTATTTATAGTTCATTTGGCGTCCTGCAGGTCGCTGAATGGCTGGTACACAAATGAATAAGAAAGGATTCTGATTAAGACGGCTTCCGCCATTCGAACAGTCGTCGAACGTAAAAAGTGCTACACATATGCGGTACCACACAGCTGCTACAAATCAGAAAATTATCAGCAAGTTATGTGTCGTCGCAAACTTTATACTGCAAACAATTATTCATAAACTCACTCTAACTACAACTTATTGTTAGATCAGTGGATATCGTTCGTTCTTCAGCTTTTGCTTCGAATTTCTGCGTTCGACGCGCCGTTCGCTTTTCATGTCGAAATTTTCAAGTTCATGAATTTTATCTTTAGTTTTCTACACGTAAAATTTGTCAGGATTCAGTTACCGAGTGGCCGAGTAGCTACTGATGAAGAGGGTCTCATTTGAAACTGAATAGAACTCCTAGTGAACAAAGATGTGAGCACTAGCATTTGGACCAGAGAATTCGTGCTGTACACTGTAGGTTAGAGTTCAAAAATGTCGGTAGAAATTTAAGCTATTTGTACTTGCTAGAAGAATCTTCTGCAAAAGAATCCAAGGAACAGTGTTAGTTGTCAGCCTAATAGTGGAAAAGAGTGCTCATGGTGTGATGTGATAATAACACTGAACCTCGGAACCGAAGGTATTCGAATATATGAGACCAGCTATGGGATTTAGTTCCATCGAACTACCATATAACATAGCAATTATCTGCCGCATCCGGTACTAAACCAAATGCCCTTTTGTAGATTTTGTCCGGAAAAAACTAGTGCGTCATCGCAGCACTTCCAGTAGAGGAGCCTGCAGGCCGCCAAAAGAACTAATGAATAGTAGGAAATACATATCAAACATTTATAATAACAAATAAAACGAAGAACAAAAACCATGCAGCAAACTGATGGACTGGAGAACCGATGAAATACGTCGCTGGGAGTACAGTTACAGGCAATCGCGGCGGGACCCTAGAGCTGACAAACAGATATCGTGGTTTCGCTTATTTGTTGGTAGGATATATCCAATGATCTACCTACAATGTTTTTAGTATGTGCCAACTTCCAGATAAAAGAAAAGGGTAAAGTGGTACATATTGAATGTCCCATGGGATGCGCCATGCATTTGCCTTCAATTCAAAACACAGAGGCATATTGAATGCGTATTTGAACTATTCACTGACTTACGGGACCAGCCGAAATACCACGTCAGTGTCTTTAGCATCCCAGACAAAACTGATACCAATTTACCTGACCCCGGAGTGCTGGAAGGCTTGGACCGTGCGGGTATCAGTAGCACTAAGCGAGTCTAAGGTTACCATAATTAAACTACTTCTTTCATACCGGAACAGGTTTAGTTTACCAGATTTAATTTACCCAAGCTCTGTACTTGGCGTCTGCAATCACATGAGCCTAATCACTGCCCGAATCAGTGTCTTTTCCTTCCCTGGCAAGTCTGGTACTAATTTACCCCACCTCGGAAGAATGGAAGGCTTGGTTTGCCCAATCAGGGATCGATCGCCTTATAGTGCGCATTGGAGGAGCGTCTACTATCATTCCAACAGGGGCATATAATATAATAATAACAGTGCGAGATAATAATGATAATATAATAATAGAAATTATAATAATAATAATAAATATAATAATAATTTACAAGTCGTTGATAGTATACATATAATAAAAGCGATTTTTCATTCAGGGCCCAAATTCATGAACGGACGAGCGGTCCTTACGAAACCTTTAGCGCAGCAAGAACCAAAAAAGGAGTCGATGAGAGATTGCGTTTAACATAGGAAGTTTAGGATAAGCTCCCAAGTGCGCGCCGTTCACAAGTCGTTGTTGCTCATTCTACATATGAGCCATTCAAATGATGAATTTTCACCCAGGTGGTCACAACAATATCTCTCTTAACACCGACAACTCAGTAATATTCAATCGACAGGCAAATATAATAGTTCTTATTTTACTTCTAACTTCTACTTGTTCTTTTCCTATTTATTTCTTTCCATTTTTCCTGCCCGATTCATAACGTTGGAGAAACTGTTCCGATACTCTTACTCGTTTATCTGATGAGCTGCCTCTTCAAGCTGTTCAAACGTACGAGATATAATAAAAATAACAAAACTTTTATTCAACGCGCAACTGTCACGGCTAAATTTCTTGCATTCAGCACTTCTCCTTGTCCTTAGCGGTCAGGATGTCCAACGATACAGTCGTCATGTCATAGACGGAACCGATCTTTGAGGGCGGCACTTCGTACTGGGAAATGCGTTTACAACCCTAGAACACAGACAAGTAACAGATAATTCGACGAAATGTCGCTGAATATGCTTGATTTTTCTTTTTTCATAGTTTTTTCTAGGACACAGTTGTCCAGCTTTGATGTTTCAATGGAACCGGTTAAAGTTACGGCGACGTCCATGGAACGGAAAAAGTAGCCTTCAGCGATCATAGAGCGGTTGTGATACTATGAAAATGGAGAGAAATCCATCAAGGGCTAAATCACGGACAGAAATACTTGCGTCGAATATTCTGTTTCTGATGAAATGGCTAGCAAACCCACAAGCTTGTTGCTTACCGGTTTCTTCACGTCACAGGCATGAGTGATTACTATGTAGGGGTCGATTTTGCCAATTTCGTCCTGCTCGCCTTTCACCTCAAAATGGCCGGTAAGCGATGTCTTGGTTGACTGAAGGAGATCGTCTGGATTCACTGAAATTCGACTTTTGTAAATGGAATTACCTTTTGCAGGCAAATGAGCTTAAGTCATACACTCCCTAATCTAGTGGGGTAAGGAATACCCAGAAAAAGGGAAATCTTGTAGGCAGTAGGCATTCTGGTAAAAGGGTAAGTACCGAAGAGTTGGGAGATGCCATTACTTGCACTTACACCGTCCAGCGAAGGATCTCTATCAAAAATCTGAACCTCAGCTACTTAAACTAGTGAAGTAGGTAAAATTATAACAACGCTATCCTGGGAAGGTAATTCCATTCAGCATCGTGGAGACATTGGTATTTGGCCTAAACAATGACTTGGGGGGAACAGTGGCTATACCAAGTCAGTGTCTTCACCTTCCCAGACAGCTCGGTACCAATTTACCCGACCCCAGAGGGATGGAAGGCTTGTTTATTCCGGGGCGGGAACGATCGCTCGACCGTGCGAATGTCAGTAGCGCCTCTTACCACTGCACAACGCGGGTCCTCAACTCACGTGGCCCCATGAAATAAATACTTCTGCTTCTGAGATATAATGTTAAAACTTGCAAATGGTCTATTATAAAGTAGAATATCACTTACAAGGATCTCTTTCCCACAGTTCAACTTTTGCATTTGCCACTCGCAATTTGTTGCAGGTAACGACTCCTTTGACGGTGATCGTCTGTAGTTTAGCGTACAAGAGAGGAACACTGAATGCCAAGAACACGACAGCCGTCTTCATCTAAACTACGGATGTTTAAGGCATTGACTTAAATTCTACCGAATCATCCATAGCAAGAGGTCAGTCACAACTAAAATCAGTTCGACTAATACTCAAATAAGAGCCATTTGCAGTGAATTTACCAATAAGACAGATGAGAAATGATTAAATTCATGATGCTGTTTCATTTTTTGCAGTTTCTGGGTAAATGGATTAAAGTAGCAGTAGTAAGAAAAATATTCAAGTTCAGAGCGATTCACTTGAAACTGATTCATTTATATTGAACAATAGCGACTCGTTTTCATGCATATCAATTAAACGGGTTCCAGTCACGTCCAGCCACAATTCACCATCTGTGAATCTAACAAAAGAGTGAATCTGGTTTCTATTTTGATTGATGCCCTCAATCGAACTACGATGAATTGAACTCTGATAGACTTTATAGTTCAAAAACGCTATCCATTGAAGTTCCTACGGCGTTGATCAGTCCCCAAGGATGTGCCCCGCATTCGTGTTCCATTGAGAATCGCGAAGGAATGATGGATGCGTATTTGGCGCACCTGATGACTTCCGGGACCGCATCCCAAGTCAGAGTCTTCACCTACTCAGACAATTCTGGTACCAATTTCCCAGACCTCGAATGGTTAGCTTGGGCCAGGGTCGATCGCTTGACCGCGCAAGTGCTGGCAGCGACTCTTGTTAATGCTCTACTTCTGAAGTAATTCAGTATGCATGAATAGATACTGTAGAAAATGTTTACACCATTGGTGAATTGGAAAAAAATCAAGGATTAATCAAGTTTCTGACATGTGATAGTAACCTAATCAGCCGTGGATCCTAATCGGTAAAGAGCGCCTCATTGTTAATATCGTTTTCCCTAGAGGTGGTCATCTTATTCTTCTGCGATGGAAATACGCCTAGAAATAGAAAACCCACATAGGGTAAGCGTCTTGTGTTGTATCGTTCTTACCTTTTCCCCATCCTCCTCTCTTCTCCTTCTTCCCCTTCTCCTTTTCCTCAGTTTCCAAGTCGTCCGCGTTAATGCGAAAAAGGAGGAGTAGAAAGAGAAGGAAACGAATAAGAAGGTGAAGAAAGAAAAAAAGAAAATAGAAAATGATGAAAAGTTGAAATTTTCAGTCGCCTTTGCGCCGCAATCTGAACGCCGATCGAAGCCTCAAACTGGACGAGAGTGTGTTCAGAGTACATCGCGAGTTGATGCGCCTTTCGCCAGTTTTGGAGAGATTGTTGCAGAGAGGTGTTTAGTCCATTTCCGTGTAAATTTAGGGTATAATTTACCCTCACCTACAAGTGCTCGTTGTGCAGTGGTAAGAGGCGCTACTGACATCCGCACTGTTGAGCGATCGATCCCACCCGGGCTAATCAAGCCTTCCATCCCTGCGAGAGCGGGCGCACTTGCGCGTCCTCAGGGAGAGGCGGGGGGGGGGGGGTGATCAGCGATGACATCTTTACCTTTACCTTTACCTTTGTAGCAGACTAGAATCGTCCTTGAATTAGATAATCGTTTCAGAAAGCCGCACGATGCTCAACTTGGACCACTTAAAGTCCGACCAAAAGCATTTCACAGCTGTCGGACTCAATATGGCGGTGGATTGGATGTATGGCACACCGATTGAATTCTCAACGAATCATGTGGCTAATCGATCAATCCTCATCATCTCACCCAAAACTTCACATCAATATTCTTATTGTTGTTATTCAGCTGACCGATGCTTTGGCTGCGTCCTTTGTTCTCGAAATGTATGACATGGTATGTGCCATCGAAGAGGCGGTGTTGAATGTTCAGTGTGGGTGTTCCTTTCCATGACTTTTCCTTTTCCAATTTTTTCTGTTCTTCGTTTTCTCTCCAGTTAGACCTAAAGTCGTGGCTTGACTCCTGAGTTGTAGTTTTCACAATGAAAGTATGGTAGTGTACCGCCTCGTTCAGGTTACCCTGAGGCAATGGTGATACTTCTCTATCACATCGACAACTTCACACCTGAAACTAAGCAGCAGCTTTTGATGGTAACAATTTTGTATCCTTTTTCATACACTCTCAGATTGACAAATGAAAAAGTGAAAAACACAAAAATATCCAAACGAACTATTCGCAACTGGTGCAGTGGTAAGAGGCGCCGTTCCCACCTGCACGGACGAGTGATCATTCCTCGCCCGGAATAACCAAGAAGTTCATCTATCAAGGACGGGTAAATTGGAACCAGATTTGTTTGGGAAGGTAAAACACTGACATGGTAAAACGGCTGATCCCAGCAAGCCAATGTATAGGCCGAAGACGCATTCACCATGCTTCAACGATCGTGAATAGTTGCCGACTGCATGGCGCACCCGAACACTTCACCAAAGCCTATGTAACTTACATTCTTAACAGCCCTTCATTTAGGCCGCGGCAGCTCAAATTGATGAAATTTCGCTGCTCGAGCCATTCGTCGGCCTTTCGCCATCCATTTTCAAACGAGTGATGAAGGTGGGTTTAATTCTACCTTTTCGGACATCGGTCATAATCCTATTGCTATCAACAAGAGTAAAATTACAGATTCTTGGATGTAACAG
This sequence comes from Nippostrongylus brasiliensis, assembly GCA_030553155.1. Taxonomy (NCBI): domain Eukaryota; kingdom Metazoa; phylum Nematoda; class Chromadorea; order Rhabditida; family Heligmosomidae; genus Nippostrongylus; species Nippostrongylus brasiliensis. The sequence continues at coordinate 48,893,988 of CP130735.1, read as the reverse complement.
TAAGTACGATTCAGATCGCCGTTCTCAACGTAGAGGAATTGGAGAATAAATTCGAGGTGATCCGTGCGATAATCATCTGGGCCGCGGAGAACCACCATCGTGATGTGAGCTCTACGGCCTATCTGCTAATCTTTTCAGGAGAAAATCATAAAGGCAGCTCCTCGAAACATCGGCGCCGCTTCTTCTGCGTCTCTACCCATCGCATCCTCGCCTCGCTAGATCGCTCATCGCAGTATAAACATAGAATTGAACACCACTGCGGAGGAAAAAATGATAAATACGATAGAAATCGTAATAGCTCCTTAGATAACTATCGAGTTGTTTCAAATAGTTTAAACGTCATCTGCAAGAAAACATTTCTCTGAATTTCACAATAGTTATCGTTCAGTGGCAAAAATTTTAATAGCGGATATTTTCGGCTGAGAAGGGTACAATGACAAGAGGCGCTACTGACAATCACATGGTTCAGCGATCAATCCCCGACCGGGCTAAACAAGCTTCCCATCCCCCGGGGTCGGGTAAGTTGATACTAGGCTTATCTAGGAAGGTAAAGACACTGACGTGGTATAGTCACTGGACCTCGTAAGTTAGTGTATAGGCCAAACACGCATTCACCACGCCTCTACGCTTCTAAATGGAAGACGAGTGCATGGCGCGTACTCAGAAACAGATCATCGACGATCACTTTACCTTTATCTTTATTTGCAGCTCACAATGTCGCTCCTCCAACCGATCTCAATGGCGAAGCTCACCAACGCTGATGCTCATGCTCTTCATCGAATGGCCATGGAAGCCGGACTGGAGACGATGGCGGCGGCGATTTTCAGTCGCTACCACGGAATGACACCCACGTAAGTCCCTCATACCCATCGCTTACCTAGCTCTCTCGGTTTGTTTTGGGTAACTTCTATTAATTAACTTTAAGGCCTGAAGTTCGACAACTGTTCCGCGAGAACGCCGAACCACAAACCAACTTCGTCGATGAACAGAATGCAGTACGGTCAGATATGATGGCTGATAATATCTAAAACCCAAATTTTACCAACTTTGGTTTTAAATTACCAAGAGCAAATCTACAGTAACTATTCGCTTCAGTGAAACGGTGCCAAATCCCGAACGAAGACTGACGGCCGGCAAGAACATCAGCACTGCCGACGAAGACATGGACACGGCGCAGATCACCGAAACAGAGGAAGGTATACCGTCTCCCTTGCCCAGTGACCTCATCCTTTCTATATGATACCCGTAAACCTTTGAAGTTATGTTTTTATTATTCCTTTTTAGCGGTAAGCTCAGTGGTGGAGACCAAAGGTCTTTCGAGAAATCTTACGCTGATTGAATGAAATTTCGATCTAGTAACTTTGAAGGAAGACTAATCCAGTTCTCATATCCTAATAAATATTATTATTAATAAAGTTAAAATAAACTAAATCAAATTACAGGTGTTGAATGGAAAGCAACTCCACACGAACGCGAGGCATTCGAGCAGTTGGCGGCCTCACTCGACAGGGTTCACTTCGGCAGCGTTCCTCTCAACTGCGACACGACCGATGTCCACGTTGAGGTAATATATACCCTCTTACCAAGCCTTATCCATGATAGATCTGATGCTTTGGCAAGAGGCGCTACCTAAACCTGCACGGTCGAGCGATCGATCCTCGCCCGGGCTAACCGAGCCTTATACTGCTCAGGGATAAATTGGTACCAGACTTGTTAGGGAAGGTGAAGACACTGACTTGTAGAATGGCTGGTCCTCGCAAGTTATTGTATAAGCTAAAAACCTATTCATGATGCTCCTGCGACCCAGAATGGAAGACGAGGGCACGGCGCGTCCCAAAATGACTTATCAACAGCGACCGCTTCACCTTGGCCTTTAACTGCTTAAACATATCAGAAGCATATAAACACCATCATATCGAATCGAATCATCTCTCAACCTTTCAAGGTAAACTGCGGATACCTCGCTGGGATGAATACCCCACTGGTGTTACCCTTATAGAGACATGACGGATACGGCCAAGTCTAAATAAGACAAGTCCAGCAACTTCCCATATTGAGCTTACCTCTGTGGTTGGGTGAACTCCAACTTGGTAGTAGACTTGTCTGGGAAGGTGAATACGTTGACTTGTACACTGCTGTTCCGGCGGCAAGTCATTGTGTAGGCCGAATACGCATTTAGCTCTGCCTCTACGATTCTGAATGGAAGACAAAGGCATGGCGAATCGTTGAGTGTCAGATCAACGCCGATCCTTTACCTCTCATGTTTAAGATTCACTACGCTGGTCGGAGAGAAGCCGCCAAAGACAACGCCGTCAAGCTATTCTTCGACTTCGAAATCGATCAACCATGCGTTAGCATCTAGAGATGAGGGATAGTCTGTATTTCCAAAATTTACGCAATAACCTCACAAATTCCAACTAGTCTACACCTCGTAAAGAAAGATTTTTGTGTCAAAATAAACTAATCTGCTGGTGGCAGAATACAGCAAACAGACACACTCAAAACTGTAATACAACTGAAATACAACATGAAACAACTATGTATGAAATGATGATGACTGTACAATATGCTGCTATACATTAGTCGAATAGATAAACTCTAAAAATTCTATACAGATCTATCAAAGAAAATGATGTGATATAAATGAGAGGAATACTATGTGGTAAGATAGTAATCGATAAGAATAGCAATCTTCAATACAATAATTCGTAATTACAGTCCTTGACAAAAAAACGGTGTTCATCATGAAAGGTTAGGTATGTCATAAGCAGGAGTGGGCAGCGCACATAGAACCTAAATCAAATCCTGCTTATTTTTCGTCATTCTGAACCATTTTAGAAATCTCTCCCCACCAACCCTTTTCTGCGTGATACAGTCAAAAATAAGAATTCAGCAAATCAATTAATCAATCAATTAGTCTCACAAGATCAGAAGAATACCCACCTCGTCCAACCTTTGGAGATAGTTGATGAAGTGAATCTCTATCCAACATGGTGTATCGAGAATAGTCATACGTCGGTAGCTTTTGCCAAATCCTTTCACAAAGGATACTCGACAAATACATAAATTCTACAAGAAGTAGTTGAGCGACTTTTGATAATGATTTTCAACGTTTCAGTTAAAAAAGGTTTCAATAGAAATTCAAAAATCTCACATTTTTAGATGATTACTCGAAAAAAGTCGCGAAACATAGATGAAAGGCTTACTATTAGACCACATCAACACTATAAAATCTGTTATTTTTCATAACTTCTGAATTTCCCTCTTAATAAATTATAGAAACATATAAATTCATACGAAAACTTAGAAAGCGGACGTAAAACTGAAAATAGAGCGACGACTGACCTGAAGTGCGTATACGTGAAGGTATCCCTGTTGCCGAGCCTCTTCGAGAAGATTGCCGAACATACTTTCATCGAAAATATCGATCGTTCGACCTAAATAGTTTCGTTTGAAATTATATTTCCAACTTGGATCTGCCAACTACAATGACTCATTCTAAGCAACAGCAACCAAACTACTCGTGAAAACCAAGAAAAGTAGAACATAATTCATTCAAAATAGATATCGATCAAAAAGCAGACGTGGAAAGAGAAGAAGGGAAAGAAAGGAAAAAGGAGAAGGAAGACACTTCATCACTATTATTGACTTACTTTCGACGTCTTCAGCCTCTGCCACACCGGACAGCCGATAAACCGTTGATGTATCATCGCCCAAGCGCTTAGCATGAAGCGGTGCTTGGACAAAGAGCGGAGACTCGCTTAGGCAAGTGATGGTCGTTTTACCGGCCTCGTATTGCATTTGCATACCCTTTCCTGAAGAAAAGGAAACAATTAAAACAAGTATATATGAGCAAGTAACGTGTAAGTATAGATTACTTAGTAGGCCTACGAAATTTTAAAAAATAAGAAAAGAAAAAATGCTTACCTATCTGTCCTCGGACCGGAATCACCCCAACTTGTCGACTGCTGTTGCCGAGCGAACCGAGACTGAATCTGGTCGGATCGCCAGAGCCACAGAATCCGTCTACCCACAAATTCAGCGTATGACAACTGAACGGATGTCCTACCTGAATAGAGAGAGGACAAATAAAGTAAAAAAAAAGTTAAATTAATAAAAATAAATGCGCTTCAACTTGCTCAGAGAATGATAGACTTACGCGATCTTTAAACTCATAGTGAAGAATGTTGACCACAGTCGTATCATCTGAGGTTCGTTCCTTACTACGTGATGGCCTTTCGATCTCCGTTTCCGAAACCGGCATTACGTGCACTGTAGTACTGTCTTCTTCGGTAGAGGTTCTGGAAAAAATAATATCAATACTGAATAAATAAATGACCATTTAATATCCTCTCTTGTAGGTTGATACGATTTCTACACAAACCGGGCCCACATTCATCACTGGTAAACCCCGATAAACCCCGAGATATAGCCTGTGAACGGCGCGCACCTTTCTCTACGTATCCTAAACTTCCTATGTTAAACGCAAACTCTCATCGACTCTGCCGTCTGGCTCTGGCTGCGCCAGCGGTTTCGGAGACCGCTGGTCCGTTCGTAAATTTGTGCCCAGGTTTCAGATAACTCCGTTTGAAATAAAACAAACACTGAAGGAAACAGTAAATTGAAGTGGCGAGCTGACTACACTTACAAAGAGCTTTGAGGCACTTGAATATGAATGATAAACGCAGTCCGAGACTGTGACATAAAGGTAAAGGTGTCGACGTTGATCAGTCCTTTAAGAACGCGCCATGAACTCGTGTTTCATTCAGGTTCGTAGGGCATAACGAATGCGTATTTGGCCTCTACAATGGCTTGTTGCACGCTTTACCAAATCAGTGTCTTTACTTCCCCAGGCGAATCTGGTACCAATTTACCCAACCTCGGAGAGATAGAAGGCTTGGTTAGGACGAGCGAGGATCGATCGCTCGACCGTGCGGGTGTCAGTAGCGCCTCTTAGCACTACATCATGCAAGATTGTGATAATAAAAGAAAAAAATATAGGTAAATATAGGAACTTGATATAAGTAGTCAATATAATATACATGAAGTAAACAAAAGGAAAACTGACGCTGATGCGGAACAAGCTTCTACAGTTGTCGGAGAAAGTTGATCATCCTCACCATTTGAAACGCTTGTCTGAGCAGTGGGCAACTTCTGAATATTTGCTGCTTGATCAACAAAGACTCAAGGTCTACAGCCCCTTCAAGCAAGGATAAATAAATAAAACCCAAAATAAAATCAAAACGGTAAAACACTTGCTTCAGATTGTACATTGGCTTCACTTCTTGTGTAAGGGTTTGGAACAGTGGTAGCTGTCGAAGTGGACGGAGAAATCACCGAGGACTGCCTTGGCTGAAATATTCACAAATGTCAGTAATAACTAAAATACGAAGAAGAAAAGACAAAAAAGAAAGAAAGATAAATACCTCCAGTTGGATATACGTACGAGCCTCAGGTGGAGGAGAACCAGTTTCCATGGCCACTGTAGGATTAGTGTTGAGACAAATGCCAACGTTCTCACCAAATCCGACACCATTAGGGGGTAACGGTGGAAAACGTTGGGAGGGATATTGCTGGAAGGGATTCTGGTTTGGATGTTCGGCGCCAAACCGACAATGTCCCGGTTGGTGTTGCTGGAAAAGTGCAGCTGAGAGATATAAGAAGGGAGAAAGGAAACAAGCAAAGGAAGAAAGAAAAATTAACGAAAAATCACAGACCTCCCGATTGTATGCGGGCGGGGCTGGGCGATGATTGGCGAAGTTCGTCGGAGGAATCGATCGGTACTGATCCTCATCGGGAGGAAGAGGAGCATCGGCTATCCAGCGGTTGTCGTGCGGTACTGGAGGTGGCCTTGAGGAGGGGTCTGATGGCGCTGGTGCAGTCCAACCAGTTGTAGGTCCTTCACAAAAACAAGAATTCACCTATCCATTCATTATCGGCCACTGTTGAGATCAAGATTGGTTAATAGTCTCAATAGGGCGCCAAATGAATTTCACAGCCAAACAAAACCGACTAGTACAGAAACACTGATTCACCGACTCGCCCAGGGTTTATTCAAGGTTTATTCACTGCTTAATCGGGATTTCTACGAAGTCTAACACACTTTAATGGCAGGGGTAAGGGTTTGAAGCTCTAGTAACGTTGTATAGAGCGCAAATAATTCTAAATAAACCCCTCTGCGCCGCGTCACCGTCTGCTTCAATTAAGGTTTACCTGGGTTATGGCATTCAGGAATCTGGGTGAAAACCTAACAATCCTAATGATGAAAGGAAAGCAGAGTAGACAGTACCAGTGTAAGACAGACGTTCAATTTTTACCCGGTGGGCTTGAATACTTACAGGTGATGAGCTTTTCTCGAGCCTCTGCTCCAAACCACTAAATCAGGTAAATTACTCCAACTCACTCGATTTACTGTCTCATCTTCCCCCTCCCTCATCCACCTACTTTATCAAATCCAAGTCAGCACGTTCCGACAAACAGCTTCATATAGCCGAAGAGAAGGAAGGGGGAGCGGGTGCCATTTGGAAGCTACAAAACAACGCATCGAAAACATCACTACTAAATCGATACTGGGAAGACGTACTCAGCTAGGCGCGGTAAAGAAAGCTAATGGCTCCATTCTTGAGGTACTACGGCTTCCCGTGAATTTGCCCAAATATACGTTAATGAAAGAGACAATAGAAGGTAAGGGAGGATGGATGATACGATAAGGGCACCTAAAAGATGACAGAACGTCTTCAGAGAATACCACTTATTTGGCCGGGGCTACCAGTGACTAAAGGCTCATTCATACTCGGAAGCAAAGCAAAGCAGTAACAATGAGGGGCAGGGACGTAGGGAAGGCAGAACAGTGGCCAGTCCGAGACCGTCGCTGAGAAGATAACGGATTCAATATGGCTAAAAAGTGTTTCTATCAGAGGTTCCTTCCACCTACAGCGTTGCTTAGCTGCTGAGTATGAATATGCCCAAGGATTCGAGAATGCTGGCCATCAGGAGAAACGAAGCTATCATGACACTGATCGATCACAGAAGAGAGTCTTCATTTCCAAACAAAACAAGAAATCACTAAACCTCGAAAACAAAAACATGAAAAAAACACTTAAACCGAAATCGACTATACCTGCGGCGTTGGATGGGAAGAGGATCCTATCAAGGTGACGATCATCAGTAATACTGTCGTGGATTATCTGGTCTATAATGCCACCGATACCGAGAAAACTATCGGAATCCGTCGCCGGTTTGACATGTTGCATAGTTACACCTGCAAACCGCAGTTTTATTCACACATATGTTCACTTATAATGAGCCAAATGGTATTCCCTTTGAGCTGATCAACAAATGAACATAACAAAACAGTAGAATTATACAAACAGCAAATGAACAGGAATAACTGTCCGTTGAAACCTAGAAAACCAAAAATGAACATGAGACTCCACAAGTAAAGGAGTATCTCAATAGACGTTTTGAACGTACAGATAGAAAACCGAAGTGGAGAACGACACAGAAAAAAAGGGAATGTACTTTATCTAGGGCGCAAAAAGAAAAAGCGGATCTCGTTGAACTCGGCCAACCAACGTCACTCTGCAGAGTCCAAAGCGATCAACTTCAAGCAACAATTTGCAAACGTCTTACCTCGAAAACGAGGCTAGAGAGACGCTTTTGAAACGCGGTTTCCTTGATTCTTACCTGAAGAACGTTTACACCGCAGAACCTGAAATTAGACCAAATTCGAAGGAAATCTACTTTCGGTTCTGTTCAACAGCTAGTTTGAGAAACATTCGAAATGAAAAACGATGAGCATATCGAACGTCAACGATGAGGATTACGCGATTTCTACCCCCGAGTAGAACACTTAATTTAATTCCAACATCATTGCATAGCCTTCGAGTTTTCTTTTAACCCACTCCATTTTTTCTTCCAGGTTATTATACCCCCTTTTCGAAGAGTACGGTCTAAATTACTGCCAATATCGGAGACAAAAAAAAATAAGAGAAAAGTCGAAACGAGTGAAGGGCGCCCGAATCAGCTGACGAAGCTGTTGCTTCTCAAATTCTTCTCCTCGTGCTCGCTGGTGGCACCAGCCAAAACAATCGAACAATATGCAGCTGAAGGAGCCCCCGAATCACTATTTCAGCGTCGGATGTTCAACAGAACAACAGCCAAAACGGCCACCTGAATGGAAAACGAAGGCATGGCGCCTCCTTAGGCGGCTAATTTGGGAACACTTGAAATCAAAATCTGTAAGGAAGACCCGGCCACAAAAGTACAGACATCGGTCATATTCTTGTAAAAGACAAGCGCTAAAAATAAAATCGAGCCTGGAATTTAAAGATATGCTGTGGAAGCGCTCTAGCATCAAGGTACCCCGGATAGGTCCGACACGCGGATTCGAACTCTGCCCGAGACGCAATTTTTGAAATTTTTATGAATTTGTAATCGCTTAATTCCAGACGAGATGCTAGCAGCAAACGAATAATAGCGGCGACAAATGAATGATTGGTAGAATACTTTAGCTATAGTGTCCAAGTGACGGTAGCCAGACCTCTATTATGCAAAATCAATCAAATAACCAGCTATTTCGGTGCGATTAGAACTACAAATTAACTTCTCGCTATCGATCCCACTAACGAAAGCCCTCGCGGTGACTAAGAGGTGCTTCGCGTGAGTGAGACGCGCTTTGTCAGCATTGGCAATTGACATTCCCGTTCGGAAATATCCTTTGCAATTGATCGACAAAATAGAAAATAAATGCAAATAGTGAATAGACATAGAAATAGTTCGCTTACTATCGTTCAGCGTATTCTGATTATAAGAACACCCTAACAAATGCAGATCAATCATGGAAAAATATAGAGAAAAATTGCCCTTAATTCGCAGATTGAGGCTGGAATAAAGCTCCTCCCTTTTATTTGAAAGCGTACTCAACACATGTATTCTTATTACTCAACAATCTCCAAGTTCTTTCATATTTAAACGTTGGTAGTGATGGCAGTATTTTTGAATTCTTTCCTGTCTTACGAGCTCGAAACGCTAGAACGTTAAATAAAACTTATCATTGTATTATTCTCATTATCCATCTATTACTAAATTATGCAGTACTTCGTCGGATATTTTGATTGCTCAAAAATTCTCCCAACTAAAGAAGCATCGCTGCTGGGGCGTAAATAAGCTGATAAATTTTGCAAGCACCAAATGGATATACATAAGAAAGCTAGGCAGGTTTCAAACAAAAAAAAAAAAATTAAGCAGGGAAGATCACTGAAAACAAAAATGAGCTTTTCACATTTTCACCCCTTCTCATCGAACTCGATGGAAACTAACGAATAACCTCACAGAGCCGGAAGGAGAAATTCTTTCCGAGGCTGGTTTGATACAAATGTGCCAGCATTTTCTACAGCTAATATGAAAACACCTATCCAGATTTGATATGATACACTGACGAAGCGAGAAAAACGAAGATTTGTAATCCCCCAAACTGGTCTAACTGGACAAGATTACAACTTTACAACGAGAACGGTTACAAAAAATTATCATAATCTACAAAAACGAAAGTATGATAGTGCTGCGCATGAAAGATTAAAAACGAAAAATAGATAAAATAAACGAACAAGAAAGAGCGGATACGAAGAACGAGAATATGAAATGGGCTCGAAAGCGCCTAGAGGCTCTGTTCTGACCTTCTGACTACTAGACACCATACTTCGCATAGTATTAGATACCTAACAGTATTAAAAACATGTTCTCAGTGAATACCACAATGAAAACGTCGGTAAAAAGGCTAACGCGATTATGCAAGCGGCTGCGAGCGTCTGTCGCATTGGAGCGCGTCAACCAATTTGGACATGGCTGGCACCGGAGTTCCAATGGAACCATCATTTTTCCACACCTTATGATGTATACATAATATTGATAGAAAACTGGTGTACTATGTTGGGTTGAAATCTTTTTCAAAGGTTTCCATAGTGGCGATCGAAATTTCGGCCTGGTACCGTCGAAAAAGGGGCGAAGTGGAAGAAATGGTTACGGGGCTGGTAAGAGGTAGGGCAGGGCATACAAGCTGCTCGATACTATGGTGGTTTTGAGCGAAAGTTGATAAGATGTTATCATGGCATATCAAATCGCTTGGGTATATAAGAATGATCTCTGGCCATTTTCCGATGCAGTTCGTGCCCGTCGTCCATATGGCTCATGCGAGATGAGGTGGTGTCTTCTGCTGGTGCTTCCTATTGTGGCTGTTCGATCAGGCAATGACAGGACTTGTTTCACCGGAAGCGAGGTTTACCGAGAAGACGTAAGTAAGGCATCGTGAGGGTATTTTTCAACTCTTAACTATAATTTTTATAGGTGAAGAAACGGCGTCCACACACGTACTGCGTTAAGTTCAAGCTGGGAACGATAGCAAAGTGTTCAGTCACAGCGGTTTCCAAAGGAGTCTCTTCGGTTGGCGAGGTGAAGTATTTTACTACTAAACTGGCCGGATAGGTGGCAGACAAGGGTTCGAATCCTGCCTAAATCACCATTTTTGCAAGGAACCTAGAATTATCGTCGAAAGATCCGATAAGGTAAAGGTAAAGGTATAGGCACGGTGTTGATCAAATCAGGCGAGGTCCAGCTGCTATACCAAGCCGGTGTCTCTATAGTAGTACGTTCTAGACGGGCCCGCGTGGTACAGTGGTAGGAAGCGCTGCTGACACCCGCACGTTCGAGTGATCGATCCCGGTCCAGGCTAACCAAGCCTTCCATAACTCCGGCATCGGGTAAATTGGTACCAGACTTGTCTGCGAAGGTGAAGATACTGACCTGGTATAGCGACTGGCCCCCGCAGGTCATTGTATAGGCGGATGCGGATCGATCGCTCTACCGTGCGGGTGTCAGTGGCACCTCTTACCACTCTACCACGCGCCCATCCAATCATGGGTATTTGCAGAGTATTTGCGACTTGGAAGGGGGATCGATCATATGTCACTGCACCAAATGCTCAGAGGATGATGGTAGCCTTATGGAAGTGAGCGGAGAGCTCTTGATTTTTATAAAATGGAAATAAAAACTTTAATGATTTTACATTTTCAGACAGCAATGACAAATACGAAGCCATCCCTGGAAAGAACTAGAGAGAAAGACTGCCTTCGCAATGTGATTTATTATTGGGGAAAACATAGCAAATCGATTTGGAACTCAAATCAAAGGTCTACGCCTAAGGGCACTAGAGTATCAACAACTACAACAATGTCAAAAACTAAAACTAAAACTCTAAAAAAAGTTGCCGCAAAGAAAAAGGTCACCAAAACCATTCGCATGTCCAAATCCATGGGCTCTATGAGCTCATTATCCTCAAATAATCCGCCTATGCCGAGCTCGTCAGAATCTCCACCCCGCCGCCAGAGAAACATTAGCGGATCCCAACCGGACCGCCCTATTATAGGTAAACTTTTATATTTACATTTGTATTGAAATTTTGGAAATTTATGAAACATCATTTGTTGCAGATGATCGCAATACGAGACTTCGCCCATGGTGTATGTAAGTAACTTCGCCCATGGTGTATGTAAGTAACTTTTTATTTCAATAAATGCGCCTGAGTGTGGTGATAGATCTTCAAAAAAGCAGTTCTCAATAGTAATTGCCGCTATCATCTGGGTAGAGGTACAGGTAGAGGTGCCGGCGTTGATATGTCCTCTATGGACGCGCCATGCACTCGTCTTCCATTCCAATCACAGAGTCATGGTGAATGCGTATTTGGCCTATACAATGACTTGCGAGACCATATACCAAGTCAGAGTCTTCACCTTCTCGATCAAGTCTGGTACAAATTTATCCGACCCCGGTGGGATGGAAAGCTTGGTGATCCGAGTGGGGATCGATCACATAGCCTTGCAGGTGTCAGTAGCGCATCTTACCACTGTGACACGCGCGCTCCCATCATCCGGGACACACACCTAAATCACTCTTCCAAACAACAAGAGAATGTTTGTTACGATATTTAATGGTGAGTGTATATTCTTCTTGCAGAACGACCCAAAAGCCGAAAGAGAATTATTGTGAGTTGAATAATTCACTTAATCCCGCTAATTATTACAGAATTTCACACCAGTTAATGTCCCCTGTTTCTTTTTTGTGACTTTCAAAAAGTTTGGGTGTTTTTCGCGGGCACTTAGACAATGGCGAGCCAGGGGAGAAGTACGTTGTTCTGATGACGCTGAGCCCGTAACAAAAACTGCGACTTATGGTGGATTCGAACCAGCGTCTCCGGCTGATTTGGTGTGGTACATACACCTCCGAACCGTACGTGTGGGTTCGAATTCCCACCAAGTTACAAATTTTGCGAAACGCCTAGCATTTCTATACTACCTACCAGAGACTAGTAAAAGTAGACTGTAAAAGGAAGAGGAGCTTAAAGTTGATGGAAGGTAAGGTCAGTAAAGTTCGCCGCAATAGAGTTTTACCTACCCTTCCTGAACTTTCAAAAAAAATCAAAGAACATGCCATTTTTGAAAAGAATTCTAAGCTACTTGTTGCAGGATGTCACTCTACATGAAGCTGTTCTGGCTCTTTGGGGCGATATGCGTGTTGATGATTATTCAGCTGATTCTGATTCGTTACCTACGAAGGCGACAGCATTCGGTAGCCTCACATTCGTTCACTCCTCCGTCTGATGCGACCCTCTCTGCAGATCGGAAATCTCAGCAAAGTCTGCAATCGGCGATCAGTAGTATTCTGAGTAAAGTCCGAGAAGCACCGAAGTCTACCCACACGGACACAATGCCAACTCAATCCGATCCGAGTGATTTCTTCCCGCCGGAAGCTCAGAAAACGCCAGAGGCACCAACGAAGAGTGCAAAATTTGCCGTTCGAGGTGATCGAACCTTCCCACTCGCCGGGCCGTCGTCGGCCGTTCAGAGTGTGCAGCGCGACTCGTATCCAGATCCTGAATATTATCGATTTCCTAGAAAGAAACCATCAAAAAAGCCAGTGGTCAAAGGCTGGGAATGGATGTGATGCAGCAGAGTTTTCAATCGTCAAGAAACAATTGAACCCTAGTAGCTATTCATTTAGAAATGTTAAGATTTTACCTTATGATGGTTGTTGTTCAGACATGGATGATGTTGATGAGGTTGAGGCTTAGGTTTTATTCATTTATTAAAAGTAATAAAAGTGTTTGTCTTGACGCTCAAAATGTATGATATATAAATATACCAACAATAGTCAATCACACCTTTTAGGTATGTTTATTTTCTCCCGAAACGTAAAAGAAACAGTTGACCATCTTCACAGCCATTACTGCGATTCAGAATACCGTGTCGATCCAGTCTTCGTCGACTCCAAACTTGGGTAATTTAAAACTGGTGAGTTAAACCTGGTGCGAAGTTAATGGTTTAATTATGGTAACATCGAGCCCGTGTGGTGCAGTGGTAAAATGCGCCAGTGACACCAGCACGGTTCAAGCTTTCCATCCCTCGGGGCCGGGTAAATTGCTACCAGACTTGTCTAGGAAGGTAAAAACACTGAGATGGTGTAGCTATTGGCACCCGAAACTCATTGTGTAGGTCAAATACGCTTTTATTATGATTCTACGATTATGGATGGAACAAGAATGCCTGGCTCGTCCTTAGAGGACTAATCACCGCTGATACCTTTACCCTTACCTTTTTATGTAGGGTCAACTGTTATTTACATTTAAAACACTCCATACGTTCCTGAACAAGACATTTAGGTCCTTTCTGATTTCGCTTCTCTTTTCCCTAATTTTCACTATTTTTTTTTTTATAAAAATTTCCCTCTTTTCTCTAAATTCTTCTCTCTTTCTTAGCTAACTTTCCTATTTTTGTTATGCTCTTCACAAACTTTTGAAGTGCTCAGGTTCAATAACGTTTCATTTAGTTTTCATTTCTCCTACGAAATCGCTTTCTTACCCAGTCGTGACCTATGGGTCTTTAGGCCCCTGCAGACTCGACGACGCGACGACGAGCATTCTCGTCCAACGCGTGCAATGCAGTGTGCTGACTGTAGAGTACACGGCACCGCTTGGACGAGAATGCTCGTCGTCTCGTGTTTTGCTCAAGTGCACTTATAACGGGGAATTCGACGCGCAAACTGCTCGTCGTCGAGTCTGCAAGCCCCTTTTGGCCACCCGTCTGATCAATAATTCTTGGGCCACCCAACTGATCAATTTAGCCACCACAGCGGCGATTGCTCGGCCGTTCTGTTTCCGCAATGTATTTTGCGCAGCTATTTTTCACAATTATTCTTTATATTTACCTTTAATTTTCATCATTATCCTACCATAGTTATGTTACTACCTCTGATGTATTTCCTGCACTTCGAATTGGGTTTGATCGCCTTTCTGCTGTTGATGCTGGTCTTAGAAACAAATACTTCTGTAGTTCATGCTATTTTCGTTCTTTCTTCTTCATATACTTTTTCTTTATCATTTTTCACATGACCCTTTCTTGTCTCGCTGTTTCTTGGTTCTTCGTTTGCCTCTGTTTCACATTTCTCATCTTCTTGCTAATGGGTGCCCTGTTCTATAGCTGAGTCAAGCTCTATAGGTGGCCTGGTGGTAATTTATCACGCGTGATGTTAAGAAGTGATTATCCTTCTACAGACCTTATCAACCTGGCGAAGCTATAGAGAATGGCTCATTTTAGTCCTGTCACTTCTTCGGAGCAGTCCATGCATCGCTCTGCACCAGCCGAAGCCAGCGGCAGGTATCGGGCTAGTATTTGCCCGGACAAGCCTCCGACAGTCGGCGGGCGGACCTCCCCGAAGAGGGTCCGCCCTCACATATGCCAACCGAGGGGTCGCGGATTGCGACACTCCCCCGGGGCCAAAACAAAATAACATTACATCAAATATATCATATCAACGAAGATCGGCCGTTGTGAAGAAGTTGCCCATGTCGTTGCGGAGTGGGGTGGTGGCGGTTGAAGTTGAATTGTAGTTGAAGTAGAAGTTGGTGGATATAGTGGCAGTTGCTCGAAGTAGTGGTAGGAGTTGCTCGGAAGTAGTTGAAGTGGATTGAAGTTGGTCGATGTTTGTTTGTAGAGTGGTCGATGGAGAATAACTGATCATATAACTTCAGTTACATAAAGGTGCAGTGTTTATTTAAAATTATTATGCTCTCGTCGGCATTTCATTAATGAGCGTGTCGAACGCGTCGTATAAGTGACACGACAAAGGTCAAGATCACCCACACTGCCTGTAGCATGTAGCACATGCCTCTGCCTACCCACAGGGTGATAATTGTCAGTGACCTCACAAGGGCGGCGACCGCAAAAGGGCTGCATAGGTAGGTTATGCCCATTATTAGTGTTAGCACGACTGCTGACGCGGCCGCTATTCTCCACTTTTCTCTGATTACATTCAGAATTGGTTTCACATCTGGGAATTTCAAATCCTTAAACCAATGTAGAGGTTCTGATATATAGATTTGCTTGCTGTTTAATGTATCTACATTCTCCATCCTTTCATGGAACAACAGCGTTCCAGTGATCGAAAATCTTTCCGATTTGCCACCGCAAATTGTTAGGCATTGTTTGTGTACCAAAGCGTTTGCAAAATGGAGGCTCACAACTCTAGTTTTATTTGAGTTGTCGCATTCTAGGGAAAATGCGTGTTCTTCGCTCACTACTCCGTTGATACACTGTATACGGCCACCAGAGCTTGTATACGCCATTGCTGAATTGATGACGCATGAAATTACAAACATTAAAGCAACGAAATTTGAATTTCGGCCATGATACTGAGGAAGATAATTTTTCATATCTTTACAGTGGTGGATATGGTTTTGTGTCGAACTCGACGTTTCTTCCATATGATCCTCTTCTAGGCCGCGTTCGAACGTCTTTATGACCTCATACGCTCGCGTTTTCGCTTGCCGCTGAGGACCAGTTCGCGGTGGAGGTGTCGGCAATTGGCTGGTTTCATCAGCGCCGGAAATAGGATATTGAGTGTCAGGCATACTGCGTAGCTCCAGAGGATATAACTTGCTTATTGGCTTTTGCAGGACATGCTGATTAGGCATCCGCACTCTGACAGTTCGTATTTGACCGTCTGCACTTCGAACAATATTTTCAATTCTGCCATATGACCAATTTCCTCGCGGTATGAGTTCTTGTTCTATGAGAACTATTTCGCCTATTTGTGGAAACTGACGAGGCACGCTTCGTCTCTGCGCTCTTTTGTTCGTCTGCGAATCTCTTAGTGCTGTTAGGTAATCGAGGCTCCATTTTGTCCAAAATTTGGAAGACGTTGTCTCCGAAAACATCAGTGCTTCTTTCACTTGAGCCGCAGTTTGAATAAGCTCGGGATCATAGGATGGATCCAATTTTTCTGACTCCAGTTGATCACTTGGAATCGAAAATCGAGCGTTTCCGCGTAGAAAATCAATCGGTCTTAGCGGAATTTCACTCAGATCACTGTTGTGAATCTTCGTTATCGGCCTTGTATTTAGAATTGCCTCTATTCTGGCCATTGCAGTACAAAGTTGTACGAAATTCAACCTTTTTCTGCCAAAAGTCTTTTGTAGCGCTCTTTTTACCGAGCCTACCAGTCTCTCCCATACACCTCCCATCCAGGGGGCTCCAGGTGGGTTAAACACCCATTTTATGCCTTCTGTGGCACAGTAAGACATTACTGTATTCTCTCTGTTTTCATCGTCTTCGAACAGCTTCTGTATAACTTTTTGGCCAAGTTTGAAATTGGTTCCACAGTCTGATCTGACGTATTTGGGAACGCCTCTTCTTGAAATGAAGCGAATAAAGCTGCTTAAAAACGCGCCTGTTGTCAGGTCTTCAACGACTTCAAGATGTACTGCTCTAGTCGTTAAGCACGTGTATAAACAAACGTACATTTTTTCACGGGTAACGCTCTCGATCGGTCCCATGAAATCACATCCGACGTTTTCGAATGTTTTTGATACAATCACGCGATCCTTGGGCAATGGCGCCATTTCTGGTAGTGCAAAGGGTAAACCATGACATCTACGACAGACCACGCATTGCCTTGTATAGGCCTTTATTATGGCTGATGGGCGCGGTATCCAGAATCTTTGCCGGATTAAGGTCAAAATCTGTTCCTTGCCGCAATGCGCGTTTTTTATATGAGTGTCAGCCACAATCAACTTGGCCAGATCCGATTTGTACGGTATGAAAATAGGTGATTTTGTATCCTCAGGAATGCAGGCGTTTTGTAGCCTGGAGACGTACCGTATTATGCCTAGGTCGTCCATTTTTAGTTTCTTCTGGGGATAACGCTTTTGCAAGTCGTTTATTTTATATCCGCTCTGTTCTTGGATAATTATTACGCTCTCGGCTGTCGCAATGTCTGATGCGGTAATTTGAGAACCAACGGAGAACTTGCGCAATAGTGTCGTCTGTATATTCATCGACCTGTTATTGTTAGTGCTCTGCTACCCAACCGGACCACCTCAATAACTCATTGTTCGGCTGCTACCCTACATCAATTTTCTTTACCTAGCCATTTTCCTCTTCGTCCCCTTCCTCTTCCCTATTATTCATGCTACCCAACCTTACATGAGCTGAGGTCTGTCGAGCTATCCTTCTGCTCATATTTCTTCTGCATGACTGAACTTGAATTGATACCCATAACACTCTTGGCCGAAAAAGATTCTTTGGAAGTAGTTTAACTACACTAACAAGGGAGGTTGCTCAGCGTGCTCCGAAGATTCACAACAAGACCCATACTGTTTTGTAGAGTATCGAATGACGATTACAAAGGTATGGTTTGTTTTTGCTACCTGCAAATGGGTGGCCCAAAAAAGGTGAAAAACCTTGAAAACTAACCAGTGGCAAATGGGCTTCTAGATCGCAAACACCAGAGATAACACCAGAATCGACCAATTCAAAAACAAATGTAAGATTCGTGATCAGCGCCCGAATAACCCCTGTACACAAAGTTTGAGCTAAATCGGTGATTTTGACCTAATCAGTCTTACGAGTGTTGGGTAGTTGTACCAAGGTCCACTAACCGAGAATATCTTTCTTCCTATTGTTCCACTTTTTGGACTCTAATCAACACAGAGACTCCCATTTGAATGAGTTTTTGTTTAATTTTCATCAGGATAGATCACTTGGGCTGTTGACAAATCCGCAATTCACAAATCTAACATCGGCTTTTCCCATTGTGTCTGGCGTGAGCTTGCTAGGGTCCGTGGTAACAAAATTGGGTAGTTGGGTATAAATCACCGATTCAGCCCCAACTTTGTCTACGGGGGTTATTTGGAGCGCTGATCACGAATCTGATATTTGTTTCTGAATTTGGGGTCGATTTGGGTTGGTTACGGTAGATATGGGTCACATACATATGCACTAGAAGACATCGTCGTTTGTGCGTACTTCGTTGGCCATACTCCTCCCAAACGCGATTCTATCCCGCAACTGCAACAAAATTACAAAAGGAGCGTATTTTGGTATCCAGTGTAGGAAGGTGAAACAAAAGGACAGCAAAGGGACCGATCCACCGACCATCAGATTGAGAGTCCTGCATGCTACCCACTGAGCCACAATGATACGATAGCTGTCAGTTAACACCTAGAAGTGCTCTCGCCACTAGTTTCTCGCCACTAGTTAGTGGTCAAGATTTCTTGCTTTTTTTCGGGCTACCCATTTGCAGGTAGCAAAAACAAACTATACCGTTGTCATCGTCATTCGATGCTCTACAAAACAGTATGGGTCTCGTTGTGAATCTTCGGAGCACGCTGAGCAACCTCCCTCGTAAGACCTGGGCTAGTCTGGCATAGTGGTAATAGGCGCAACTGACACCGGTACCGTCAAGCGAATGAGTTTGCTTGAGGCTAAACAAGCCCTTAATCCATTCCGGGTTGGTTTAATTGATAGCAAACTTGCATGGAAATATGAACACACTGACTGGGTATAGTGGCTAGCACAAGCAGGTCATCGTTTAGGCCGGATACACATTCACCATGCTACTACGATTCTATTAGGTTGGCAACTAAGTTCGTGGACTGTTTTGCAGTCGTTACTTCTAGCAAGCACAACTTGCTTGAATGCTGAGCAATTTAATTTCACTTTTTACCTTGTGATAGCGCATATGAAGTAGTTTTCAAAACCACTCATAAACCCTGTTACTTTTCTTTGCTGGGAAACTTTTTCCGCTTGAAATGAAAACATTCAAAACCAGCGTTTACCAAGTCCTTCTTCAAGAGTACCTGCTTAGCGACTATGTTGCTGAAGCGTTATAATTTGTGTGTGCAGAATCTGGGGATGATGTTTTGAAATGATTGATGGTACTCAAAAATATCAGGAGATATTGAGCAAGCAGTTCAGAACGAAAGAAAAAGTGCACTACGGATGACCTATGGAGCTCGTTCGGAAGGCCGTAATTAGTTCATCCGAAAGAAATCAGAGCTCGGCAAGATCAATGTTGACATTCGAAGTCAGATGCTCAAATAGCTCAACTAAAAAGGTTCTGCACTATTCTAGTTTTTCTGTAAAATTGGCCAATAATTTCCCGTGCGATTTGACCCATCGCGGAGATGGGTGGGTCGGATGCCACAATTGAACGTCGAGCTTGCTCTAAAAACGAATCACTTGTTCACAAAGTGGTAACGCGCGATGGGATGAGGACACTACTTGATAATTGCTCACTTGCTAGCCGGCCACCCAAAACAAAATGAAGGCCGCTACAGATTCTCAAATCCACCCCTCACAAGAAGCTGATGATCTCAGTCTGGAGGTTCTACGAAGGTGCCGCCTTTCGAGAATTGATCGGTGGAAGTGTCAGCATTTACCTAGAGCCCTACGCTCTTTTGCCTTGCTGTGTACAGGTTGAACTACGCGGTAGTCGGTCGAAGCAGCTCTCTGAAAGTTGCGTCACCACTCATCAAGGCACCGCCAAACATCACTCTTCGTTTCGATCACTCCAAAAATCCAAAGATGTAAGCTGGAGGGCTCTTGTTTATGCCTGGTACAGTACAGATGTAGCACTTTATAAATAATACCTATTTTGGATTTTCCTGCATTCTCTGGGCGATGACGATCCAGCAATGAGATGTAGGTCAAAATGCACCTATGAAAATAATTTTCCTCAAAAACTCAGCATTTCTGAGGAAGTGGAATGGGGCATCAACCTGATAGTGAGGAACTACCTGTTCGTTTTGATGGTTCATATGTCGTTTGGGTAACCTTTCTCTTTATTTGGTAACTAACGCTTTTGTTGAAGGCGTTTGAGAGTCCACGAACTTAGTTGCCAACCTAATAAATGGAAGACGTTGTTCACAGAGCCACGCATTCGTGTTCCGTTTAGAAAGGTAGAAGCAGCAACCCGATCTCTTTACCCGCACTTTCTACCTTTGTTTATTTCCATTTCCTACGCTCGTCGGATCAACCACCATAAACGTTAGGCATCAATAAAATGATGAAATAAAGTTGACGTACAGGGTGTCCCAAAAAGATGTATAACCTGTTTGAAATGCCGTAACTTTGGCGAAACTGAACCAATCAAAACGAGTCAGAGCTCGAATGAAAGCTAAGAAAAACGATATTCTATGGTACGTGTTTGGTGAGGATTGCGCCATGTGCTCGATCGTGGACTCGGATTTTGTACCTGATTGATAGTGCATGGGGTATATGCTTGCTCTACTTTGGTCGTAAATAAGTGATATCGCTAATATGAGTTACTTCTGAGGCAGTGAACATATCGTCTTGTGGTAGCTTTTGGTTTAGCGTGAAACAGCATCAATATCGATCAATAATTGTAACCACTGTTTGCGAAGCTGAAACTCTTCCAGCAGCGATACAATCATAAGGAGAGAGTTTAGAGGGATGTAAAATCTATGAACCATAAAGATCGTGCCATGCACCTGTCCGAGCCGTCGGATTCTAGACTTGATTGAAAGGTCACGGATAACATGCTTGTTCTACTTTGGTCGCCAACAGGTGATATCGCTGTTACGCGTTTCTCGTGATGCAGAAAACATAAAAAACCTCGAAGTATAACAAGTTTAACAACATAACAGTTGCTATTACATGCTGATTACAAGAGTCTTGGGTTTTGAACAGAGTAAGCAGTATTGTGCAAAATCATCCTAAAGTACATGTTAAAGTTGTTACGTTTTGATGTTCCTATGTGTAGTGCATCGAGAGAAACGCGTAACAGTGATATCACTTGTTGGCGACCAAAGTAGAACAATCATGTTATCCGTGACCTTTCAATCAAGTCTAGAATCCGACGGTTCAGACAGGCGCATGGCGCGATCTTTATGGTGCATACATTTTACATTCCTCTAGATTCGTTTCATATGATTGTATCGCTGTTGGAAGAGTTTTAGCTTCTCAAACAGTGGTTACAATTATTGATCGATATTGATGCTGTTTCACGCTAAACCAAAAGCTACTACAAGACGATGTGTTCACTGCCTCAGAAGTAACTCATATTAGCAATATCACTTATTTACGACCAAAGTAGAGCAAGCATATACCCCATGCACTATCAATCAGGTACAAAATCCGAGTCCACGATCGAGCACATGGCGCAATCCTCACCAAACACATACCAGAAAATTTTCTTTTTCCTTAGCTTTCATCCGAGCTATGACTCTTTTCGATTGGTTCACTTTCTTCAAAGTTATAGCATTTTAAACAGTGTATACATCTTTTTGGGACACCCTGTATATGATAAGTGCTTATCATGCACGCTAACCACCGCTCAGATCACGGAAATCACATAAACTATGGCTTATTAACAGTGGGACAACATTTTTCACTTTACACCGGTCTTCTAGCGTCCCCACTATTTCTGGGGCCGTATGCTCGTCTCACCCGAGATTGCTGGGGGATGGGGACTTGTCCCCGCGATGCCGCATGATTGGTGTCGGCCCATGCAGCCTCCGCTCTTACTCGCTGGTTCCTCCCCCTTGTCCCGCCCACTCAAAAGTTGGGTGAGACGAGCATACGGACCCTGGTAGTAAAAGTATAGAATTCGTTCGCTGGATCTCTGATAATGGTAGGGGTAACAGGAGCCATATCCACCCGTACGGTCGAGCGATCGATCCTCGTCTGCGCTATTTGAACCTTCCATTCGTCCAAGGTCGAATGAACTACATAACCTGTCGTCGACTAGTCTCCTTTTTGATTTTTCATTCGCTTATTTTCAGGTCAATTTTCTGTAGACGAAATTGTTCCCTCATGCCTCCCTTTTTCAGTACAAGAGTGTCGTTGAAGTCGGAAGACAGTCCGGCACATTTCAAGCAGCCCGCCTTATATCTGAAGCAGCTTCGCGAGAGAGGAGACTGCCGGTGAGAAATTGTCACTCAGGACACGTTCGCTCAAAAATATTCCTAGAATATTGTTATATTTTTATAGCTTGTGCGATGTGGGACTCTTGACGGATCTTGGAAATGAATATGTTCATTCGGCGGTCGCTGCCGCTCACTGTCGGAATATTGCCAGAGTAAGAGCTCAGTCAATATGACTTGGTTAAAAATTTGTTTTTGGTAAGGGTCCCATGAGTCTCTGTTGGCTTGGGTGTTCCGCTGCATATCGTCAATTTCTGCTGAAATTACCCGTTCGGAGGTGTAGCTTTAGTATTTCACTAATCTTGATTTATTTATTCACGATTGTCCTAACAACATAATTGAAATAGAGTAGTATGTAACATGTGGCTCTTGCACGTGACTAATGATGTTATTAAAAATCATAATAGTAATCATATTGGTAAATTTTCATAGAATTCTCTTGCGTTTTTCGAAATCATACTTCTGAAGATTTTTGTGTAGAAGCCTGTGGTGTCGTGGTAAGAGACGCTACTTCTACCCAAGCGGTTGAGCGATTGATCCGGAGTTTAATGAAATATTGTCAAACCTGTCGGAAGGGAGACTTTAGCTTGAACAGCGCGTATCCTCGAGGCCAAATACGCATTCACCAAGCCTCTAATAAGATTCTGAATGGAAGACGAGTGCATGGCGCGTCCTAAGGAGGACTGATCAACGTTCTCCACTTTACCTTTATTGGTTTAGTTTATGCAAACCCGAAATCCACCGTTCCGATTTGATGTACGCGGATTCAAACCCGATCTAGTGATGAGTGTTGTTCACTGGATGTACAGCGGTGACGTGAGTTTGTTACGCTTTGCAATCAGAATGTAACACTAATAGGTAATTATTACAATACGGCCTGCGTAGTGCAGTGGTAAGAGACGCAACTGACATCCACATTGTCGAGGGTTTGATCCTCGCCCGGCCTAACCAAAGCTTCCCCCCATTCCTCCCGGGTCGGCTAAGTTGATACGAGTTTTGTTTCGGAAGGTCATTACACTGATTTGGTATAGCGGCTGACCCCCCCCCCCATTGTATAGGCCGAAAACGCATCCACCTTTTTTATTTGAGATCGAGGAGACATTTTGAAATTTAATTGAAGAATTAAAAGAATAAAAATTTTGTCTATATGATCATTTATATTTGAATTATTCTGCTTTTTGCCGCTTTTTGTTTAGCGGTTTCTAGGTTGCCGTAAACAGAAAGACACGGGTTCAATTCCCGTCCGATGTCAGCGTTTTGCGAATAATCTAGTATCTCCAAATATTTATTTATTTATCTACGTCCAATGACGAAAAATAAAAAAATAAAAAAATAATCAACAAAAAAAAAAACAAACACCAACATAAAACAGCACCGATGGAAGGAGATGAACGCCGTAGTCTCGTCCTGCAACTAAGTAATATATAATATAAATAAAGAAGTCTATTTGAATTATTTTAAGATCAACGTGTTGATGAAGGACATGGCGGAGATGATGTCGATTACTAACAATCTTGGTGCCAGCGTACTTCATCACCTTTTCGAGAACGCTTTAAGAACTATGGTTAAAGAAAGTAACTGTCGTATAGATGTTCTGAACATTGCTACCCATCCGAGAACTGGAGTAGGTCATATTTTTCTGCGGAAAAGTCTAAACGCTCATCACCATGAAACATCAGGTATCATCGGAGACGATCACTTTCATAGTACGTAGTATGTGCGATGAACATGAAACAATTTCCAGACAAGAGATTACGGTATGTTACAGTAATCGTTGACGCAAATGGTGGTAAGTTCAAAACACAATTACAGCGCTTGCAACCGTGGGCGATCAGAGCACTGGTAGCTGCTTCGGTGAAAACATCCAAGAAAGTTGCGCTAATCAACTCCGCTCTTCAATGGTAGGCAATTTTTGTACTAACTTGTAAAAATAGGACATTTAGGTTAGATTTGAAAGGGTGCTGTTGACCAGATTATGGGCCCACGTGGTGCACTAGCAAGAGTCGCTAGTTCCGCCAGCACGGTCGAGCGATCGGCCCGCACAAGAGTCCCATCCAATCAAGATCGCCATCCCTTTGGTCTCGGGTAAACTGGTGCCAGACCTGGCCGGAAAGGTGAAAACACTGCGACTGGTAGCTGCAAGTTGCTGTATAGGCCAAATACGCATTTACCGTGCCTATAGAATTCTGGTTGGAAGACGAATGCATGGCGCATTCTTATGTGACTGATCAGCGCCGGCAACTTTATCTTAGCATTTTTGAGCAGATCGGAAACAAATAGTCATCCATCATTATGAATTGAACCTCTTAATACTAATTTACGGTAAATTACAAAAACTACACTTGAGTGGGTAGCTTCTTGGGATGAATACCCAACTGGTAATATCCTGAACCAAACAGGGCTAACTTTGTCGTAATGGGGCGCGGTTAGAATCGTCTTGAAGTTACCGGGAACTCGTTCAACCTAGCTTTCCAGAACGGTCTCGGTTGTCAGGTTCTTTGTGAATTGGAAACCGCGGTAACTTCACATTGAAAAAAAAACCGTTTAGTAAGACTGCGATAGGATCCAACGGCGGAGTCGTTGGTTTTATTGCCCTTTAGGGTCGTGCTCAGTCGACGACCAATACGACACGACAATGATAAGAGATAGCGGCCGGTGTCGTATTGGTCGTGTCGCGCTTGTCGTATACGACAAGTGCGACAAGGCATTTGCGTTGCCGAAGTTGCCGTATGGGACGAGTACGACACCGCGTGTGCGGCGTCGTGTCGTACAGGGTTGTGTAGAATTGCGTGCGAGAAACACGCGCTTTTGCACCAATCCTTTTTCCTTTTTTCCTCGCTAGAAAATAGTATTTCCAGAACTTTTTAATTTTTAATTAATTTTCACGTTGTTTCTTTCTGTTTTTTGGTTTTTTTCTCGTTATTTTGCTAACTTCGTTGTTTACTCACCCTATACACAATAAACATTCACCAGGACTCATCAGTAAGGAGGTTCGACTTCCTTACTGATCAGCAACATGTCATCTCCTAATAAATCAAATTTGTTCCAACTTCGCATACAACAAACTGTACCTAACATCAAAACTATGGCAAAATTAAAATGACAATTGATACAAAAAATACGTTTAAAAAAAGAAAAACGACGACAGGAACGCCTATTCTATAACAAACATCTTCTAGGGAACCTGTTGGAAAAATGGCACACGTCATACAAAAAACAACGAGGAAAAACAACAAAAAACGAGAAAATAGCTAAAAAAATTGGCAGGGTGCGCGCGCTCAAAACAGCTGACGGCCCGCCTACCGGTTGTAGCGTACGCAATTTGCGGCCCCCGCAGCACACTTTACACTCATTCGCGCGCGGCGAACAGTGCGGCGATTTGTCGTGTCGCATTGGTCGTCGACTGTGCACGACCCTTTCGGGTTACTTTGATCAGCAGAGGTTTGATCTCGAACTAATTATAATTACTGACGAAAGATCAACAAGGTTAAGACTTTAGTCCTCCGTTATCATGAGCAGAAACGGCGCTCGATTCTAGGCTAAGGCAACCAGACAACATTCGCTACGTGGACATTATTGTGTCGAATATTGCCATAGATGATATGAATATTAGAGAAGTTGAAGCGTTCCAGAGAACGCTGAGAACGGTAAGCTCAGGCGCTCCTTTCTGAAGTACTTCTATTCGGAGCAGTTCAGCTTCTCCTCAATCCAACCACCCGTGAGTTGGTCTCGGTCGTCATCGATAACGCCGGAATCATTACGATTAATATGGATAAGTCGAGATCTGACCGTCAGGTAAACGTTCGGAGGTAAGACTGCGTTCATTAGAGCTGTTGAGATGACGGGAACGTATATTTATTTTATTCTCATGCATCTGACGTGCGCCATACAATATCAAGAAAGAAACCACAATAAATGAATGAGACAGCAAAAACGAGGGTTATGCACAAAAGAGTACACCAAAACCAAATAGAGAAACTGGCATTTATGATATCACTGTTGATATCACCACGTCGACTCCCTTGACGGGGCCTAACCCCCCTTGGCGTCATCACTTTCATATTTTTGTTAAAAAGATTAATAAAGTCGGTTACAGTTACTGCCCATTCCATCACGGATAGAAAGACTGGGCACTATTCAACTAAACGGACACCAGTACTCGATTTTTTTCAGTCGTGGATACTCTCTGGAACTTCACTTGGGGTGGTTATTTTGGGTCCAGAACACAAATCTGCTGTCCGTTTTTCACGTGGGTGGTCTCGGACCACTCATATCGACTGCTTGAGTGGTACGGTCAGGATCACCAATTCCGCTGGAACTTTGTCCGTGGGGGTTCTGTGGTGTCCTAAATAAGGAGGTGAAGTTCGTTTAGCAAATGGCGGCCGAATCGGGTAGTTATGGAGGAGTCACACCAGATAAGGTCGGTAGATAGCCACTTATAACTACCCGATTCAGCCGCCATTCGGAAAACGAACTTCACCTTCGTATTCAGGACACCAGAGAAGCCCCGTGCAAAAACTTTCAGCGGAATCGGTGATCCTGACTGTACCACCCAAGTAGCGATTTGGGTTGTCCGAGACCACCCACGTGAAAAACAGACGGCAGATTCGCGTTCTGGTCCCCGAGTAACCCCCATGGGCGAAGATTCAGGGAATTTTGACGACTGAAAACAAATCGAGTACTGGTGTCCGTTAAGTTGAATAGTGCCGAATATTTGTTTAATGTTATGCCGGAAACGACATAAAATCAGTTAATCCTAGAAATGTATTGAAATCCGTTGGCAATACGTCAAATATGCAACTCCACATATTCTTTTCCATTGTAGAGCTACCGCTGATGGAGTGAACTTGACTGAAAGTGCAAATGTCGCAGATGACAGGAGCCCATTTAAATCACTCACCCAACAGGAAGAGCCTGTCGACAATTCAGTTGTTCGGGTTTGTAGTGTCTTTAAACCGACTCTGCTCTTATCTAAAAATTCTACAATAGGCGGAGTTGAAAAGGTCGGCAGTTGTCAGTCGTCCTAAGGACGCGCCACGCACTCATCTTCCACTCAGAATGCTTTTTTAACCCATAACGTACCGAGGCCATTTCGCGGTGGCTGGCCACTCGGACCGCGCGCGTAGGTCACGCGTGCGCCACCATGTGGCGCACGCGGTCCCTAGGACAAATCTTGTTGTCAATTGATGGCATTACCAGTGTATCGCCAACCACAACTTCGGCGAAAGTGAACCGATCGAAACGAATGAAGGCCGGATGGAAGCTAAGAAAAACGAAAATTTTCTGGCATATGTTTGGTGGGGATTGCGCCATGTACTCGACCAGGGCCTCGGATTTTGGACCTGATTGATATTGCATGGGTTATATGCTTGCTCTACTTAGGTCGTAAACAGGTGCGCTCTTATAAAATCAAATGTTGCCTAATCAGAGTCTCGTTATGCATCACAAACGGCTCTACACAATAACACTTCTGGAGGACCCTTCTCGAATTCGGCGCATTCAGCGCACGTGCGAACCGCTTATACCGGACCGCTCCCAGCCCAAAAAAGAAGATGTTTGAGAGATTTAAAATCATTTAACTGATGAAGTAGTAGGCGTCGATTAGTTTACAAGGGATGCACCAACCACTCATCAACTGCATAGAATCATAGAGAGATTGCAGAACCAGAACCTCCTAGGCAAAGTTTCAGTGAGATTGATGGTCCTGGATGGATTTTCCATGGTGGTGGCCATGTGCTAGACTTGTTACAAATACGCTAGATAAACATCAGATTCGTGATCATTAACCAAAAGGACCCCATAGGTAAAGTTTCAGCGGAATTGCTGGCCCTGGATGGGGCTTCCAGGGTGGTGGCCAAGTGCTACACTTGTACCACAGCTTTCACCGGACCAATGTGTGTATCGTGTACTCCGTGGCTGGTCGGTCACATTCCCAACTAAAAGCAACTTATAAAAAATATTTTGTTGCTATGAAGGGCGTGCGCCACCATGTGGCGCACGTGGGCCGTATGGCCAGACAACGCGTGCGCCACCATGTGGCGCACGCGGTACGTTATGGGTTAACCAGTACTGAAGCCAAGCTTTCAACTAAAATTACCTATGAGCACTCGCAGTCATCCCCTTCTTGATCATTATTTTTTATTTTTGTTTTTATTTTTATTTCCATGGTCAGTTTCGCTAGGTGTCACCAATTCTGTTGTTGTGTTTCTGTTAAGTACTGAGAAAGATAAATAAATAAATACGAATTTGGCCTTCACAGCGACTTGCGGGGACCAACCGCTGCTGCCTACTGAAGGTATCAAACTGCGAGACTTCACTTCCGCACTTCATTGTTGTCTTTCTGATAATTTTCGGAATGTCTTCAACAGGATGGAGGGCGTGGTGCGGTGGTAAACCGCGTCACTGACACCCGCACAGTCGAGCGATCGATCGTTCCCCGGGCCAACCAAGACTTCATCTCCTCGGATTCGGGCAAGTTCGTACAATACTCCTCTGAGGAGGTGAAGACATTAGCTCGAACAACGGCTTGCTCCCGCAATTCACTGTGTAGGCTAAATGCGCACAGAAAACGAGTACATGGTTCACTCTCAGTTGACAAATCAACGCCAACTATTTACCTTTTACTTTGAACGGGGTGAATTTTCGCGAAAATTACCGACCTTTACAGTCTCCCAACGATCTGCCTTCGTACGAAATTTCCTCACCTTCACGGCGTATACGATTCGATGAGCCGCCCAGCGAAAAAGGCCGAGTGTACGTTCGTAAAACCTTTATTTGTGTATTTATTCACCACTCCCCAATGATAGTCTAGTTTTTTTTCCTGGAACTTCCTTCAACTTCTTGCGGCTAGGCGTGTTCCTCAGAGTAGCTCCGTATTTCTTACAGCTTTACATTTTTTTGATTCCTTTGCTGGTCTAAACTTAAGGGACAAAACGAGCTGCGCTTTCACATGTATTTTAATTTGTTTACATTTGTTGATGCATTTTCATCTAATTTGATTCAGAAATATTAGAGACAGGGAAAGTTCGACGAAGACCGGTAATAGTCCTCAAACCACGGAAAAGTAGGTGTTTATGGTTCAGTTCGGAATGTGATCAAGTCAGTCCTGAACGCTTTTACAATTTGAGATTCCCGACAAATCGCGCTCGAAGACTGCACTACACAAAAAGCGAGATCGACGAGCTTCACAACTACCCGGCAGTCACTTTTACGAGACGGTAAGGCTCGATAAGGTTAAGGTAAAGCGGTCGGTGCTGATTCGATCGCGGACGGCCTATCACCAATTTACCCATCCCCAAATCGATTGAAGGCTTGGTTAGCCCGTGCGGGGATCAATCGCTCGATCGTGCGGGTGTCAGTAGAGCTTCTTTAGACTGCACAACACACCGTCT
The DNA here is from genome assembly GCA_030553155.1 of Nippostrongylus brasiliensis. NCBI lineage: Eukaryota > Metazoa > Nematoda > Chromadorea > Rhabditida > Heligmosomidae > Nippostrongylus > Nippostrongylus brasiliensis. The sequence continues at coordinate 48,864,324 of CP130735.1, read as the reverse complement.
ACCTCAATGTCTTAATGTTAAATGCTTGATTCAGAGATTTCGAAGGCAAGGAAGGCTCGACGAGGACTGCTCAAAGTCCTCAAACCACGGAGAGGTGGGTAGTTTGCTGTTTAAATCTGAGAAAAAAGTCTTTGCTCTCATGTCCGTCACATTTGCGTCACATCAGCTTTTTTTGAATTTTTGATTCTTCTGATTTTTCCCTATGAACTCAGATTTTTATCGAATCGCGGTCGAAGACGGCTCTACACAAGGAGCGAGATTGAAGAACTGCATAACTATCCGGCGAACACTTTCAACAAATGGTATGTTGTTGGGTAACTTCACTTTCCCAGGTAGGTCTGATACCAGTTTACCCAAGTCCGTATAGTACAGCGGTGTTTTTATTTACCTATATACTCATTGATTCATCAGCTCATCAATTCTCGATAAGAGGCACGTTTACCTTTACGGACACTTACAGCATAGGTGATTGTAGATTCCCTGTACCATGTAGGAGGAAAACTTCATGGCATGTTGACTTTTATTCGACATGAAATTAATTGCATGCAAAAAATATACCACAAAAAGAGCAAGAAAAGAGACAAAGGCACCCATCACGACTCAGGCGGCGCTGCTATTCCAGTTTGAAATTGCCGCCTGCGCTATCGGGTTACTGTAGCTGACAGTATACTACAGAGGCTGTGATTGGCTGCACTCCATTACGGTAGGCTACAATAGGTGGGTAGCCGATGTTGCAGAAAAAAAGCCGCCTTAATCGAAGTATTACGAAGTGCTTATCACGAGAATCGATAATAATAATTCTTTATCTATGATTGTTTATCATTGGTGAATGACGGTATTATACCGTGGGTTACAGTAGGTTGCAGTCGAAAAATTTCTTGAATAATTCACTATTTTGTTAACTTTATACACACATCTCCCAATTCCAGTGCATCTGTTCGCTGTCCTCATTGTCTGTTTGAGATAGATCTGACGAACACTGGAAGAAGCGAGCAAAATTTACAGGTATTTTTGAATAGTTTCAGGTTAAAAGCACAAAAGTTTCATATTGATATTAGGTTGCAAAGAAAGTTCTGTCCTTATATTTAAAGCGTCATAACTCTGCTCAAGTCCAGCCGTTTTCCTTAATACAAGCACCATTCAAAAGAGCACATCTTTCTCTAAGGAAGGCAGTATAAAGTGTGCCGCTATCGCAAATGTCTCAAGATCTGTATCAATTAAAATAATCGACATTCGGACCCTCTGCTCCGAGTGCGAATGAGGGTTGCGGGTTCATCAATTGAATGAATATTGCGGAGCCACTTTCATGAGGATTTCTAACCTACGACGAAGAACGGATATTATACTATGATGAGAAGAGATTTTCCCGTTTTTTACACAACGACGAACCTTCTGAAACTGTTAAGAACCCAGATTTTCACGAGACGAAGACAATGGTGACGTTATGATGAACTGCAGCAGTACCAGTGTGCCTTTTGTTTCCTGCTCTTCACCAAACGATAGAGAAGGAAGTGTACATCGTGAATATATGTAACATTCAGAACGATTCAACCGAAGCTAGAAACTATAGAGTCCATTTGACATTTTACAGCAACGCAAATCCACATGTTTTAAAATATCATCTCCAGAACTCCAACCAACGACACATTGAAACTCACCTTTGTCCGTCGAAATTGCCAGACCTCGTGCCAACTACCTGCCAAATTTCAAACGTTCATATGGCCTTTCAAAGAGGAGAGGGTTAAAATATCAACACGATGTCGAATCCGCCTTGGAACATTTGACTTAATTCCTATCTTCAGACTTTTGCGATAGCGGCACACTTCATACTGCGTTTTATAGAGAATGACGTGGTCTTTCGAATGGTGATTAAATTAAGAGAAACGGTGAGACATGAGCCGAGTTATGGCGTTTTGAATATAAGCTGCAAAAAATGACAGAACTTTCTTTACAACCTAATAATAGTAAAAAATGCCTCATAAACCGGATTCGTCGGTTTTTTAAAGCTTATCAGGGTATTATCCAGTGTGCCTCAAACCGTGCAAAACTTCAACATCAGCCGATTTTTATTTAAAAAATAAAAAATAGCAAATTAATTCAGGAAGAACAGCATAGACAACGCTGTGGTGCACCTGCAGGGAGAGACAGGTACAACTCCAGTTCTTAGTGAAACCTCACTAAGGAAAAAAAAAACAGAAAAACCCATAAACCTGCCGGAATCCGAATCAGCTCTGAACAGGATAGAAAAGATGGAATAGGCATTTTTCTCCATCGACGATCAGGCGTGAAAGGCTCCAGCGCCTTATGAATTCTGACGAACCTTTCATAACTAACAATATTTTTCAGTCATCACTTCGTTTTCTATTATTATAGTTTAGCATCACAGATGTTCAGCTCTTCGAACATTATCTAGCTTTAGTGATGGTACCCAGACGCCACCCGGCCCAGCAGCAAAGGATGACCGCCAATGTTTGTTTATTTGGCTTTTTGAAAATCAGCTACGACTTTTTGAAAATCAGGGGCCGTATGCTCGTCTCTCCCCGCGACGAGTGGGGGAGTCCCCGCAGGTGCCCTCCACCCGAGATAGTACGCAAACGTAGGAAGAGGAGGCGGCGCGCGGGGAGCCCCTCCCCATCCCCAGCTACATATCTCAGGTGAGACGAGCATACGGCCCCAGCTCAGAGTGAAACTTATCTATCGCTGCTTATTTTCAGCCGGCTTTATCCCTTCGCACTATGTGGAGTCAAGTTTTCGGTCGTGAAATTTTGAAACCGATTTGAATACGCTCATGTTAGAATCTGCAACACAATCATTTGATTTATTACGGAGTGAACGACGAGTAAAGAGTTTTTAAACTCTTTGTGATGACAATGAATTATGTTTATGAGCATTTCGACATTCGTCCTTATAGAACACGCCATGCACCTGTATAACATGCAGACGAATAAGATGAATAGGATGAATAAGACGGATAAGGCGAATAAGACGAATAAGACGAATAAGAAGAATAAGACGAATAATACGATTAAGGCGAATGAGACGAATAAGACGGAAAATTTTTGGAAATTGACTATGTAAGGATGTCAAACGCCGACCTTTACGCTCTTCTCGAAGCTGCCGGTCGCATAAAATATCATGTGATCGCACTGCAAGAAACCAAGAGCAGGAAAGCCGACATTCGTCAACACAACGACGGGACTCTTGTTATCCGCGGAGGGAAGATACCGTCTCGGAACGTCGGTGGCGTTGGATTCATCGTGCACCCGTCTGTCGCCCACCTCGTCGACTCTCACGAGATCCTGTCTCCTCGCCTAGCCATTTTACGCCTTCATCCGCCGCATCACAAGACCATCTCAATCATCAACTGCTACTCACCACACGCAGCAGCTGATGACTCGGAGATAGATGCGTTTTACGGACAGCTAGAAGAAGTCATCCGAAATGAGAAGTCCTTTTACAAGTTCGTCGTCGGTGACTTCAACGCAAGGATCGGAAAGGGCAATGGCGAAGATCACAGGATTGGAAGATTCGGGATAGGCGATAGGAATGAGAATGGAAATCGTCTGGCTGACCTCATGTCCGCTGCACGTCTCTTCCACGGCAACTCGCTGTTTGAGAAGAAAGAACACCGTCGCTGGACATGGGAATCACCTAATGGCACGACTCATGCTGAGATCGACCACATCATGACCAACAGAAGATGGTGCCTTTACGACACTTCCGTGGTACCATCTTTTTGCAGTGGATCCGATCACCGCCTCCTTCGGGCTAAGATCAGGTTCGATCACCACTTGGAGAAGAACACCTGTCATAGACCGAAGGGAAGGAAGCCAGCCGTGTTCGACGAAAACCTTCTGAACGATGCCCTATCCCTTTATGACTGGCGAGTCGCTGAGGACCCGACCGAAGACTACGAGCTGCTTCTAAAAGAACTACGAACGTGTGCTGACGCTGCTTCTCTTTCACTATCAAGCAGAAATGCCCGCATCTCTTCGAACACCAAGGCGCTGCTTGAGAAGAGGAGAAGTTTGAGGATGGATCCGAATGCAACCTACCTGGAGCGACTGGTGGCCAATACCAGTTGCAGAAAGGCTTTGCAGGAGGATCTCATTCAGCACAGGAGGAAGAAGATTCTGGAAGCGGCACAAGAAAGACGAAGTCTGAAGAAGTGTCGACGGGACCTCAACGAGTTCAGTATTCCGCTATCGGCATTGAAACGTGAAGACGGGACTGTCACCACTTCCCGTTTCGAGATGGAATCGATTACAGAGAGGTTTTACACCAATCTGTTCCGTTCTACACAACCTGTACCAGACCCCGATATCCCCGCTGGTGAGACACCACCAAGGATTCTACCATCTGAGGTACGAGTCGCGATTAGGAGTATGAAGAGCGGCACGGCTCCAGGGCCGGACAAGATCTCTGCCGATCTTCTCCGTGCAGGAAACCATACTCTGCACACCCTTCTTGCGGCGCACATGACATCCTACCTTCGGAAGGAACGAATCCCGGATCAGTGGAGGAATTCGCGTACAGTCATCATGCACAAAAAAGGTGACAGGGATGATCTTCGCAACTACCGCCCGATTAGCTTGTTGAGCGTGCTCTACAAGCTTTTCACGAAGATCATCCTGACGCGGATATCGCGAACATTGGATGAAGCACAACCGCCTGAGCAAGCTGGGTTCCGTCAGGGATTCAGTTGCGTCGACCACATCCAAAGTGTCGCGATGGTCATCGAGGTTTGTCGGGAGTACCATCTGCCCCTCGTCTTAACCTTCGTCGACTACGAAAAGGCCTTCGACAGCGTCGAAACGAATGCTATCCTGTCTGCGTTAGTCGATCAAGGAGTGGACTCGTCCTACATAAGAACGCTGGCCGACTGCTACCGCCACTGTTCTACGACAGTGCAGCTTTTCCGGCGCCCAATCAACATCCCCATCGAGAAGGGCGTCAGGCAAGGCGATACTATTTCGCCCAAGCTGTTTACTGCCGCATTGCAGTGGGTGATGAAGTCGCACGACTGGGACGAAAAGGGCATACGTGTGGACGGAAAGTTCCTCTCGAACCTTCGTTTTGCGGATGACATCGTCATCTTCGCGAAAAGTACGACTGAAGCAGAGACGATGCTCCGAGAGCTAGACGAAGCTGGAAGGAAGATTGGACTGCGCATCAATCGGAAGAAGACACAGTTCATGAAGAACTCCTGGTGTGATGGGGGGCCCATCGAACTCGATGGATCTCCTATCGCCGAAACAAAGTCCTACGTTTACCTGGAGCGCTCCATGAACATGGACAACGACATGAAGGAAGAACTCATCAGAAGAAGGAGAGCCGCGTGGTCAGCCTTCGGGTCTCTCAAAGAGGCCACCGACCAACTCCAGGATGCTGACCTCCGTGCTCATTTGTTCGACTCGACAGTTCTTCCTGCTCTGTGCTACGCGGCTGAGACGTGGCCTGATACGTCAGCCACGGCGAAGTCCCTGCAAGTCACACACAGAGCGTTGGAAAGGTGTCTTCTGAAGTTCACCCGGCTATCCCAACACCGAGCCGGACTTCGCAGCTCCGATCTAAGGCAGATGTCCCGTCTGCGAGACCCTGCGGACTACACATCGAAAGCCAAGCATCGATGGGCCGGTCACATAATGAGAAGAGACGACGACCGTTGGACAAGAAGAACGGTGGAATGGCTGCCGCGCGATTGCACGCGGCCTCGTGGAAGACCACCTGCCAGATGGTCTGATGTGTTCGTCGAACGTATTAAGACTATGCTGTGTTCCAGAACGGCTGATTCTCGCTGTCGTCACAGTCGCCTCCGACCAACAAGCTGGATGACGATCGCGAGACAACGAAGCGAATGGAACTCGTGTTGGGGCCCGCACGTTCAGTGAAGCCGGGCCATCTAAGTATCTAAGTAAGTAAGTAAGGATGTCAATATTATCGGAAGAAAATAGGATATTCGGATTCTACTTGTCGAGAAGGTTGGAATATACGTGAAAGGGTTGAAGAGGAACGGTATTTTAAAGGAAAGATGCTGCCTGATCCGACCTGATACTGCGGCGATTAACGGAAAAAAATGGTATATTCGAATTCTACTTGTCGAGAAGGTTGAAATATACGTGAAAAGGCTGAAGAGGAGCGGTATTTTAAAGGAAAGATGCTGCCTGATCCGACCTGATACTAAACCAGACAGGTGTTATCTATTAGATACAGCTTGTACTTCAGAATCCCGTCCATCCTATTTTACAGACAATTTTTCACAGAATCTCATTTGTTGCCCGTGCTACAGAATCGTACGCAAGAGAAATTTCCAGCAAACCAGAACATCTCATAACAATTGTGAAAAAGATTTTCACTAATAAACCGGTAGGCTTCCACGTTAACGGCACAAATCGCTGCCTGCAAAGCGCAAATCATAGTGGTACAAAAACTCTCAATATACTGTAGCTCAACAGCGTTCTTTTTGAACGGATACATGTAAAAAAACTGAAATGTGAAAAACTCCGATAGAAAGGATTACAAACTATTTTCATTCGAAAAGATAAAGTGTGCTGCTATGTAAACCTCAATACACCCAAAATGAAGTAGCCAGTGGAAAATGTTCGATCGGAAACTTCACAAACTAATACATATTATCCGAAAGGGCGAAATGACTTGATGCCTAATATGGAGTAACCAGCGAAAAATGAGTAAAGACACGTTGAACTGCACACGAATACGTACGCTGGAAAAATAACAAGAAAATCGTGTCAGGGAAAGAAAAGCAGTGGATGGAACACATTTGAAAAATTCGTCTGACCATCATGAAGCCCTTCGTTGTGGACTGCACGTAGAAACGAAACCCATTGAACAAGAGCAACCAAATTGTGTAGCACATTGTAACTGAATCTTCTTGCTTCCAACAAATTGCAAGCCCATAAAAATCCCGGGTTCTTGACTAACAGAGTTCTGCCCCATATGACGACTTTTAACAGTAGTTCAAAATTTGGCATAGCACATGAATACCGCACGAAAACACGAATGTGAGCCAATATAGCACATTGTGACTAAATCTATGAGAATCACGTCGACGAAAGAGTGATGGAAAATATGGGTAAGTTTGCATAATGGGGAAGTTTGCGATTATGAGAAAGTGAAAGGAGACTAGGAAAAAAGGAAAGGTCGCGTTATGATGAGGAGTAATTCCTAAATCGGAGAACATAGTCTTTGAAAAATATCTCAGGAGAGGCTATGCGATTTTAGAATGGGAAGTGTATTTTTGTAGTAAAATTACTGATCAAACGTGAGCGTAAACGACTTCATCAAATGGTTGCGATACTACTGCACCACGCCAATTGGAAAATTCCTAAAAAATTTCTGGAAAGTTCGCATAGCGGAGGACTTCTGGACTAGTTAGGGTGTACTCCTACTACTAGCGGCAGTTCCGCTAATTGTACAGTAAGAACAAGTGTGTCTTTAGAGAACTTCCGTATTTGCTCGTCGTTTCCATCTACTTCAGATCTATACCAATTGGTTGTTTGTTGAAAAGGCTCAAAAGTGTCGCGAACCGATTCGCTGCTATGGGTAAGTGATGATCGGCACGTAGCCTGGTGAAGAAGAAAATCGATGGTCGGCCATCCTAGGTGATTTTTTGCGGGTGTGTGGGTTATATTACCGCGAGGAGAAACTATTTTTACTATTTTCTCGCTTTATCTTGAAAAAGTATTCTAAGGCTACGCATATA